>OZ012715.1:34629651-35829651 GCA_963942605.1 Poecilus cupreus | reverse complement strand
TGTATTGAAATTAGGTAATAAACAAATTATTTTTAATTTAATATGTAACATCTCAATACGATAATATTAGATATTTCATTATGATGTTGATATTTTAAAGTAGCGCTTCTCAATAAGAAAAACATGAATATCTCTGGAATAAAGCATTTACGGACATTTGCTCAAATGAACTTGTCACCTTATTTTTAGGTGTTTAATCTATGGATTGAGTTAGGCCGTTTAAATCTGGGACATCCTGTATAGTAACGGAAAGTTAGCTTTTCTGTAGTTATATCCCATGTTAGTAATAGGTTTAAATCTTTGATTATCATATTTTAATACACATGAAATGCTTAGAGCGGGATGGTGTCGATCTTCAATAACTAAAATATTTTCCGCTTTTGAAACTGAACAACAGAAGTTACATAAAATTAAGTCTAGTAATCAACCGTGACTATTTGTGACAAAATTATATTGCGATAAATTGTTGAAATTTATAAAGTTGTATAAAATATCGTACAGTGGACATGAGTGGTTATTAAACGTGCATGAGTAAATTCGAAATGTTGAAATCAACAAATATAATAATGTTAGAATTCAAAGGAAATGAAAAAGAGGAAATCGAATCGAACAAAATACTTAATTCATTAGCACTGCAATTCGGAGGAATGTAAATATTTATTACATACAAAGATTTGTGGTCCATAATTATTTTAATAAATACGATGTCTATATGAGGTATTTCATGTAGTTGAGAGCAAATGGATCTGAAATCTAATTGAAATGCTTTGAATTGGTTTTTAATGGCTATTAGTACACCTCCACACCGAGTAGATTTAGTTTGAAAAAAATCTCTATCGCTTCTAAATACTAGATAGTTATTGAGATCAAATAATTCAGAATTATTGATACCCCCATGGCACCACGTTTCTGTTAGAGCAAAAATATCATATTGGGGAGAATTTAATGAATTAGTGAAAATATCATTATATTTTGTATTCAGTCCTCTAACATTTTGGTAATAGAAAGTTATATTTTCACATGATTGTATATTCCTATTATTATAATTATTCGCTAATTGCTATGAATTACCAAATATAGATGTTTTAAACTTTTGCAGTGTTTCCTTGTATACGTGACATTTTGAGTCCCACACTGCATGATCTGTAGGAACTTCAACATTTTGTGTTGCTTTAATGTGTGAACAATGAGTACATTTAAATACTTCCGAATTGCATTTACTTAATTCGTGAGGCTCTGCACATCTTGGACAAGTTGGTTCTTTTTTGGTGCAATGTGTGGCGTAGTGATGGATGCCACAGCATTTAAAATAGCGAAGGATATTCACAGCGTCATACACAGAACATTAATCGTAACCGATCCATAGTTTACCAATATTCAAGGCTTATGTTTTAAAGTACAACGCATTGATAAAGTTTATTAGTGTTACGCAAGGGTGTAACAGATTTAATATCACATAAAGAATTTTCGGAGAAACAAGACTTATTCAGAGATTTAAGATAATTAACAATGTGCTCAGAATCAAGTTTATCTGTCATAAAGATTAGTCATATTCGTGGATTGAATACGGCTGATTGTTTTGCATCGTACTTATTACTCATTTTCTCGTTAACTAACTTTTTGAACTTTAGTGTTTCTTCAGATTTTGCATAGTTTACTAAAAGACTTATATTGAGTGTATTACGAATATTTGTTACTTTAATATTAGTAGCTACTGGATCAATTGACTTACGATCAGATTTGGTCACACCGGAACTTTGAATTTGTTTAGGTTTGATAATAACAGGTGGTTTAATATTGGTTTTTTTGACAATATCGGAATATGATTTTAAAGTAGAATTAGAATTAACATTATTACAAAAGATACTTAGTTTATCATTAATTGATTTATATAATTCCTCTTTTAATGTAGCAACAATGGAATCAAATTTGGAATGTAAATCTTTTTGTAAATTCTCGATTAATTAATACAATACAAAATTAACCGCAATAAATACAACTTTTGGAACTCATTAAAATAATTTAATATAAATGTCAAACAATTACAGAACCTGAAACTTTATCAGATACAAATGCTATCAATAATAATTTTTTAAATATCCGTAACACATCTACTTTATCTGACGACATTCTACACTTTTATACCAATAATGCATTTTCAAATGATTTGTTCTTCATGAATTATTACCTCAGGTAACCAATATAATCAATTCTTGCCTGTTGTCTGATATAGTGCCAGATATCTGGGAAACTGCAATAGTAAAACCATTTCCTAAATGCAAAAATCCCGCTACGTACAATGATCTCAGGCCCACCAGTATTTTACCAGCAGTACCATAATAATAATAAAAATTTATTGTTTAAGAAACTTATACAATTGATGAACAATTTTTTTTCATTTATATATATATATATATATATATATATATATATATAAATGAAAAAAAATTGTTCATCAATTGTATAAGTTTCTTAAACAATAAATTTTTATTATTATTATGGTACTGCTGGTAAAATACTGGTGGGCCTGAGATCATTGTACGTAGCGGGATTTTTGCATTTAGGAAATGGTTTTACTATTGCAGTTTCCCAGATATCTGGCACTATATCAGACAACAGGCAAGAATTGATTATATTGGTTACCTGAGGTAATAATTCATGAAGAACAAATCATTTGAAAATGCATTATTGGTATAAAAGTGTAGAATGTCGTCAGATAAAGTAGATGTGTTACGGATATTTAAAAAATTATTATTGATAGCATTTGTATCTGATAAAGTTTCAGGTTCTGTAATTGTTTGACATTTATATTAAATTATTTTAATGAGTTCCAAAAGTTGTATTTATTGCGGTTAATTTTGTATTGTATTAATTAATCGAGAATTTACAAAAAGATTTACATTCCAAATTTGATTCCATTGTTGCTACATTAAAAGAGGAATTATATAAATCAATTAATGATAAACTAAGTATCTTTTGTAATAATGTTAATTCTAATTCTACTTTAAAATCATATTCCGATATTGTCAAAAAAACCAATATTAAACCACCTGTTATTATCAAACCTAAACAAATTCAAAGTTCCGGTGTGACCAAATCTGATCGTAAGTCAATTGATCCAGTAGCTACTAATATTAAAGTAACAAATATTCGTAATACACTCAATATAAGTCTTTTAGTAAACTATGCAAAATCTGAAGAAACACTAAAGTTCAAAAAGTTAGTTAACGAGAAAATGAGTAATAAGTACGATGCAAAACAATCAGCCGTATTCAATCCACGAATATGACTAATCTTTATGACAGATAAACTTGATTCTGAGCACATTGTTAATTATCTTAAATCTCTGAATAAGTCTTGTTTCTCCGAAAATTCTTTATGTGATATTAAATCTGTTACACCCTTGCGTAACACTAATAAACTTTATCAATGCGTTGTACTTTAAAACATAAGCCTTGAATATTGGTAAACTATGGATCGGTTACGATTAATGTTCTGTGTATGACGCTGTGAATATCCTTCGCTATTTTAAATGCTGTGGCATCCATCACTACGCCACACATTGCACCAAAAAAGAACCAACTTGTCCAAGATGTGCAGAGCCTCACGAATTAAGTAAATGCAATTCGGAAGTATTTAAATGTACTCATTGTTCACACATTAAAGCAACACAAAATGTTGAAGTTCCTACAGATCATGCAGTGTGGGACTCAAAATGTCACGTATACAAGGAAACACTGCAAAAGTTTAAAACATCTATATTTGGTAATTCATAGCAATTAGCGAATAATTATAATAATAGGAATATACAATCATGTGAAAATATAACTTTCTATTACCAAAATGTTAGAGGACTGAATACAAAATATAATGATATTTTCACTAATTCATTAAATTCTCCCCAATATGATATTTTTGCTCTAACAGAAACGTGGTGCCATGGGGGTATCAATAATTCTGAATTATTTGATCTCAATAACTATCTAGTATTTAGAAGCGATAGAGATTTTTTTCAAACTAAATCTACTCGGTGTGGAGGTGTACTAATAGCCATTAAAAACCAATTCAAAGCATTTCAATTAGATTTCAGATCCATTTGCTCTCAACTACATGAAATACCTCATATAGACATCGTATTTATTAAAATAATTATGGACCACAAATCTTTGTATGTAATAAATATTTACATTCCTCCGAATTGCAGTGCTAATGAATTAAGTATTTTGTTCGATTCGATTTCCTCTTTTTCATTTCCTTTGAATTCTAACATTATTATATTTGTTGATTTCAACATTTCGAATTTACTCATGCACGTTTAATAACCACTCATGTCCACTGTACGATATTTTATACAACTTTATAAATTTCAACAATTTATCGCAATATAATTTTGTCACAAATAGTCACGGTTGATTACTAGACTTAATTTTATGTAACTTCTGTTGTTCAGTTTCAAAAGCGGAAAATATTTTAGTTATTGAAGATCGACACCATCCCGCTCTAAGCATTTCATGTGTATTAAAATATGATAATCAAAGATTTAAACCTATTACTAACATGGGATATAACTACAGAAAAGCTAACTTTCCGTTACTATACAGGATGTCCCAGATTTAAACGGCCTAACTCAATCCATAGATTAAACACCTAAAAATAAGGTGACAAGTTCATTTGAGCAAATGTCCGTAAATGCTTTATTCCAGAGATATTCATGTTTTTCTTATTGAGAAGCGCTACTTTAAAATATCAACATCATAATGAAATATCTAATATTATCGTATTGAGATGTTACATATTAAATTAAAAATAATTTGTTTATTACCTAATTTCAATACAAAATTTAGTTTGCTTGCACTGATGTCTGGGAAAAAATGAGAAACTATTTAAAGAAATTTATTGTTTAAAATAATAATGTAATAACATAACTTCATAAACTATTTTTTTTTTTAAATAATATTTGTTCAAAATGTTCACCTGCAACACGTAAACAAGCACTACAAGGATCTGCCACTGTTTTGGTTGCTACGTGGCATTGCTCGGGAGATATGGTTTTGCAAAGTTGAATAATTTTTCTACGTAGTGAGTCTAAATTATTTATCGGTTCTTCATAGACTTTTCCTTTTATGGCATCTTACAAAAATTTCTTATATTCATTGATAGTTTCTCATTTTTTCCTTGACGTCAGTGCAAGCAAACTAACTTTTTTTATTAAAATTAGATAATAACCAATGTATTATTAATTTAATTTAATTATTCTGTCTCACATCAATAAGATAATAGTGGATATTTCGTTATGAAGTTGATTTTTTAAAGTAGTGCTACTCAATAAGAAAAACATGAATATCTCTGGAATAAAGCATTTACGGACATTTGCTCAAATGAACTTGTCCCCCTATTTTTAGATGTTTAATCTTAATTTTAAGTTAGGCCGTTTAAATCTGGGACACCCTGTATAAAGATTTAGCTAGTATTGATTGGAATATTCTCAGTATATATGACAATGTAAGCGAAGCTGTAGAGAAATTTTATAACATTACTAATAACGTTGTATGTAAACACGTACCTAGAAAACGTCAAAGCAAAAAATCGTACCCACCATGGTATAATGGATCAATTATTTACAAAATCAAACAGAAGCAAAAAGCTTGGAATCAATTAAAAAAAATGGTACACAATTAGACAAAATTAAGTTTTCTCTTTTACGCACACAAATAAAATCTGATATAAAAGTTGCCTACAAAAACTACCACGCAAGAATTCAGCATGAAATAAAATCAGAACCTAAGAAATTTTGGTCTTTTATAAACCAAAAACGCAACATCTCTTCTTCTCTTATAGATAATGGCCAACAAATAGTAAATGAATTTGCTGATTACTTCTCGGCATCTTTTAACAATAATAATTTCCATGGAAGCTGTGATTCTAGCCTGAATAATCACACTGTTTTATATGTTAACAAAATTTCAGAAGATGATGTAATGAATGTTTTTCGGAAACTTAAATGTGTTATGTGTGGGTTTCTTAATTAAACTATTGAGACTTCTTCTGAATAATGACTTTATTTATTTTATATAATAATTGACTAACTTGTTATAACAACGAATAACATAACTACCAATTCATAGCCTACATATATATTATTATAACATCTCCCTTTCAATAATTAAAAACATATAAATTTACAAACAATGATTACATTATTAACATGTGTAAATTTTATAATCAACAATTTATTTTTTTATTTCTTTAAATAATGTAATCTATCTGGCGGTTTAATAATTCGCCCTGATTTTGTTTTAATCAACTTAGAATTATTTACATTTTCGTCAGGTACCATATGAAACTGATTAATTTTATGTTCTTTATTATTATTGCAATTTGGTCTGATATGATATCTGTTACGCCTATATTGATCACCATTCGGTGTTTTAACTATATATGACCTAGGTTCAGGTCCAACTTGAATCACTTCACCCTCAATCCATTCTGCTTGTGGATTTTTTTTAAATATAATATTTTTCCCTGGGCAAAGGGTTTCAAGAGGTCTAGCTCCTCTGTCATAATATTTTGCCATTCTCTATTTATTACATTCTACTATTTCTTTATATTTATCAATGTCAATAAGCTTCGGATTTAAGCATTTAGTAGGCATAGGAATTTTTGTTCGTAATTTCCTTGACATTAATAATTCAGCTGGGGAGTTTAGCTCATTCTTAGACATAGATCTGTATTGTAATAAAGCTATATATGGATCTGAATTGGAATCTATTGATTTTAGAAGTAGTTTTTTAAGTGTGCCTACAGTTCTTTCCACAAGTCCATTAGATTTAGGATAGTATGGACTAGAAACCAAATGTTCAATATCCCAACTAAATAAAAAGTTTTTGAATTAAAAGGCGGACCTCCGTCAGACATTAATTGACATGGTATGCCATGACGAGCAAACATAGATTTTAATTTATTTATTACTAACTGACTGGAGAAACCTTTATCTAGCAATGCTATTTCTACATATTTAGAGAAATAATCAACGCATACTAAATATTTTTTACCCCGTAAATCCATAAAATCTATGCCTACTTTTGACCATGGTACTAATTCAGTGTCATGTGGTTTAAGAGGTTCTTTAACATTATTACTTTTATATTTTATACATGATTCACAATTTGAAATAATGTTAGTAATATCGTTGTACATGTTTGGCCAATAAATAAATCCCTTTACAGAATCTATACAACGTTTTATTCCAATGTGTCCTTCATGAATAAGATTAAGAATTTCTTTTCGTAAAATAGTGGGAATAATTAAACTTTGTCCTTTAAATAGCAAACCATCTATTACGTGTATTTCATCATTAAATGTAAAATATGGCCTTGCTTCTACATCTACTAAACTTTTGTTTTTGGGCCATTCCTTGTAAAAATATTCTGACAATTTCATTAATGTAGAATCTTTAGAAGTAGCTTCTACTATAGACTTTAATCGATGTTCAGATATAGCAAGATTTGATTTTAATAAGTTAATATGTAAATCTAAATTTTGATCCATTTCATGCAATACTGTTTCAATCAAGGGGGCACGAGACAAAGTATCTGCAATATACATTTCTTTACCACTTTTATATGTTACTTTCAAATCATAAATTTGTAATTTTAGTAACAGTCTTTGTAAACGTTGTGGTACTTTGTAAAGTGGTTTATCGAATAGGACTACAAGTGGTTTACAATCCGATTCAACAATATCTCTATGCCCATATATATATATATATATATATATATATATATATATATATATATATATATATATATATATATATATATATATATATATATAACTTAAAGTTTTATTTATAGTCGCTGTGTTTTTAAAAACTTTTATTTTGTTACTAACAAAAGTACAATTTAAATTCAGATGTTTTCCGTTTAACAGTTCGACTAAGACTGAATACAATATAACATAAAATATTCTAAGACAACTACAATCTTATCTAATTATTCTAAAAGGGGTGTCATGTTGCACCGTGGGGCAGTGCTGACGGTGCGGTTCCCATCTTCTGGAGCGATGTAACTCCTCCCTCCTTAGAACAAAGCTCCCCCGGGAAGTTGAGATTCTTCTGGTTCGGCTTGGTGGTTCTGTTGATTTCGTTTAACCAATTTTGCAGTTAAACGTTTACATGAAACATAAATAATTGTTATAACTATTCCAAAGTATAATAATAATGTCCAAATGTTAAGTGAATAATATCTCGTTAAGTTATATTTAATTATTGTAGGAGTGTGGATTGGAATATCTTCAAGTTTAATTTTCTTTAATTTAATGGTTATGTTTGATATTTTATTTTCACTAAGTTTGAAATTTAGTTTTGGTAATATTAAAGGTGTTCCAGATGTCTTCTCCAAATAATTTAATGTTTTTTGTTTAAATATAATCGCACACTTATTTCCCTTTATTAAGTATACACCCACTAATGTTTTAATGTTTGTGTTATCCGGGCACTGGACCGTGATTCTTTCTTCTTCTGGAAATATTCCCAAGTATTGGTTAATTTCGGGAATAATTTCGATGTGGTTTTTATTGATTTCTAATTTTGTGAAATGGCATTGGCTTGAGTTTCCCTTGAGCAGGATGTCTTCTTCACAGGACGGGTTGAAATGAGCGTGAAACTCATTTGGGCACTGGTATACTCTGCTTTTAGTACACATGCTACTTAGAGGCTTTATTTCATTATCTTTCGATTTTAAAAAGTAATTAACGTCAGGTATTACAGTAACGAATTCTGACTCATACCTAGTAGGTAATGGATGCAAATAATATAAATCAAAATCCTTTTCGAAATTTATTGGAATTGAAATAAAATAAATTATCTGTGCGTTTTCAATTTTACAATTTACTTTTAACAATGACTCATAATCCAACATATTTTCTAACTTTGGTTCAAAAGGTAATTGTCCTTGATAATAATGCGATATTCTATATAATTCTGATAACAGCTGTTCGGGATTTATGATAGAGGGGTGCAATGTCCTCATCTTACAAAATGTTATTGAGTTTTCAATATCTTGAACAATATTCAAGATTGTACTATAAAGTGTTATTAATTGATTATACAGGTCTTTTACGAAAAGAATTTCATTCAGATTAAGATTAAGGTTTAATAATTTATTCAAATGTTCAATTTTTTCTTTTAAAATAAATTCGTTATGCCGAATGTTTTGAATTGTTGTGTTAAAATTTCTTATTAATTTATTATTAACAGAATATGCCAGTTTTAATTGATTTTCAAGGTGATATTGGTTTTCTTCTAAATGTTTCAAAATTTGATTATATCTTTTGCCATCTTCTGCGTCCAAATTTCCTGTTATTTGTTTAAATATGGTCCCCAGGCCATCTATAAGGCCACGTTTACTTCTTGATTTTGAATAAAGTGTCATTCGATTTAGTTTTTCAACGATATTTCCACGAACATATTCCAAAATTTTATTATTATTTTCAAACTCAGTTAGTTGAGTGGTTTTATTAGCCACGTTTAGTTTTAGAAGATTATATTGTTTGTTTAAGTTGTTGAATTCATTTAAGAGTGGGTTTAGGTCGTAATAGTGTACAAATGTGTGTTGAAGTTTTTCTAATTTTGCGGGTCCCAAGTTTATTGGCAGAATGCCTCTGTTCTCCGTTATGTTTATTATTTCGGATCCATAGCAGAACCCGAACAACCTGGAAGATTTTTAAATTTATTAGTAAATTTTTTAGGTTTTTTAATATTTGAGAGGTGAATATTTTCAGCTGTATTACCGTGTCTTACATTTAATTTTGCGGTTTTTAATTTCGGCTTTACGCTTTTAACTATTTCTGCTTTATTTTTATTACGCGTCTTTTGTTGTTTTTGACGATTTTTTACATATACTCGTTCTGGGATTTCCGGTAATTCATCGCGGTCTTCGTTACGTTTATTTATAATTTTTTCTTTATGATGTTGTAATTTTTCATTTATTTTTTTATACAATAATTTCATTTTATCTTTATGGTGAGATATATAATTATTTACTAATTGTTTATCAATTTCAATATTAAATGGGGAATTTATGTCTAGGTGACCAAGTGTTATTTCAAATGGTTTCAATTTAGTGACGGAATGTATTGTATTGTCACTATCGTCATCGTCGTCTTGAACTTCAGTTTTCTTGTCTACTTCTACTATTAGGGACTCGTTGTCGTTCGGTATATTATTTTTATCTTTTACAAGTTGCCGATTAAAGTCATCCGTATATTTAAAGAATGCGTCACAATCATTAGTTTCATTAGCATTAAGTTCATAATCGGGTATTTTATTGTCAATTGGTTTTTTATAAACAGTGATCATTATATCAGTATTTTTAAAAATAAATTCTAACATTGATTTTACATTTGACCATTGTAATAAGTCTTTACCACATCCTAATTTTGGGATATTTAAATGTTTTATTTTATGTTTTTTACAAAATATTTTTAAATTTAAAAGTGTATAAAACATATCCTGATTTGATGGCTAATTATAATGATTAATTTTTGATATTAAATAAATTATAAATCTGGTTTTACTTTTTAAGTAAGCTAAATTATATAGTTCAGGATTTTGAGCTTTTAATTTATGTAAATTTTGAAATTTTTCTCTAAATTGTTTAGCGATACCACGGAACATTTCCAAATCTTTACTAACACAATGAGCAAGACTCTCATCGTGAGGTGCGTTAAAAAGATCACCTTCTACTTCAAAGATTTTATAATCACTAGGTAAATTATTTTGTTTACTTTCTAAGTACATTTGGTACTGAGCAAGAGGTGATTCTGTTTCTAAATTTTCAGGGGAATTTTGAATAAGTGTTTCGTTATTTTGTGGTATACGGCTCAAAGCGTCGGCATTTGTATTTAATTTACCTTTTTTATATACGATTTCATAATCGAATTCCTCCAATTTTAAACGCCATCTAATTAATTTTTGACTACACTGTTTCAATGAAAAAATCCATTGTAGAGGTTTGTGGTCTGTAAAAATTTTAAATTTCCGTCCAAAAATATAGGGCCGGAAGTATTGTGTCGCCCAAACAATAGATAAAAGTTCTTTCTCTATTGTTGAGTAGTTCATTTCAGTTGTATTTAAAGTTCTACTTGCATATGCAATGGGAAGGTCATTACCTAGGCTGCCTTGCGATAACACGGCGCCAATCGCAACATTGCTTGCGTCGCAGGTTAAGTAGAATTCTTTCGTGAAATCAGGGTATTGTAAGATTGGTTCATTTATTAAAAGATTTTTACAAGTTTCAAAACATTTAATATAATCGGGATCGTCAATGTTTATAGTAGCGTCCTTTTTTAAGCATTTAGTGAGAGGTTTAGTGATTCGAGCAAAGTCTTTTATGAATTTTCTGTAATAACCGAGGAGTCCTAAAAAGCCTTTTATTTGTTTCGGGGTTTTTGGAATCGGATAATTTTGAATAGCTACAATTTTATCAGGGTTTGGCTTTACGCCATTAGGGGTAACAATATGACCTAAATAAGCCACTTCTTTTTGTAAAAATTCTGATTTATCTAATTGTATTTTAAAATTTGATTTTCTCAATCGGTCAAAAACTAATTTTAAATTATTAATATGTTCCTGAAGGCTAGTGCTAAAAATAATAATATCATCTAGGTAAACCAAGCATTTGTTATTAGTTAAACCTCTTAGAATATTATCCATTACGCGCTGGAAAGAAGCGGGGGCATTTTTTAAGCCAAAGGGCATACGTAGAAATTCGTAGTGCCCATCTTCTGTATTGAATGCTGTTTTTTCTATATCTATTTCGTTCATTTCGATCTGGTGGAAGCCAGATGCTAAGTCCAGGGTGGTGAAATACTGACATCGTCCTAATTTATCTAATAAGTCAGTTATGTTCGGTATCGGGTATTTATCGTCAATTGTTTTATCATTCAACTTACGGTAATCTATTACTATACGCCACTTTCTTTTTCCAGAGGCGTCTAGTTTTTTAGGCACGATCCAAATCGGTGACGACCATGGTGAACATGATGGTCTTATGATATTTTGATCAAGCATGTTTTGTATTTGAGATCGTACTTCCTCTTTATGAATTTCCGGATATCTATATGATTTGGTGTAAATAGGAATTTCGTCTTTTGTTTTAATAGAATGTTTAATTTGATTCGTAAAACTCAACTGCTTATTTTCTAAATGAAAAATATCCGAATACTCATGAATTAATTTAGTGATTATTAATTTTTCTTCTTCATTCATATGATCAGTACGAATTTTTGATAAATCAAATTTTAAATTTTCTGTTTGTATAAAATTTAAATTCGGACTAGAGTACGTCTCGTAATTATCAATACTTTCAACGTTAATTGGTTTCAATAAGTTTAATTTGATTTGATCATTTGATAAATTTATTACTGTACAAAAAGCATGATAATTTTGGGCTTTGGATACACATTCGGGAATTAAAATATTATTAGTTTTTATTTCGGGGATTAATATTGTGCCGTCTTTCTTATCTACTTGAACTCTGATTACCTTCTCAGTTCTCGGAACTAAGATAACGTGTCTACTTTCATATGAGATGTTGTTAACGTCTCCTTTATTCTCGGAATTGTGATGATTAATTTTAATTTTCGAATTTAATGTAATTAATAAATTTTGATTCAAATCTATAACTGTTTTTAATAATTTCAAATTATCTAGTCCTAATAAGATATCAAATTGATCGTGAAAATCGAAAAGGTGATATTTTAATTTTAGGTTCTTTTTATTTAAATTAAATATTTTTGAAGCTGGAATAAAAGTACTATAATTTTCTGTGGATGTTCCGTGAGCTGTCGAAATTTTGAAAGGATCATTAATTATCGAGTTTTTATAATATTTATATGCAATATTTGGTTTTATAAAGGATTTAGTACTTCCTGTATCTATGAGAACTTTTAAATTATTCTCGGGAAAAATAATGTACGGTAATTTACTTTGATTATTAGTTAAATTCATCAGTTCGATTCGTTGAACTGGTGCTGTTCTATTTCCGAGGCTTCTACTCCTAAAAAATGGTTTTGTTCAAAATTTTGAAAATCGTATCTTGGATTTTCATCTGAGTGTTCTATTATGGTGTTTTCGTTTTCGGGAATGCAATTTAATTCGCATTCAGCGTTAATTTCATTTTCATCTATATTATACATTTCTTCGTGTACAGTGTTTTGCGCGGGTCTAGCATATTGCTGAGACGGTCCTGGTCGTGGTTGGAAAGTGTTTCTTGTTGAAATACTCATGGGTGTTGGTTTATAATTATTCGTAACTCTTGTTTGTTGTGTAAATTGTCTTGGTTTTTGAAATGTATTTTGAGTGAATGGTTTTGGTGTTTGATATGTGTAATAATTTGTTTTTTGGGGTTGAGAGTAATGAGTTATTTTAGGTGGTAGTTTATTTTGTTGGAATCGCGAATTATTTATAGGTTGTTTAAAATTATTTTGAGTCGGTTTAATATTTTTAGGTGACTCGAATTGAAAGTCGTTTGTAAGCATATTTAATGCGGAACTTAAGTTTTGAGGATTTTTGGCACGCATAAGCTGACCAATGGGTTCTTTCAACCCTTTGAGTAAAATTCTCAAAGCATATTCTCTAAAATATTCAGTTAAAACTGGTTTCTCATTATTATTTTTATGAGTAGCAATGTAAGATGTTATCATGTTTAGTACTTTTGTAATTTTATTATAAAAATCAAAAACGGTTTCGTTATGATTCTGTTTGAGTTCTGTTAACTCGATATTTAATGTGAATATATCACGTTTATCTGCATATGTGCTAATTAATGCATTTTTTAAATCATCCCATGTTCTAATGTCACAGGACGCAATGTTAACGGCGGCTTCGCCTTTAATTTTTGAATAAATAGTACACATTAAATATTCATTTTGGAAATCATTTGGGTTGGCTAAGTTGTAAAATGTATTTACTAATTTTTGGCAGACTTCTATGAATCTGGGCAATAATTCTCTTTCACCATGAAAGTCAGGAACCATGTCCAAATATTCTTTACGTAGTGGCAATACAGCCATTGTGTTTGTTTGGAGAGTTGCTGGTTTCAGAATTATTCTTTGATCAATGTGTAAATTTTGTATACGATCTTCTAGATCGGAGTCAGAATCGGACTGAGTGGAATTTTCTGTGTCTGAATTTAAATTAAAAAGTGTTGAGCCTCTAAGCGACATGTACTTACAGCAAGAGAATCCAGTACATTGGTCCTTGGCTGTGTTGTACTCTTCCTGGGGTTGTCCTGGTGTCCTGGGCTCGGTCGCGCTGATGTCCTCTCAGCTCGTACGGTCAGGTAGGCAGGCACCGGCTGATGTTCGCTCAGCTGGCGGGTCAGGATGCAGTTGATATGCTTTCAACTTTGCCAGAGACTTCAACTTTTCACTCGCGACTTTTGTCGATTGCCAAATAAATCGTTAGACGAAACAAAATTATATCCGTTAATTTTGTTTTGGCAATCCTACCGGCTGCGCCACTTAAAGTTTTATTTATAGTCGCTGTGTTTTTAAAAACTTTTATTTTGTTACTAACAAAAGTACAATTTAAATTCAGATGTTTTCCGTTTAACAGTTCGACTAAGACTGAATACAATATAACATAAAATATTCTAAGACAACTACAATCTTATCTAATTATTCTAAAAGGGGTGTCATGTTGCACCGTGGGGCAGTGCTGACGGTGCGGTTCCCATCTTCTGGAGCGATGTAACTTATATATATATATATATATATATATGTAATAGCAAGCAGCTCTTTTTCAATTTGAGCATAATTACGTTGACTATCAGTTAAAGTAGCTGACGCATATGCAACAGGTTTCGATTCCTGAAGCATTACAGCACCCATGGCATACTGAGACGCGTCACATGACAAAATAAGTTGTTTTGTTTGATCATAATAAGTTAAAACTGGTGAGTTTATTATTAAATTTTTTAATTTATTAAATTCTGCATCATGAACTGCATGCCAGTACTATTCTGAATTTTTCTTCAATATTGATCTTAAATTGAATGATTCATTTGATAAATCTTTAATAAAAGGTGATAAATACGTTATCATACAAAGAAATCTTTGTAGTGACGATTTATCTGTCGGTTTTGGCATATCAATTATAGCTTTAACTTTAGACTTATCTGGTGAGATGCCTTCGCTATTGAATTTATGACCTAAATAAATGACTTCATCACGACACAATTTTGATTTAGATTCATTAAATCGGAGACCTATTTTTCTAGCTCTTTCAAAAACTTTACGTAATGTGGCATCATGTTCTTGTTTTATAGGTACATAAATCAAAAAATCATCTAAATAAATTATTAAATTAGGATTGTCTTTAAAATTTTCTACCATAGCAGCATGAAACAATTCTGGCGCTGACTTTATACCAAACGATAATCTTTTAAAACGCCATCGACCAAATGGACAAATGAATGTACATAACTTAGATGACACTTCATCTAAAAGCAACATCCAAAACCCAGAATTAGCGTCTAAGGTAGAAAAATATTTTGATGAAACTAAATTTGCTTTAACAGTTTCAATTGTCGGAAAAGGATAATGACAATTTCTTGGATCTAAACACAATCGAATAGCAACTGACTTTTTCTTTGCTATGACTATTGAACTAATCCAAGATGTTGGTTCTGTAACTTTTGTAATTACTCCCAAATTTTCCATTCTAGCTAGTTCATTTTTAAGATCATCATACAATTTAAATGGTACTCTTCTGACTGATTCAATGACTGGCTCAACATTTGTATCAATTGAGATATGAACTTTTGTTTTTAGACAACCTAGCCTTTTAAATACATCAGAATATTCTTTTAGAAAGATTTTGGACTCTACGTGAAAACTAGAACTAATTTCAGCAGGTTCTTTGACAGATACATGATTGACTTTTTGAATTAAATTTAGACTGATACATGTTGTCAATCCTAATATTGTACGACATTCAATATCAAGTAATTGAAATTTTATAAAGTGACAAAAATTATTATAATTACATTTTAATATAACTTCACCTTTGACTTTGAGATCTTCACCACTAAATGTGAAAATATTGACTGGAGACTTATTGACATTGACATTTTTACAATTATTTAAATTTACAAATGTTTTATATGACATAATATTAGCTTGAGCACCAAGTATCAAGTTGACACATTAGTTTATTACCATTAACATTAAGCAGGATGTCCCATGTTAATGAATTAATTGCTAAATTTTTATTATTAACATATAAAGAATCAATAGAAAGCTGATAGCTGTCAATACTGTCAGCACTGTCACTTTTGTTTTCATTACAGTCTTGATTATTTATCTGTTTGACAAATCTGTTTATATTTGATAGACAACATTTTACAAAATGCCCTGTCTTACCGCAGTAATAACATTTACTGTTTTCAGCTGGACATTTGTAACGATGTATCTGACCACAGCGGCGGCAGGACTAGCGTGCGCTGACTTCTTGATTTTTGTATAAACCTTTGGACTTGTGACTGGAACCTGGAGACTGGAACTGATTTCTGGCAGACTGCTCATTCTTCTTGAATGTTGTTGCTTTCTTGTGAATGGCTCCCACAAACGACGCTTGCTGTTCAACTCCTTTTCTTGCAGCAACAACTGACTTTATTAATTCTAACGCCACGTCCAACTTTATAGCTCCTGCGCTCAGCAATTTTTCTTTGATATATGCGTATTCTTTAATTAAACCGCATATCATGACATCTTTAACTATATCTTCTCTTAGCGTAGCTAAATCACATGACATGCTAAGATTTTTAAGAGCTACGACATAATCTTCAATTGATTCGCCATGTTTTTGCTTCCTTGAAAAGAAATTATGTCTTTCAATGGCTATGTTTTAAATAGGAGTGAAAGCATCATTAAAGTATTGAAGTAATTCTTCAAATTTCACTGTGTCCAAATCGAAGGTTGAAGCATAAAATAATGGTATAACTTGGTCACCCATGTAGTGTAATAACATTGCTACTTTTCTGGCATCATCATGTTGCTCGTAATAAAATATTGAATCGTGTATACCAATTTTTCCACTGATCAGCCAAATTAGGCACATTCACATAAAATGGTGGTAATGACTGCATTGCGGGACAATTTCTTGTGCGAGTTAATTCTGACTTTACAGTTTTAGTTTCTGTTTCAGGCATCTTTATCGTAAAAGAAACACACACCTGGCGCCATGTTTTGTGTGGGTTTCTTAATTAAACTATTGAGACTTCTTCTGAATAATGACTTTATTTATTTTATATAATAATTGACTTATTATAACAACGAATAACATAACTACCAATTCGTATCCTACATACATATTATTATAACAAATTGTAAAATGACATGCGGTTTTAACCAGTTTCCTTCATTTTTAATTAAAGACTGTGCTGCTGTCTTTGTGATACCTATAACAATAATTTTCAATCTCATCTTACATACGTCAACATTCCCGGAGATTTGGAAATTATCACGCATAACTCCAATTTTTAAAAAAGGAGATAGAAGTGAGCTAACCAACTATAGACCAGTTGCTATAATATCTAATTTTAGCAAACTATTTGAAATAATTATCCATTCTAAAATTTATATTCACGTTGGCAGTACTATATCTATTAACCAACACGAGTTTATGAAAGGAAGATCAACAGTTACAAATTTAATGTGTAAGACACAATTTGTCTGTGAAGTCATAGACAGGCAGGGTCAAGTTGATGTTGTATACATGGATTTCTCGAAGGCTTTCGACAAAATAGACCATCGTATACTATTAACGAAACTTTATCTTTTCGGTTTATCAGATCCATTGATGCTTTAATTTCTTCCTATCTTCATGACAGGCAACAGTTTGTATGTTACGGAGGCTTTTAATCTGAAAAATTTCATCAAACATCCGGCGTCCCTCAGGGTTCAGTGTTAGGTCCACTTCTTTTTAACATATTCATAAATGATATAACTCAATCTGAATCGTATATATCAATGGCGTGTTCATAATAATTTACTGCTGAACATAAACAAATGTAAAGTCATGAGCTTTCATAGAAAAACTAACCCAGCCAATTTCAATTATGTAACCAACAACACTATCTTACAAAGACCTAACATCTTTAAAGACTTAGGTGTTACTTTCGACGCTAAATTGCAGTTCGATTTTCATATTAAAGAATCTACTGCATCCGCTTATAAATGTCTAGGTATGATAATTAGAAATGCAAAACACTTTACAGATAGTGCCATTATAAGATTACTCCTTATTTCTCTTGTGCGTCCCCATTTGGAATACTGCGCGGTTATTTGAATTCCTATTTACGTAAATCTAAATGATTCCATTCCACCTAGAGGTACATCACAAAAATTATTATTGGATACATTTGATCATCATAGACGTATAATTAATTCTGTAATTATACTTCAAAAGATTATTGACAATAAAACTGATTGTCGCTTCATTTTAGATAAAATCTTCCTAGTTCCCAGGTTAGCAGCCAGACAGAATAGCATTTCTACTTTAAAACCGCACGATCAAATATATTATTGAAATCTCCCTTGCTTCAAATGATACATAATTATCATAAAATTGAATCTCACGCCGATATTTTTCATGACAGTGTCAGTAGCATTAAGCACACTATCTTATACCATAGTTAGAAATTTACTTTTGTTTACCTTACCCTATAATTGGACGCATCTTGTTGGGTATTGCATTTAATAATAATAATAATAATAATAATAATAATTATAAAAACAACGAAGAATCGGGAGAAGTAAGAATAAAAAGAGGAATATTCCAAGGTGACACCTTGAGACCTCTATGGATTTGTTTGGCAATACAGCCATTATCAACCATTCTTAATAAGTCAGGAAAAGGATTAACTAAACCATGCGCTATTACTCACCTACTATACATGGATGACCTCAAGCTATTTGCACCGTCACTAACACACCTACACAAACTTCTTAAGCTTACGGAAACATTTAGCCATGACATAAGGATAGAATTCGGCATCGAGTAGTGCAAAATTAACGCAACCCAAAAAGGAAAGTGTGTGGAGACCGAAAGTTACAGTCTGAGTTACAGAACAGAGGATGAGATAAGAACACTCGCAGAAGATGAACCATATAAATACCTGGGATGTGAACAAAAGAGCGGAATAGAAGGAAAACATATTAAAGAACATTTAAGAGACAGATTCCAGGACAGAGTGAACGCGATAATGAAAACAAAATTAACGCGAAAGAGCATCACAACAGCTATTAATACCTATGCAGCACCAGTTATCACTTACAGTTTTGGAATTGTCAAATGGACATCAACGGAGCTGGAAAACATAAACCGTACAATTAGGACAACATGCACAAAGCATCGTATGAAACATCCTAAGAGCTCTACTGAACGATTTCATCTAGACAGGAATAAAGGAGGCAGCGGCTTCATAGACTTTAGAAATACACACCATCGGCAGTACTTAAACTCGATAAAAAGTATACCCTTCTCGATCTGTCAAATGAAGAATACGAGCCCGAAACACACATTATAACGGATGAGCAAAAAATACAGAGGTGGAAAGAAAAGAAACTCCACGGTAGGTACATAGCAACTCTACAACAAAACCATGTAGATGAAAAAGCGTCACATGCATGGCTACAACATGGAGGCCTGTACCCGGAAACGGAGGGGTTTGTAATGGCTATTCAAGACCAAGCCATCGCAACAAGAAATTACAAAAAATATATTATGAAAGATCCAACACAAAAACATACAAGATGTAGGATGTGCAACACAGACAATGAAAACATTCAACACATAATATCGTCATGCACACCATTGGCCAATACGGAGTATCTAAAAAGACACATTAATGTAGCTAAAATTATCCACAATAAACTCAGTAGTCGAATATTTGGCACACCTGAAGTACCGTACTACAAATATCACCCGGAGAATGTTATAGAGACAAACTCTACTGGGATCGCACGATACAAACCGACCGAACAGTACAACACAACCGACCGGATATAGTTTACGTGGACAGAGCAAAAAGACTTACCTACCTTATTGACGTAGCAGTACCAGCAGCTGACAACCTGAAACAAAAACATACCGAAAAAGTTAATAATTACTTGCCGTTATCCATAGATATAAAGCAGACTTGGGATCAGGAAAAAGTTATAATAGTACCTCTTACCATCGGGGCAACTGGAGAAATCCCATATAATTTACATACAGCCATAGAAGAACTTAACCTGGGATCAAATACTTACCTTCAAATCCAGAAATCTGTGCTACTGGACACATGTCACACTGTAAGAAAAGTCCTCAATATTACATAAAACCAAAACAAAGTCTCTGTAACGAACAAAAGAAAAAGAAACAATTTTAACATCTTAAATTTGTATGTATTTACTCGTCAAAGTCATATATGCAAATTAAATACACCCATTTTAAGGAGAAATACGGGATAATAATAATAATAATTATAATATGTGGCTACAATCTGGTGCCCTGTTCAATGAAACAGAAGGGTTCGCAATTGCAATTCAGGATCAGATAATTTCAACAAGAAGTTACAGATCCCACATTATAAAAGATACAATCCCCAACATAAAATGCTGCATGTGCAATCAAAAGGAGGAAACCCTAGACCACATTATAGCAGGCTGTTCTGTTCTCGCACCCAAACAGTATTTAGATAGGCATAATAAGGCAGCCGCGATAATCCACCAAGAACTACGAAAAAAATACATGCACCTCAAACAGCACGTTCCATACTACCAATATGAACCAACTCCAGTGACTGAAGACAACAATGCAAAACTGTATTGGGATAGAAAAATAATTACAGATAAGACGATAGACAACAACATACCGGACATTGTACTTACACTCAAGCAAGGGAGAATAACATACATTATTGATATAGCTGTTCCATTATGTGCCAATACAGATAAACAGTACACAGAAAAAATTAATAAATACCTACCTCTAGCGGATGAAATTAAAAGATTGTGGAACATGGAGCGCGTTCAAATAATTCCAATAGTTCTGGGATGCAAAGGGGAAATACCAAAAAAACTCCTCAAGAGCTTGGACACATTAAAGCTGGAAAAAAAAACTATATATGCCCATACAACGTGCAATCATTCTACATACATGTAACATCGTTCGAAGGGTTCTGGGAGAGGAGTAGAAACAAACTTTAAATTAAACATTTTCTCTTACTTGCCTTTTGGCCTTAAGTTTAAATATAAATACCTATAAAAATACAGAGAAATATAACCATAATAATAATACGTTATTCAGGCGGTCCGGAGATGCAGGTTCTTCCGGTTCGGAGCCGTCTTGATGCACCTGCAAATAGAAGACGACAGCGAAACACACAAAGTTCCGTAACAAATGAAATTGGTGAACTATCAAATACACCGCCCCCCGAAAGTGTTTCACACCAAAACGTTGCGACCACATCGACGGGTTAACAGAGAGAAGAAAGAGGCGAATGAAATGGTCCACAGAAATGAACAAGCACCTTATCCGATCTTATCTACTCATCACGGAACTGGAAACAAGACAGAAGCCTAATAGTAGAGAACTATACGAGGCGATGATAGAAAGGTTCCCGGCTTTAAGAAATAAGACCATACAGAACGTGCTAGACCAAAGGCGACAGCTATTCACCAACAACAGAATACCAGAAGAAGATTACGCACGTATAAGAAAAGAAGTAGAATTGACGCTACATCCACCAGACCCGACAACAGCTAGGGAAGAGAATGAGAAAGATAATGCAACCAAACTGAAGTACAACAAGAAAGAAAACACTTCAATAACCCAGATGAACAAAATCCTGCATAAACACATAGAACAGTGCGAAGACCTAAAAGACATAAACGATTTTATATACATAGCAGCAGTGAGCATACTTGAAATAAATAACCAACACCCACGTACGGAGCAAACAAGAACTACTAAGAAACCCATAAAACCACCCTGGTAGAGAAGACTCAATAATAAAATAAAAGATCTTAGGGCAGATATAGGAATATTAACACAAGCAAGCAGGAATGTACAAACTAAACGCGTACAAAGATTGACAAAAGAAATTCTAAGGAAAAATACCGACAGTAATAATAAGACGTTGGCAGAAGTACTAGATCTTCTAAAACAAACAACAGCAAAGGCACACCGACTAAAAAGATACATTTTAAGTTATCAAAGAAAACAACAGAATGCAATATTCAACTCTAATCAAAGAAAGTTCTACAAGTCTCTGGAATTAAACACAAACGAACAAGAAAATAAACAGAACGGAGAAAACATGCCTGAAGAGAAGAAGGTAAGAGAATTCTGGGGAGGGATATGGTCTGTTGAGACAAAACAAAAAGCAAGAACAACTTGGCTAAAAAAGAAAAGAAAAGGTCCGAAAAAATACCTACCATGCACTATAACACGGTCATTGCGGAAGATTTAAACGAAGCCATAAGGAAAACTGCAAATTGGAAAGCGCCTGGTGTAGATAAAATTCATAACTACTGGATTAAAAAGCTGCACGTTACACACAAGAAGATAGCACAATTATAAACCGATGCTATTCACAACCCCCATAACATACCAGAATTTTTTACAAAGGGAACAACTTACCTGCTGCCAAAGGACCCGACAAATAGACAAGATCCATCTAAATATAGGCCTATTACCTGTCTGCCAACCATGTACAAACTTCTGTCATCCATAATAGCTAGTAGAATAGCCAAACACCTGGAAGAAAACAACATATTAGCCACTGAACAACAAGGGAGCAGGAAAAACAGCCAAGGATGTAAGCAGCAGCTGATTATAGACTCCATAATCTCTGAAGACGCAAAGAAAAGAAAGAAAGATCTATATATATATATATATATATATATATATATATATATATATATATATATATATATATATATATATATATATATATATATATATATATATATATTTATAGCATTTATAGACTATCAAAAAGCTTTTGATAGCGTGCTGCACACATGGCTTATTGAAATTTTAAACATCTACAAAATAAGCCCAGTTATCATTCATTTGCTGCAGACACCCATGACCACCTGGGAAACAAAGATCCCAATAGCAGGCGAAGAAATAGGACCCATACAGATAAAACAAGGCATTTTCCAAGGGGATGCCCTAAGTGCCCTATGGTTTTGCTTGGCCTTAAAACCCATATCAAACATCCTTAAAAACAGCAAACAAGGCTACAACTTAGAAGGCCAGAAAACTATAAAAAGGATCACACATCTTTTCTATATGGATGATCTGAAATTAACAGCTAACAGTAAGGAAGGAATACGGAAGTTAATTAATCTGTTTGAGGCCTTCAACAAAGATATAGGAATGAAGTTTGGATTAGATAAATGTAAGATCAATGGAATACATAAGGGAAAATAGGAATTGATGGAAACCACGAATTGAAAGACAAAAGGACTATTTCTGGCATGGACAAAAATGAACACTATAAATATCTTGGAGCATTACAGACTACAAAATGTAGCACACAAACAAATCAAGGAAGACCTCAAAACCAAGTTGAAGAAGAGAGCGCAAATTATATTAGCAACGAAGTTATCAGCCAGAAATAAGATAAATAAATAAATAAAATAAATATATCATCACGCCTTTTACCCATTGCGGGTGTGGCACTCTGCTTACGCAGATCTCGGTAAGTGATATATTTTTTCGTATGAAGTGCGGTTACCAGCCGTCAAATCATAGCCCCCAAGGATGTTAGTGGAGGGGGAACCACAGGGGTAAATTTAAATTTGTAACTGTCGGCAGTAAGATTCGAACTGAGGATCTCACGATCCACAGTCCGACACGTTACCACGGAGCTATTTACCCCTTCAGAACTAAGAAATAAGATACATGCTATTAATACATACGCCATTCCGACAGTAACATATAGCTTTGGAATTGTAAAATGGTCAGACACAGAACTCGAAGCGTTGAACATTATGATTCGCAAACTTTTTTCCAACTACAGAGACCATCACCCGCGTAGTAGCAAAGAGAGGTTCCATCTACCCAGACACTTAGGAGGAAGAGAAGTGATAGACCTGAAAAATGCACATTACAAACAAATAATAAACTTACGGCAGTACTATAACACAAAAGCAAATAAAGACGAATATTATGAGGTAATTGCACAATTAGACAACAAACACACACCATTAAATCTGAACTCTTCCCAATACGATCCGCAAACAAAGATCACAGAGAACAACGACAGGATAGATGCATGGAAACTAAAGGAACTCCATGGCCGCCATGCACACAAATTAGAAGATCCAAACACAGATAAGAAAGCTTCGAATACGTGATTAACAGATGGAAACCTTTTCTCGGAGATGGAGGACTTAAACCTCGCAATACAAGATCAGGTTATTGCAACACTAAACTATCGGAAAGTGATTTTAAAAGACCCAGCTGTTATAAGCGATAAATGCAGAATATGTAAAATGCAAACATAACACATAGATCACATAACTAGTGGATGCGAAATTTTAGCAAAAACTGAGTATGTTGACAGACAAAACAACGTCGCTAAAATAATTCATCAACAACTGTCCAATTAAATTAGCGACCAAAATGTTACTCCCTATTATAATTACAATCCACCAACAATAATAGAAACGGAGAAATATAAACTATATTGGGACAGACCAATAATAACAGATAAGCCAGTAAGACACAACCGACCTGATATTGTACTGCAGGATAAAGAGAATAAAAATACTTACCTCATTGATATAGCGATACAAGCTGCCGTGAATTTGGAAAGGAAATACCTGGAAAATATTGAAAAATATCAGCCGCTTGCGCTTGAAATAAAACGTATATGGGAACAAGAAAAAGTATTTACCATACCAGTTATAGTAGGAGCCACCGAAGAAATTCCCACTAAATTATAGAGATACCTAGAACACATAAAGATCAATTATACAACACACAAAATAATTCAAAAAGCTACAATACTAGGCACCACTCACATAGTAAGAAAAGTACTAAACACCTAATAGTACAGTCAAAGTGGTAAATACTTGCTCTTAAGAGCCGTACTTACCATTGTCGCAAACCTGCTTGGAGTTTCCTGCAGAGTAAACAAAAAAAAAAAAATAATAATAATAATAATAATAATCATAATACCAGGACCAGGTTTTTTCCAATTGGAAAGTTTCTTGGTTGCTTCTTGTATGTCTGCGATTTCGATGTGTTGGATTTTCATTACTTCTACTTTCTCCATTCGTTGTTTTTCCTTGATGTGCCACTTGTTTGTTCTCTTGTGTGTCACTGGTTTTGCCCATATATTCTCCCAGAATTCCTGTACTTTGCGTTCTTCTAGTTTTTCATTCTGGTCCATGTTTCCCTCTGTACTCTCTAGGTTCCTGTAAAATCTCTTCTGATCAGCCACCACTTTAACACTGATTATTATTACATACAACTTCGGCATTATCAGGTGGACCAAAACTGAGCTGGATACATTAGACAGAGACATTAGAGTACTCTTCACCAAACACAGAGACCACTACCCACATAGTTCCATTGAGCGATTTCACCTACCCAGGAAGCAAGGAGGAAGAGGAATAATAAGCTTTTCCAATGCACACCACCAACAAATACACAACCTGCGTACATATTTTAAAAATAAAAGCGAAACCAACATCTACTATACACAATTAGTAAAGAGTGACAACAACTACACTACACTAAAGCTTAAAGATCCAACTTATGAACCACTTGCACAAAAACAAGCACTGAACAACACATACAAAAATGGATGAGCAAAGAACTACACGATAAATTCATATCAAACATAAGACATGATTACATAGAATTTCAAGGTACTCACGCATGGCTCACACACACCAATATCTTTGCTGAAACAGAAGGATTCATGTTTTCAATTCAAGACAGGGTAATAGCTACACGAAACTACCAAAGGCACATCATCAAAGATCATAGTGTAACTGACGTATGCAGGATGTGTTTCAAAACCCATGAGACCATCGAACACCTCACAAGCGGCTGCAGCACATTAGCACCAAAAGAATACACCATGCGCTATAACAACGTAGCAAAGATGATTCACCAGTATATTGCGGTTACGATAGATCCAAGCAGAACAAAAATACCATATTACAAATATGACCCGGAGAGCATTCTAGACAACGACAAAGGTACATTATACTGGGATCGAGTTATATTGACGGATCTCTATGTGAAACATAACAAGCCAGACATTGTATACCACAACAAGGAAACACGAACAGTGCAAATAATTGATGTAGCTATCCCACATGTCACCAATATACAAGACACAACAACGGAGAAAACACGAAAATACATTGAACTGTCTAGGGATATTAAAGACCTCTGGAACGCTGAAACAATTCAAATTATCCCAGTAATTATCGGCACAATGGGAGAAATACCGAAGGAGCTCCACAAAATGCTGGAACAATTAACAATGCCTAAAACCAGCTTTAGAGACATGCAGAAGAGCGTTATACTAGACACGTGCAGAATTGTCCGAACTGTACTCAATAATCAATATAAAACAAGATACTTACCATTTTATGAAGAAAAATCATCATCATAACGTTCAAAGGGCCAACAACACCAAAACCTGAAATGTCTTCATTACTTCATTACGTATTGTATTTACTTACCTTAAGGTCGTTGTACAAACGTTTAATTACCTTTAAAAGAGAAAAAATGAATAATAATAATAATAATCATCATCATCATCATCATTCCCCTCGCAACCTCCACGCTGTTCAGACGTGGTCTTGCTTTTTTCTAACGTTGTACCCGTATATTGTTGATTGAAAAGTTTAAAACTTTAATATCTGTATAAAGTGTTGTAAAAAAAAGGTGCAGTGCCATCTGTGTAGCCCACTAAATCAGATCACCAACTCTCCGCGTTCGGATATCAAACATCAGTCCGACCGTCACAAACTTAGCCACGATCTTGAAAGTCAATGGGCCAGTCAGTACCCTGGCCGAAAACTTTTGAAAACATCAGGCCAAAGTAAGTTTTGAAGCAATTTTTTGATAGCGTTGTGGAATAATTAACTGTACTAAGGCCAACATTTAGTGAGAGTGTGTTACATCACTAACGTAACAGAGGCAACTTCAATTAATTTAGCCACCTTCTTGATTACATTTATGCCTTTTGCCTTGTTGAATAATAAACATTTAACTACAGGTGGTATCTCATACGTTCAGGGCCTTTCAGGCCTGCATTTGCCATGCGGGGTCCTGGGGCTCAAAAGCGCGCTCGCTCATCCGGTTACAGTGATGGGTTTACGGAACAACTCTGCCCATTCCCCCCTCTTATTGGTGGGGAATGTAGCTTTTTTTGCATACCAAATACCAAATGACAATGAAAAATTCGTCTTAGTTAAATGTAAAGATGAGAACACCAATTTCAACTCAACAAATCCGATTGTACTCTCTTACAAGCTAAAAGATGCAATTGAAGAAGCAAAAAATCAAAACTGGATTACTAATTAAAACGAGTAATGAAAGACAAACAAACACATTTCTCAACTTGCAAACATTGCTTGATACCGATATTGAGTATTCATTACATTAAATAGCATAAAGGGCATTGGCTACTGTCCTGATCTTATAAATTCAAGTGACGAAGAAATTCTAGCTAAAGCTAAACTGCAAGGTGTTAGCGCAGTTCGACGTCTCGAAACGGTACGCAGTGGCAATAAAACGCCAGACGGTTTATTTGTATTTACTTTTAATAAGCAAAATCTTCCGAGAGATGTAAATGTGGCTATGTACTCGATACCACTAAAGTTAGATATTCCAAACCCCGTCCGCTGTGCAAAATGCCAAAAATTCGGTCACTTGAGCAACACCTGTACCAGTGAAAATACAATATGTATATGTGGCCAATCCCCACACCAAGGGAATCCATGTAATAAAGAAAAGCTAAAATGCCCAAATTGTAATTCCTCACACCCGGCTTCGTCCAAAAATTGTCCAATTTTTCTTTATGAAAAATCGATAAATGGATATAAAGTCAAAAACAAATGTACCTATATTCAAGCTAGACGTTCGGTTGAAAAACTTAACCCACGACATAATTTGAATTCATATTCAAAAGCAGCTGAAACAGTAACTAGTTCAGCTACAACGACAGTTACGCCAAGCACCTCCGGTACACATGTCAGTCCTTCTGATATACATAAACTAAATACCGAAATTATGTCAGAGCTATCAACGAAATTTATTGCGGCTATCGAGGAACTACGGAAATATATGCTAGATATGTTTGAAAAAAATAAAAATGAGTCGGTTATGAATGAGACAAGAATAAGCAATAATATAATAGCTAAAATATCACCTGTCATTAATGTAATAGTTGAAAGAACGTTGAAAAACCAATATACACCACAACTTAGAGAACAACTAAAACCCACCCCCTTAACACCTACCCCAACAGAATATATTACCAACAATCCAGCAATAGCTCTATTACAAAAAAATATTCTCGTAGAAAATGTTATCTCTGCTGAACAATCACATTCACTCAATCAAAAATATAATACCTCGAACACAGAAGCTCACATGGAATTTGAAACAAGCCCATCAATATCCAGCACTAGTGTAAATGATGAAAACGTTAAGCAAAATATATTATTACCTCAACAGGATGAAATAAAATTAAAAATAAAAAGAACCAACTACTCAAAAAACTAACTAAAAAATAAAAACAAATCTCCATACACAAAAAGCTCATCAAATAATTAAAAATCAATTAAACAACAATAAACCACCAAAGACTTATTTATTTTATTTCATAGACAGTTACATAATACAGTGGAATATAAACGGAATAAAGTACCACCTGAATGAGCTTAAGTTACTTATGCAACAACACAAAAATAATTGTGACATTATATGCCTGCAGGAGACTCATTAAAAACCAACTGACAAATTTTCCTTACAAAACTATGCTTGTTATAGAAAAAACAGTGTAGCTCACTCTAAAGTTCAACTGAATACTTCCTTCAATGCTGTTGCATTAAAAATCCATAAACCAATAACCTACACTATATGTTCGATTTAAATTCAGCCCAATACAAATTGGTCACTGGATGAATTCAGGAATCTTATCAAACAACTTGGACGTAACTATCTGATTTGTGGAGACTTTAATGCTATCAGCGACACATGGGGCAATCCTGATCAAAAATTTATGAAAAATTAATAAATAACAGACTCACGTGGTTTTTGACGAAAAACAATTATATTGACGTGCATCAGTTTGGTTCAAGACGAAAACGTTCAACACAGGACATTATCAACTCATTCGCAAACAACATTCAAAATGCAATCATGCGGCGCCAGCACCTGGTTGCAGTGTCGTTCGACCTGACAAAAGCTTTCGACATGACATACAGATATGGCATTGTTAGCAACCTTCACAAGTGAGGCGTACGGGGCAATATGCTCCATTTTGTTTGCAATTTTCTCACTGACCGAACTATACAGGTCCGCATCGGTTCAACTTTCTCAAATATCTATCCCACCGAAAACGGAATACCACAGGGGTCATCCATATCTGTCTGTCTCTTCCTGGTAGCTATAAATACCCTCCTTGAATCCATACCAAGATACACAGAAATCGAGATCAAACACTACTGCTTTGTTGATGACCTTATGATCTACACTAACGATGAAAATCTATTGAAAATTCAGCGTAAACTACAAAGATGTATTAGAAACGTTGAAACCGCCGCTACTAATATCGGATTCGAGTTTTCGGCAGACAAATGTACTGAAATTGACTTCTGCAGACTACGAAAGACACATATATGCCCAAAATTTTATTTACATGGTAAGCTAATACCTAAATCAAGTGACATACGATTCCTTGATATTATATTCGACAGTAAACTAACATGGAAGAAGCACATTAATGACCTAGCTGCTAAGTGCCGAAATTCTTTAAATATACTCAAAACTCGAGCGCACACCACCTGGGGAGCGAACCTAGCCTTATTGAGAACTATGTTTATAGCTCTAATCTCATCTCGAATAGACTACGGACTTCTCGCATACGGTTCAGCAAGAAAGAGCAATCTCCTAAAACTCAAAGCAGTACAAAATCACGGATTACGCTTAATCACCGGCGCGTTCCGTACCACCCCAGTTGAGCCACTTCACATCGACTCCGAAATTCTTCCAATTGACCTAAAACGTGAAAAAATTATATATAAATATTTCTCCAAAATGTACTTCGATAGAACCCACCCCAATTATAGAGAAATTTTTCATAATTTACGTAATATACAATTTCAAACTACGAAACCACCATCTGCAGTCTGTCCAATTTTTATAGAACTCTATAATAAATTTAAAGTTATAAATGAGTTACAAAATCAAAATATTATTGATAATAACTGTACATATAAATTAAGACCAATTCATGAAGAATTAACAAATATTCCGCATTGGGAATTTTATAGCAAATATAAAACTGACAAACGTTTATTAAATAAATTTAAAAATAAATCTGAATACCAAAAACACAAATATCATCAGCTATCATAGAAGCTCTGAATGAAATCCTTATTCGATTAGAAACCGTACAATACAACAACCAAATCAATAAAATTGTAATATTTACGGATTCATTAAGTAGCTTATCCTTTCTGGAAAGCGTATATGAAAATTTCTTCTGTAATACCTATCAAGTATTTGCTGACAAAGTGTGTAAGCTAAATGCGAAAAACATCTCAGTCGTCGTGTTCTGGGTCCCAAGTCGCGTTGGTATCCCGGGAAATGAGACAGCCGACAAACAAGCTAGTGAAATCTTAAACACTAATAACCCAGAAATAACAGGAACTGTTGCACTCTCCGATTTAATTAACGAAGGCATCAAATATATAATGACTATTTACCAACAACAGTGGACCGCTACGACTGCAGCAGCTCATTTTAAAATTGTCAAACCAACGATACATAGTTGGAAAGACAAACGATATATGGAACTAAGTCGACGAGAACAAGTTGTCTTAACAAGACTGACTACTGGCCATACAAATGTCACTCACAGTTATATTTTACTCAATGAACCTAGACCCGAGTGTGGCGTCTGCAAAATACCACTTACAGTCAAACACCTTTTAGATGATTGTGAAATATATCAACAACACCGTATTAAACATCGTTCATCGACAAACAGCTTTCGTGATGAAGATGACGGCTCGAACGGTAGCAAGCGCATTCAAAACTTACTATGCTTCCTGAAAGACTCCAACCTGTATAAATTAACATAATATCGAAATGTTCGCAGATCAAATTATACATATCTTATATAATCTGAAGATACAAGAACTCATATTTATTAATTGAGACTCACTCGAAACTCTAAATACATGTATACCTATGCATATATACATAAATTCGGTGCTTTCGCCGACACCTGCCAACAAAATAAACGTTACTGAAGAATATGGTGACTGCAAGTGTCTACAATAACATAATTTCTTTCTGCATGGACGCAATGACCAGAGATGTCGCGTGTCCTTAAATGAATTTAAAAAAATAAAATAATAATAATAATTGTAAATAGGCTAGTTTTTCTAAACGTATTGATTTGGTGAACAAATTTCGAAGCGATTTATGATATTCCCAACTAGTTGGACTTCTTGTTGAGCAAAGGCATTATTTCTGTTTTATCATAACCTTAATACAATAACATCTGTTATCCATGGAGGGTGGTTTGCACACTTTTAAAATTATTTCAGGTATAAATTTGTTAAATAGGTTTAGAATATTAGTATTAAATATTGAAAGCATGTTATTTATATCATCACACTCATAAAATTCATTCCAACAGATCACATCCAATGATTCTTGAAGTGTATTATAATTTGCGTTTTAAAATCCCTCTCACTAATTGTATTCGTCTTATACAGATTGTTTCCTTTAAATAGCTAACGCTTTTTTGGCGAACTAATGGCTTGAGAAAAATGTTATATACAAAAAATGATCAGGAATTTAATAATGGAAATATCAAACAGAAAATTAAACCAGTGGTTCTCAAACAATGGAATAAAATTATAAAATTTTTAAATATTAACATATAAATTTTTAGTCCATTAGAAAGATATTTTTTTTCTTCTTTCAACTATATAAATATGATATGAGGTTGTATAACAATTATTTTGAGAAAAATCTATCTAAAATAACGTGTTTTACTAAGAGATTAACAATAACAAATGAACTAAATAACGAAGAAATACCAGAAAATAATAATAATAACAAAAAGAAAAGCCATATGATGGAAATTATTTACGATTTATGCAACCATAGGTAATTTTGGTATTTTTTTTTTATAATTTGTGTTCAAAAACACCTCCATGATTTTGAAGGCAAAGTTCAGTTCTTCTTCTCAATTCGGAAGATGTAGCACATCTAATAGATTGAGCAATTAAGTCTTTAATTGTTTGATGAATGTTATTTTTACGTTCATCCTCAGTTGTTGGAGGAACACTAAACACTTTGTTTTTAAGATATTTAAGTCAAGTTAAGTTAAGTAATCGTACTTTAGTATCACTTAAAAAAATTATTAAATTTATTACAACGAAGGTAAATTCATTTAACAGAAGTTTATTGTTCAATATTTGCAATATAACTGACTACAATTTTCTAATCTTATATACTACAGATAACAAATGTAATAAGAGTATCTGGGAGATTGCTGGCGTCAGCAGGTCCCACTGGATGTGGTCATCTAACTCATCCTTCCTTAAAATAGCGTCACCGGGTAAGTTGAGCTGGGGTCGTTCATGTTGGGTTGAACAGCTTGGCTGAAGTTCTATGTCCTGGTTCAAAGTACTCGCAGGATTCTTTAGGTTTTGGAATTTTTTCCTGAGGAAAATAACAAGCAAAACAATAGCAATGATTAACAAGATAACATATAAGGTTGCTATCGAGTAATCTGTAGCGTCGGCGGCTTTGTAGTCTTAGACGTCTTCAAACTTATAAATTGGTAGTTTGAGATCTTGAATGTTGTTCAGTTCAGCGGTCATTTTTGGTATTTGGTCTTCGGTTAGTTGGAACTTGTAACCTTCTAATATTATCGGCTTTCCAAATGTTCCTTCTCTAAAATTTAGATTTAGATTTCTAAATTTTATTTGACAATCATCTTTTTTAATGAGGAATATTCCTTACAGTGTTCTAATTTCATCGCTTCGTACACATGATGCATGGAGAGTTTCTTGAATTGGAAATACAATGAAAAATTGGATTATTTCTTCAATGGTTTCTATATGGTTTCTTTTCAATGTGATCTTCGTATATTGACAATTCTTGTTATCCTTATGTAAGATGATGCTCTTTTCACATGGTTTGTCGTTTACTTCGATTATCTTGTTAAGGCAATGGTAAATATAGTACCATTAGTACATATGGCTTTTAGAGATTTGATTTCATCATCAAAAGATCTCAAAAAGTATTCTTTATTTGGAACAACAGTCACAAATTTAATATCATGTTTACTTGGGACAGGTATAAGACGATATAATTTTGTTACGTTTATAACTGTCAGGTTCGGTGAAGTTTAATAATCAATAAATAATACAACTATTAAAATTCACAAAAAGTATATTCACTAACACTTATATATTTAAACTACTAATTTATTTTTACACTTATTAATAAACACAAAATAACGATTAATCAATACTAAACTAAAAATATTACAAAATAAAGTATTATTTTATTTGAGTATTTGAGTGTTTATATCTTATTTCGGATACACAACCATGCTGTCTTCCTCAAATAAGTTACTTCTAACTGAGTATAAGAAGGATATTACACCGCCTTCCCTTTATGTCCAGGAATCCTGTCTCCTTAAAGAAAGGTACACAGTCACAGACTCTATTTTTATCTATACGGACAGGTCTAAAAATAGCACCGGAACCGGATATTCTTTCATCTTTCGAGATGAAGAACATATTATCACTTTATCGCCTTCTTCCTCTGTTTTTGGTGCTGAGCTGTATGCCATTTACTCTGCTTTGCAACGTTGTTTACACGTCATCGAACGTGAACAACATAACGTTTTATGTAAGGATTCACTCAGCGCTATAACGAGTTTATGTAACCGGTTTTCAACTAACCCTCTTATTCAGTGTAGATAACATCAACCTGTTAATGGTCATGAAGAGAATTAAAAATATATTCAGTAAAATTTGCTAAATTTGTTGTTGTAGATTTACCCTTAACGAAACCGTGTTGACGAACAGAAATCAGGTTTTTGACACTATTGTAAATGTGAGTGTATGGGATAGATTCCAAAATTTTGGATATTGTAACGAACGCGGTAGCGACAAGTAGAAGCTTGCCGGCCTACGCCGCCACGCCGTGCCGCCGACTGGATGACGCATCGCTAGCGGGTTCGGACAAGTCGTTTGCTCCACAATAGGGAATATTCCCGAAGCTTCCAGAAACAAGGAACGTCGTATATAAAAGGAACCGCCGGCAGCCGTCAGTCAGTCAGTTACTTGACTCGGGCTCAGTCAGTCGAGTTGAGTCGGACTCAGTTAGTCGAGTTGAGTCGGCCAGTCAGTTAGTTGACTCAGACTCAGTACGTCAAATGACTTAGTCGACCCCGAAGCTACTATAAATAGCTTGTGAACATAAATATATCGCGCGGTCTGAATATAAATATATCGTCTTATATAAATATCGCTCGGCTAGTTAATATAAATAATAGTGTTTATTTACAGTAGTGATAAGTGTTAGTGTATAAGTTTTATAATCGTTATTTTAGTGTTATATACCTAGTGTTAATTAACTTTTACTATTTATTATAATAATTATTAAGTATTCGTTATTAATAGTTTTATTATTTAAATAAAAAAGTTTAAAACCCACAAACGTTACAATATGTTGGAAAGAATAACAATAGGGCGATAATTAGATATATTAGTTATATCACCAGACTTATGTATTGGACAAATAAATGAAGATTTAAGGATATCAGGGAACAGACTATTTTGAAGGGAAATATAAAATAAATGTGTGGCGAGCAGTCGGTATGATAACCTGCGCGAGCTCTCCTGATTGGTATATAAAAACTAAATTATTTTAATCAGGTGAGCCCGGGAGATTGCCATGACAATAACATGACATTAATGTATAATTATTTTTTCACTGGTTGACAGTTGTAAATTAATTAATTCATCATTAAAGAGTTTATCAGAAAGATTATAAGAGTTTTGATTAATTATCTGAAATTCCAATTGTAATAACTGCGACACTACAACTGGTGACCCCGAATTAAAATTATTGTTTATAGTTAATAAATTGCGATAGCCAGTACAGGGGGCTATAACCCTGCATCGTAGTTCGAGGATTAAATTCCTCCTTCATTTTTCATTTACAAACCAGATACTTAACATAATTTAAGATGCCAGATACAGAAAATGTGCAACAAAATAGGGATACCGTTGCTCGTGTAGCAATAAAAACTCCACCGTTCTGGAAAAGGAATGTAAAACTATGGTTCAGACAAATAGAGGCCCAATTTGCCACGGATAATATTGCTGTAGAAGAGAACAGATACAATTATATTCTAGGTAGTATGGACTCGGAAATTTTAGAATTGGTATCTGATTTGATAGAGGGTAACAAAACATGATTTAAAAAATCGTTTGATCAAAGAATTTGAAGAAAGTGATAGTAGAAATGCAAAGAAACTTTTAACAGGCGATACAAAACCATCAGCTCTATTAAGAGAAATGAGGGGTTTGGCAGGAACTCAAGTCAAAGATGACTTTTTACGCAGCTTGTTTCTGCAACGCCTTCCAGAGCAGGCAAGTTCTATTTTAGCCGCTAGCAATGATAATTTAGATTCTTTTGCCACTATGGCAGACAAGATTTTGGAAGTTACTCGTCCAACATAAATTTTTAGAACTTCAACAACACCTACGATGACAGGTGATCCATGGGAGGCACGGATGTCAGCGTTGGAGGCTCAGATTGCTCAATTAAATGGAGCCTATAATAAAACACGACACAGAGCTCGTCCCAAGTTACGTTCTCGTTTAAAAAGCTGAGGTCATAAATTCGAAAAGTGTTGGTACGTAATTTCAAAAAGGAGCAGGAAAACGACCAGGCCAGACGCTGACGGCGGCCAGCAAATTAGGCCAGCGCTCCCGCCGCCTGTTTGTTACTGATATTAATACAAAACAACAATACTGGGTAGATTCCGGTGCCGATATTTCAGTTATTCCTCTTAGAACTCAAGATTATACTAAACAGGTAGCAAGAGTTTTATATGCGGCTAATGGGTCGGTGATTCCTACATACGGAGAACGATTACTTAAACTTAATGTTGGATTAAGGAGAGACTTCGTTTGGCCTTTCGTAGTTGCACAGGTAAAGGATCCAATAATTGGTGCAGACTTTTTGAACAATTTTGGTTTGTTAGTGGATCTACAAAATTAATGTTTAATTGACACATCCACGAAACTAACTAGCACTGGCAGATGTATTCAAACAGTATCAGTTCCATCTCTACACCTGATACAACCTAACCACCCATATGCAGATTTGTTGGTCAAATATCCAAATTTACTTCTACCCAAGACATCTTTTAAAGTACCGCATCATGACGGCACACACGCTATAATTACAACAGGACCGCCAGTTACTGCAAAATTTCGTTGATTATCTCCTGAACAACTTCAAGCTGCAAAAACTGAATTTCAGGAGATGATAAATATGAGGATTTGCCGACCATCAAGTAGTCCTTGGGCCAACCCAATCCATTTGGTGCCAAAGAAGGATGGTACATGGAGACCTTGCTGTGATTACAGACTTTTGAATGCAGTTTCTAAACCGGACAGATATCCAATTCCTCATTTGCAAGATTTTAATGCACAGCTCGCAAATAAGACAATAGTCCGAGCCGAGCCTATCATAACATTCCAGTAGCTAATGAGGATATACAAAAAACCGCCGTAATAACACCATTCGGCCTTTTTGAATTTGTACGTCTTAGTTATGGGCTACGGAATGGAGCACAATCGTTCCAGCGTTTCATGCACCAAGTGCTGAAAGATTTATCATTCGCTTTTTTATATTTGGATGATATTTTAATAGCTTCAGAAAACGAAAATCAACATCGTATACATTTGGATTTGCTATTTGAAAGATTGCAGAAATATGTTCTAACCATCAATGTTAAAAAATCAATATTTGGTGTTCATACAGTAAATTTTCTCGGTTTTGCGGTTAGTGCTTCAGGTATTCTACCCCAAACAGATAAAGTACAAGCAGTGGAGAACTATTCTCAACCAACCACAGCCAAGCAGTTACGAACCTTTCTGGGTATGATCAATTTTTATAGGCAGTTTCTGCCGAACTCTGCGCAAAAGCAACAAGTTCTATTTGCCATGATTAATGGCAACAAAAAAACGATAAAACACCGCTAGATTGGTCAGGTAAACATATTTCTGTTTTTAATGAATTAAAACAAAATTTGGCAGAAGCTACACTCTTGGCACATCCAGTTCCTGACGCAAAACTAGCACTCATGGTGGATGCTTCTGACACTTGTATGGGCGGAGCGCTACACCAAGTGGTGGACAAATCTCTACAACCACTAGCCTTTTTTCGAAGAAACTAACTCCTACTGAACAGCGATATAGCAAATATGATAGAGAGTTGCTAGCAGCATACGAGGCAATTAAGTATTTTCGTTATATGCTGGAGGCCAGAGATTTTACAATATATACCGATCACAAGCCACTCACTTTCGCTTTTCAGCAGAACAACAACAAAGAATTAATTTGTGATACCTCTACTGGATATCTCCGTCCACTTGTGTCACAATCATTAAGACAGAAGGTTTTCCAGGCTCTCCACACAATGACTCACCCAGGTGTTAAAGCTACTGTTAATCTGGTTCGTAAGCGGTATGTATGGCCCAGTTTGAATAAAGATATATCGCAATGGACACGGTCTTGTCTTCCTTGTCAACGTGTGAAAGTCAACAAACATACTACTAGTCCTCTGGCGCCATACTCAGATGTTCAACGAAGATTTCAACATTTGAATTTGGACATTGTGGGCCCTCTACCTCCATCTGAAGGTTATACATATCTAGTTACTATGATTGACCGTTTTTTCAAGATGGCCAGAGGCGATTCAAAGATATTACGACAGAGACAGTGGCACAAGCAGTGATGTCAACATGGATAGCACGATTTGGTGTGCCAGAACGTATTACGACAGACAGAGGAGCGCAATTTGAATCTTCTATGTTTCGCAATCTTACGCAGCTACTAGGTATTCATCATATTAAAACCACAGCATACCACCCTTCGGGAAATGGAAAGATTGAACGGTGGCACAGAAGTTTGAAATGTGCGCTAAAAGCTCAGTTAACAAACAATTGGATACCACAACTTCCACTTTTACTACTGTGACTTCGATCTCTACTTTGGCACCAGCCCGGCGGAGGTTATATATGGAACTCACATTCGCCAGCCAGCAGATTTTTTAGAACAACAGTCAGAAACATCACATACTGATGTTCCAATATTTTTAGAAAACTACAGTCAACTATGAAACTGGTGCGTCCCATGATTGCAAAACACCACGCAAAATCAAAAATTTTTATACATTATAATCTACATGCTGCAACCCATGTATTTGTGAGACATGACGCAGTTCGTAGGAGTCTACAACCTACGTACGATGGCCCATTTAAGGTGCTTAGTAGGTAAGCAAAATTTTTCATCATTCAAGCAGCGCGTGGCACAAAAACAATTTCCATAGACAGATTGAAACCCGCCTATCTACTTCATCCTCCAGATCAAGAAACCGATTTAGTCAAACCAGCTTCTCACCTTGTAGTTTGATCTGCAACAAAGTCAACCCAGAGAGAGGACGAAGATACCCAGAAACAACCGCAGACTGCTGACAGAAAGACAACTTTTGGACGAATTGTCTGGTTTCCAAGAAAATATCTGGATGCTGTTACTGGAAGGGGAGTACATGTGGCGAGCAGTCGGTATGATAAACTGCGCGAGCCCTCCTAATTGGTATATAAAAACTAAATTATTTTAATCAGGTGAGCCCGGGAGATTGCCATGACAATAACATGACATTAATGTATTATTATTTTTTCACTAGTTGACAGTTGTAAATTAATTAATTCATCATTGAAGAGTTTATCTGAAAGAATATAAGAGTTTTGATTAAGTATCTCAAATTCCAATTGTAATAACTGCGACACTACAGCTGAAGAGAGATAGGGAGATGTAAATAGATAACTAGTACATCGACAAAGATAACAGGAGACAAATAAACTTTAACACAAATAAGATCGGACGAAGAAGTAGGAAGCAATGTTATGTTAACGGGGACAGAATTGTATTTATTGTTCACAGCACACAATACATCTCCTCCTTTTTTTCTGCCACTTACCATATTGTCTCTATCTTTCCTGAAAACACTGTATTGAGACGTAAATAATTCTGAAGAATTAACACTCTGATTCAACTATGTTTCAGTTAGACAAACTAGTTCTAAGTTAAGAGATGCAAGGTTATTATAAAAATAATTGAACTTGGTATTCAAGCCTCTATCATTTTGGTAGTAAATGTGAAATAATGACATTACTGTATAACAAAGCGAAGAATAAACGCAAAAGATTTATTGACCTTTTGAGTTAATTGAATAGAGTTTTAAGAAAATAACACCATCTTTGAACCAAACATTTTTATATCCATATTTCTTAGACGCACGTTATAAAAGTTCTAATCTCATTTTAGTCAAGTCCTCTTTGATATTTATATCAGTCCCACGTAAAATTTTACGATTTTGTAAAACTGCCATGCGGTAATTATATGACTAATAATTATAATAATAATAATACATTTATTTCGTTAAGAGAAAAAACTCCATACTAAAGAATTGATAACAGTAAAATTAATTCGTATTCATGTTTTGTACTCTGTGTAAATTACATAGTTTACTTTATACATTATGTGCAAATGCTCTAATTTTCAAACAAGTTGAGACAAAATTGAATATGTCCAAAATCTTCTCCTCTGATGGCTCAGCAAGTAGTTCTGTGTTGGGATTCTCCGAGTGGCCGGCAGTATACTTTTTAATGAATTTATTTCTTACTGGATCGTAAATGGGACAAATGTAAAGGAAGTGGCGTAAGGTATTATCATCGTAAGTATTGCAAATGCTGCAAGTTTCTTCAGACACGAACTTGTGACAGAAACCGTCTTGATACAGGTATAGGTTTTTTTTGCTGGCTATTCCAAGTTGACTGCATATTTTTAAGGATTTAAAGGGAACATCTGTGGAAAAGTAGTTTTGAGTTATAATGTAGGTATGGAAGTAGGTATTGTAAGAGGAATTGGCTATTTATTTGGTGTCTTCATTGTAAGTAATGTCGTTAAGTGAAGTTATTATGTCTTGCAATTCTGTTTTTAAGGCTACGCAGCTCTGTTTTTCCCATATGTGGTTAAAATTTGCTTCAATAAGAATTGTTTGCGGATTTCTAGCCCAATTGAACTTGTTTTGTTTTTCTATGGAGATGACAGATACTGGCTTATTGTTTAAAGTGAGTAACATGTTGTAACAAGATTTTACATACCGCTCCTCAGGCATAAGTAATATTTTGTGCCAGAAGCTTAGAGCTTTTTCAGCAATTGTTACTTCAATACTTCTTGTTCGTGTTTCTCTTCTAATAAAATAATTTTGTGTCGATTTTTGCCAGCTAAAAACAGATTTAAAGAACTGCATTTGTCCTTTCTCAATATTCGTGGTTTGAAATAAACCTCATACTTCAGCACCGTATAATAACGCAGGTATTAATGTCGTGTTGTAAAGTTTATAGTTTGTATCCCAGTTATACATTTGCGACTTTATCATGGTATTTTTAATTGCCCCAGTGGTTCTTCTGCTGGCTGCTAAGTTTTCTCGGGTATTTTCATTATATGATCCGGAAGCTAAGAGAGTCACCCCTAGATAAGTGTACTTTTTTACAAAGTTTATTTCCTTATTTTGACATAAACAGTGTATCCCAGATTTAAGCAGCCTAACTTATAATTAAGATTAAACACCTAAAAATAGGGGGACAAATTAATTTGAGCAAATGTCCGTAAATGCTTTATTCCAGAGATATTCATGTTTTTCTTATTGAGTAGCACTACTTTAAAAAGTCAACTTCATAACGAAATATCCACTATTATCTTATTGATGTGAGACAGAATAATTAAATTAAATTAATAATGCATTAGTTATTACCTAATTTTAATACAAAATTTAGTTTGCTTGCTCTGACGTCAAGGAAAAAATGTGAAACTATCAATGAATATAAGAAATGTTTGTAAGGTGCCATAAAAGAAAAAGTCTATGAAGAACCGATAAATAATTTAGACTCACTACGTAGAAAAATTATTCAACTTTGCGAAACCATACCTCTCGAGCAATGTCACGTAGCAACCAAAACAGTGGCAGATCATTGTAGTGCTTGTTTACGTATTGCAGGTGAACATTTTAAACAAATATTATTTAAAAAAAATAGTTATTGAAGTTATGTTATTACTTTATTATTTTAAACAATAAATTTCTTTAAATTCATTGATAGTTTCTCATTCTTTCCCAGACATCAGTGCAAGCAAACTAAATTTTGTATTGAAATTAGGTAATAAACAAATAATTTTAAATTTAATATGTAACATCTCAATACGATAATATTAGATATTTCATTATGATGTTGATTTTTTACAGTAGCGGTACTCAATAAGAAAAACATGAATATCTCAGGAATGAAGCATTTATGGACATTTGCTTAAATGAACTTGTCACCTTATTTTTAGGTGTTTAATATATGGATTAAGTTAGGCCGTTTAAATCTGGGACAACCTGTATGTTTTATGCGGCGCTTAGGTGTTCGACCTTTGTGAAAATGCATGATTTTTTATTTTTGTGCATTAATTTTTAATTAATTTATATTACAATATTCTGTAAGCGCATTCAATTTCCTTTGTATATCAGGTTGACTGTGAGCGAACATTACTAAGTCATCTGCGTATTGTAGCGATAGGATATCAACTTTATTGTTTATAGGGTAACCTTGAAGGTTTCTATCTCTAATAAATTTTTCTAAATCCGATATGTAAATTGCGAATAGTATAGGACTAGTACATTCGCCTTGCAAGACGCCTTAATTATCTTTATTTCTTCTGACAGCTCATTGTTTACATTTATTTTTAAAACTGCTCCTTCGTACATATTTTTTAATAATCTAGTTATTTTACCACTTATTCCAGCGTAGTAAACTTTACTCCATAGTTTTTCGAAGGCTTTATGAAAAACCACGAAGATGGCGTAAGTTCCGTGCTTGTTGGTTAGAAGTGAAGAGTGTACAATAGAATTAAGTGCAAATATATTGTCTGAACACGATCTTTTTTTCCGAAATCCTGCCTGGGCTTCAGGCAATATGTCTTTACTCTCAACCCACTTTTGCATGCGTTCATTTAAAATAAAAGTAAATAGTTTAGTTATAGCGCTTATGAGCGCAATACCCCTGTAATTATTGGGGTCCACACCTTTTTATGTAGCAGTTTAATTATTTTTACCTCTCTGGGTAGATCTTCTTCCATAAGAAATGAGTTAAGCAGGGTTCTTAAGTAGTCTAGCCATTTGCAGGGTAATTCCATCGGATCCTGGTGACTTATTCGTTTTAAGCTTTTTCAGCGAATAGCAAAGTTCTGCGTTTGTTATTGTGTCATCTAGAAACGGATGGAAAGCGTCGAAATATAATTGATTGTTAGATATTAGTGTGCTACTATACCATTCTCGATGATAAGTGACCCAGTCACTCATTTTTATTGGGTTTGAAGCAAATTTTGCTTGTTGTAATGAACTCATTGTTTGTATCTAATGTCTAACTTTAATTCATTTTTTCCTCTCGAATTCATTGTTTGTATTCTCTTTTTGAGTTCTTGTATATCTGAAGATATTCGTTTGAGAAGTTATGTTTCTTGCAGTTTTTTAAGTTTTTCCTGACAAACTTTTTAAGAGCATTACATTTTCCATTGAACCATGTTTTTTTATTAATCTTATTTATATTATTATGTATATTATATAATTCTTATTTCTTTGGAAACCATTTCTATTCCGAAATTTATACAGTGATAAATTTTTGAAGAATTTAGTTTAGAGATATCGCAATGCTTGTTTTGTAAATTACTTTTGAACTATTCAACTTTTATGGGGTCCCAACAGGTTTTAGAAATTACTGTATCTGTGTGAACTCCAGCTTCTCCAGCATTCTTTTTGATACTGCTAAGTTTCAAAGAGCATATAAGATGATCAGAAATGACTATCTCTTCGATGATTGTAAAGTCATGTAAGAATTGTAGTGCCGAGGTATCAGTCCATATTAAATCTATAGTACTCTTACCAACTGCCCCAAGGTAAGTAAAATTAGCAAGGCTATCACTGTAAGATCTACCATTTAGAACAATAAAATTTTCTAGTTCCATAATTTCTAGTAGTAATTTACCTTTTTTATTTATTGTGGTATCGTGTGCAGATCTTTTAGCACTCCAGTTGCTATTATTTGGTAAGCCTTCGTAGATTTGGTTTAGTTCACCAACGCAAGCATTGTAGTCTCCGCCATGTATATACGAATGATAAGGATATTGTTGCAAAATATTTTTTAAATTTTCTGAAAAAAGTTCTATTAGAGTAACAAAATCGTATGAGTGAGAAAAGTAAGTTGTTCCAAGAATAAAATTGAATGCGCTGTTTTAGTAAAGTTCCTTATCTACAACTGTGACCTGTTCCAAAGGGAATAGAGAGAAAATTATAATGCCGCCAATTGCTCTACCTGTGCTGGCATTTTTTACTGCTTTTTGTTCATATCTATTGTAGTATCTAAGAAATACAGGGTTTTCTTTTATTTTAAAATTTAACCAAGTTTCGGTTAAACATATGACTTCATGTTGAACCATATATATTCTTCCTTGGTATTTAAATTGTATAAATTATTAAAGCCTTGCACATTCCAGAATAATATTTTGTTAAATTTTTCGGTATTGGAAATTATTTTGCTGCTGAGTGTTTCTGGAATGCTCTGAGATCTAAGCCTAGTTTGAACTTGTACATGTCTGTCAAGGGGTCCAGTTTTAATTTCTTTTTGTTTATTTGACTCCTCTTTTTTCTTTTGAGATGCTGGAATTGACTTAAAGTTAAGTTCTTTTGGTTGTTCTAATTCAGGATTATACTGTGAGTTAGCTGCGGTTTGATCATCTTGCAAGATATTAAGTGCGTCTAAAGATATTGATAATAGTTTAGTATTCGAAGAGGAATATTCTTTATTTGAATCTTTTCCATTATGTGCGTTTCCATTATCTAAATCTTGAGGTGTATATTTTTCTCCGTTTATGTATAGCACATTGTGTATTAGAGATGTTTTACATCCCTCTTTTCTTGCTTTATTGAAGTGCGGTTTTAGTATCTTTCTTTCTTCTAATACTTTGTGAGAGTAATCTTCAGCTATGAATATATTTTTATTTTTTAGAAGTTTAGTATTTTGAAGGATATTTTTCTTAACTTTTTTAGAATTAAATTCAACTAATACCGGCCGTGTTTTGTTATTTATTCGTTTTCCTATTCTTTTTGCGTCTTCAAAAGGAGTAGTGATATTCGATATATTCATGGTATTGTTTACTAATTTTAAAATTATTTCTTCCAAGTTTTCTTATTTGTTTTCTTTTAGACCAAAAAATATTAAGTTTTTTGAACGTAATTTCATTTCTAAATTTTCGATTTGTGCATCCCTTGATTTTAGTTTTTCTTCATACTCTTCGAATTTGATTTTAGTCTCCTCTTTGAACTTATGGAGTGATGTATTTAGCGTATCTAATGAGTATTGTAATTTATCAATTTTGTTAGATATTGGTTCTATTATATCTTTAATTTCTTCAATAGAAGCCATATTATTCGTTTTTCGCAATATATTTTTTTATTATTCTACTATAGTTGAGAACAATGTTTCTTTTTACTTAAACTTGACGCTGCGAGCTCAACCTGCGTGTTGAGTCGGTGACTAAGTGACCTTGTAAAAATTTTTAGATTCACAAATTCACTGATTTTACGAAAAAATAAAGGCTTTAAATATTAGATTATATACAAGCAATTTTATCACACAACTTAACTTGACGAAATCAATGTTACCAATCCGTATTTATATGATTATATGAAGTGAATTTTATTATTATGGGGCGTGGTTTTGATTTTGATGTTTCACTAACACTTTTACCACTTACTTGTTTCTTGCGGGTTCTGTGACATCTGTCAATCATATCAGAAGTAACACTTACTTTTAACTTGTCTTGAAATATGACATACACTGTCCCTTCAGTTTTCTCGTTCGCCTGTTTAGGAACACCAAACACCCGAATGTAGTTCCTCCGGGAATACTGCTGCTGTTAATCAATTTTTTATTCAAATATTTTTATTTCGGCACTCATCTCACCGATTAGGCCCTCGAAAAATTTCTTCTGTCCCACAATTTTTTTGTTCAGTTTATCAATTACTTTAACTAGTAGTTTATAAATAAAAGTTTCGTTGCTCAAAAGAGAACTGATGGTCCGTTCCACAATAGTAGTTAGATTTCTGGTACTAATTTTTAACCAAAATTTGTTTTTTTAACAGCACTAAAAGGTACTACGGAGCAACAGTGCAACACGTTTCGTCGCTGCAAAGCATCAATACAATATCTCTTAATTGCTCTTCAACTTTTCTAGAATTTTCTTCTAACTTGCATGGAAATTCTTCTGCTAATGTTCTAGAATTTTCTTGTAATTTTGCATCTAATTTATTTTCTAAACATTTAGAATTTTCATCTACTTTTGCTTGAACTTCATCTGCCAGGCTTCTAGAATGTTCGAGTAATTCATTTTTCAGACTTCTAGAATTTTCTTTGAATTGGTTTTCCAAATTTCTGGAACTTTCTACTAACTTGCTTTCCATAGTTCTCGAACTTTCTTCTAACTTATTTTCCAATTTTTACCGCCAAAATCTCCAGAAATTTCAAATTATAATTCATCGGGATTCTCACCAGCTTCTCTCAACGACTGACGAAGATGATCTTGCAACTCAATTTTCTACCCTGCAGTGTCTAAATCTCGTTCTTTCAGTTCTTTCTTGAGATCCGAAACTTTTAATTCATTTAAAGAAACTTTTCTCCAAGCCATTATGCTTTATTTAAAGTTTAAACTTCAATTTGTATTAATTAGCACAATCCGTATACCGGACACCAATTGTTACGTTTGTAACTGACGGGTTCGGTGAAGTTTAATAATCAATATTAAAGACAACTATTAAAATCACAGAAAGTTTATTCACTAACACTTTTATTTATTTAAAGTACTTATTTATTTTTACACACTTATTAATAAACACAAAATAACAATTAATCAATACTGAACTAAGAATATTACACAAGAAATATTTATTTACATTATTTATACACACTACGCTAACATTTTATTTATTTTCACTTGATTAGATTTGTACTGAACAGTGTATCAGGGTCGAATACCCCACTGGGTAGACTAGCGGCTTTATATATGTGATGCGCGGTATTCTAGACATTTCCAGGCGCTTCTATGATGGAAGTTAACTAGAACGATGAGTCACCGTTGCGCGCTGATTGTCCAGGGTCGTACTGGCCCATTACAATTTAAAGTCTATGTCATAATTAATTGGAATTTCTAAGAAATAAGTAATTTTATCTGAATATAATTTACAATTTACTGTAATTAATTTTTCAATTTCGGGTATATTTTAAAATGAAGGGGACACTTTTTTATAATTTTTATACATCCTATTTAATTCAAAATGGAGATTATTTATCTTTATGATACTTGCGTGCATCACGTGCAATATACAAAAAGTTAGCGAATTTTCAATATCTTGCAATATAAATAATAATATGTTAAACAAAGTATTTAGCTGACTGTAAATGTCAAGGATACTAAATTTGATTAAATTAGGGGTTGCGTCAACAATAATACGCAACAATTGCTCAATTATTACTTTTAATTCTAATTTATTGTTTTTAATAATTTCAATAGTTTTATTAAATTAATGTGTAGTATTTTCAAGTTATTGTACTGTTGGATAATAGGTTGTATCTCGTAAGTGTGAGGGAAGGTATGACGGGATCCTTGCAGTTTTGCTGGTCCTAAATTCAGTGTTACCAGTCCGGGGATGTGAGTAATGTTCTTGATGTCTAGTCCGAGGGTGTACGTGAAGTACAGGGACCTGGAAGAACGGAGATTTTATAAATTTTTCGGGCTTTTAATATTTGACAAGTGAATTTTAGATTGTTTTCTACTATCTTTTGCGTCTGTTTTAACTTCTGCAATTTTTTATTTACTGCTTTAATTCTCTTTTTTTTTTTAATTTAATATTTTTGGTTTTATTTACCCTTTGTTTATTGTGTGCGTAAACAGTTTCAGGAATTTTTCTTTATTATTTCTTATACGTTCGTTTATATTTTTATATGTCAGTTTAGTATTTTCTCTATGATTTTGTACGTAATCCTGTGTGTCTTGTTTCTCTAATTTCACATCAAAGGGGGAATTTGTTTCCAAATATCCGTTAATAATTTCTATAGGTTTTAATCCGGTTGATTTGTGTGTAGTATTATTATAAGCGAGAAGAGCATAGTGTACTTTGTTTTCTATTACTTCAGTCTTAAAATGTTCTTGTTCATTAAATAATCGAATATGCTCCACGAGGGTTGAATGTTGAATGAAAACGTTCATCAAGTCCATTAGAGTTTGGATGTTGTGAACATATGAAATGGATATCAATTTTGTGTAACATTAACATTTCTTTCAAAACAGGACCACCGAAATGAATTCTGAAATGATAAATCACTGTTCACCTTTTTCTTATTTATTTACAAATATATTTACATAATGTGTAAGTAAACTAATTAAAGTATAAACTAAGTGCTGTGACTATGAATCTAAATGCTCAAGGGGTTTACAACGACGTAACCCTGAGTGCTGATAGACGAATACAAAAAATGTGCGGTCCCGTCTTTTAGCTCGACAAGAGCAGATGTCATAATTTTTCTGGGGTGGTGACAACCCCAGGGTTACCAAATACTTAAAAATATAATATGATTGTGTTCGGCCTGAACATTCCGGCCACCGTTGAATCTGTGGTTCAACTAAACAAATTTAGTAGAACCATTTCGACTTACTAATTACAGGGGAACCCCAAGACAGCATGCGGTCCGTGCACCGAAAGAAAAGAACCGGATTAAATTAAATTTTGAACTCAGCTTAAATATTTATATACAGAGGAAATTTCCGAATTCCCCGAAAACAAATTTAAATGTAATTATCTTTGAGTTTATTTATTTATTTATAAGAAGAAGGCCGCACAACAGGACAAGTCCCAATAACCGTGCAGCACTAATAACATACAAAAATTTCTACATTATTGTCAAAACAAATACAAAAAATATTTATACACAAAGGTACATATTATAAATTTAATTAACCGAAGTTAAATGAAATTAAATTAAAAAGTGAAAAATAACAACAGATATGAATCATTTCAGATTCACAGAAAAAAAGAAAATTCAAGTACAATGCTTAAATACAAAAGTCTTAAATGTTTTCAATGTACAGTTATAAATGTTAGGAAAGTTAGACATTATTGATAAATTATTAAATGTGGATATCATTCTAAGAAGTGGGGCATTGACGGCTGAGTTAGTTCTACAGCTTGAAAAAGTAAATAAATTTCGCAATCTGGTGGAATATGACGGTATTCTGAATGATATTTTATTAAGTAATGCTGGACTATCAATTATATTGTTTAGCAACTTAAATAAAAATGTTAGATCCATAATTGTTCGACGTTTTTGTAAAGATGTTAATACAATAGAGTTATTTGGAAATTTTTTACTTAAAATGTACAAAAATTTTCTTTGAATTCCTTCAATTCGATTTATGTATATTTGATAAAAAGAAGACCAGCAAATAGCGGCAAATTCAAGATGAGAACGAACAAGTGAATAGTACAAAGATATGAAAGTACCACAACTCCCCAACTCTTAAAATAAATCCTAGCATTTTATATGATTTTTTGACAAAATTGTCAATGTGTAAATCAAAAATTAATTTACTATCTAAGAGAACTCCTAAATTTTAAATCATCAGCGTACATATTTAAGTTGGCATTTAGAAAACATTTCTTAATATCATTTATAAAGATAATAAATAAAAGTGGTCCAAGATGGGATCCCTGCGGGACGCCAGAAGTAACAGGGAAATATTCAGATTTATATCCATTTAGCGTAACACATTGTTGTCTATTATTGAGATAAGATCTGAACCAAGAAAGCAAATCACCATGTATACCGAGTACCTCTAACTTTGACAGTAAGATTGTGTGGTTAATCTTATCAAAAGCCTTACTGAAGTCCGTATAAACCGCATCAACTTGTACCATGTCGTCCATGGATGAAAGAACGTAATCTGTAAATTTTTTCACATTATTTGGGATTTCATTTTCAACATTATTTATGTATTGCATGTAACAAAGTTTGGATAAAGTTTTTACCTTTTGACGTAACGAAGAAAATTTCAAATAATATGATTCATTTCCAAAACGTTTAAATTTGTTGTGGGCTTTGTATTTAGCCTTGATAAGCCTTATTAATTCTGGTGAATACCAACAGGGATATGACTTTTTTGTGACCTGTTTTTTAGGCACAAAATTATTAATTGCTCTATTTAAAATGCCATAAAATTTATCCAACGCATCTTCAGTACTCAAATTCTCAAATTCTGATGTCCAGTTAATATTGATTAAATAATTGTTTAATGAAATATAATCTGCTTTTTTAAATAATAATACTTCCCTTGTATTGAATATTAAGACGGAATGGGCTTCAAATCCACAGTGAACGATTAACGGAGGATGATGTTCATCAACCTTAGTAAGAGGACTGTAACACGGCTTGACAGTTACATAATTATTATTGGAAAAAATTAAATCAAGATAATGATTATTTTGATTAGGAATACCATTAAATTGTTTAAGATTACAGTACGACATAAAATCAACAAATTCAGAGGATACAGCATTATTTGTATTATTAGAAATATAACAATTATTAAATGGACGCCATCGTAATAGTGGTAAATTAAAATCGCCACATATTAAAAACTGATCCTTTGGCTGAGAGTCGATAACAGATATTAAATTATTCACAAAAATATTCCGAGATTCATCACACTTTGGAGGAATATAAACACAGCATATATGTAGTTTAAAGAATTTGCAGTATACAGTTACCCACACATCTTCTACGCTTGTTGACCACTCTGGTTTAGAAACACATTTAATATCACTTTTCACGCCAATAAGTACGCCACCACCATCGTCTTTATGTGAACAGGTAGATTGTCTATCACGTCTAAACACGGAATAATTATCACCTAGCACTTCACGGTCAAACACTGATGCGTTTAGATTTGTCTCGGTTAGACATAAAATGTCAAAATCACTTGTTGAAGAGCTAGAGTTAATTTCAAAGGTTTTAGTTCTTAATCCTCGGACGTTCTGGTAGTACACGCTTAAAGCCATGAGAAGTGAATATGATATTATATTAACAAAAGGTGCTTAATTCAGTTTTTTAATATCTTGTTCCGTGTATATTTTGTGAACTTTGGAATCATCAGTTTTTCTCGTAAGTATCTTTGCATTTTTGGTCCAAACATATTTGTAATTTTTAAGACGAAGTTCTTCACGAGCCAATTTAAATAAATGCATATTATTATTTGTTAAATGATCATTAACATAAATATTTTGTGAAGTACCCTCATACCCTAAATCGTTTGTTGTTAATCTTTGCATTTTGGAAGCAGTCATAAATTTTTGTTTCACATTACGTGAGATAAATTTAACAACAATGTTTTTAGGTCGTCTCGTATTACTTTTATCAAACTGAGGAACACGATGGGCAGCGTCAAGATCATTCTCAGTGATATTAATATTAAGTTTTTTACCCATATCATTTATATTCTCATTGGTCTTCTCTGGGATGTTCTGTATAACTACATTGTTTACACGTGAGTATTACTCCAAATCATTAATTTTATTATTTAATTGAAGTACTTGCGACTTTAGTTCCAGGTTTTCAGATTTCAGTTTTTCTAACTCTTTCAATTTCTGGTTAATTGTAATTAAGTTTTTTTCAAAATCTGTTATTTTATTGCTGCAAAATTGAACTGATTCTATTATGGAATCTAATTTAGAATCTAATTCTGATTTAAATATTTTCAGTTCGCTGCTTATGTCGCTAGCTTTCGATGGAGAAACTTCGCCGAAATCCAGAGCGGCAGACACCTTGGAAGCGCCCTTCGCCCTACATTTCGGACATAACCATGCGATAACACTAGCATCAAGCAGTGTACTTTGTTCGGCATTAAACTTGATATCAGTGCAAGCTTGATGATAAAGGGAAGCACACTTGAAGCAGTGCAACCCTGGATATTTATTGTTGACACTTCTGCTACATCTGCTGCAGTTTGGCATGGTGACGTATTGTAGATTAGACACGATAAGACAAAGCAAATATTAATTAGCAATTTTGCAATTTTTAACGGTCTATGTATCACAAAAAAGATTGATTTACATCAATTTAAAGCTAAACACAAAACTGTACTGTTATATAAATCACTTCACATAAAATAGGCACTTTTATTTATAAATATACTAATTTTGAGAATTTTTTAAACTATATACACTCAAATTTTTCGAAAATAGAGGAACTAAGAAAAAACTATCTGTACGCTTTGATAACAACGACAAACCAGAAGTTTTCAGTATAGAGTAATTACACATTAGAAGAAAACCGTTAGATAATCCTATTTGGAAACCATATATAAAGAGTCAGAAACTAGTCCGAATTCAGTTGCACACAAACAATATTTGTGGAGTGAACGGCATTAAGAAATCTATTAAAATGTGGAGACCATAGGGTGGTGATGAAAATGAAGAAACCGTATACAGAACTATCACGGGCATGGGATTTAAATATAAAGAAGTTAATAAAAGGCAAGTGACAATGGATAGCCGAAGACTATGTGAATGGCGACACAAGTATATAGTCAACGTTAAAAAATATCGTGCTGAGAATCGTCCAATAATTTATTTAGATGAAACATGGTATGATTCACATGATATTGTCACAAAAAGTTGGCAAGATAACACCGCTGCTTCCTCGCTAGATGTGCCTGTATCTAGTGGTAAAAGAATCATGATTCTGCACGCTGGATGTGAGAATGGGTGGGTCAACGACACGCTACTGTTATCTGCCAAAAATGTTAAAGATAGTAGCCTTGATTACCACGATAATATGTCGGCAAATATTTTTGAACCGTGGTTTGAAAATAAATTAATTCCGAATTTACCACCGCGGAGTGTAATTGTTATGGACAATGCGTCGTATCATTCGCGACAGAGTGTAAAAGTGCCAAGTACTAGTAGTAAAAGCCAGGTAAACACCTCGTACAGATTATAATATTTCATACTTCAGATATTAAAATATTTGGCAAAATGCAAGTGAATATAGGATGCTGTACACAAGTTCGATGAGGCATCCAAACTTCTTGAAATCTAATAATAATAATAATAATAATAATATTAATAATAATAATAATATTAATAATAATAATAATATAATAAAACATTTACAAATATAAATACAAATAAGGGCCGATATTTCCATTTACGAATAAAGTACCGAATAAATTATTCGCCGAATAAATGAAAAATGTCGCATCGAAATCATAGCTCAAATGATACTTATTGTCCTAGCTGTCATTTTGTTTTCTGAATATATTGTTAATACCACAATGTTACATGGAAACAATTATTTCAGACTCTGTCTAATACTCAATGTTGATCTAAAAGAATTAGTTAACTCCTCGCTATACAATACAATTTAAAATCATTTGACGGCATTATTTTGCGAACATGAAATCTTTTGAGCGCAGCGAACAAAGAAAGTTAATATATTCTAAAATACCAATATATTAACACCATTTTAAGAAGATTAGTGTAACCAATATTCAATAGTCATTTGTTGGCATTAACTTTAAAGTGGTCGAAGGAACCGCTGTTGTTTGGAAAGGGTGGAATTTCCAAACTGATGCTAATGATATTTATTTACCCCTCTTTGTTTTTAAGTGTGCGAACTAGGTATAAATAGGTTACATTACATGTAATTTTGATTCTTGGTTCAGTTCTTGAGCAATTAGAATATTTTGTGTTGCGATGGCGAAAATTTCATTGAAGAAAAGAGGAAGAATAATTGCTCTGTGGCAAGCAGGGTGGAGTATCGGCGACATTGCAGAAAATCTTCAGATTGATGTAAGTATTTATAAAATTTGTCCTTATTTAAAAATTATAACTAGGAAATAATCATTAAAATTATTCCAAATATCATTTGTCAAACTCAAATAATACGACTGTTCGTATGTTTTGTTTCCCATGGCACAAGAAAATAGTAAAAAATTATGTATTTTATTTTACATCTATCTCATGACAGAAATATATCACATCCATAAATTTAGGCTCGGTTCGCGAAGCTTTTTAATTTTGAACATTTTACCTATTTACACTATTGCTCTAAAATTAATAGATAAAAACTTAGAGTGAAATTAAAATATTTAAATTGTATTTCCTATAGTTAAAAAAAATTGACACCCTGTATTTGCGGGAGGTAAAAATTCTTTACAATTAATCTAATATAAATATTTTAGATTTCAGAGACAATCAGTTTGGCGTTGGATTCAACGATATAGAATTGGTGGCCCGTTTTACCTACAAAATCGTCGACGAAGCGGGACGCCACGCAAACTGAATGTCGCTGCTGTCCAGAATTTGCAACAGGCCGTCAGCGAGATTCCCTTTTGCTCTTCTGCAGAGCTAAAGCAGAGACTCGGAGTTAATGCTTCTGCTTTAACCACCAGGAGACGGCTTTATGAAGTAGGGATCCATTGTAGGAAGGCTGCGAGCTTATACCAAATCATTTGCGAGCGAGGTTGCATTTTTGTGAAATAAATAGAGATATGTTATGAATTTAAAAAAAAGGGTATTTTTGGGTATTACTCTGGCAGTTTCTGTCGGAAATGGATGATTCTCTGGGATCTAGCTGCTCCTAACGTCCCGCCATTTTATTGTAGCGGCTTGAATGTTTGTGAAATCAAACGGAAATTAAGTGAACTTTATCATCTTGTATGTCACACTAAGCCACGATTTTTTTCACGTGTGTTACAAGTTGTCAAACTTTATGGGGGTTAGATTCCAACTTACGACTTATCCTTTCACATGGCCTTAAAGAAAACATTTCAACTTTCTCGGAGTCAAAGTTTCATTCATTTTCTGAAACTGAACAAAGTTTCAGCGGTTTGAAAATTCGTGTTTTTTGTGCATTTTCAAGTGGCGCGTTTTTTTGTTGCCGAGTGTATTTGTTGTATATATTGACGACACTTTTTGTGATATTTATTTTTGAACTTGTAAGACATATTTGTTCTATATATTGACGATACTTTTTGTGATATTTCTTTTTGAACTTGTATGATATATTTGATGTATATATTGACGACTATTTTTTATATTCATTTTTGAACTCATATGATATATTTTTTGTATAAATTGACGACACTTTAATGATATTTATTTTTGAACTTCTGTGCTATATTTGTTGTATACCGCGTGTATAATTTAAATCTAGAATATAGGGATCTCAATGATATATTTTTTATATTTTGCTATACATTTTTACCTACTTACTTTACAGCAAAGAAGAAAGTACAAAGGTGTTCATAATTTCAAAATGCATGCACTAGTTACCTAAATGTCAGTATTTCACTATATATTAAATTTCAGAGAACAAATTTAGATTTATTTATTGTTATATTATTATCTTTAGAATTTCATAGAAGATTGTAACGATAATGGCGAATTTCAGTGTTAATTTCTTTCCATTTCTTTTTAGTAAATAAATAAATATTTAATTTTTATTCAATTTTTCATGGCTGTGTTACAATTTTCCTAATAAATATTAATAATAATATTTTAATTTGATATTTAATACCATAGAAGGTACAAATGAAGAAATAAAACAGATAAAAATAAGAGAAGAGATACGGGTAAAAGAAGAGAGAGAAATAGGAGAAAAACTAAAAAGACTAGAATGTAGACGAACAGAGAGAAAAAGCTGCAAATAAGAATAAGTTTATAATAACTGGCGTGGAAACAGAAGAAAACTAAAAGAAGAAGTTGGAAAATTCAATAACCAACTCGATAGCAATGTCAAGATTATTTTATTTATAGCAATATCAAAAATATAACACTGAAATCCCTATATGCTACATTTCAATACTACATCCGGTATATTGGCGATACAGTTACAAACAATATTTTTGTAGTAGTTTCAAATTTCATCCATTAATATTTTTAGTTATCAGATAATTTGAATTTAATATGTAGTAGAATGTTTTTGTTTGTTTTCTGATGAAAATGTAATTAATTTTCAACAGGGGTCGCAAAGTTCAAGCGGTTTGGATGCGTCATCGAACTTGTATACAGCATCAAATATTCACTTGCAATTTGGCAAAATATTGTAAGATCAGAAGTGAGAAATTGTATAATCTCGACAAGGTGTTTACCTGGTTCAGGTAAACAATGGATTATATATCTGTTCTTCATTTCGTATCGTTTATCTTTCTCATTCGACTAGCAAGAACGTTTGTCGGTTTTTAGTCCAGGTTTGGTACCTGTGGAGGGGTTATGGGGAATAACTTTTGATCAATACTGTACGATTCTAATTCTTTAGTAATAATCCGCCAATACATACCTTATTACAAAAAATTGTACAATTGTACACACACATATATTTACTTGAGGGCAAGATTATATTTTATAATACACAGAAAATGCACTAGATGCACACACACACACACACACACACACACACACACACACACACACACACACACACACACACACACACACACACACACACACACACACACACACACACACACACGCACTCACACACACTCTACTAAATCAAAACTAGCTTGTTGTGTTTTAGTTTGTATTGTAGAGTAGTTCCCGAAATACGAGCCTACTCTGTATCGTTGGAATGGTAGTACGGGCCGAGCCTAGACGCGCAAAAGGGTCAGGTGCGTTTCCTTTGACTTGCTCAATATTTACCGCCAGTTGACGGGAAGCCCGAGCCGAGCCAACGCGCTCCGAGCCACACCTTTCCCACGGCGCGAGGCTCGCCAAAACCAAGTAGAAGCTCGCCGAGCCTCGCGCCGTAGGAAGCCGGCTTTAAGTTTGATGGTAATTCTAGATCTTTTGTTGAGATAGCTATGGTTGGCAAATGCTCAGTAATTTTTTGCAAAACTAAGCAATGAGTGTTGAACACGTGTGGTGAGTAAATTGTTTTGAATTCAATATCAACTTTGCAATTTGCGTTACTTGATGAATCGTTAATACCGTTAATTGGGATGTTTATTTTATTTAAAGAGAGTTGTAGTAAGTTGCTCGCGTCCTTTTTAATAATATTATACTGCGATCCTACATCTTAATCACTTAATCCAATTTCCCTTTGCATCTTTCATTAATAACTGAGCGGTGCTTAACAATACTTGATTGACTGCACTGTTGTTTTTATATGTATGAGTATGACCTATAACTGTCGATGTGGTTGAATTTGAATCAACTATGTGAAGTAATGAATTATGTTTTAAGTTACATGTACGACATGCCCCAGATTTGCAGTAACTATTGGTATGATTATTTCTAAAACAATTTTTACAAAGATTGAGTTCCTCTACTCTTTTAATTCTATCGGTAACTGACAAATTTTGAAATTGGTTGCATCTATGTAAAGCATTACATGAAAAACATTGAAACTTCGTACTGACAATTAATTGGACGAGATTTATTATTAACATGATTGGTGAATCTGGGTACATTAATATGATTAGTTTTGCTTTATCTTTGCTGTTTATTAGATGAATTTAATGACTCTAACAATAAGCATTTCTTTTCTAAAAACAGTACCAAACTTTATACTTTGGGTATTTCTGAATTTAACATACTTTCCCACTCTTTTCTTATGTAAAAGTCGAATTTTCAAACAATTATAGGAATTAATATGATATCCCACCGATCTACGGGTAGTTTTAAGGGTTTTAACACCTCTAGATTAATACATACTGTGACGATCCGGTCCCTCCTGTCACAATTTTAAATGTTTTACAGTTAATTACTGCACAGGTGACACTTTGAGGTTATCTGATTTTCAATAGCCCTGTAATTTATTTGTTTAATTATTAATGTAACTGTAAAGTCAATACTGTACCTGTAATTCTTCATCTGATCATGTAAATATGTAATTTCATTGAGTTTAATATTTCACAAAATGTTTAGCAACTTACACGCAACTTGCATCTGAAAGTATCTGTCATGTGAATTCGGAAATATGTATTCAAATACATTTACCTGTACTGTGTGGTCATTGGAAGACTCTGAATGCACTTTTCCATACACAACAACACCTGTATTTTATTCTGTGACATTTATTCCGTTCTAGGTTACACATTCTTGTTTATGTCAGTTCCGATAACAGCTACTACTGTTGCCATCTAGCGGCAATTTGTGCAAACATTAATATTGTTCTTTTTTTAAGTAAAATATATTATTTAAGTATTCATGTTTCCAATGTATAAATTGTGTAATATGTAAAACTGTTGCGAGGCTTAGTAATTATTAAATAAAGAAAAAATATTGCCCCCTACTTAACTACTGTCATTTGTTTGACAAGATTAAGTAGGCCTTGCTTTGGGTATAAAAGGCGCGCCGTGAAGCGTATTCAGACAGATCAGTCCGACTCTTCTGACCGATCACATCTATAGATTGTGGCCCTCCTGATCTTTAGATATATTTTGGTTAAGGTTTTCCTGACCGAAAAAATAGGTGATCAGTCCGACTCGTCCTAACGATTGTTTTTAATGATTGTGGCCTTCCTGATCTTTAGAAACGAAAAGTTAGCACTCCACGTTCCCCGTTCTGAGGAAGAACAAAGGTGATTTGCTCAACGAACCGTTGATAACGTTGCAAAACGTGATATAGATGCCGTCTACTGAAAACTGAATTTATTCATGCACAAAACACGTCCGAATTTCTGCATACTTTCTGACCATTTACGTGATAGTGAAGCCTCACAACATTTTCTCATTATTGTTTCTTCCATTCACACTTTACTGTACTACATTCTAAATCACTAAAATAAAACATTTGTATATTACGACATCTTGTTTCATTCAATAATCCGGCCCGTCTCCACTGTTAGCTATCCCGCGCACAAGTCCTTTCTTTCAGCATCAACACCGACTGATTAGCGCCCGAACGAACACCGACCGACTGACGCTGAAGAGGACGTCGTCACAATTTTGGCGCCCGAACAGGGACTCGTCATAATACATCGTCTACTAGTTGTCGTACACAAGAATGAGAATCTTTTTGTAATTGTGGAAAATTTAATAATGCAAAAATATGATCTAGTATGATGAGACATAAATTATTGTACCCTTTTTTAAGTAACTCCCACGCTATGGTATAATTTATATCGGATATTGAAACTGAGTCAATAGTTTTCAACGCATCGCCAAGTAAGCAGGAACGCAAGTAATGAAATTTTTCAATGTTTGAGTACATCTTGCTTTCTTGAATTAGCCTTAAAAGTATCATGAAAGACCATCCAGTCCGTATATGTACCTTCGAAGGTCGGTACATTTAATAACGGCAATCTAACATTACTAGTACTATCTGTTTGTATTTGCGCGACGTTTGATTCATTACTAGATGGATTACTTAAACTAAGGCTTGCATTCTGGTGCTAATCAATGAATGTTCGAATAACTGACTCTACATCGTAATACTTTATTTCAAAATCCCCTCTTTCTTTAATTTTCTTGTCTGTTTTATCTTTTAGTTCTATTTGATCTTGAATAATAGTAAATTCTTTTAGCAACGATTGTAAGTTTGGTAAAAAAGATTTTAATAGAATTATGTTATCTCGATCAAATTTAAATTTATCTACCAATGTTTTCATACGTGTCAATGCTACTTTAAATAAACCACGTTGTTCTACTAACGGTTAAATTTCTTCTTCTGGCATTTTGAATTGAAATGATTTGCTCACAAATAATATTTTAGAATTAGAAGCACATCAAAATAAGATCGTTGCAAAATTAAATAAACAAATTTCACTCTCAAAAATGATTATGTCTAGCATCAATGAGACAATGACTATAATTATGAATAATCAACATAAAATTCAGAATAAGACGAACCAACTAGTTTAAGCAATAAACAGTACAAACTATAATTTCTTATATTATACAGAAACACACGAAACTTTGGAACAAATAAAACTTAATCTCGACTCATCATTATATTTCATCGTAGAAATGGAAAACACCATAACATTTGCAAATTTAAAAATTGTTCATCCTAGTATTATTCCTTATCAAGATCTAAAAGAAATTGTTATTGAATTATATTTAATTTACAATCACAAACAACTGTTATTTTCTGATGCCAATGACCTCTTAAAATATTATAATGTCATAGAAACCAAAGTACATATTTTTGAAGAAAAAGTTATGTTTTCACTAGAATTTCCTCTAGTCCACCCAGAAACCTTCGAACACTATCATTTATTCTTAATTCCCAACGAAAATAAATCAATTATTATTCCACCCTCAACTTACCTATCATTAAGCAACAATGCATACCAATAGAGCAATGATGAATGTATCGATCTGCAACCAGAATTTTTGTGTAAAAGCACAAGTCTCTTACCACTACAGAAAGAAGAAGACTGTTTAATTTCAATTTTGTCATCTGAAGTTACAGCAAATAATTGTCAACACATACCAGTTACAATGAATCAAGAAATCATTTTGAAAATCAATGAAGCACACTACATTGAAATATTTCCTAAACATCAGAAGGTACAAACAATGTGCAAGCAAAACACTATTGCTTTCTTACAAGGAACATATCTGTTCGTCGTTCCACCAACTTGCGGATTCAAAACCCCCTTTTATGTCTACTCCAACAAAATGAAGATAATACCAGGTCACCCAGTAAAACTGGAAAAAATTGAGATGCGAAACTCAACCGTAGCACAAGCTGAAGAATTAAAATTGGATAAATTATCACTCGACAAGCTACACCAAATTCAACTTCAAGAAACTCAAGAAGTCCCCGCAGATCCAATCGATCTACAGATCCACTATTCAAGAGGATTGACCATATATATCGCCATCTTCACGGCTATAATAATATTACATTTTATTGTAAAACTGATCAAAAATAAAATGTTACAGAAAGTTCAAGGAGTTTACAAAACTCAAGTTGTTCCACCCTAGAGTTTCTGCTTAAGGAGGGAGGTGTTACATGGTGAGAACCGCTGACCTCAGCTGGAACAATAAAGTACATATTGTAATCTATTATTATTGTAAAGGAAATAAAATTGTTTTTAAAAAGTGTAATACTGGAAGCAATAAAATAATTTATATATATATATATATATATATATATATATATATATATATATATATATATATATATATATATATATATATATATATATACAACACCAACGCAAATACTCGCGCTGTGAGGGAAACGCTCACGTGGTCTGAAAGTCATGGATAAATTCTCTCTGGAAATTACTGCAGATGATTAATTGTTACTCAGGTTGCATTTATAAGTAGAAGTGATACATAAACTTAGCTAGAAGACGCCCTGTTTCTGTATTATAACCCTGTTTAAGTATGGCAACTTTAGCACATGTGTGAGAGAAATGCTCGTAGTGTGAGTGCTCCAGAATTAAACATTCCCGAATCATATACAATATTAGTTACTACCATTACACTTTTCGAAAAATGGCAATAATTAATTGGAGTATACTGTGAAGAATTTATATTTATATAAATATTCCTTTAAGCTATTGTTAATTATCCTTAGCCAGCAACTTTCATTTAACACAATTACTATTTATTCATGGTTTACTTTTTAATTTGTCTCAGCTAGAGTTTTTGTGTTTCAAACAAGCAATATGTTTTATTTGCAACGAAATTAAGTAGGATGTATACATACTCGTATGCGAGAAATACCACTGTGAATGAAAACTGTAGCCCGTGGCAATTATTGAAACTTTGGCTTTGATGACGCATGGAACCATGTTTGACTTTTTCATTTTCTGTTTCAGGACATGTCTGAATATAAATGTGAATCGGGAAAACCACCTGTGTACGTACCGCACAAGCCCGTCACTGCTGTCATTGGGGCTTCATTCAGCGTTGTTTCCATCATGGTCGCGAATATTCTTCGCCTCTTTAAGGTATGCATGATTCTTTGTAATTCAGTGTTTCTTGCTGTTCTTATACTTAATGAGGAAAAGGGTAACAATAATCAAGTTAATAAAATAAACAAATAAGCAATTTTCAAAAATCCAACTTGCTGTACAAGTAGAGATTCATAAATTGTTTAATTTCACAAATTTTGTATTTATCAAGAACTTGGTTCTAGACTGTACCACTAGTGTAGCTGAAACAATAATTAAACAAAGCGGTGCGATGTGATGAAATATCCAATGTATACTGATTTCTTAAGTTTCTTTAACGCATGTGTAACCTGCAACAAAATTTTTTAGGAAGATAGGATGAATTTTTTCTGAAGTATTTGGTGCGTTAAACATGCTAAATGGTAAGTTCTTATATTTTTCATATTTAGCCACCCCAGATCACGTAACCTAAATGTAACAAATCTTGTTCTGAATTTTCTGTATTCGTGTATTAATAGTAGTCATATATAAGAGATAAGCACTGGGCGTGAAATCTAATGGGTCACGGCGTGACCCACCGTGAACGTGAACAAAATTTTGAATTTGGGACGTGAGTGGACGTGAACGTGGAATCTATTTTTTATATTGGGAGTGAATGGACGTGAGCAAAAAAATAATTACTCACGGAAATTAAAAATTTTTCTTTCAAATCGTAATATCTTAGGTACAGCTAGTTTTTTTTTTTTTTTTATTCATAAGAAATAATATAAAATAAATAGAGCAGAGAACATGGCTCTTGCAGTTAGGAGTTTCGAAAACACAATGACAACACTCTAAAACCAGACTAAAGGGCAAATCGTAACTTTATGTCGAGTACATTCTTTTTCAAAGATGTTCAACCACTCAGTAGCATTTTCTTTTCCTTGGAATTTTTGTAATATAAACTGATTTTGAATTTAAAACATATTAAATGGTTTAATACTTTCTTTAGTATCTAGTCTTGCGGATAGCTTATCTATCAGTTTAATTAGTCCTGCTTGATTATATATTTTTACTTCCGACCTAGGCTTTTGGACGGCTGAATGGTACTCGACTAATTCTTCTAAATAAACATTTTTAAAAACAAAGTTTCGATCCTCATCTAAGTATAACGGTACCACTTCTGGTGGCAACGTAACCGTAATATTCCTATATTTTTTGTTAAAGCTTTGCGAGCATTTCTTACTATAGCATTGCTAAATAATTTTTTGTGATTTTGTAGACTCTGATATTCCAATGGGAAACCATATGTAATAGTTTGTGACATTAATCTAATTGTTGTCACTTTGATTACCTTTTACCCTTTGATCCGTACCTCAGCTGACTGCATTTTCAAGTCTTCGAGGTGACCAAAAACCGATTTATAATATTGAAATCTTGATGGACAATGTTAATGTTGTAACCTAAAAGGAAAATCGGTTTTTATAGTCTTTAAATCCTACTTTAAACAATAAACTTTATTTTACAATCATAAAACGTTTAAATATCACTCCAACCTTTTGTTCTATGACAAAAGCTTCACTTATATATATATATATATATATATATATATATATATATATATATATATATATATGTTATTTTTTTTTTTTTTTTGGAACTCTCTATGCCTCTTGACATGACACGGTAAGTCAATTACCTATGTTAGGGGTCAAGGTATGGTCATTAATTAACTATTCAGTTTGTAACGATTCAATCTCATGTTCTTACTTGAAACCAATTAGAATCTTTTTAACGGTTTTTTTGGTCACTTCCAGCCAGTTTTTCTTAAGAATCAGTGCGAGATCTGTTGTGTACTCCGAATTTGGTGTGATTTTGAGTTTATTGGGTTTAAAAGAATTTTTGGGAACAATTAGTCAATTGGATCAGAGTAGACACAACAACTGAATTTATTGTTCATCGGCACCTGCCGGATTTTAAGATCCTCACATTTCTTAAACACTTTAAGTTGCCTAACATCTACAGGTATTGGAAAACCCCGTTAATATTATCCTTTTTTTTTTGTATATTTAATCTCTCATTCAGTAAAATAAATTGTATCTTGATTGAACATTAGCTTGTTTGTAACCATCCCAGTGCCGTACCTTCCCTTACATATGTGATGACTGACGTGACCCCGCCAACCGCTTGTGGAGAGAACGCCACTAATCGACAGCTGACGATTTGAGCGACGACTGACAGCTAAGCAATTTATATTTATCTTTTGTTCTGATTTTGTTAATTATTTACCAGTTACGCCTTACTTACCAGTGTGAGTTTAGACACTGCGTATTTGTTTATCGTTGTTGTATATTAATTTGTTATTGCATATTGACGGTAGTCCGTTTTGAAGATCTGATCCTGCCGCGCTCTTTCTTTTTGTTGTTGCACAGTTGCTACTAAAATCCATGGCCGGTGTGTTCCACGCCACCGCTCGTAGGGCTACTTTGCCTAATCTTTTTTTTTTTATATATATCAGCACGACGTGATATTCGTGTAAGATGAGATGAGAAGAATTGAAGAAAAAGACCTCGGCTAGCGTTGGTAATTGGGAGCAAAGTTTGGGGTTCGGGACCGAGCAGGATTCTTTATTAGTTAGGACAGGCGCCACCCAAGCAGAAAATAAATAAAGCAGAACACGAACAAATATATTGCTCAGGATATATATTACAGAACTTAAATTCTGTACGCAATAATAATTGATTAAATAATATGTAAGCAAATAAATATGACAAGCTATTGACAACTTACTTTGGAGCGGCACTGCTGTGGTTCGCCGATCAAGAACCAGAAATCTGTAAGCCAGGGTTTCACAAGCAAAGCAACAACTGTTCTAACAACTAGCTAGTTCTTCTTGCAATACGGGGCGCTTGTGAGCAGGATTCGACTGAATACTCTGGAAGTAGAGCTGCTCCGTTTCTGATACTGCTGCTACGACTCGGGAGCTGTGATTGTTAGCTCAGCAGGCCAGATCAGTGGAGTTCTGGCTAACAGTTCTGTTGCTGGCTTCGGACAACTGTAGCGACGAGATTGGAGTGCACCGATTGCCTAAGGCCCTAGCCCTGGTATAATCTAAAACAGTACAAAAACAAGGCAGTACCAATCTCCGAAAGAAGATATCGCAACAAAAAAATAATACAATAATTTTTACAACTAATGAGCTCGCAAATAATGAAAATAAATTTACAAAAAAATTGACGCAAAGCAAAGGAGAAGGGGGAACATAAAACACTAACAGTACAATACTCTGATGACGCATGCGGTGATGACACAAAAAAAGAGAAAGGGCTAAGTAAATCAGCAAAACTGAAGAAACGGCGCGATAGAATGTAGTTACCAATAATAATTCAGTTCCAAACCTAACTAAACCAAATCAAAATTTCTGGGAACTGAGCCAAACTTAAACTTAAATAGTTCAACTTAAAATTACAAACTGGTATACGATATTTTCAAAACTCGCAAAGCGGAAACAATCGCGACCGAAGACAAAATCACCTAGCGCTTAAACCACTCGCGTGTCATTCATCAACTCATTCAAGATTTATTATCGGATGGCGGTGTACTCAAATCATTCAAAAAAGTAATGCTGAGGGCTGAGGAAACAAAAATTTATCAGAAACTGGTCTGCGCAGCTCATAAAAAATATTTAAAGCAGAGTGAAACGTTACAAAATTTAAGGGTGGCAACTGTTTAAATTTAAATAAGCTAAAATGACTTTAAAAACAATAGCTGAAGGTCGGTAATAAAATAATTTTTGTTCTGTTCGACTACAAACGCCACGACCTGCGTCTGTTGGCGTCAATCAAAACAAAACACGACACAACATACAATAAAATTTAAACAGCACTACTGTGGGTTATTGAAAATTTTAAAAATTGAAAGCACAAGCTGAAAAGACAAGTGTTGATGGACAAAAAAAAACATCAAGCTCGTAAGCTAAACCGAGACCAATCCAGGAACACTCAACTCAAAAACACGTTCCTGAATGGTCGACAATGAATGCTCAGGCGGCCGAACCCGCAAACAGCGTGAGAGACGAACAAAACAATTGACAGTCACTTGGAACTTATGTCAACTAAAACAAAATTCTGTAGCGTGGTGATGCAATAATTTTACACTGTATATATTAAATTTAATGACTAATACTGATTCTAACAACAAAATTTAATTTACTTTATGTTCTAAATACGAAACTTTAAAAGGTTACAAAGTTGATAACTAAATAAAAATACTTACAGAATTTTTGAGCAGATGACATTCGTAAACCACTAAGAAGTTAAAAATGGATCAAGCTCATGATTATCAACCAGATGATAACCGATAAACGAGAAAAGCAAAAAAACTGTCAAAATCTCACAACCTGTCAGGTCAACGTTCAGCACTAGAGAGCGAATCTTCTCTCGTAACTCGTATCCAAAAAGTCAAAGCCGTGGCGCTGGGGTCTAAAATGACAAGGTCGACCGAAACCAGTGACATAGCAAAGCTGGAGCGTTAATGTGCAAACGAGAATATTTGCACGAAACTTGTTACAGATAAAATGGAACTGTAACACAATCAGATTAGTTGCTGTCAGATTTTTAATTTTTATTATTTGCTTTGATCACTAAATTTATCAACTTTTCTTTCTTATATTTTATTTACTTTGTTGAATTGATGTTCTATTTCAACGTCTTATAAAAATTGTATTGAAACAACTTTCATTCCATACGCCGCGTTTTAATAAATTCGACGAATCACAGCCCAATATTAGTGCGATATGTGAATTATCTTGGTTACGTCTCTTTGTTTTAATTATATTTATCTACGACCGTTGTAAAAGTGACCTTTTTTAACGTTTGCTTATCAAGTCAAAAGTGTCACTTTTTAACACTAGTGTTAAAAGTAACATAGCAATGCGTTAAAAATGATTTCATTGTTATTTAAACACATCACTAATGATTTGTATGAATAAATCAACAAATATAACCCTACCTGTCAAAATATCTTTCTACATTTTTTAGTATTTAATAATACGATAGGAAGATCGTAGATAAAATTATGTATGATATACGTGTTAAAAGTGATTTATTTCGTTCGTAGGTTTGTTTCACTCGGCACTTACTCATAAAATGTCACTTTTAACACTAATATCATAAATTGTTTGAGTTTGAATAAGCAACATTTTTTGTATAGTTTCCAAAATCTTGTTAGGGAAAGTATAGTCTGCATCAGGTAATGGAATGCTATATCCCACACTCGCAAACAATCAAACTTTTTGCTCGGGCGGAATATGTGCCATTCCATTACTTATTGAAGAATATACTATTATTGTTATTAATTTCATGGCAAACTTTCTTTTTGTGATTTATCAACTAGAAAAAAATGCACTGCACTAATAATTTTAGGACTATAATGAATAAGGACTGTTTGAAAGAGAAATAAAAGCTATTTAAAATTTTTCAAAAATATATTAGGTGTTGCATTTAAATATATAAAGTTACATACCTAAAATAAACTTTGAAAATAATTCAGAAGATAATATTTAAAATAATCACATAGAATAAAAAATATAAACCAATAGACCGTCCTGTACATATTTCTTTAAATAGCCTGAAATTCTATAGAAATTATCCTGGAATACCTAGAAAAATTTCGTTTTTAATATTTGATAGACATCCTGTAAAATTATACAATATCCCAATTTCTATTAAAATTACAGAAAAAAAACATTTATATTACGAGGTTTGTTTAATTACATTCCATCTATTACTAAAAATATAAATGCTTTTGGACATTACAATGCATTCTGCCGTAGAATAGATTCGACATTGGATACGTGTGTACCATACACATATACACTATTAAAAATTATTTTTATTATTATTTGGTCCAATTTTATTTTTGTTTTAAGTTAAAATTTGTAAGAATTTGTATAAACGGACTTACCTGCAACTAAATTTATATATAAATATAAGTTGTTAATTAAATTTTTTTATTTGTAAATAATAATAAACTAATACATATTCACATGAACCTAACAAGGAATTGACATTTTCTGAAGACGCTGGACAACAAGCGGCAACCAACGACTCGTTATGCTTTGTGACGCTCATCCGTTGGTGTTGTTTAGTGCTGCTGGCGCAATAAAGTCGGAGCAACCACTGACCCTGAAAAAGAATTGCCGGATAGCCAGCGGGAAGCCAGGGATTCACAGGAAGCTAAATGTGTAACTCGCAACTTAATTTTAACTAAATTGAATTTATTTACTAAAATAGTACTATAGAATGACTTGAAAAATAAGAAAATAAAATATAAATAAAATATGTCGGCGATCGTGGCCAGTTGACCAGTGAGTCGACTGACGGTGTAGCGGCGATATCGGATACCGTTCTCCGTGGATGATCGGACTTGCTCAGATATCGATGGCGGACGATGATGTTCGGCGAAACCGTGATAACTGTGCCGGTGGCAGAGCTGAGCAAAATACTCTTAGAAAGTATTTGAAATACAAATACAAAATACTGTATTTATCTGTAAAAGTATTTGAAATGGCAAATACCGGATGTATTTCTTGGGTATCAAATACAAAATACAACAACTAGTATTTCAGATACCAATATTTTAATAAAATTATTATTTCAAATACAAAATACATTGAACAAATACAATTAATTTAATTAAAAAAGAGTAATGACTCTATTATTGTAGAATGGAATCTTTCTATTGCGTTACTCTTTGAATTGTTCACACAAATAAAATGGGTGTTAATTCCATATCTTTTTAGTAAGTCTTGTAACAATGAATTCTTTAATTCTCCTCCGCTCTCTGTTATTATCTTATCGGGTATCCTATAAGTTTGGAGGTATTTAATTAATAGGTCACATATTGTTTTAGCAGTTTTATTTATAAGGAAATATACTTTTGCATGTTTAGAAAATTGATCCATAATAGTTAAAAATTACTTACCCTCTAATGTTAACAAGTCTAAGTTAATTACTTCAAAAGGTTTCTGAAGGGTTGGGGTGACATTATCTATTGCAGGTATCGGTTATCTACTATATTTATTTAATTTACATAGCTCGCATTTATTTATATACTCTATAATATCCTTATTCATTTTCGGCCAATAATATTTTTCTTTTAATGCTTGAATAGTAGCGTTAATTCCTCTGTGGTATGTTATGCCATTATGAAATTTATGGATAATTTATAATTGTTCTTCTTCGTGTTCAATATCAGAAACTAATTTATCTACTGCTATTATATTTATTGAATCTGGGGTGAAACTTTCTGATATAATTTTTGTTACCTTTTTATCGAGATCTTTATTAAATATAGCTAGATATTTAATTTTTGTAACAATATATTCTTTTAAACATTTAAGCGTTTCTTGTTCAAACTTTTCTTCGTTAATTGTTACATGTATTCTTTGTTTTTTATGACTAAATAATTTTTGTATTTGAATTTTAGTTTCTTGACTATGTGAGTCGAATATAATTTGATTATAAGCTATGTTTAACCGATTATTTATGTATTTAATTCCAGCTATAATATTCTCGTTGTCTGAATGCACTGTGTTAATATCGTCTTGTTCACTATTTGGGTTTTCACTAAAATTTGTTAAGTGATAATTTTGAATGTTTATTTCATGTAAGTCATTCATTCTCACAACTCTTTTAATGGTCTATCTAAATTTTTAATAGAAGGTTGATTGTAATGATTATGTTTTGTTATTAAGTGAATTATTATTCTATCACCTAACTTCTGCATGAATATTTGTTTATTTAATGATTCATTATTATTACAAAATTTTCTACTTTCATATTTTTTTGTTATTTCCTCTGCCAATCCTTTTGACATTTCAAAATCGCGTGACACACAGTGTGCGATAATTCTTTTATCTAACAAATTTCTAGTTTTTACCGTTATCTTTGTTTCTGGGTCTTGTGTTCATAACAAATCTGCGATAACATTTTGTTTCCCGTTCAAATACTCAATTTCGAAATTATATTCTCCTAATTCAATTTTTCAACGCACTAGTTTTTGATTTGGATTTTTCATATTAAAAAGCCATACCAAAGGTTTATGATCCATTTTGATTTTGAATTTTCTTCCGTATAAATAATATCTGAAATTTTTTATTGCCCAAACGATTGCTTTTAATTCTTTCTCTATAAATATTGAAAAAAGCTTTCAGAACTCATGGTTTATAAATAACAATAACTGGGTTTAAGTTCTGTAAAAATTTTATTAATAACACAACGTTTCGACAGCAAAGTGCTGCCTTCTTCAGGTGAAATATAATATATATATATATATATATATATATATATATATATATATATATATATATATATATATATTGAATACAAGCTTCGCGACTGATATGTTGTAGGAAATTTTTTAGCAGGTATTGCAGTCGTTTGGGCAAAAAATTAAAACGCTCTTTTTAAATAGTCAAGCTTTCGGAAATATTTATTCCTTCTTTAGGACACTATAATACAATAAATACAAAATAGAAATTAAAAGAGACACAAAGATAACAATAAGACTTACATTTAGTTGAGATTAAATATAAAATAACATCAATGAAATAGAAATACTTAATAAGTGGACTTAACAGCAGTATAATGAAAATATATAACTGTCTTGAAATAATAGTATAACATGAAATATAAATGTGAAATAAAATATTGACAGTTCAAAAATATTTTTAAAAAAATCAACTACGTACATGAAAAATAAACTAAATGTCAAAAAATAATCTGTCAAAGTGATGTATGAAGTATAAATATTATGAAATGAGTAATAACGGATAAATAAGAAAAGCAGTTTCAAAATATTTAAGTATGTGCTCTGGATTTAGTTGGTAAATATGAATAAATAGAACTCAAACTATCGACATCTGTTTTCTTGTTCATCGTATTAGACTCATTATTAATATGAAACATCTCTAAAAACAATCTTTTATGTAGGTTCTTTTCAGTTTCTAGAACTGTAACTTCTTCATAGTTAATACCATGCAAATTCTTAAACTGATGTTCGGTCAGGGCACAAGCATTAGGTCTTAGTTTAAAGTCACTTTTATGTGAAATTATCCTGCTTTTTAGATGTCGGTTAGTTTGGCCTAGTTACAATCTTTACATGGAATTCTATACACAACATTGGATTTAAGTAAAACGGGCGTCCTATCTTTTAAATTAGTGAATAACGATCTTGTTGTAAAATAATTCTTGTTAGCTATTTTCACGCTTTCGTCTTTCAAAGCACTAGCTAAAGATGGTGTTTAACCAGAAATATATGGTAGGGAGCAATATTTAATCCTTTCGGAAGAATAAATCTCAGGAATATTACCATCTATGTTGATAGCACGTGAATTAGTATTAAACAACAGACTGTTAATCAACTTTTTTGGGTACGCATTAGTTAGAAGAACTTCTCTGAGTTTGCACAAGTTTTTATGATGCAGTGTTGGATGAGAAATTGACAATATTCTCCGTTTAAGTCCTAAAATTGTATTAATCTTCATTTTCGTAGGTTGATCAGAGAGAAAATGAATATAACGTCCGGAAGAAATAGGTTTAATATACCAATCAAGTACTATGACACCGTTATTATCACGTTTCACTAACGTGTCAAGAAAGGGAATGCTCATATCTTTTTCAATTTCTATTGTAAATTGGATGTTCGAATTAAAATTGTTAAAAACCTCCAAAATTTCGTCAACATTCTCTTCTGGTACAGCACATATTATATCATCAACAAATTTTTTAATAAAAGGGAGTTGGAAATTTAATTTAGGAATGCAATTATCCAGTAAAAAATCCATTATGTATTGAGCAAGAATAGGGCTGAGGACACTACCCATTGGACTGCCCAAAATTTATTGGTAGTAAATATTCTGAAAGGCGCAGTAACTAGTTTCAAAAAATACTTCTATCAATTTTATAAACTCATCTTGATTTAGCGAAGTGTACATTTCGATCAAATTCCATTTACTTGAGACAGTTTCAATAACTAAATCAAGGGGAATGTTACTAAAAAGTGAAACAACATCTAGACTTAAAAGTACAAATATTGTAGGAATCACCATTTAGTTTATTTTTCATGTACGTAGTTGATTTTTTTAAAAATATTTTTGAACTGTCAATATTTTATTTCACATTTATATTTCATGTTATACTATTATTTCAAGACAGTTATATATTTTTATTATACTGCTGTTAAGTCCACTTATTAAGTATTTCTATTTCATTGATGTTATTTTATATTTAATCTCAACTAAATGTAAGTCTTATTGTTATCTTTGTGTCTCTTTTAATTTCTATTTTGTATTTATTGTATTATAGTGTCCTGAAGAAGGAATAAATATTTCCGAAAGCTTGACTATTTAAAGAGAGCGTTTTAATTTTTTGCCCAAACGACTGCAATACCTGCTTAAAAATTTCCTACAACATATCAGTCGCGAAGTTTGTATTCAATATATACAGCACTTTGCTGTCGAAACGTTGTGTTATTAATAAAATTTTTACAGAACTTAAACCCAGTTATTGTTATTTATAAACCATGAGTTCTGAAAGCTTTTTTCAATATTTATAGAGAAAGAATTAAAAGCAATCGTTTGGGCAATAAAAAATTTCAGATATTATTTATATATATATATATATATATATATATATATATATATATATATAAATAATATCTGAAATTTTTATAAATATATATATATATATATATATATATATATATATATATATATATATATATATATATAGATATATATAATAAAATGTGAAAAAATAAATATATATTCTATATTGATTGCACAAATAAAATCAATTATAACAAAATAAATTATTAATAAATTGTTTTGACATAAAGTATTATGATCACATATTACCTATTTGCTTTCAATAACACTAAATTTTCAAAATTTTTATCGGGTAGTGCATGACGCCGAGGTGTATTTATTATTGAAGCGAAAGAAAACATTATTTCAACGGTCTGAGGAATGTAAACACGTATTATATTTGATGAATATTTCTTTAACTATTGGGTAATAATTTAACATTTGTATGTCTGTTCTTTCATCCTGAACATAATGCATTATTTCTAATTATTGTTATTGTACCCTGATTGTAATTATTGCGATATATTATTGTTGATCATTTCGTTTTCAAATCCAAAGAAGAAACTTTCAACGTCGTTAGTCTTAGATTTAACTTCATTTGCGTTTATTTTCAAGGTTTGATTATTTTTAATTGATTTAGGACAACTACTGTTAATAACTTAGGAACCGTAGAGAAATCTAGTTTTCTTCGCGTATTGCGTGTGTCCAACGAAGTTTAATTTTAGGATGCGTAAATGAAGCAAATAATGCGTCATATGCACTATCATTATAATATTATAAATAAGAGATGATACAGCAGAACTGCAGAACAAAACCAACAAAACACAAGTTTCGCTATCAACTGAACGCAATAAGAATGAAGCTAGTAACAGCTTTTGACAGTTTGTATTTTAAGTTATTTGACAAAATACGAAGTATTTTAAATACATTTTATAGTATTTCAAATACATTTTAATGTATTTTAAATACATCGAATTGTATTTCAAATACTTGTCGATGTAATTAAAATACAATTTAGGTATTTCAAATACTCATTATAAGTATTTCAAATACCAAATACTTATACTCAAAACTGACTAAATACAAAATACATTCTCGTTTTTGAAATGTATTTTATCCTAAATACCAAATACAACAAATGTATTTTAAATACGTATTTCAAATACAAGTATTTGAAATACTGCTCAGCTCTGGCCGGTGGGAACAGAAACAACAGAAAAGAAAAATAAAAAAAAAATGGTTTCAAGCCGTGATCGAACCCCGGGTCTCAGCGTGCCAAGTTAGCACGCTAGCACCCAGCTGTCGTGGTGTTTATATTGTGTTGTGCGTGTTTTATCTGTAGTTGGTAAGGGAAGCGTCGTAACGCGGGAAGACACCGTGTCACTTCGCAAGGGAATACGCTCGGAAGACGCGAACGCGGTAGGTGAATGTTACTCCACGGTGTAGGAAGACGCTACACCGAGGAGGTATGTACTGTGTACGGTGTGCACGTGTAAACAGCTAAAAAAAATTATGAAGAAATACTTCACCGCACTGGAGTCTGTGACGGTGAGACAGTAAAATAAATAGAACTGCTTCTGGCACGGGAAGACACCGTGGCCAGAGGATCAGAGACTTTTGACAACAACCGGGAAGACGCCGACCGTTGCAAAAGAGGCAGGATGGCTACTTCGAAGACGCGAGTAGCCAGGACAGGTAACTCGGTGTCGTGGGAAGACGCCACAACACTGAGGGGAGGTTGTTCGGAAGACGCGAGCGTGGAATGTATAAAATATACAATTTACTCTCGGAGACTGACTGTAGACTGTGGACTGTGGGCAGCTCTATCGCAGGCGGACCTGGACTCAAGTGTTAGAACCTTGGAAGACGCGAGATGCTAACTAAACTCAGTGTGATTTTGGCCGACTTTTATACCCGTTCGGCTCCCATAAGGCCCATGTTAAAGTAAAAACGCAGGTCAGAACTTTCAAAATTAACTGAAGAGAAGTTAAGGCTCAAACATGTCCAATGAACTTGTTTTTAAAAAAATAAAAAGTGAAGCTAGCCCCGACTTGGACTCGAACGCGGGGCGTCAGAATCAACCATGCACTACCGAGGCTGACGAGTGCTGTGAAGTAGCTTCGCCACAGCCTATATTCAAGAGTCAGACAAATTTTTCTTATTGCGAAATTATCTAATTATTAGTGTCTCGGAATTCACATAATTTGATGATGTTTTGTACAAAGCACAAATAAATACAAACAAAGCAGAAACGATTGAGTTGTTTTATTATATTTATTCAATATATTCCAAGATATTGTGAATTTTGCTCCAAAAAATTGAACGTATAAATCTGACAAGGGATTAGATTTTTAAATAATTTATGATGGCACGAAGAAGCACTAACGAAGCACTAACCACCGCCATTAATGTTTTCTATATATTTGGCAAACTCCGGGTTAACGTGAACTTGGCACCAAAAATTTGAACGCATATGTCTCAATGGGGGGTGAGATTTTGAAATAATTTATGATGGCACTAGGAAGCACTAACGAAGCAATAAATATAGCCATTAATGTTTTCAATTTATTTTGCAAACTTCGGGATAGTATGAACTAGCTCAAAGTGGGATGAGATTTGGAAATAATTTATAATGGCACTAAGAAGCAGTAACAAAGCACTAACCAGTGTAATTATTGTTTTAAATTTATTTGACAAACTCCGGGATAGCGTGAACTTGGCAAAAAATGAATATAAAATTAATTATTTCGTCCTATTTATGTCTGCTATAAAATTTTTTAGGGCACTGAAGGGCACTTACGAAGCACTAACTTTTCCTATATTTTCGTCGTTAGTACTTCACATCTGTTCGCCAACTTCACGCACCTTTACGTTTATATCTAAAAATACTGATGCATCGTGATTCTTGAAATCGAATTGCCAGAGCAGTGACACACGATCAAGTAATGTTTATTTATATGACTAAGTTGTGAGTACTGTTCAAGAATGGTTTATTCGTGTAATTGATTCACTAAAATTATGAGTTTTGTACAAGACCGTTTTACTTAATCGGTTCTTCAGAGCTAAGAGCTTTGATCAAGAAATACTAACTAAACTGGATCCCAAGAGTAGTGAGATTTGTTCAGGTATGATTTTTTTTATTTTATTGGTGAATTATTTGAGAAATATTCATTCGTATATCCAAGTCACCAGATCAGTGAGTTTTGTGTCAGACATATTTGTAGGTTTTGTTCAACAATAATTTATTCGTGCGACTGAGACACCAAAGTACTGAGTGTGTTATAGGAGAGGCCATTATTTATTCTATAGTAGTATCAGTTTGGAAACAATGTATTTCCGATTGTTTCTTCAAAATAACTAGGGTGAGATGTAGAGTTCGCTTTCACCTTTTTTTCACTGGTAATATTCTCGGAAGACAACCTTGGGACTGAAAGTAGAAAATGGTTTTATTTGGTGACATAAGTATCAAACCTTTTAGAATATAGAATTAACCTTTCCAATAGATTATTTTTTCACGTTATAGCCGAAGAAGTTTGTTTGAATCAAACCATCTCAAAATCATAGCAATAATAATTTTTATTTTCTCTACAGTGTTCATATTATGTTTTTATCAGTTGATAAACTTATCTGGTGCTCAAAATATTAAATGAACATTACAGCGAGAGTAAATAATAATCAAATTTAAATACTCAAAAGAAAATAATGACTTCAAGCGAAATAATAACAATTAATTGATGCAGAAAATTTATTCGCGCTTCAACATACAAAATTAACTTTTGAAAAAACTGAAATAATTTGCAAAAATGATGTTACCATTGCAAGTCATTCCCATTGGTTTAATACCGTCTAATCAGCCTTCTTGAAAAATCAGGTTGCGCTTGTGCGTCCTCCCCATATAAATATGTTTAATGGTCCTCCCCATCATGCGAGGTTAATATTTTTAAATTGAGTTAATGTTTAATAATAGATTTTATGCAATAAAACTGTAGTTAGTAATAGAATCGTTCCATGCTAAAATTAAATAAACTATTTTAATAATTATGTTACTGATCATGATTTTTATTCAATTTTAAAATAATATTTGAATCTACAAAGAACATCTCAATATTTTCATTATGAATTACATAATTTTAATGAGATATTGCATATTATTAGTTAATTAAAATTGTATTACACAAATATTCAGTGATATAGGTAACCTATAAAATTAATTTGCCGTTTGAATTAAATGAGTGGGTTACCATTTATTGTTTGGCTCTTATAATCATAAAATAACAACTATTTTATTAATACACACAAGACATTGATAATTAATTAATTATTCAAACTTTTGTAATTTAGTGAAAGTGACAGTTTAGTTTACTCTTGTTATTTACACATCACTTATCCTTTATATCAGCATTTCTCAAACTTTTTATTTTGAGGACCCCTTCCGATTTAAAAGGTTACGGTGCACTCCCCCGTGAATTGTTTTGTAAACTTTTTTATTTATTTCATAATTTAGGTATCATTGTTTTTGTTGTAATAAAATATACTTGTACATAAGTATAGATTTTTGAATTAATAATTAATAAAGTATAAGAACAAATAAAATATTTTGAACATTTTGAACGATATAGGCAGTTTTATCTAAATTATAAGAACATTACAATTTAATGTGAAAACTCAATTTCTGTTTATATTTCATACCTAATTATGAAGTTTGTTGAAAAACTGTACAAGTTTACAGGAAGTAAAATTGGCTGATTGATGTCAGTATCAGGCAGTAAGCATATGTGATGCGCATTCTTCGCTCCTCACTTACCATGTAGTAGAGTAGTTAGCGAATTTAATACAGATTATAAGTTTTTTAAAAATAGTTCTTAACTTAGTCTGGTAAATAAATTATAGCTATTAACATTCCTAGTGATGTTATGAGTATCATAACTGCCGCAGATGTCAGTTTGAAATCCGAGCTCGTAGAGCGAGGATTTTAAGACATCTAAGGCTTGTTATGATTCATAACATTCGTGGTTTGTTCAATAATTTACCGGTTTCAGAATATGAACGGGTTAACGTCATTAATAAATATAATTTTTTTGAATTTTTTTTTATGAATAAAGTCATTGTCATAATTTTAGAAGGTGATCAAGTAAGTCTGTATGTTTGTATTTAACGCCATGGTTACAGTTGTTTTTTATAAATAAATTTTTCATTTAAACGTCGTAACGTTTTCATAACGGCTACATGAAAAAATGGATTTTGGTAATACTAAATTGCCTGCAAATATTTTTAATGCAGCGGGTGAAGCTTTGAACAGCTTAATTCCTGAAATGTCAAAATCAAAGTATGAAAAAGCATATAATGTATTCAAGCAGTTGCAAGGCGTGAATCAAATTAAAATTAACAATAAAAATGTCCTTCTGGCATTCTTCCAGCAACTGGTAAGTTACTCCAAATGTTAGTTTATGAGGTTCTTTAATTATTATTTTCTGTTTAGTCTAAGAAGCATAGCCCTTCGTCATTGTAGGTTTATTATTCGATGCTGCGAAGTACAATTGTAATAAATGAAAATATAGATATAAAAGCATTTCAAAAGCTGTATGCAGTGGTGACAAATGTGATACTTCCAGTTCAACAATTCGAAGAGAAATTATTTATAGTGACAATACAACAGAAGTGGTGCAAAATGCTTCTTCATATGTGGAGACTTCAGATACATCTTTCCCAGCAGTTAATATCTCTAATTTAAAAGATTGTGTCATTAATATCTATTATGACAAGCAGAAGTAATGTTTATATTATTATTGTTTCAAGTTCCGTTTGTATTAATAAATAGCATTATATTATCATTGTGTTTCATTTTCATTTTCTTGACTGTTTTGACAGATCAGTATTGGCAATATTACCGTACAGCACAGAGTTATAGCATACTTACCCTGCCTACTTTTGTGCATGTAAATATAGGTTTAATCTCCTGAAACCGGTAAAGATAATTTTCGATCATTATGAAAAGACTCGGCGGACCCCCATGGGTCCGCGGACCATATTTTGAGAAACACTGCTTTATAGTATAAAGTTTATACCTATACTTATTTTCTCGTAAACTACGAGTATAAATCATTAATTTAAAAATTACTACAATTTTCTTTTCTAGTATAATATACATAAATTTCAAAATTTAGTCACGGACTCTATATCTATTGAATATTATTTTCTATTTTATTTTCAATGATATATGACGTGGGAACAATATAAAGTCTTAATTTGGGAAATTGTGTCGCTTGCGAATATACTTATTTGTGGTAAATGTGCTAAATATTTTTACTGCGAACAATTAATTTTATTTAAAATTAATTGAATCCGTCACGCAATTGATTGGTACCTAAGGGAAATTCTAAACCTCGGTGTTATTAGAGTTTTATTAATATTAGAAATTAGTCTTCCATGAAATGTTGCTTCTGTCATAAATTAATATTTAAGACTAAAGAACATTTGTTTTCTCTCCGTAAAAGATATCTAGTACAAAAGTTCTCTAAAAAATGTGCGAGAATTTATTGTTAAGAACACAGTTATAAATTAAATGATATTTTTAGTGATTTATTTTACCGTGTACAACCTTTTGCTTCTGCAGTTGAAAATGTGTAATTCACTTAATTACCGCTGCTCTACAGCTTTAATTAAAGCAGAAAGCAATCTGTAACTTGTTGTAAGCATAACCTCCAGTGGCGTGGCGTGGTGTTGGAGGACAGGGAAGCATTTATAAAAAATAAATAAATATATAATACTATATCGGGTGTCTACTTTCTTTATAGAACATAGGAAACACTATGTTAAAATTTTCATTAGGCGATAGTTCCTTCCTTATGAATTTGAGAACAAAAGTGTAATACAAAAAATGTTCAGAAACAAAAACTGCGTCAAGTAATTTATACCGGGTGGAACAGCATACCTGTGTACATAGGCGATTAACATGAAAAAGCTGTTTTTCCGTGCGCATTGCACCCCAAATTATTTTAGGCAAAAATGCTTCAAATACATGTTGTAGAGCATAAAATTCTGCATCTATATCAATAAACAGAATTACTTTTACATGCTTTGTAACGACAGAAATTAAATATGAAAACATGGAAAATTACGTTGAAAATATCAAATAGCCATGGAATTGAAACAAAAATAAATAAATGCTTGTCGTTTTCTGTCTATTTGACATTTTACCCGTCAAATTAATCATTCATATGTCAAATGTCAAGAATTTATTTATTTTTGTTTAAATTCCATGGCTATTTGATATTTTCAACGTAATTTTCCATGTTTTCATATTTAATTTCTGTCGTTACAAAGCAATTAAAAGTAGTTCTGTTTATTGATTTAGATGCAGAATTTTATGCTCTACAACATGTATTTGAAGCATTTTTGTCTAAAATAATTTGGGGAGCAATGCGCACGGAAAAACTGTTTTTGCATGTTAATCGCCTATGTACACAGGTATGATGTTCCACCCGGTATATGTAGTACATTTCTGTCATGATAGACGTAAAATAAAATTAATAATTTTTGGCTGTTTCCAGAATGCCATGGTAAACAAAACATACAAACTGTCGTATTGTTTGAATTCAATAGATGACATTTGAAATTTGTATGAGAATTTATTTGATTAAATTACTTCTCAGTAATCATGGTCATATTTGCCATTTAATACAACAAAATACAATTTTAAAAATAATTTAAAACTTGTATGTTTTGTTTACAATAGCACTCTGAAAATAGCAAAAATTATAAATTTTATTTTTCGATTATCTCATAACAGAAATGTATGACATCAATAAATTAAGTTCATGTGATGCAGTTTTTGATTTTGAACAGTTTTTGTATTTACACTTTTGTTTTAAAATTCATAAGGAACGAACTATAACATATTGAAAATTTTTACATTATATTTCCTATGTCATATGAAAAAGTAGACAACCGGTATGTACATACACTTTTTTGTAATGTTAAATTTTAGTGACAATCAAACATATAAAATCATGAAATTTGTACGCATGAAATATGGCAACAAAATGCCTTCTATTAAATAATAAACTAAAAATTATTTGTAATATAATTTTATTATTTTATGAACAATTACATCAATCAACAAATAACAACATTTTATGAACTTGTAAGTTTGTTTCCTTTTCAATGAATTCAATAGTTCACTGTATTTAAAGCATGAGACCCAGCAACTGAGAGTGCTTCCCATACATACTACAATACTCGCCGACGCTCAGTTGTAGAATAAATAAACATGACAATTGAAATTAATAATACGGATTGTCATGTTTTTGTTAATTTGTTTCAGTAAATATTTTTCAAATTGCATTAAAAGAAACATTTCAATTTTATTTTAATTTATATTTAACTGTACTTTATATTTATTTTTATCATAATATCTATTTAAATATCATAAAAGACGCATACATATACTGTGCTTCTTTATTTATATTGAAATTTGTGATTTTATAGTGTTGTAAAAGTGTAAATATCAGTACAAAAATCATACATATAAAACCTGTAGACGCACCAAGCGAATGTGCTTCCCATATCACTGTTAACACGCCCTATACCTAGGCCGAAAGAGTACTCAACAAAGAACTACGGAAATGGCCGAAAACTAGTAATTCGTAACATGTGAGACGCACATATGGAATGTGCGGGAAAGTTGAACCTCAGAGTTCATATAATTTCTCACCCGCTGTACACTTGCGTAATGCATGGTGCGTATAATATGGTAATTGTATTTTAATAATTTTTAAATATTATCGTAAATTATAAAATATTAATCTAATTATAAATATAATATTAAAAAGGAATAAATGTTAAGGGAAGCACTGCTTCCATTGCTTCCATGGACGCCACGCCACTGATAACCTCTCACCTTTTGACTTATGCTGTTGTCTGACCTATCCATTTTCTGACATTTTCCTTGGAATATGAACCATAAGGAACTGATTACTGAATCTGACTTCCATTTTTAGGTGCCTAGCAACATCATCCCAACACAAAAGCAGCTGCATTCTACAGTATGATACACAGGCTTATTAATACACCTCTTTCTAAAACAGATTTCAATATTAAATTAAACACCATTTATTAAATAGCTCAAAATAATGGATACGCTAAGATGTACATCCATAGAATTGTGAGACACAAAAACAACAGTTTAATTTACGTTCAGCTCCCTCCAGTAACAAAGGACAAAACCTACAGAAATGTATTATATATATAGGACAAACTAGTATAAAAATTGCGAAAAAGTTAAAAACTCACAATATCCAGGCAGCATTTTACAATAAAAATAATCTGAAGACGTTTCTAGTTCACAATAAAATTCAAAATTTTGATAATATGTTAATCAGTGGGGTATACAAAATTAATTGCAATGACTGTAACTATTTTTATAATGGTAAAACCGCGAGAAACTTTAAAATTAGATTTAAAGAACATTCAAACAGTTGGAGACTAAATACGCCAGATTCATCAAATGTAGCTAAACAACTGCTAAACAATAACCATAAATGTACAATAGATAATTTTGAAGTAATTCACAAAGAGAACATAACAATAAAACTGGACATCTTAGAAGCTATGGAAATCCAAAGAACTATTATCAATAAGGAGAATCTTATGAATGAAGAAATAGATTTGTACTACTCGCCGCTTCTAGGAATACTTTAATTTAATTCTTGGATCTGTTAACAGTTCAGTTTAGTTCTATTAAATACCTGCTTGACACTCTTGTGTAGTCATTCTGAAGGTGGTGTAATAACCGAAACGATCATAAATAATTATTGTTAATAAAGTTTTTGAAACGTAAAACCGAGTATATTCTTATTTTTATTTACGAATTTCTTTCAACGAAAGCCAACATACGCTTCTATCAATCTTAGGTGCCTATCTATTGTGAACTGTACGTAATACAACCTCCGTGAATCTGGCCCCCAAAATTATAGCACTAATTTTGTAATTTAAATAAAACAATAGTGCTACATTAAAACTTTGTGTTAGTTTGGTGCACACTGTGTGGCTGCGTAATGAATGATAAATCATACAGAAACGTCTTGTTCCACAAGATCATTTATTATCAAAAAATAGTTTTACCAGTTGAAAATATTTTTTGAAAATAAATGAACGTGTGGAACAACACGTTTCTGTATGATTTTTGATTAAAAATTTGTCATGAAATAAGAAATATAATTAGTGCCGCTTTTACTTTTGATATTTCTAAAAAAGTATACCTAACAGGCTGATTTCACGGCAGCCCCCCAAAAGCAAGCACTAAATTTAAAATTAAATTAAATCAATAGTGCCTAATTAGTGCTTTCCATATATGCAGAATAAAAATTTGTGCTCTTCTAGTTTAAATAATTCATATAAGGATCTGACTTCTCGATAGGCCCCTATTAGCCAGCACTACATTTAAAATGAACTTATGTAAACAGTGCTAAATTAGTTCCTTTTCATATAATAAGAATGTAAACAAGTGCTTTACAAAAAACTCTAATTTTACTACTTTAATGATGATTGGTTGATTTTTCAGGTTTATATATATATAGAATTTATTAATGGTCATTTAGATCTAGATTAATCTAGAATATGATGTTTCAATAATTTGTAGGTCAATAAAGAGATTTTTTATTTAAGGAGTTATAACAGTCTATACTTCATTCGGCGAGAAGATTCCAACTTTATTGAGGGAATATTCACGTGAATAGAAAGGAACTATTTGGTGATTGGTTGTTTAAGTTCGTCCCGCCCTTCCGTAAGTACCGGGGAGGTATAAATATTGCCCTTGTTCCGAGGAGTGCGTTAATACGTAAAATATGTAAGTAACGATTAACATTATTTTGTGCACAAATAAATTTTGTAAAGCTTCAGCATGAATTTTAGTAGTGGACGTGACTTAAATTTTTCATGCGAGTCCGTTGAAAGTCAACGATTAAAACGGCTTTATTTCAAAATAAATGGTTATACACTGTCTATCCTCTTTTGAACGTTGCTTTACTAAACAAGTACCGCCTCCTTGCACGCGCTTTTCACGTGATCTGTGGAATCTACTCGCCGAATGAAGTATAGAAACCGACAAAATGACCTATTTTCTAAGGCGGCATTGACAGTCAATTTTGAAGACACTGTTTTGTAAACAGTGCTGCGTCGGCAATTCGAAACCAATTGAAAAAGAAAAACTATTCTTTAAAATTAATGAAAAATGCTGAATAAATATGGATGGAATTTTATAAAATAGCAGTCATTTGAAAAAAAAACCTTCATTTTAGTTTTACATGATACACGGGGATAAGATGGTCAAAGGTGCTCTTAAACCAAACGTCATGGTCCCACTGTCTATATATTTAGAATTAAAAAAAAAAAAATTCGTCTACTTAATTCTCGCTTATCGCCTCTTCCCTCTTAAATAAGCAAAATAATTTTTAATAAATTTATATATTGCGATTTCGCAATCACGTTCAACTTCGGAAGGGTAACATCACATTTCTCGAAAAAAACATATCACGAAAATACATTTCTCGAAAATATATTTCTTGATTATACAAATATCTAAAATTACGATAAGGAAGTACATTTACCGAAAATACAAAAGTCAAATATCAAGTGTCATCATAATTTATTTCAAAATTTCATCAACCTTTGTTCGTTCAATTTTCTTAGTGCCAAGTTTACACTATCCCGGAGTTTGCCAAACAAATAAAAAAAAATGGCGCTGGTTAGTGCTTCTTAGTGCCTTCATAAATAATTTCAAAATTTCATCTCCCTTTGAGATATATGCGTTCAATTTTCTGAGTCCCAAGTTCACACTATCTCGAAGTTTGCCAAATAAATCGAAAATATTTATATCGCTGGGTTAGTACTTCGATAGTGCTTCTTAGTGCCATCATAAAGTATTTTAAAATCTAATCCCCCATTCAATAAATTTATAATATTCCGGAATATATTTAATAAATATAATAAAACTACTCAATCGATTGTGTTTTCTTTATATTTATTTGTGCTTTATACAAAACATCATCAAATTAAGTGATTTCAAAGTTGTTAACAATTTTTTAATTGCGCAATAAGGAAAATTTTTCGCTTGGCCAACGTTTTCTGAAAATGTTAATTCCTTGATTGGTTCATTTGAACATGTAATAGTGTTTAAAAAACAAATTATTACAAAAAATTTAAATTAAGAACTTATTTTTATTTATAAATTCAGTTGCAGGTAAATTCTTACAAAACTGTCTTACGAATTTATTATTAGAACATAAAACGGTTAAAGTTTAAATATATAAAGAAGTAGGATGATCATAATTGGACGAGAGGCATAAAAGAAAATAAGATATATTATAAAAAAAAAACATTATCCAACAAGAAAGATTGTATATTGGACATAAAAGTAGAGAATATTCTGCAGATGATTAAAAATTTTAACGCCGAGCACATTAGGAGAATTCTTAGTCTTTACTAACTTAGCAAAAGTCGTTCCGAGTATATCATCATTTCTAGTTTGCATATAACCAAGATGAGAAATAATCGTAATTTGTCAATATTCTGGTATATGAAGCAGCAAACTTCTAGTACCTATGTAAAGCTCATACAAAGTTATAATTTTTTTAAGAAAAAACTCAAGACTAGATTTAAAACGTTTAATAACCCCGAGAGTATGGCTTTGTGACAACTCCTATTTAAAATTAATAAGGGACTTTAATATCTGAAAATGTAATGAATTGTTACATGTAATTTTTAATAAGTAACCCCTGAATAATTAAAATTTTATTACTGATTAAAGTGAGTGTGCTTAGGTGCTATACTACCACACTACCAAATAACTGAACTTAGTCGGTTCTTTGGTCCAAGGGCACCGGAAGGGGATAGGATGCTTGCAGGTACGCCGGCGCACTCCGAAGACCGGATAGACAATAGAGACACTTCCCTATGGAGCAGGAGATATTAATGCGTTGGATACTCGCAGACACGCCGGGGTATTCGCAATCTATAGCCTCTCTTATCTCAAGAACTCACTAGCAGCCTTCACGAGGAGGCACTGTAGATCGTAATCACGATTAGTACAAATGCTAGGAGGATCGACCCTACTAAGTTGAAGGCAGAAATATAGTCGGGCTTGTTTCAACGATGAAGATCTCTCGATTTGCTTCACCAAATTGCTGCCTTGCAATATGATGTTGGCTCATCAAAGGCTAAAGGAAGAAAACCTTAATCAAAAATTACCTGGCCCTCCTGGTAGGGGGCTGAAGCCATGGGCCTGCCCCTTATCATTTGGAAAAAACAAATTCGCAAAAAATCCAAACGCCTTGCTCCGGAAACAGGAGCGAAAAAATGGCAAACGGAATTTGCAATGGAAAAGGTTTAATGAACATAGGATGCTGGAATGTTCAGAGGATAAGTAAAAAGAAAACTGTGGTGTTCGATAAGCTTGACTTACACATTATATACATAGGTGTTTTAACAGAAACAAAAAAGAAAGGAAACAGAAATGAATTCAAACAAAATAATATTCATTTCTACAGTGGAGTTGAAAAGAGTAAAAGAGCGAGAGCAGGAGTCTCCATTGCCATACATAAAAAATTCCTAGGAAAAATAGTTAACTGGAACCCAATAAAAGAAAGGATAATAACAATGCATTTGAACTGGCCCGGGGAATATATTTTCATATTTGGAGTATATACTCCAACAAGCGATGCCACTGATCTAGTAAAGGACGACTTCTTTGGAGAACTAGAATTAACTCTGAATAAAGTAAACAAAAAAAAAAAAAGAAATTATCCTGATGAGAGATCTAAACGGACGAGTTAGAAAGAAAATCGGAGATAACATAATAAGAAGTTACAGCGAAAGCACCGAAAATGATAATGGAAGAAGACTGATCGATTTGTGCAAACAATATGAATTGACAAATAAAAATGGATATTTTAAACACAGATACATACATAAGTTTACATGGCACCAACCAATAAAAAACCAAAAATCTATAATTGACTATGAAATTGCAAGACAACAAACGAAATTAAAACTATAGATGTTAGAGTACAAAGAGGTGCATTACGTGGCTCTGACTGTTTTCTTGTAAAATCTAAAGCCATATTAATCCGCGGAAAACACGGAGGGAATTCTAATGTCTCTCAGATAGAAGGACAAAAATTAACATTGCCACAGAACAATTTAGATGGTTTTAAAAACGATTCAACCGTATTTCTGTACTAAATGCGAGTAGTACAAATAATAAGTACAGAAAATAAAATAGAAACAGATGTTGAAAACATATACAGGAATATAAAAGAAATATTACACCAAGCAGCAAATGAAGTACTTGGCGAAAAAGAAATAGGAAGAAAACAAACATGCAAATGGTGAAACGAAGACATAAAAACAGAAATCGTAAAAAAAACGCCTAAAAAATAAATGGCTATATAGCAAAGATCAAAATAATAGAAACGCATACTCACGACAATCTTACAGAAATAAAAGAAAAGTTAAAGATACAAAAAGCAGTATAGGGAAAAGAAGTACCATGAAATCGAAAGTTTACACGGAAGATCTAGAAGTAGAGATTCTTGGGAAAAATAGTTCGGAAATGGAAAAATTTTATATTAAGAAGCTACTAGCAGAAAACCGTAATGAATTCTTGGTGGATCAATCAACACACAAGAATAAAATTAATGATGTAGATGAAGCCTCAACTATAGTGAAATTTAACAAACCTTGAGAAAAACAAAAAATAACAGATCTCCTGGCCCTGGAAGTGTACTCGTTGAACTTATTAAATTTGCTTCAGACGTTCTAATAGAAAGCATAGCAAAACTATTCACGAAATACTTAAGAGAAACGAAATGTCGGGATGAGTGGAAGAAATCATGTATAATTTATAAAGGAGGAAATAGATCCGAATATGCGAACTACAGGTGTATTAGTGTAATATCTTCAATCTTCAATTATTAAAGAAAGAATAGAGAAGGAGATAAAAGAAATGGAAGAACAGAGCGGCTTTAGACCTGGCCGATCTTGTATAGATAACGTATTCTGTCTTAAGTAAATTATTAAAACGAATAATTGAATTTACTGTTTGTAGATCTAAAAAAAGCATATGACAGTGTACATGTAATGAAATTATGGGAAGCACTGGAAAAAACTAATATAAATTTGAACTTGATTTAAGAAATACTATCGGGACTGCGAAAGTTGCATAGGAATGGGAAATTTTATTTCAGACGAGTTCCATGTGAACAAAGGATTACGACAAGGCTGCTTCATATCTCCGACTTTATTCAAAGTATACATTTCAGCTCCACAGCAAGAGTGGAAGAAGAAATGTAAGAAAATGGGAATACAAATAGACAACGACTACATGTATACACTCTTTTTTTCCGACGATTAAGTGGTATTAGCTGAAGACGAAGACGATATATCGTATATGATCCGAAAACTAATTGAAGAGTACAACAAATTGGGTCTTCAAATAAATATTGAAAAATCTCAATACATGGTCATTTATGACTTACCTAGGTGTAAATCTTACTTTGGATGAAAAAGACGACATGGACATTAGAAATAAAATAAATAAAGGGCGAATAGCCACAGCTAAGTTGCACTTTCTGCTATGGACTAATCCATAACAAAAAATACAAACCAACGACTATTAAAATGTACAGTGCCGGGCTGCAGTACTTATAGTGTCGAAGTATGGGTTCTAAATAAACAAGGAACTCAAAGAATCAACACAATGAAGATGAAATATTGGCGACGTTGCTGTAAGAAAACAATACTAGACAAGATCCCAAATAAAATAATAAGAGAAGAAATAAACAACCATCTGCCCTTAACGATAAAATAGAACAAAAACAACTCGTATAGTATGGTCACGTGATACAGATGGAAGAAGATAGATGGCCAAAGAAATGATTCAACTTGAAACCAGCGGAAAGAAACAAAAGAGGTAGACCTAGAACTAAATGGAAAAACACCCTACAATTCGCCATGCGAAGAAGAGGCTTGTGAGAATGTGAGAAACGGCCTTAAGAGCTGTAAAAAACTCGCGTATACAATTATATATATTTTATTAATTAACAGTGAATAGCGCCCTCTATTGGCAATAAAAAAGTACTCAATTGACATTAATTTTATAAATTTTTGTTGCTCTTTCATTTGCCACCACTTACGAATTGTTTTATTGGAAGTGATCAAAGTTAGAGCCGTTTTAAAAATCAGGGTTTTTGTGAAACGATTAAAAAACGTTTCGTCCTTGAGCGACCTCTAAATAAGGTTAAAAAAAATTTGAATACCCATCCAAATTCATATCCACATATTCTCTAAACCATACTCAAGAATATGATTACATTTTAAACTTTTGTCTGAAAAAAAAAACAGTCTAATATATACATACAAAAAAAATATATCATCACGCCTTTTACCCATTATGGGTGTGGCACTCTGCTTACTCAGATCTCGGTAAGTGATATATTTTTTCGTATGAAATGCGGTTACCAGCCGTCAAGTCATAGCCCCCAAAGATGTTAGTGGAGGAGGAACCATAGGGGTAAATTTAAATTGGCAACTGTCAGCTGTGGGATTCGAACTGGGGATCTCACGATCCACAGTCCGGAGCAATATATATATATATATATATATATATATATATATATATATATATATATATATATATATATATATATTTCGGAATAAATATTTCCGAAAGCTTGACTATTTAAAAAGAGCGTTTTAATTTTTTGCCCAAACGACGATATATAAATATTATTTTATTTAAAAAAAAAATAGATCAAAAATTTAACGATTATGATCGATTTTGGAGCTGTTTTAAACTTATTTATTTAATTTAAATCAAGTATTTCAAGGGTAAAATAATTGTATCACTGTACCGGACTATAATTACAGAGAAAAAGAGTTTTTCAGGGTTTTCTGGGTGGAAAAACATGAATTTTATGCTAAAAATGTTATTCAAAACTTATAAAATTTTTTTATCAAAATTAGTTAACTTCAATGTTCAAGTTTTTTTAGAGTTTTAAACCTTACACATTACATTCGATTAATATTGTACTTTCGATGATTTCACAACACTAGGCCTAGTTTGCATGAAGGTAAGTCCGCAGCAATCACGTGACAATTGTGATTGTAGTGATCTTCCGACAATACAGATGTATTGCGTATTGTAGTTGAGTAGCTTTTGATAAAACTGAATTACAAACAGTTAATACGTCTTGAATACAATTTTTAGCATAAAATTCGTGTTTCTCAACACAGAAGGTTAAAATAATTCTTAACCTTAAAATACTTGATTTTAGAAAAATTAAAAAGTTTAAAACAGCTCTAAAATCAATAATAATGATTTAATTTTGGCTCCATTTTTTTTTTAAATTGAAGAGAAAAGTTTAAGGAAGAACGTTTTGAAATCAAATAGTATAAAATTATTGTACAAATACTGATAAATATTGATTAATTTCCCAAAATTGGAAAAAACGACCCTTTTCTTTGGAAGAATGAGCTTAAAATTTAAACTTTGGTGTGAAAAAAAAACAATCATATATATTGTTATGGTTGTCAAGGTTGCTATATAATGTGCTAAGGGATGTTAATACCTGAAAATGTTACATGTCGTTACAAATAATATTTTTAAAAATTATTACATATTAATATTCCGGGTAGATGCGTTAGTTAACCCCTAAAATATGGTTTTGTAACGGACGCTATTAATTGTTATGATGCATGTTAATATCTGAAAATGTTATGAATCGTCATCAAAAAAAAAAAAAAAAATTGTAAAAGTGACCCTCATCCCCTGAATAATTTTGTACAGGTTAATACTCCGGCTGAATGTGTTAATCAATTCTTAGAGTATGGGTTTATCACGGCTTCTATTTAATGTGATAAAGAATGTTATGAATGATCAAAAATAATTCTAAAAATTTACCCTCATACCCTGAATAATTTAAAATTTGTTACTGGTTAATATTCTAGGTAGAGGTGTTAATCAACTTATAGAGTAAGGTTTTATCATGGATGCAATTAAATGTGATAAGGGATGTTAATATCTAAAAATGTTATAAGTTGTCACAAATAATTTTTAAAAAGTTTCCCCACATCTCCAGTATAATTTAAAATTTAGTATTGGTTAATATTACAGGTGGATGTGTTAATCAAACCCTAGAGTATGATTTTATCTCGGCTACTATTAAATGTGATAGATGATGTTAATATCTGAAAATGTTGCGAATAGTCACAAAAAATTTTAAAAAGTTACTCTCATCCCCTGAATAATTTAAAATTTGGTACTGGTTAATATTTTGGGTGAATGTGGTAATCACCCCTAGAGTGAGATTTTATCGTGGCTGTTATTAAATGTGATAAGGGATACTAATATCTGAAAATTTTATGAGACATCGGTAATATTACTATAAAATTACGTCTTATCGATATATTTATAGTCTGAATAACTTGAGTTTAGGGGCTAGATACTTTTAATATCTCCCATATCGCGACTTTCATATAATTATTTAATATGAAATATATTCTTATACAATATTTGTATATAAATAGCTGTACTGCAAACTACATTTGACGTAGTCAGGGTTGTCGATTATTCGAATCGGCCGCTGCAAATCATCTGCTAGGTTCACTCTCATTTCTACGGTATTATTGTTAGTTGAATTTTTTGGTTGATTTATGTGTAATTTAATTTTCTGACACACTATTTTTGCGTAAATGTCACTTTAAACTACTACATAGTAACGACATATCTAAAAATCCACAAGTTCTGATCGATTTGATGACGAAGACAACGATTTTTAATCTTTTTGATAATCCTCATTCATATATAGATTTACCTCGAGCTAATCCTTATTGATACTTGCAATTGTTATCTCGTTGCAGATCCCTCAAGTTAGCTACGCGTCCACCAGCACGGAGTTATCGGATAAATCACGCTTTGAATATTTCAGCAGGGTGGTCCCTCCTGATAACTTCCAGGCACAAGCCATGGTGGAGATAATCAGGGAACTGGGGTGGAAGTATGTGTCCACTGTTGCTGTTGAGGGTGACTATGGAGAGAAGGTAAGTGTTCGAATTCTGATATCCCATTTTGAATGTAATTTGGTTTGGGAATCTTGGAGTAATATTATTTCTGGGTTTTGTAATATGGTCGTACATTATCGTTAATGTATCTTTTATCATACAGAACGTTTGAAAAGCAACACTACTTTACTTTTACTTACATGCATACATACAAATGCTAGACATCATCTTGAAAATATTGTAATCGTACTACTGGGATTTAATGGGTGTCATAATACCTCTCTTTCATAATCGTGGTAGGTTTAATTAGAACAAGGTGTAAAAATACAATTTTAAAATACTGTTGTAATATAAGTTTAAGCAATTGAGTTCATAATATATCATAATTATATGATGAAATAATAGTATATTGTATATCAAGGTTGAGATGCCTATCATTATTGACCTAGCGTATGGTCAATATTAATCTTCTCAACCATGGTTTATATATTACTTTTTTCACTACTAGCACGGTCAAAAATTCGGGTTGAAGACCGAATTCTTTTTTTAAAATTGTTATGGTGCATGTAGGGATTCTTATGTTCCTGACAAGAATGTGTAAGCTAACCAATCACAAAAAGTATGTGGAAACACATGGTAATTGGCGCGCGTACAAAAATAACATCATAAATTCGAATAACATGTCATCACAAATATGTGTATCTCTATAAAAAATGTGCACAATGAAAAATAAAAATAATAAATTTAAACTTAATATTTAAATATAAATTTAACTTTGCAGAGAAACGTTATTATTTGAAATTGATTTGTATAGATCAATATTTTTAACTATTAATATAATTTTATTTTTATTTGCCTCGGTCTTTTACAGACATGACACGTCATCAATTAAAATAGTAGTGTAAATTTGTATGATAGTTGTAATAAAATAAATCCAATTTTCACAAAGTATACTCATAAAATTAAAAAAATAAATAAATGTAATTATGTTAAAACTGTTTGATATTACAAAGAAAACATGCACCAAGTAATAAATAACAATTTAAAATATAATTGTATAATAGTAGTATAATAATTTTTTTAAATCAGACAAACTATAAAAACAATTTGACACCGAATACTTCTTAAGTTTCTGAATAAACGTGTTTGTGTTCACGGTATTCTATAATTCGGATGGCATGTAATTTACCAGCTACTAAACCAGAGACGTCTTTTTGTATACATAGCAAGACTAAAATTATTTATCATGCTGTTATTGGCATTTCTGATATATCACAAACAATATTTTATACAGTCGATTTTACAAAATTTGTGAATTATATTACAATATAAAATGCAATACCAGCACTTAGTAAAATATCACCAACATAATAATAATAATAATAATCAATGATGTATTTGTCATAGAACGCACCGGAACGAAGTTCCGGTATCTTTCTTTGGAAATTACTATGAACATTTGCATTTAATTTTATGTAGCACTAGTATGTATACTGGCAAAAATGTTTAAAATACTTAGCGCTAGGCGGTGTTGCCTCATTTGGATTCGTAAATAGTACTACCACAGACAAATTATACATCCTAGTTAGAGCTGCTGGTGGTGACGCCCGAAACGTATTGATTTCCTGGTAATGGCGCTGAGGATTGTTTTGCTATCATTGCAGAAGATGATGCATTCCTGACTATGCTAGATTAAATAGAAGTAAATCTATTTGATACTAGCTACAAAAATTAATAAGTACTTGCTATTCAGGAAACATCGCATTTGTTTCATGATGCTTCATATTTGTCGTGTCATAAATGTGGGTAAATGATAAATCAACTAGCGCGAAGCGGCTTCAACATAGAATGGAGAGCTGTGGACAAGTGGACGTCCACAACTAGCGGAGCAAAAATGCATTTGGTGTGAACTCTTTGGAAGCAACTATGCATAAAAACAATCTCGATGTCCGAGTGCGACCTGGTTATGATTTCATGTATTTTGTGAGTGTGCGTTGATATTTAAAGTACTCAGATAAGTAATGCGTTTACTGTAACAAAATTGATTGAAAATATCTGTGCTGCAAATAATATGTATCAACACTGGTGGGGTGGATGTGTGAAAATGCACACTAGGTTCGGAAGGTTACCTCATTATCATCATCATTTGCACCAGCAAGCTATAGGTAGAGATTACAGATGATGTTTATGAAGTTGTGTTTCAGAAAATATTTGTAGGTAATCAAGTATTTTATACAAAGTAGTATTGTTCCAAAGAATAAAGAATCTGAAATATTGGAATATAATAAAACATAAATTTTTTAAATAGTGATAGCCTTACCTCTCCAACTTTGCTGTGAAATTTCTGGAATATACTTTCTGACATAATTGGAAGGTCCACCATTCCCGGAATATCTTCCAGTCTTGCTAAACTTTTTTCCAACTGATAGGACCCCATACACTAGCAAAGTTCACATCTTTTTCTTTCTTCTCGTCTCCATCGGTAACGCTTGGATCTAATTCAATAACTTACGTTACGATACAACGATCATTCTTACATTTGGACACAAAGTAATTCTTCACGAAGCGTTTTAAATATTAAAAAAAGCTTTCAGAACTCATGGTATAATGTTACCGACAAAATTGGCAGGATTCTTAATAAATTTGACATTAATAACTGTACCAGGTATACGAGAGCAACCTTGTTTTATATGTACAAATTTCCACAACTCACTAGGATTTGATTTAATATTAATTTCAACTTTACGAATGTAGTCATCATAAGCATTTTTAACTTGTTCCTTGATTATAGATCTCAATCTTCTAAATTCATTAAGAAAGGACTGTTTCCTGGTTTGAAGCCATTTCTTTCTGTAATAAGCTTTAGTTTTAATATTATGTTTGATGTCTGGAGTGAACCATGGAGGAAATTTTGACGAACCACATTTATATTTTGGAACAAACCTATCTAAAGCTTCATATAATATAGAGTAAAATTTATGCAGAGCAACATTAACATCATCAATCGTATTTAAACAAGACCAATTTATTTCACATATACTATTATATAATTCAATAAAATTTGCTTTGCGAAAATTATACCTAAAGTTATTTGCGGAAGGAAAGACAACAGGTTTTACAGCTGAAAGAAGCTCAAAATCAATTAATAACGCAGGATGATAAACATCTTCAGGAACTAGTGGAAAGTCAGACTTAACAACATTTAAACTAATGAAGTTGGAAAAAGCGAGATCAAGCTTATTGTGAAACAGATTATTAATATCATTATACTGATTAAAGTTTAATACGTCACAAAGATTACGGAAAGAAGAAGATTTTACGCAACTAGAAGAATTATTATAAAAATTAGGGAGATTAAAATCGCCAACCAAAATTACATTTTCATTCAAGAATAAAAGTTCTAGCGCCTCTAAGAAATTTTCCAGTTCATTAGCATTTACATCAGGAGGTATATACAGAGCACATAAAATGAATGTTGTAGTAGTAAAGTGACACTTGCAAGCAATAATGTCAATCAGTGGCAATAACCTTTTAATATGAGAGGTATCAACAACACTATAATTAAAAGAATCTTTTAAAGCAATTAAAACACCTCCACCTTTACTGCGTCCTGTAAGAGAATAACTTCTGTCATCACGAATAACATTATAATCTGATGAAAATAATTCAGTGTTCAAAAATGAACAATTTAACCAGGTTTCAGACAAAATGATTATGTCATAGGAGAACGAACAACAATTAACATAAAATATATGACCTTTTGAATTTAAACCCCTAGTATTTTGGTAGTAACAATTAAGTGTAATTGGAAAGCTGTTGGGCAAATTTAGTTTAAAGAACTAACTATTTTAGGAATGTTATTAAAATACTTAATTACTAGATCTTTTTCACCAGAAGCAATACGTGTATTTAATTCAAGTTTTAATGCCTTGTAAAATTCAATTTGCATTTTGGTTCGGTCTCTAGAAATGGATAGATGTTTCCACTTATCATTAAGATGTAATTTTTTAGAATTTTTTACAATTTTGATAACATCTTCAGGGGATGAAAATTGAACTTTTATTGGGCGCGAAAGAGATTTTGTTTTGTCGAAACGACCAATACGTGCGATTTTGGTTAATGCACAATCAACGCCAATGTCAACTAAGATATTCTGAACCATGTTACTGTCAGAATCATGAAGTTGTTCTTTATTATGTGATTTATTTTCCAAGGAACCATAAATCATTATATTACAAGAACGTCTTTGACGTTCTGCAATTTCTTGAATAATATTTTCAGTAAGTAGAGGTGAAGATTGTGGCATTTTCACTTCGTTGTAAGATTTTTTAAGTTCAACAATATCCTTTTGCATGTTAATAATTATAGATTTCAGACTGTCAATGTCATTGCCTAAGCTAACACAGTTGGAACAATTTCATTTTAAGCCAGATTTAGAACTCTGCAACCTACGAGCTTCTGAAGAAGAAACTTCAACACAGTCAATGTTAAAAATATTCTTACAAACTGAACATGTTACAAGTCTATGGGCTTCTGTTTGTTTTTTACAACAATGACACGGAGAATGACCCATGGAAACAGGATTGATATTTACTGCAAATGATGTAAACCAAAACAAACACCCAGTAGCATGAATACGAAGCAAACACACTGTAGATTCAATAAAAATTAGAATTAATTAATACTAATTTAATTAACTCGAAGAGAAAAAGTTAGCACTGGCACATGTGCTAGGTAAAAATTGAAAACAAATGAACTATATTTGAACAAAATACATGTAATTATGAAGAAACTCACCCCGTGAATAGGATTAACAACTAGATGAACTCACAACAAACACAATGACACCAAAATCAAAATATTTAAGTAGAAAAAACCCAACCAAATCTAATACAATTTGAAGAGCTACAGCTACAATGTATACACTGTCAGCGATACCTAATAATAACAACATACACCAAAATACAAAACTCGCCCCAAACCTTTTTCCCCTTCCCTGAAACAAAAAAATCATCCTTATCTACAAATCAAAACCAACAAAATATAAACAAAGACCAACCAAAAACCTCAAATACAAAAGAAATAAATAAAGATCCAAATGATATAAATAAACCGACGAGCACTAAAAGATTAAACGATAACGACAACGACAACACTTCCTTTAGACACTCAAAGTGATTCAAAATCGAGCATCAGACGAACTAAAATAAGAAAAGTAAAGGAATCAAGATCAATTAGCCTTACTTACACCCTAACAACTCAAGAAATGCTAGCATGCTTAGAAAACGAGATAAATAATAATCCAACTGAATACCCATTAAACTATGACAAATTTAAAGATTTCATAGAAAACGCTACCAACAGCTTAGACCCACATTCAATATCAAAGGATTACTTACAAAACACAGAAGAACTAGTAAATATGCTAAACAAACTATACCCACTATTAAACAGAAGAATAATGAAAAATAGATTTACAAGACTACAAAGCCGATTAAAAATACAATTAGAAGAAAAAAGAGAATTAGAAAGCCAAAATTAAAATCATGAACATCATTCAATGGAATATGAATGGATTTCATTCGCATCTTCCTGAAATGAAAAAATTAATAGCGGACACAAACGCTCAATTTATCTGCCTACAAGAAACACGACTCCACCCCAACAAGAAAACATCACTCAAAAACTACTCTATATACAGAAAAGATAGATATAATCCCACAAATGCTAGTGGTGGTGTAGCCATAATAGCAAATAACTCAAAACATACTGAAGAAATAACACTAACTACAAATCTTGAAGCAGTCGCTATCAGAATGTTCACACCAAAACAAATAACAATCTGTTCTATATACTTACCCCCTAATCAGGAAATAAACCAAACAGAAATTGAACAACTTATAGAAGAACTACCAACTCCATTTATACTTTTGGGTGACTTTAACGCCCATAATACAATATGGGGAAGTGAAAATTCAAACAGAAGAGGAAAATATATAGAAAATATCCCAGATACCAACGACAATATCGTAATACTAAATGACGGAAACAGGACACATTTCTGTGCACAATCTGGCAATTTTACAGCCATTGACCTAACTATAAGCGACTGCACAATAGCATGCGATCTATCATGGACAGTAGTACCACTCCTATATCTAGGAAATCACTTCCCCATAAAAGTATCAATAAATGAAGAAAATGAAAACAACTCCCAGACAAAACACAACTCTACCTACTAGAGATATACAACAAAATCTGGACACAAAATATATTTCCAGAAAAATGGAGAGAAGTGATAACAATCCCAATACTAAAGCCAAACAAACCAAAGACAAATGCAAGAAATTATAGACCAATCTCATTATCAAACTGTTTGAGTAAAGTCCTACAAAAAATTATTAACAACAGACTAACTTGGCATTTAGAAACAAACAACATCATTAACGAAAAACAAAGTGGTTTCAGACAAGATCGTTCAACTATAGACCAACTAATAACTATGCAAAATGAAATTCACAAAGCTTTCAGAAATAAACAATATACAGCTGCAATATTCTTTGACATATCAAAAGCCTACGACACTGTTTGGAAACACTACATCCTAAAATCGCTAATAGAAAACGAGTTAGAAGGCAACATCTTTAACTTCATAAATAACTTTTTACAAAAAAGGAAATTTAGAGTATTATTCAACGGATACTTATCTGAAGAAAAACAACAAGAGAACGGTACACCACAAGGAGAAATCCTAAGTGTTACCTTGTTCTTGTTAGTAATGAACAAAATAACAGAGTTCATCCCAGAAAACGTAAATACATCACTCTTTGCAGACGATCTTGCAATATACTATAAAAATAAAAAGAACTCCAAGCCACTACAAACCGACTTCAAGAATGGTCCAAAAGTACGGGACTACAGTTTTCCGAGGAAAAAACTAAGATGATGTTATTTACAAAACTCACCAGACCTATAGTAAAACCAATTATTAAAATAAATAATAGAATAATTGAATATGTTAATAACACCAAATTTCTGGGTATGACACTTGACAAACATCTCTCATGGAAATTACATATATCCATACTAAAACAAGAATGCTACAAAGGATTAACCTTAATTAAATGCCTATCACACAATAAATGGGGATCAGATAGAGATACCCTTCTACGAATATATCTCTCACATATACAGTCAAAATTAGACTATGGAGCCATAGTATTCCAAACGGCTAGTACGAACACATTAAAAAAACTAGAACCAGTACAAAACACGGCGATCAGGCTAGCAATAGGAGCATACAGAACCAGCCCCGCCATTAGCATGCTAAATGAATCAAACATTATACCCTTAGAATTACGAAGAAACCAACTAACTATGTCCTACATAACAAAATTGTCAAAAAATCCTAAAAATCCTGCCTTCAAACAAATTTTCAATACAACACAAAACCACATAGTACCACTAACAACCACCCCATTCCAACAAAAAATAAATGAAATCCTAACTAGCCTCCAAACCAGTTTACCTGACCTTGAGGGAAAGCACACGAACAATATACCACCATGGAAGATGTATCCACCTAAATTTATTATGGAACTAACTAACCTCAAGAAATCAGATACATCGATAGACACTATAAAAGAACAGTACCACCAAGTGTGCAACCAATATCCACAAGCCGACATAATACACACAGACGGATCAAAAACTTCGAAAGGAACTGGAGGAGCTATAATAATAAAAGACAAAAAGACTAAATTTCACCTACCAGATGACATATCTATCTTTACAGCAGAAGCATATAGCATACTGTATGCCTTAAATGACATAAGAACTTCACAATCAGAGAAGAAAGAATTTATTATATGCACGGATTCTCTAAGTGTAATACAACAAACAAATAAAATGTATAATAAATCACCAATCATCCAAAAAATCCAGGAATGTATACATCAAGTAACAAAAAACAACAAAATCATGTTAATGTGGGTACCATCACACGCAGGCATAAAAGAAAACGAAGAGGCAGATCAGATGGCAAAAGAAGCTGTAGAGATAGAAGAAGAAAAACCCATACCCATACCAACCAAAGACTACCTCAAAAAAATTAAGACACAATTCACTGAACAATGGAATACTAGATGGACACAAATAACAGGAAACAAACTAAGAAACATTAAAACAGACACCTCAAAATGGACTAACATAAACAATCGGCGAGACCAAATAAAAATCACGAGACTTAGAATAGGACACACAAATTTAACACACAAACATATCATACAAAAAACAGAACCAGAAAAATGCAATGAGTGCAACATACCAATCACAGTGCAACACATAATACAAGAATGCCCAAAATATACGACCCAAAGAACGCAAAACAACATAGCCCAAACACTAGAAGAAAATCTAGGCAACAACATTGACCAACTGAAAAACATAATAAAATACTGTACCGACATCAACTTACTTAAATACATATAAATTATTTATGTAAACTATGTAATACCTCAATATTGTACCGGGTACTAATAATCGGAGTAGTTGAAGTACTCACTATTTTTTAAATAAAAAAAAAAAAATTATGTTGTCATGCGTTTGTTGAACGGCTGTTATGCATTTTTTACAACTTAGACAATAAAAGTGACAATTTGATATTTAGCAGTCTATAAAGTGTCAATTTTAATGTTAATCAGCAAAATAATATTTTTGGTAGGTAAATAGACCTTGGATAAATACCGGGTAAACACCTACCTATTGGGTATTTACCCGACTCACATCACTACCCTAACCTCATCTAGTACAGAACATAAAAATTTGTTAATGTAGGCACTATTATTTATTTTCTGTGTTAATTGTGCTGATATTTGAATATTTAACAAAAAACAAATAATTATAATTCCATCGTTTTACGTTGAGAATAGGGCCCTCAACTCTATTTTTCTCGGTGGGCCTTTTTTCTTCAGTCCGACCCTCCCAACCACATAATGAAAATGTTTTTTTTAAATAATATGATTTTAATATGTTGTGAAGAAAATACAATGAATAGCATTATCTCGTTGGAGCGATTTTTTCTTACCGTGATCTGTAGATATTTTCAATTTTTAAATAGGAAAACTTTATTAAACCAGTTCCATCTATCATTCTCTACAGAACTCCAGAATTATATTATCTCAACGACGCATTCTAACAAGATAATTTGTAGGTATTATATTAATAATAGTTATTTACTTTACAAGTGGGTAATTCCACTTTGCCCACGTGTGAAGTATAACGTTTTATCCAACACTTCTTAATAAATGAAAAATTTATGAAAGAAATATTATTTGACAGTGACATATGCTTTAAATTTTTAAATTAAAATGTCAATCGAAGTAGTTACCAAGGTGTTGTGTGTTATTATTATTGTTATAAATAAAAAAATACTCACTAGTGACTTTCCTCAAAATTATACCCACTAGTGGGCAATCTGTTACTTTGCTTGTTTAAAATCGCCATAGTTATAAAGCATTTATTGAGAGGTGTTGGATAAAATAATAAATATTAATACTTTTTATCGTATCATCGACTGTTATAACTTTATAACATTAAACATTAATTGATAATTATAAATTACATAATACTTTAGTTACTTACTAATAACTTACTAATAAGTTAAATACAACAAAATACACTAAGTGCATTATTAATAAGGACTTTTACGTAATTGTTTTTATATGATAGACAAAATTGTTGATTTGTTTTTTAATTGCCATCCTCGATGATGCGATAAAGCTTTGAATATAACTCGAATATTAGCGATTTAAACATTCTCGGACGTTATACAGTGACTCGGCTAGCGCCTCGTCAAAAATAAATTGTAATAGTTTTGTTTTGTCCTTTGTATTATTATAGTTTATTTATGTCATAGCTGTGAGGTAAGTTATATACTACATTACACGGAGCCTAGGGTATTAAGAAATTACTATGGTAATATTGACATACCACTTACCTTACTTATGATACCAAAAAAAAAAAAACATATATATATATATATATATATATATATATATATATATATATGCATTCTATGGATCTTGAGAAGAGTTTATTTTAAAAAAAAATCGAATTACGATTTATTGCTCAGGAACTACTGTTCTGTGGGAATGCAATCTATTGCTATGTAAGAAAATCCATTACATATTAGCAAACACGTTATACTGGAATCGAAGAACGAAGTGACGAGCTTTCTTCGCCAATACGCCAATGTACTGACATGTAAGCAAGGACATGCAGTGGCATCTATTTAAATCGAGAGACAATACAACACAAAAAATCTGATATTACCAGCACATAATTTCCCGCTTACGGTGCAAAAAAGAAACAATCTGATGTGGCAGCACATAACCTCCAGTTTGAACAATTTTTTAAACTGTGCAAAATAGAAAAAGTATTAAATATAAATATTAATTTTGAAAATGATATTGTCATTAGAATCTGATGTGGCCACTACATAACTTCCCAAAAAAATAATTTCAAAACGGTACAAAATATAGAAAAATTTCAAATAAAAATTGTAGCCAGTACTATTCTAAATCTTTTTTAGCTAGCTATGGCAACCTGTAATTAATAAGGAGCTAGCTAAAGATCCTAATTTTCGTGTTTTTGAAGTTTGGTAGGGGCGTTCAACATTCCATTTTATTTTAAATTTGGAAGTCTAACGGTGGCGGTGCTAGGTTTTATTTTAATGGAGCTACGTAGGTAAAGCAAGTATAAAAGTGTCTGAAGCTTTCTTTTCGAGTAAAATATCAAGCTTGTTGGGGCTAGTGTCGATTTGCATCAAATCCCTTTCACCCTGAATATAAACGTTAACATTAAAAATAATAATTAAGTGCTAGCTATATGGATAGTGGAGCTAGGTAGTGGAAGCAGTATATAATTTGGAGCTAGCGTTTGATTCGAATATTTTAATTTTGAGGGGCTAAGTTATCATTTTATTTTTAATTCTGAACCTCTAACGAGGGCGGTGCTAGCTTTTATTTTAATGGAGCTAGGTAGAGCTAGTATAAAAGTGTCTGGAGCTTGCTTTCGCGTGAAATATGGGGCTGGTGTCGACTTGCCCGCAACCCCCCCCCCCCCCCCCCCGAATATGAACGTTCATATTTTGGCTAATAAGTAGGTGCTAGCTATATGGATAGTGGAGCTAGGTAGAGCAAACTGTAAATTATCAGGAGCTAGCTTTTGACTCGATTATCTTTAATTTGGGGGGCTGGGATTCAATTTTCGTCCTACTTCTGAAATTTTTACGGCGAAGGTGCCAGCTTTAATTTTATTAGAGCTAGCTAGTGCTAGATTAAAAGTATCCGGAGCTTTCTTTTCATATAAAATATCACACCTGAGGGGGCTGATGTCGACTTGCCCCCCCCCCCCCCCAACCCCCGAATATAAACCTTCATATTTCGCCTAATAATTAGGTGCTAGCTCTAGGGTTAGTGGAGCCAGGTAGAGCTATCTCTAATTACTTAGGAGCTAGCTTTTGATTCGATTATTTTTATTGGGGGGGGGGGGGGGGGGCAAGTCGACGGACCCTAATAATTTTCGTGATTGTTCTCAATTTATTCCACGTTCGACTTTGGAAAATCATCCAGAGACGGAGAATAATGCACACTCTTCAGTTGATAATACCGCGGAAAATAGAGCTTACGGATTGAGACGACGTAGTCAGCTCAAACCGCCAGATAGACTAGGGTTGCCCAATCTATAGTAAGTTATGTATAATAATGTATATAAATTTTGTATTAGTATTTAATTAAGTTAGGGGGGAAATATGTGGTAAATTAATATTTAATATTATTCAGTACGGCCCTGTGTACTACTGGATCCTTAATACATAGTGCTGCGCACGCGTAAAATAAGTATTATTTTTTCTATGTTGCATCTTATTGTTGTTGTTATATATAAATATATACAGGGTGTTCCATGACTCGACCGACAAACTTATACCATATATTACGGGGGTCATTACGATCAAAAAATGTTATATGACCTATAGGTGAATTCCTACTTGTTTCGGAGATATCGAAGAAATTAAAAAACAAATGATGATTGAGTTAGCCTTGACGAATTGCTTTGATAAAAAACTATCGTAGTTAATGCTGAATGATTTTTGTGCTGTGTTATTAATTTAAGCCATTATGCCGCATTTTACTTTTTTCCGTCAACGTGTGGTGCGGCTTGTTGAATAATGATCTTATTGGGCCTCACTTTTTTGAAGGACCTTTTAGTGCAGAAACTTACCTTCATTTTTTGGAAGAAGAATTGCCAAATTACATGGAAGATATTCCTCTGGAAACTTGTCGTGGCATGTGGTTCCAGCCAAATGGGGCACCACCATATTTTGGGAGACAAGTGACGGTGTTTCTTAATGAAAATTTTCCGGAAAGATGGATAGGACGAGGTGGTCTTGTACATTGGCCAGCTTGGTCACCTGACTTGTCGCCTTTAGATTTTTTTCTGTGGGGTTGCCTCAAATCTCGTGTGTATAGTAATGGTAAACCAGATACACGCGAAGAGTTGACTGACCGTCTAGTTGAAGCTACTAGTTCTTTAAAGAATGAATTGGCAGTGATTAACTGGCAATATTCTATGACTCGAAGGATAGCTATATGTTTAGAAAATGGCGGTTCTCATTTTGAACAGTTGCTGTTATTTTGTGTTAATTAATGATGAATAAATTTTCTATCATTTTGTTTTTTAATTTTTTCGATATCTCCGAAACAAATAGGAATTCACCTATAGGTCATACAACATTTTTTGATCGTAATGACCTCCGTAATATATGGTATAAGTTTGTCGGTCGAGTCATGGAACACCCTGTATATATATATATATATATATATATATATATATATATATATATATATATATATATATATATACCGGATGGAGCGTTTTAAGTTGCGTTCAGGAATATCTCGGAAACGAAGCATCGGATTAAAAATCCAAAAAACACAACTAAAATATTTTCGAGGGGGACATCCCATGACACTAAATTCAACCCCCCCGCCCCAACCCTGGTGGGGAACCCCAATTTTTTTTTGCAGATTCGCATTCTACGTGAAAAACAGAATTCAGTGACATCAATATTTTTGCCCCCGCCTACCCCCCCCCCGGGCCAGTTGGGGGGTGGGAAACTTTCAAATTGTTTACGGGAACACCTACTTTTTCTCAAAGATTCGCATTCTACGTTAACAACTACATGCAGTACCATCAAAATTTTTACCCCTGCCCGCACCCCGACCCTGGAAGGAGGGGTGGGGGTGAGTATGAAATCTTAAATCGGAACTTTAAATTTTTTTACAGATTCGCATTCGGCGTGAAAAACTAAATTCAGTAACATCAAAATTTGCGCTCCTGCCCCCCTCTACCGTGCCAGTGCCGTGCACCCTGTTGGTTAGAGGCGAGGGGACTCGAGAATTGGATAGAATCTTCGAGAAAAAGTGGGTGTTGCCGTTTCCATTTCAAATTTTCCCGCCGCCCCACTGTCACTGAATTCCGTTTTTTACGTAGAATGCGAATCTGCAAAAAAATATTGTGGTTCCCATTTAAGATTTCAAACTTACCACCGCCCCACCCCCCAGGGTTGGGGTGGAGGGGTTGAATTTGGTGTCATGGGATGTCCCCCTCGAAAATATTTTAGTCGTGTTTTTTGGACTTTTCATCCGATGCTTCGTTTCCGAGATATTCCTGAACGCAACATAAAATGGCCAACCCTGTATATATATATATATATATATATATATATATATATATATATATATATATATATATATATATATAGTAGAGCTAATTGTTACCTATTTATCATTGTAACAAGCACCTCGTATTTTTACCCCCAAAAGTCAATATTTTCCGAGAGCAATACCTCTACCGGTTTATCGTCACAAGATGGTCCCAATGGACTTTATCTAAAGGTTGAGAACCCAGGAGTAATTTGTGACCAAAAAGTCGCACATATAACATGTACAGTATGAGCTATTGGGTGTAATATGAAAAAACTAACAAAATGGACATTTTTGAGGCATTAGTGCGAGCTGGGGGTGAACCCATGATCGAAACCACGGCCGCTCTCTTACATAGAATGACAAAAACTATCATTTTTTCACTACCCGTCTCAAATCTATATATATATATATATATATATATATATATATATATATATATATATATATATTATAATTTGTTATACTTTATTGCGCATGATTTCCTTTCTTAGTACTTACGAGTATTATGAGTAAGCATTGTTATAAATACTAAGCAAATTAGACGGACGAGCAATCGCTAGTCAGTCGTAGTAAAATAAATTAATTGTAGAAATTTCATGTATTGTATTTATTAATCAAAAATAAATTTATATTTTTAAAGTCTAAAAGGCCTTAAAACATCATTTACATACTGCAATTATTGAAGTATATAACAATATTCCCAATGAGATGAAATCATTGTCTATTAAATTATTTAAAACGAAACTTAAAAACTATCTAATAGATAAAGCTTACTACACAGTCCATGAGTTTCCTGATGTACAACATACGGGTATATCTACTGTGTAGTATATTATATAAGAATCAATATTTTAAAATTGTTATTATGTTTCTTACTAAGTTATATTTGTATTTTGTATTGTTTAAATATTATTCATTGCTATGTGCATTATTTGGTTGTGACATGTTCTTTTACGCTTTAGTATGTGAAAGAATAAAAATGATTATTATTATTATTATTATTGGACTGCCAAACTACATAGCATATAGAATTGATAGAAATAACCTTAAAGAGACAGTAAGAAATTTTCAATGAAATAATGGGCTTAGAATATCTAATAAATACAAAATTTAAAACGGTGAACAATTCAGAGTTGGAAATTGAATGAAATGAAAATATTCAGCAAAATAATTGATTGTGCCACCATTAATAAAAATCAAGATACTTTGGATATTTCTGGAATTCATGATTCAGGTTCAAATGTGTCCTTGATAAATTCAAAATTATTAAATTCGAGGAATAAAAAAAAATGAATATAAAACAGTGTATTTGATGACTAATAATGATGAAAAGAAGACTATAGGAATGGTAACACTGAAAATTAAAATTTTTGACATTGAGAAAAACATGGATATCTTCATTATAGACAAGGAAAATTTTAATTATGAATTTCTAATTGGCTTAGACGGTATAAAAGAATTTAAATTAATTCAAAATGAAAATTTAAAAATTATACAAAAAAAGAGCATGAAAATAATGTAAGTTTCCTGAATAAAGAAAAATTGAATAAACAAAATGCCAACATTCCTGACCTCCCAGGTGGCATACAGAAAAATGATAAAACTTCTTATTCTGATGTTATAAAGAAAATAAATATTAAACAGATAAATAAATGTGAAATTAACTTCAATGAGCATATAAATACAATTGATTCCAAAATTTCTATAAATCATTTAAATCAAGATTGTACATAGTTTTAAGAGATTTAAATAAAATCGTTGTCCCTCAAACACAATCTTTCCCATTGATTGAGGATCTAATAAAGAAAACTTGAAATTTTTTTTGACTTCTGACATAAATTCAGCATTCTGGTCAATTCCTTTAAAGATACAAGATCGACAAAAAACAGCATCCGTATCCCAAGAAGGTCATTTCCAATAGACTAGCATACCCTTCGAGTGAAAAACTTTTCCAGCAACTTTTCAGAGAATACTGAGCAGCATTATAAGAAAACATAAACTTTCCGACTTTGCAGTTAATTTTATAGATGATATTCTGATTTTTTCGAAGACTTTTACTGAACATATAATGCGTTTATCAAAGCTACTGAAAGCAATAATAACTGAAGGTTTTAGATTAAAATTTTAACTGTGCACTTTCGCATCACATTCAATAAAATATTTGGGTCACATAATAGAAATTAATTCAATCAAACCATTGAAAGACAATTTAATTTCTATGAAGAATATTCCGACTCCGGAAAAACAAACGAATAACCGTAAATTTTTAGGGAAAATAAATTACTATGAGAACTTTGTTTATTAAAATCATTCTAGATCCTTTTCCCAACCTTTTAAGAAAAAATAAAAAATTTATCTAGTCAAAGGAATTTTTCGAAACAATAAAATCATTGCTATGTTCAAAAACAATTTTAAGAATTTATGATCCAGATTTGCCAATCTACATTTATACTGATGCAAGCATAAGAGGAATAAGAGCAGTGTTGAAACAAGAACAAAATGGAGATAGAAAATATAATAACTTAGTACATTTATATTATTGAGAAAAAAAAAAATTAAATATTTTCAAAGAATTATTTTATTATACGCAGATTGCTTGAGCAGAAATCCGGTTTTATAACCATATTAAAATACAGAAGAAATTATTAAAATTTTAAATTCTATTAGTCTAGAAAATATACAAAATGACCAAAAAAGATATACATACTCACATAATAGCAAAAACAAACTTAAACTCATGGACGATATTTATTATAAGAAGATTAAGAAAAAAGATAAAAATCTACTATCGGAAGAGTTTAGTAAAAAAAAATGATGAGATGTTCACAATACCTACTGTCATATAGGCAGGACGCAAATGCGAAACAAAATCACACCATTTTATACAGCAACGAATATGATCAACAACATAAAAATAATTTGTGAAGAATGTGAAGTATGTATAAAAAATAAATCGCGAAGGAAATATAAATTTGGGTTAATGTCGCATTTGGGCTCGGCAACACGACCATTTGAAATAGTATCCATAGATACAATTGGAGGTTTGGGGGGTTCTCGTTAGTAGTAAGTGATCATTCCCAGCGCGCCCCAATAATTATCAGGATTGGCGATCTTAATGACATTTTAATTAGTTTTGAAAAATTCATCAGGATTGGCGATCTTAATGATCATATCTTTATTAGTTTGAAAAAATGTGTGGTATTTATAATATGTAATATTTATTTATTTTTAGAAAATTTAATATTATTGAACCAAAAATATGTTCCGGCCCAGAATTAGAAGATATTTGTTTATGATAATATACTTTGCGATGATGATTATCAGGACTGGTATCCTTCATGATCATAGCTTAATTAGTTTGAAAAATATCTTGCGATTTCAGTTATCCAAAGTTAATATTGTCCACTTCATTTCACGATATGGCATTATGCTATTTCAATATATTTTGTCTTCCATTACTTTTAATCTTTTAATGATCCTTTTAGAAATTATTTCCTTGTTCCATTAGTTATAAATACGTTTTAAGAAAACTTACGAAGCGAGGCGAAACTTGGGAAAAGAAGAAACGCATATTAGTACAGACCGGTGGAGCGTTTCTGCCATTTTTATTAGCACCACTTTTAACCGGAGTTCTAAGTAGTTTATTTAAAAAATAATATGGAGCACATGGCAGCTATTGGAAATGAGGTTTAAATGTATTTTAAAAATGTATTTATTTGAAGGTTATTGTAATGTAATGTTGTTCTGGTTTGCTAGTTTTCCTCATTTAGGGAAATAAAATGTTTAAAAGTTGCGTTTGTACATGGTTTCAAAATTTTATAATTTATTTTGAAAATTATCGATTCGAGTGTTTCCGGGAATTATTATATTTGTATGGGAAGCATTTGAAACTGATATATTTAAATTTTTGGCAAATATGCCATATTGGTTACTCTTTCGTGCGTCACGTGATGGGGTGATGATTTGAAAGACACTGTGAAAACTTCATCATATATTTTCCAGGGTGATTCGATTATTTATGCAATGAAGAAGATTATTTGAAATATTCTGTAAAAAATATAGGTCTCAAAACATTTCAGGAATAATTTACTATGTTTCCGGTAAACAAGTCGGCTTAATAGAGTTTGTCCAGTTGTAATATAGAAGCATTGTGAAATTTTCCTGTATATGATATTTGTTTATAAGCATAGTAAAGTTATTTGATATTTTATTTATATATCTTGAATGTAAATGAATCCAAATATACCTGTAATTTTGTGTATAAATAATTACTAGAGAAATATTTGATTTTTGGCTTGCATGTCTTAAATAATTTTAATGAGGAAAACAGAAAATAAATCTCTGTACATTCTTGGATAACTTGGCTTTAATTATAATTTATTAAAATTTATTGTCTATATATAACAATTTTAATGATCAAAAAATTTTCTAATACCGTAACAATGGCTGAGACTTGTGAAAATATTCTTCGATTAAAAGACGAAGTGACTAAATTTTGTAATACAAAATATATACTTGCATTTCCAAAAATATTCGAATATACGTACATCACGTGATAGGTGATTTGTAAGACAAAGATATTTTTATATTTGTTTTAAACGAAGGTAATCCGTATTTTACCGTTTGAATTTCTGTATAAGAAAACCTCGTGAACAATTGCATGTTTTAAAATTTTATAAGATTACAGACTGAAACACCATGAAAGCAGTATAATTATGATAATAACAATTTTCGTAGGAATTGTAAAATATTTATTTCAAAGAAATGACAAATATTAGCGAGTACATATATTTTTATATTACAAATCAAAAATTTATTTCAAAGTTAGTCACCATAATTTATTTTGTAATACCAAATATTTCTTTGAATTTGCGAAATATTACTAAGTATGTTACATTTTGGTACTGTAATTCATTAATTTTTATTAATATTAATGACTATAACTTTAAAGAAAATTTTGTTGTAGACTGTTTCAAGCAAAATTCTTGTTTGACAATCATGTAGTGCTAAATTCTTGTTTCTGATAATTAGTGAATTTAATTAAATTACCGAAATACCAAGAACTATTTAATTCACAAATTCTCAGAATTCACCTACAACTAATTATATTTCTCTTTCTGAAACACCTGCAGATATGGAAAGATTATTATCTGAACCTTTATTCCAAAACTTTTGTTTCTCAAAATTTTTTCAATAAAATTAAATATATTCTTGGTGTTTTAATGTTTTACATTATTGAATTAGAATATATTTTAAAATAAATACTTATTTTATTAAACAAAATTATAAAATGTTTTACATTATTGAATTAGATTATATTTTAAAATAAATACTTATTTTATTAAACCAAATTATAAAAAAATGAAAATAGTAATTAAAAATATTTATATTCAATTGACAAGTACTATACCATTGTGAATAATTATTATTTGTGAAAAGAAAATGTATCTTATATATTTAAGCATTATTGACTTGAAAAATATTTTAAAATACAGATTTGCTTCTCAATAGAACTACGGATAATAGTACATTTGTCATTATATCAGACAGGGTAAAAATTATAACAAATTTCTGCAGGAAGTATATTTACTTAATTTAATTAAATATGGTTATAAATACAAATTCCAGTTGAAGTAATACCTGGTATTACAAAATTTAGAATAATTTTTTAATCGGAAAATATAGTAAAATATCGAAATCTTTGTTACTGCCTTAGAACATTTTGGATCAATCATATAATTTATTTTGAGAAGATAGTTTAATAAAATATTTCGTATGTCGAAAAAGTAAATACACGTAGTGGTATTGAAAAGCAAATGTGACTAAATTTTCTAAATCAGTGCAGTTTTACAATTTTTAAAAAGAGTTAGTTTAATAGAAAAGTGCAGCATGGCGGAAAGTGTAGGTTAGGAAATACATATATAGATTTAAGTAGCGAAAATGTACAAAATATTATTAAATTAGAATTAGTTATTAAGAAGAGTCCTAGCATCGATCAAAAGTATAATATATAAACATATATTATTGACAATCCGCCATCTTGAAACAAAATGGCGGACAGCTAACTTGAAAAATACTCAACTGAATGAGTTCAAATTTGGCACATGCATAACTGCGAGTTTATTGTAATACATGAACATATACTAATGCCAAACTGTCACTTAGGAGTATAAACTCCAGTCGCGTGTCGGAGCTGACACGCACACACATTTTTTTTAATTTCTTTTAATCTATTTTTATTACTTTTAGGCCCGGTATTATAAACGCTGGTTAAATAGCCGGTTAGCCAATATGCTACTAAATTTAATATGCTACTTAATATTTGTGTGGGTATTATAAAGCAAAATTTTATTTGATTTCCTACTTATTAGTTAATCGAATCTCTCTAGAAAAGTTACCAAATCATATTAAATTTAGTTGGTAAGTTAGAATCCCTATCAGAAGTATACACATATTCCATGTAGATGGCGGCAGTGAAAATTATTATTTACTAATTAAAATATGATGAAATTAACTAAATGGAACAATTTGAAATAAAATAATACAAATATTTATTAAATCCATTACATTATTGAATGATGAAGGAGTGTATAAAATATGAAATTTGATATCATCATCAGTTACTGATACCAAAATTATATTCATCAAATATATTTTCAGAAAAATGAAAAAAATAGAACAAGGTAAAAATTACAATGAAAAATAAAAATTTAAATTACTAAAAATTATGTCCCAATCCAGGGGCATAATTGAAAAACAAAGAAACAGATGCAGTGGGTATGCAGGCTAAAACAAAAGTATGGGCAGATATAACCATAGAAGTGTCTAATTTCATTCAATATACAGTTCAGGACAAAGATATGGAATTTATTTAAAATTATTTTATGAAAATATTAAAATAAAATCAATAACGCTGAAAGCTAAGGAGAATATAACTGAATATTATTTAATATGGGGCACGTAAAAAATAGAATATATTTTTATTTAGGTAGAACTGGAGGAGATAATTAAAAAAGAAATAAACAGATGAAAACCTATCAATTGTTGAAACGCTATCAATCGATGATACTGACATCATATTCGAAATACCTACATGTAAATATCTACAAAATTTTGAAGATTTAAATATCTTTAATATTTAACAATAAATGTCTGCATTTATTATCTTCCATAAAGTATTTGTTGATCAAAAATATAAAATAACATTGAAATATACTTTTAATAGTCTACTAACTAAATTTAAGGGGGTCCAAGGGGTGGGGGGGGTCCAAGGGGTGGTGATGCGCATCACATGGAACGGTTATTCCACGTAGCCTCTCCCACTCAATTCCTATCCTCACTTCCAAGTTGGTGACCCCCGGAAACCTGTAAGCATACAGGGCTGACTAGGAAGGAAGAAATGGTCCTCCGATAAGGGGGTTGAGCTATGGGCCAACTACCCATTCTCGTAAAAAAACATCCAGTTACGAAACCTGAACGATTGCCTCGGAACACAGGAAACCCTAACCGGAAACGACTAATGCTACGAAATATGGAGTACTCTGATACACAGTCAATAGAAGAACAATGGGATAATATCAAATCAACAATAAAGACAATAGCAGCAGAAAATCTAGGCTATGAAACGAAGAAAAGGAAAACAGCCAACTGGTTTGATGAGACCTGTAAACAAGCCATAGAAGACAAAAATGAAGCTCACAAAAAATACATGGCAAGAAGAACCAGAGAAAGAAGAATAGAGTTCGAAGATGAAAGAAAAAAGGCAGATAAAATATGCAGAAACAAAAAGAGGAAGTGGGAAAATGAACTGATACAGAAAATGGAGGATGATTTCAAGGAAGGCGATGTAAGAGGAGCATATGAATACCTGAAGAAACAAAGGAAAGGATACAAACCCCGAACAAATCTATGTAAAAACAAAGAGGGCCAAATCAAGAATAACATACAAGGGATAAAAGACATCTGGAAACAATAGTTCCAAACACTATTGAACACACGACAGGAGATAACAAAAGAATCCGCTCAAATACATGATCAGATGCAAGGCCCAGAGGTAGAGATAGAAGACCCATCACTTGATGAGGTGGAAATAGCTATCAAAACACTAAAAAATAACAAAGCGCCAGGAATAGACGAAATACCCTCTGAAGTATATAAACAAGGCGGCGAACAACTGAGGACCCACATCCACACCTTAATACTAAACATATGGAGACAAGAAACAATACCCAATGACTGGAAGAAAAGCATAATATGCCCTATCCACAAAAAAGGAGACAAGCTAATATGTGCAAATTATCGAGGAATCTCTCTTTTGTGTACTGCATATAAAATACTTACCCACATAATAAACCAACGTATCCAACCTTTCGCAGAAAACATCATCGCCGAATACCAGACGGGCTTCAGACGCGGACGGTCCACAATAGACCAATTATTCTCTGTGAAACAAATATTAAGTAAAGCGTGGGAACACGACATAGATGTATATAATATATTCGTAGATTTTAAACAAGCCTACGACTCGATCGATAGGGAAACGCTGTATCAGATACTATATAACTTAGGAATCCCACCTAAACTTATAAGATTAATAAAAGTAACTATGACAGACACAAAGGCGGCGGTGCGAATACAAAGTACACTCTCGGGCATGTTCGAAATATCACGAGGACTGAAACAAGGAGATGGGCTGGCACCAACACTGTTCAATTTAAGTCTAGAATACGTAATAAGAAGAATGAACATGGGCAGAGACAACCTGTTAACAATTAAATCAACCCAACTAGTCGCATACGCAGATGATATTAATATCATGAAAAGAAGAATAGAGGAAGCGCAGCATACTTATGCTAATCTTAAAGCACATGCTAAAGATATTGGCCTAGAGATTGATACATCAAAAACAAAAATTTTAATACAAACAAAAAAGAAAGCCACACAAACTGTCACACTAGAGGATGATATAGAAACAGTGGACCAATTCACGTATCTGGGAGCGGAACAGAGCAAAGACGGATCAATAGACGGGGAAATACGAAAAAGAATAATGCTAGCCAATAAAGCATACTTTGCACTCTCCCACATATTTAGATAAGTTACAATTCACAGAAACTCTAAGATGAGAATATATAAATCAATTATACGTCCGATAACAACGTATGGATGTGAAACATGGGTCATTACCGAAAAATCCAAAAACAAGCTGGACGTTTTCGAGAGAAAAATACTTAGAAGAATCCTAGGCCCAGTAAATGAGAATAACGTATGGAGAGCAAAATACAATACAGAACTATATCAGATATATAAGTAACCCCCAATAACAGAATTCGTCAAGCTGCAGAGATTAAGATGGGCCGGACATGTAGCAAGGATGGACGACAGTAGGATTCCGAAGAGAGCATGGAGTAGCAAAATGTATGGAAAAAGACCGGTTGGAAGACCACGAACACGATGGGGAGATGAAATAGCCGCAGATGTCCGAAACATGCTGGGGATCCGGTTGTGGAAGAGAGCGGCACAGGATAGAAAAGAATGGAGGCAAAAACTAAAGGAGGCCAAGGCTCAATTTGGGCTGTAGAGCCATCGAAGAAGAACTAAATTTAATAGCACCAAAACTGTCCTGCTTATTTAATGAGCTGATTTAGTAGGAGACTAAATTTATATTACCTTTATAATACACTTTTTGCAAATAGTAGGTTACTTAACTTATAAAATACGCTATTAAATTTTAACATTCGTTTATAATACCGGGCCTTAATCTATTTTATTTGTTAATTTTGTAAAATAGATATGTAAGGGCAATTATTTTGTTTAAATCAAATTAATTTTGAAAGTAGCGGGCGTAGTGGCTAATGATCTAGCATTCGGATCCAGGGGTTGGTTTCTACTACCAACAATCTCGATGTAGAAAATGTAAAATCATATAATACATTATCGAGACGTGGTTCGGATTTCACGTTGGGCCGGCGGTCCCGTGCATAGCAAGTAGAATTTATTCCTGTTGTGTAGCGTAAATAAATAAATAAAATGTGTCAATATTGTATATAGGTACTACAATACTGCAAATTTATTATTATTAACTTTAATAGAAAATAAATATTATTACTTTTATTCATACTTTCACCGATTCCCACACCATTGCCGGGAAATTCGTATTACGAATTCTGTGGGGTTATATTTGTTTTTCAGGTAAGCACAACGTAGGTACACAGGTAAAGGTAGGTGATCCTTTATTTTAATTAACTAGATGATTGTTGCGTTACAGTAATAATAATACTTTGTAAGTAATTGATTACATTCAGTTTTATTGAGTTTTAAATTGGTTTTATTGTGGATTTGATTGAAAAAATATAACTCATAAATCTGAAGTCTAGAACTAAATGATGCACCACTGCAGTAATGTAACTATATTATGTCATAATATAATTCATAATTTACTAGTTGGACGGGTGGATAGTGACTCATTTGATTAGAGAAGTCACGGAGAAACGTCCTTAAGTTGGCCCCTCATAAAGATTTTTTTAAACAGGTTAACGGAACCATCACATTTAAAATAATATACAGCACATCCCAACACATTCCAAGCACAATTATTTTTAATCAACAAAACTTCTTAATTACTAGTTGACGGCGCTAGCATTGAGTTGGCCCGTCATTAAGAAATTTTGAAAAACGGGAAAAAAGAACCAGTACATTTAAAGTAACTTACAGCACATTCCAAGCAAATTGATTTTCCGTCAACAAATCATCTAGTGGGGAACGGTCATTAAGTTGGCCTCTCATCAAGAATTTTTTAAAAACAGGTAAACGGAACCAGCACATTTTAAATAACATACAGCACATCCAGCACATTCCAAGCACATTCATTTTCCGTCAACAAAACATTAAAATTATTAGTTGCGGGGCTGTCATTAAGTTCGCCCTCATTAAGAACTTTTTTAAATCAGGTAAACGGAACCAGCACATTTCAAATAACATACAGCGCATTCCAGCATATTTCAAGCACATTCATTTTCCGTCAAAAAAAATATCAAAATTATTAGTTGGGGGGCTGTCTTTAAGTTGGCCCCTCATTAAGAATTTTTTTTAATCAGGTAAACGAAACCAGCACATTTTAAATAACATACAGCACATGCCAGCACATTCCAAGCACATTCATTTTCCGTCAAAAAAAATATCAAAATTATTAGTTGGGGGGCTGTCATTAAGTTGGCCCCTCATTAAGAATTTTTTAAAAACAGGTAAACGGAACCAGCACATTTTAAATAACATACAGCACATGCCAGCACATTCCAAGCCCATTCATTTTCCGTCAATAAAAAAAACATCAAAATTATTAGTTCGGGGGGCTGTCGTTAAGTTGGCCCCTCATTAAGAATTTTTAAAAAACGGGTAAACGGAACCAGCACATTTTTAATAACATACAGCACATTGCAGCACATTGTAAGCACATTGTATTAGCGTAATAATATATTTCAAATTTCATAACTGGGGGGCCAACTTAATTGATCTGCTTATATCTCATGTTGTCCTTCTACCGAAACTAAAATAAAAATCGAGCATAAGACGCTAACTGAACTATATCAAAAATATTGAGAGATGATAAATTCGTATAAACGATCTTACACTGAGACTGCGATGTGTAAAAGTTTAATGTAACGTCCAAACGCAGATATGTACGCGGAATGACGTGATTTGTCATTTTCCAACTATGCTATATAATATACAACAGGTGCATTTAACATAATGTGCACATGAGAACAATTCTACCAACTATAATTTTGACAAACATGATAGAACACAACGCAGGAATAAGTTACTTTGACCACAAAGCAAAAAAAAAAAACATCAGCATATAAATATTTCCTCTTCGATTCCCACAATCTGGATATCTATGGACACGGTGATTTTACGACTAGTAATATATAACATATCGAGATCTGTTTTAAGCAAAGTGCCACATTTAAATATGGATAGCTAACGGTTTTGTTGACATACTTATTTAATGATATTTCTTATTTATAAATTCTACTAGTAACATCTTCATGAAGAATTAATAAGCTTATGGAGATTATACATTAATTAAATCTGGTAAAAATTATTGAATGCCTAGAAAATATTTGTTTTTGTAACACTCACATACTATTTTACTCTTTTCTATCTTACTGTTTAATTTAGAATATCATGTATATTTCACATTTGTTGTACAGCATCAATTACACTGATAAGAAAATATGTATAAACACAAGTAAATATGTAGATCCGTGGTAATTTATAGGTCTGTTGAATTATACGATTTGGTTGGAGTCTAAAAGAGCCAACAAGTGTCGCTAAATAAAATTTACGCCTGTGAATCATTTTATACTAAAATGATTGAGGGTTGAGACATATCAGGCACTGTAAGTAAACACGGAAATAAACGTGATGGTGTATTATTTGCTATATTATTTATCACTCAATAAAATAAAGCAACAATTTTTCAAGAAAATAGTGAGTAAAATGTTCATCTATATGTGTAAGTTATCAATAATGTAAAAAACAAACAAATTACAGAAATAAAATTATTCATCATATTGTTTATTGAAAGAAATAAAAATAAGAACAATATCCGGAATCATGATATTTTTAATATGTAAGTTAATACAAATTATAAACAATAATTCTCTTCGAAATATATATGAATCTATTTCTCCTTGTTACTTCTCATATCAGATAAAATGTAATAACAATTACAGGTGTTAACAAAGTATCTTATCTAGGGTCATTAGTGAATTAAAATACTTCTAACATTATTTGAACTTTGCTTTGTAAAACAAAAAATTTCTATAATTGCATATATTATATGTTCTGATGCACTGGCATGTTACTATATTAATTAAACATGTTATTGAAAAAGATTACTAATGCAAGTAGACACAAAGTAGAGAAGCAATATACAAGCTGGATATAAAATAGTTGGTGGTTTGTTTTTATTTAAATACGTTATTCATATGGTATGAATGCAAAGTCAAAGGTATATTGCGTGAGTGAGATAATACGGAATTCGGGTTTCATTTCCGTGCACCTCCGCATCATTACAGCGTTCAATCACGAATAGGAAATTAAAATGGAGCTATGTTTGTTTGCGATTGCCCATTGCTTTCCACTAGCCGTTTCGGCTCTTTGAATATTCCACCTCAATTTTCTCTTCTATTCACGTTAGGGATAAAATACGTATTTTTCTACGTGACACTATTATTCTGTATAAATAATCCACTTTCTATACCCCTCCTATAACCAAACATATTGAATAGCACATTTATGCTTGTCCAACAGTTTACAATATGTTTAGTAAATATTAAAGCAGAGAATATTGCTCACGCTTTGTTATATCACACAAACACATCAAACTAAAAGTAAACCATACACTATGCGGATATGGAATACTGTAATTTCTGCAATATTTATCGTCATAATGTCTCAAAAAATATATCATGCACTGTAATTTGTTGTAAGCATTGTGACTTGTCAAAAAAATGAGTAAACAACCTAATAATATATTTTTCTTCTTCAGAAAATGTTAATTGTCAAATTTCAAAGAATTCTTATAAATATTATAAAAACAATTGACGATACTGCAAAAGAAATTTTTGTTATTTTGTTGTAGCTAACCTGTGTAAGATTTTCAACGTAACACCAAGCCCGACAAGATGTAATTAACTATTGTAATAACTCATTCATGATCATCAAAAAATAGCTTTTAATAGTTTATTGAACTCTCATATCTGAGACCTATAATTTAATTTCACTCTGTGGTAGAAAATTAACTTCAATGAAAAAACAATTGATAATAATCGTTGAAAACAATTTTTGTATATATAAGTTCAAGTCTTCTCCCTGAGACCTATAAATTGATATTATATTCGATAGGGTATAATCAATATTTATTGCGTGTAACGTACTCTCGTAGGTCGCAAGATGTTTGACGTAAAGTCTACGGGCGACAAACAGTCCGGATAGCGGGATCGGGATAGCCCAGGGTTTATAAATGACAAGAATTTAAATAAGTGTAGTGTTGTGCACAGAGGCGAATCACAATATCGCTGCGTAACAGGCTTCTAGTTTCCCTACAGTCGCATCAAAAACTAAGTTTAGGCACAATTACGGTTACGGTGTCTGGAGTTTCGGTATGTAATGGTCGGAGATGTCGGTAAATAGTCGGGGACGCCTTCCCCAGACTCCCTAACGTCGAATCAGGAGTTTTTAGAAAAACGGCGCCTGGCGTCGGTCGGTCGTCGGTGGTTCGGAGACGTTATCTGAGGTCCCCGAAGCGTTTCTGGTGATTTTACCGCGAAAAGTCGTCTTCGACCAGAAGGACGCGTGGCGTCGTGACGTCAGTCAGCGCAAACACCAGGTAGTGGCCGTCGGAGTTGATTCCCGAGTAGTTAAACCTAAAATGTCGGTTAACTCAAAATCGACGTTCGGCGTCGCGATGGCGATCGTCGTGGGTGACTTCTAACAGTCGTTAGTATCGACCCACGGGGCTAACTCAACTTCCACGCCCGGCGTCGCGGCGGTGGGTTGGAGTATATTACGCGGAGATCCACCCTGATGGTGTTTGCGGCCACCGTGTCCACGGAGGACGCGTTGGTACTGCGTAATGCGGTTAAATACGGAGATGACGTCACGGTATGCCAGGTGATTTCGCGGTGAAGGGTGGATACCGGGTCGGCGTCGTGGTCTAGGTATTAATTCTCGAGGTGCTAACGCCAACTCCACAGGCCGCTCTAGACCACAAGGCGGACGAAAAAGTTGGTTCGGACGACGTCCTCACCGTGGCCTATGTTTGCTACGGTGGAGTATAGTGCACGCTGTTAGCGTCAAAATATTTTGTACCCTGCTTATATAGGTGAAGTACTATGAAAATAAACCAGGAGACAGCTCCCCCCGCCCCGTCTGATGACGTCATTCAATGATCGCTTCTGCGCTGGTTTTCTTATATTACATTTAAATATCTCTGGAACTGTTGGGCAGATTTTAATGAAACATACATCAGTTGATAGTAAATTTTATTTTCTAATAGAAATGTTTTTACAAATAACTTCATAAATTGTAGAGTTTGTTGCGCGAGCTATTCACATACTATTATTCATAAAAAAAAAGTAACAAGCAACATGGATGGCATTACAAACATCTTCCTTGCATGTCAGAATAATTAATAATATCTCGCCCAATATTATCTTCTCATAGATTTTCTCGAACACCTGGTATAAGAGCTACAAGCTGTAATTTTAAAGGCAGTTCGATTAATATCAACTAGAAACCATAACTGTTCTAATCTATTTTGCACAAGTTTTGCTAGATTAGTTACATAAAAAATTTTTGGTGGATCTTGTTAAAATCTGTTTATAGTTCCAACTTTGTTTAAAAACCTGATGTAACATCGTTTATGATACTTTGCCCCTAAGCAACCAGGTCTGTAGAATAAAGTTTTGTAGTAAAGTATCGAAACAGAAACAAGATTATCCTTTCGGCCATCTTGTTCCCACATAATGCAATTAGATATTACAGAAAATTTACGAATTACTGATCCATTATTGGTACGTTTACTTCCGTGTGTTTCTTTTGATTCGGTCGAATTCGTCATAATGTGATCTGTAGGACTGTTTCGGTATAATTTGGGTTTCTTCTTCAATCTCTCAACTTTATGCGTATTAAATCGTGTTCTACATACTTTTTGTTGTTTAACTTTATTAATGATAATATTTTCATAAAGATTGTGTAACCTAACCTAAACTAGTGTGGATGTATGTAGGAAACTTGCATATAGATACAACAATAGAAATCATAACCCAGTTTCTCCAACCAAAGCTAAAATCAAGCAATATAACTGTAGAGAAAATTTCAACTACAGGTTATAAAATTAGTGTAGATTTTTCGCATTTAGATACCATTAACAGAAAATTTTTGGCCTGCACGGTTAACTGTTCGACGTTTTCGTTTTTTTTTCCAAAAAACAAAGAAACTCGAAAAAGTACATAGCTAAATCAAAGGTTATTGATCGTAAATACGCATTTATGAATATACAATGCCTAAGAAATAAATATTCTGAACTTGAAATATTTCTCTAGAACAAAATAGATATTCTATATGCATAGCAGAATATTGCGTGAATCAAACTGAAATGTTCTTTTATAATTTACAAAACTATTACATCCTTAGAAACTATTGTAGAACTAAGATGACACATGGAGGTATCGCCATAATGGTAAAAAAAAACCACATTTGTTGCGACCTTCCAGATATATCTAAAATCTCAGATGAGAAACATTTTTAGTATGTGCAATCAAACTAGAAAAGTTAAATAGAATAATGGTTTGTTTATATAGAGCACCAACTGGAAATTTTAACACTTTTCTTAATAAACTAGAACTTGTACTTAGTCATACAACAAAGTTAAAACTAAAAATAATTTTTTATGGCGACTTAAATGTTCCATTTCATAAACCAGATTCGCAAGTAAACGATATCATAAACGTAAGCTATGATCTTGACAAATTAATATATGGTTTTACTCGCATTACTAAAAACTCAGCTACTGGTATCGATAATATTTTCACAAATATTGATTCAGAGGAATTCCGTACTGAATCCGTAAGTGGCTTAGGTGACCACCAAGCACTCATCTTCCATGATATTAAGTCAATACAGGATGATAGTACATCAAACATGAAACAAAAAATCAACATTGATAACTTTAAAGCCTTAATAAGGAATGTTGCTTGGAGTCAAAGAAATAGTTCCGGTAATACCAATGAGATGTTTGATACTTTCCTAAAGAACTTTACGGCGTGCAAGGATGCTGCAAGTTATATTTGTAAGGTTTCCAACAATATTTCAGCAGTTCACTGGTGTTACAAAATTTCTGACTGAGGTATTATTTAATCACTTTAATTTGTTTTTATTTAATTAGGTGTCGATCTGGCCGCTGCTGTTAACGTAACAACCTTGCCGCCACGTTATTTAATCGTTATGTCTTCCAGTTTAGTTTGATCTTCCGGCCAGTGAAGTTGTAGTTTTGTGATAGGTGATTTAGTGACTATTTACTTTCAGGATTCAGGGATTGTTTAGAGTGAGTTATCCATTGCTATTTTTAGAGAGTATTTTAATTATTGTTGTTGAGTGAAAATGTGGAGCGATAGGAAGTGTGTGGCTGCATATTCCTATCCTTATCCTTAGTTATGGTGCGGTCGCCAGTGGTGGGACCAGCCGAGTAGCGCCCAGCGAAGTGCCGTTACTAGTCCGGTGCCAACGGTGCCCTCCTGCCATCTATAGTGTTGCATTCAGGAGTTGGCCTTCCTTTCGCTTGCATCTTTGAGTAGTGGAGGAGAGATATGGTTTCAACTCGGCTTTCAACCGTTCTCTCATTGCCTCGCTCAGTGGAAGATGGCAAGTCTCGTGGTCACGTAGGTTGTCTGCGGACACAGGGGCCACAAGGATTCTTTGCTCACCCTCCGTAGGTTGTCTTCGGACACAGTGGGGTGAGCTACTCTCACCCTCCGTAGGTTGTCTTCGGACACAGTGGGGTGAGATACTCTCACACGGCCACGTAGGTTGTCTTAGGACACAGTGGAGTGAGAGGCGACGGAAGCTTCAGTATGCTACATTACGTCACCTATGTGATTAAGTGATTGCGTGTTTGACTAATTAACTATAGAGTTCAGATTTATATGATTTTGCTATTTAATTGTTTCTCAGCGTGGATTTCTCACTGTGTGCGTTTCACTCATATTTTTTTATTTTCTTACAGCACCGCAACTGATTTCAGAAGTGCGACGACCCGGCTATCCCTCAGGGCTTGATTGTGGACAGTTACTTTGATTGTATATAGTATTAGGTAATAAATGTTTATTTACAGAAAATCTTAACTTTTTTATTTCAGTCTACACCCTTTGCATCTATCATCATAATATTTCAGAAGTGGGATCTGAACAGGATAATTTTAGGAACAGAGTGGATACTGATTACGTGTATGTTTAGCTGGATTAGGAAACTGGAAGAACATTACATCATGTCGTTACCTAACAACAGTCCTCGTTTTCAGTATGTTCCTTCTCTTAGAAGTCCTTCACCTGATAGATGTACTGAAGATAGTTTGCGACAAATGTCGGACATCATGCTGCAACTTTCCCAGAATGTGCAAAGTATGCAAGAAACGCAATTAGCAATCCAACCATCTACTTATTCTCTACGTCCAGAAAGCCGTGAAACGATACCATTTTTCGACCCTTCGGATGCAGGGCTTTCAAGTGAAAAGTGGGTTCAGATAATTGAGGATCTGCGCGCTATGTACAAATGGGATGAACCAACTACCATCATGTATGTGACATCTCGCTTGAAAGGATACGCGGAGATATGGTATAAGGGATTGCAAGGAATAAATCATTCTTGGGACACATGGAAACTTATGTTATTGGAGGCATTTCCGTCACAGAAAAATTACTTTCAGTTACTTCAAGAAATGATGGCTCGCAACAAGAAATCGGATGAACCAATGTTGCAGTATTATTACGAGAAGCTTGCGCTACTCAACGCTTGTGACATCTCAGGAGAACGAACCGTCTCATGCATCATTGGAGGAATCCTGGACGAAAACATTCAAACCGCTGCCCTTTCTAGAGACTATAAGAAGCCAGAATCGCTCTTATTATTTTTGAAGACGATCAAGGATAAGTCAACAATGAAAAACTTTTCAGCTCCCCCTAAACGAGATTTCGGGCGTAATTTTCAGAAAACTAAACGGTCGTACTCTACGGCTCATCAACGCAACGATGGAATGACTGACGTTCGTTGTTTCACATGTGGAGGGTTAGGACACAAGCGTGTACATTGTACAAAACGGCAACGCGGATTTAATAACGGAGGTCGTGATGCAGGCGAATTTAGTGGAGGTAGGAACCGGCATCAACAACATCAACAACATCAGCATTAACAGCCTCGACGTCAACAACAACAACAAGAACGACCAGAGAGGAGTGTTCTTACTACTTCTACTGAGGTAAGCGGAAACTGCAAATTCTTTCTAGATGTTGAAGTAAATGGAATTGAAGTCAAAGCGTACGTCGATATGGGATCCACCTGTATCACTATGAAGGAATCAACAGCTATACAACTGCAATTGCCATTCAACAGGAACAAAACGATTACCCTGCGTGGTTTCGGGAATGGATACGTGAAAACTTTAGGCGAGACTGAGATCCAGATGTTGAAAATTGACGAAGTCGAGCTAGCGGTAGTATTCAACATAGTGCCAGACACAGTTCAGTCTATACCCATTATCATTGGACAACCATTCACGGAATCACCGGAAGTCGTGCTCTACAAGGATTCATAGCACCTAAGATTTTTCAGGAAAAATGACTCACCTTTCAGTGAAATCGAAGCAACACCCCACAAGAAGGTAAATATCTGGGCGAAACGTGCAACCGTCATACCTCCAGGACATGTAGGACATGTGATCTGTTATTTAGAGGAAAAAGGAGAACTTTTTGTGGATTTAAGCGTACGGACACCTGAAGGAATGAGCACGTATTCCCGCGAACGATTGTAGCAGTAGATGAAGATATGGAATGTGTTCTACCAGTCGTGAACCTGTCAGACTCTGATTTAAGATTTCAAAAGGACAAAATTGTAGCAAGAGGATGGAAATGTCAGGCCGATAATGCAGAAACACAGAGAAATCAAGGAATTGATTTTATGGAGGATGAATTACATGTTGGAACGGATTTAAGTAAGGATCAACGAGAACAACTTATACGTCTGCTGAAGGAATACAGAGATTGTTTCGCAAGATCTGTGAAGGACATTCGATGCACGAATGCGACCGAAGTGGATATCCTATTGACCGACGATACACCTATTACTTACAGGCCATATAGATTATCTCTTTCAGAAAGGAAACAGGTTCAAGGAATGGTTCAGGAGCTTCTGGATAGCAACATTATTCGCGAATCAACTTCTCCCTTCTCTGCACCGATTCTACTCGCGAAGAAAAAGAATGGAGAAGCACGGATGTGTATCGACTACAGGCATCTGAACAAAGTAACAGTGAAAGACCGATATCCTTTACCCAGGATTGATGACCAACTGGATCGGTTACAAGGAGCGAAGTACTTTACAACTTTGGATATGACATCCGGCTACTATCAGATACCCATTGCGGAGAGCTCGAAGTACAAGACTGCTTTCGTAACACCAGATGGACAGTACGAATTTAACAGGCTTCCTTTTGGATTATCAAATGGACCATCAGTATTTCAGAGGTTGGTAAACAAAGTCTTAGGATCTTGTCGGAATACCATCGCCATGGCTTACTTAGATGACATTATCTGCCCTTCATCATCGTTTACAGAAGGAATTGAGAGACTGACAACTTTGTTTGACATTTTTAGGACAAATAACTTGACGCTGAATATGAAGAAATGTTTCTTTTTCCAGAGTAGCAACAATTATTTAGGTTTTCAGATTGATCGAGATGGAGTTCGACCTGGACAGGAGAAAATAAAAGCCGTCGCCGTATTTCGGGCACCGAGGAATGTACATTAAGTGAGACAATTTGTAGAACTGACAAGTTATTTTCGACACTTCATCAAGGATTACACCAAGATTGTACGTCCAATCACCAATTTAACTAAAAAGGCGACTCCATGGAGTTGGGAAGAAAAAGAGCAAGAAGCATTTGAGGAATTAAAGCTGAAACTTACAGAACGACCACTCTTGCGACTCTACGATTCGAATGCCGAGCTAGGATTAGGAGGAATTCTGCTGCAGAAAATGGACACAGGCAAACTACATCCAGTCGCTTATTTCAGTCGCCAAACTTCACCAACGGAAATGAAATACCATTCGTATGAGCTGGAAACTTTAGCCGTAGTTGAAACTTTGAAGAAATTTAGAGTGTATCTCTTGTGAATACATTTAAAATTAGTAACAGACTGCAATGCACTACGAACTGCTAGTACTAAAAAGGATTTGGTACCTAGGATTGGAAGAAGGTGGCTTGAACTACAGGAATATTCCTTCGACATAGAATATCGCCCTGGATTACGGATGGCTCACGTTGACGCACTTAGTTGAAATCCCGTGTCAGCAGATGGACTTTCAGATGAGCTTGGAATTTTTCACATTGAACCAGCTGATTGGATACTCGGACAAATGACCGATGAAAAATTACAAGTAATCAAGGACATCTTAAGTAAACCACCTGAAACTGACTATGAGAGGAATGTCTACAAAAATTACTGTTTACGAGACGAACAAGTATACCGAATCACTGCTACAGGAACTCAATGGGTTGTACCTAGAGGACAACGGCAGCAGATAGTACGTTCATGTCATGATGATTTCGGACATTTTGGACTCGACAAAACTTTAAAGAAAATATGCGAGACATACTGGGTTCCTGGAATGGGAAAATTTGTGAGGAAATACATTGACACTTGTATTAGATGCCTTTATCATAAACAACAGAAGAGGAAAATACACCAATGTAATAGCGATTGATAGGATGAAACCATATTTGACGACGCGTGAACTGTCGGAATCATCAGAGGACAACAGTACCACCGATGACGACAATTGCGGCGTTGCAGAATAACTTCTCGAGGACGAGAAGGATGTCAGGATAGCCGAACTGTTACAAAATTTCTGACTGAGGTATTACTTAATCACTTTAATTTGTTTTTATTTAATTGATAATATTTTCATAAAGATTGTGTAACCTAACCTAAACTAGTGTGGATGTATGTAGGAAACTTGCATATAGATACAACAATAGAAATCATAACCCAGTTTCTCCAACCAAAGCTAAAATCAAGCAATATAACTGTAGAGAAAATTTCAACTACAGGTTATAAAATTAGTGTAGATTTTTCGCATTTAGATACCATTAACAGAAAATTTTTGGCCTGCACGGTTAACTGTTCGACGTTTTCGTTTTTTTTTCCAAAAAACAAAGAAACTCGAAAAAGTACATAGCTAAATCAAAGGTTATTGATCGTAAATACGCATTTATGAATATACAATGCCTAAGAAATAAATATTCTGAACTTGAAATATTTCTCTAGAACAAAATAGATATTCTATATGCATAGCAGAATATTGCGTGAATCAAACTGAAATGTTCTTTAATAATTTACAAAACTATTACATCCTTAGAAACTATTGTAGAACTAAGATGACACATGGAGGTATCGCCATAATGGTAAAAAAAAACCACATTTGTTGCGACCTTCCAGATATATCTAAAATCTCAGATGAGAAACATTTTTAGTATGTGCAATCAAACTAGAAAAGTTAAATAGAATAATGGTTTGTTTATATAGAGCACCAACTGGAAATTTTAACACTTTTCTTAATAAACTAGAACTTGTACTTAGTCATACAACAAAGTTAAAACTAAAAATAATTTTTTATGGCGACTTAAATGTTCCATTTCATAAACCAGATTCGCAAGTAAACGATATCATAAACGTAAGCTATGATCTTGACAAATTAATATATGGTTTTACTCGCATTACTAAAAACTCAGCTACTGGTATCGATAATATTTTCACAAATATTGATTCAGAGGAATTCCGTACTGAATCCGTAAGTGGCTTAGGTGACCACCAAGCACTCATCTTCTATGATATTAAGTCAATACAGGATGGTAGTACATCAAACATGAAACAAAAAATCAACATTGATAACTTTAAAGCCTTAATAAGGAATGTTGATTGGAGTCAAAGAAATAGTTCCGGTAATACCAATGAGATGTTTGATACTTTCCTAAAGAACTTTACGGCGTGCAAGGATGCTGCGTTATATTTGTAAGGTTTCCAACAATATTTCAGCAGTTCACTGGTACAAAATTTCTGACTGAGGTATTATTTAATCACTTTAATTTGTTTTTATTTAATTAGGTGTCGATCTGGCCGCTGCTGTTAACGTAACAACCTTGCCGCCACGTTTATTTAATCGTTATGTCTTCCAGTTTAGTTTGATCTTCCGGCCAGTGAAGTTGTAGTTTTGTGATAGGTGATTTAGTGACTATTTACTTTCAGGATTCAGGGATTGTTTAGAGTGAGTTATCCATTGCTATTTTTAGAGAGTATTTTAATTATTGTTGTTGAGTGAAAATGTGGAGCGATTGGAAGTGTGTGGCTGCATATTCCTATCCTTATCCTTAGTTATGGTGCGGTCGCCAGTGGTGGGACCAGCCGAGTAGCGCCCAGCGAAGTGCCGTTACTAGTCCGGTGCCAACGGTGCCCTCCTGCCATCTATAGTGTTGCATTCAGGAGTTGGCCTTCCTTTCGCTTGCATCTTTGAGTAGTGGAGGAGAGATATGGTTTCAACTCGGCTTTCAACCGTTCTCTCATTGCCTCGCTCAGTGGAAGATGGCAAGTCTCGTGGTCACGTAGGTTGTCTGCGGACACAGGGGCCACAAGGATTCTTTGCTCACCCTCCGTAGGTTGTCTTCGGACACAGTGGGGTGAGCTACTCTCACCCTCCGTAGGTTGTCTTCGGACACAGTGGGGTGAGATACTCTCACACGGCCACGTAGGTTGTCTTAGGACACAGTGGAGTGAGAGGCGACGGAAGCTTCAGTATGCTACATTACGTCACCTGTGTGATTAAGTGATTGCGTGTTTGACTAATTAACTATAGAGTTCAGATTTATATGATTTTGCTATTTAATTGTTTCTCAGCGTGGATTTCTCACTGTGTGCGTTTCACTCATATTTTTTTATTTTCTTACAGCACCGCAACTGATTTCAGAAGTGCGATGACCAGGCTATCCCTCAGGGCTTGATTGTGGACAGTTACTTTGATTGTATATAGTATTAGGTAATAAATGTTTATTTACAGAAAATCTTAACTTTTTTATTTCAGTCTACACCCTTTGCATCTATCATCATAATACTGGTTTATTGAGGAATTAATAATAGAAAGAAATGAATTAAACAAGTTTATAGACTTATAAAGCTGTATAAATTCTACACCACTCACCGAAAATATTAAACAAAGAAGAAAATCATACAGATACCATATTAAACAGGCAAACATTAATGCAAACGACAAAGTAATATCTGAATCTGGTAATGTAAGTAAAACGGCATGGAAAATAATTAATGCAGAGCGTAAGAAGAAAGAAAAGGCTGCTACGAATATTACTCCTGATATATTTAATGGTTATTATGTCAACATTGCGCAAGAAATACACAACCAAATTACTGAATCCAATAGTCTTAAATCACTTTCCGCTAGTCCCATTCCAATATCACCCCAATCTGACTCATTTTTCTTACAACCGACGGAAGTAGAAGAAATAAGAGCAACCATCAAGAATCTGAAAAACTCAAATAGCGTGGATGTCTATGGAATCAACACCAGCCTAATTAAACTGGTCTCAGAAGCAATTGTGGAGCCTTTAGAGGTATTTATTAGTTCCATATTTGAAAATGGAGAATTTCCTGAAGCACTTAAGATGAATAGAGTGGTTCCAATCTTTAAAAAGGGCGACAGCGAAAACGTTGAAAACTATAGACCAATATCGATAGTTCCTTGGTTCTCAAAAATAATAGAATTCTTATTGTGTAAGAGACTAACAGATTATTTCAACAATAAAATTCTTGTTTTCTCCAAGCAATATGGATTTCGTCAACAACAATCGACCTGTGACGCTATTACCAACTTACTAGCAGATATTTATGACACCATAGAAAATAACATACCTTTACGCATAATTCTTTGCGATTTAACAAAAGCATTCGACTGCATATCTCATGACAAACTGCTAGATACGTTAGATAGATACGAAGTCCGAGGATCCGCTAATAATTTAATACAGAGCTATTTGTTAAATCGGCATGGAATTCCTCAAGGATCCATACTACTATTCATAATATACATATAAACGACCTACCAAATCACGTTACCGTTGATAATATCTCAATGTGTGTGGACGACACAACATTTTTCATAAAAAATAGCAATATTGACACTCTGAATGAACAATGTGACAGAAGTCTTGATGAAAAACAAATTCCAGCAATCATGCCAAACTACTAGGGTTAATAATTGATCCAGACTTGAAGTGGCATAAATACGGCCACGAAGTACACCAGAAGCTTATTAAATTAGTCTACCTGTTTAGAAAATTTTCAGGACAAGTGTCAAAAATACATTAAGGACTGAATGCTCTAGTTTAGTCGTTGTTTTCATAAGGAATTATTCTGTGGTTTTGGAGTTCATTCAACAGCAAGATCTTTATTACTCAAAAAAAAAAAATAATACACATTATAGCAGGGTCATCCGTAAGGGAACATTGTAAACCAATATTCCAAGATCTCAACATCTTATCCCTACACGGTCTATATATTTTAGAATGCCCTGTTTATACGAAAAAGAATCCCAGCCACTTTCAATGTTTTGAAGACACACATTCGTACAAAACCCGCAATAACAAAAACTTAATTAAATTAGAAAAGACTAGAAATGGACCATTTCATAATTGTGTTAAATTTTACAAAAAACTGCCTGACCACGTAAAAGAACTCTCACTGACTAAATTCAAAACAGTTATTAAAAAAGAATTAATTAAACATAGTTATTATAACAGAAACGAATTTTTAAACTCAGACATAAAATTGACAACTAACAAAATGGGTTAAGCTTTAAATAATTTTATTCGACTCGAGTTGATTATATTTTAAAGTATTGTATTTGTTATAATTTTATTAAGTATCAATCTTTTTGTAATATTTTAATATGTTGTATTTGTCATACTTTTATTATTTATCAATCTTTCTATAATATTTTAACGTGTTGTCAAATGACAAATGTCATATTTTATTATGTATTATACTTCGTAGAATATTTAAATGTGATTTATTATTGTATTGACAAGGCTAAACATTTATATGTTGTAGTACGCCGAATAAAGTAATTATTATTATTATAATTGAACCCAAAGATATATTATCAGAAGTTGTTAAAATAAGTAATATATTAAATAAAAATAAAATCCCATTTGTACTTTCCTTGGAAAATTTGTTATTATTTGAAAAATTTATAGAAAGTATGTTTTAGTAAAAATAATAAAATTTGATTTTTAATTCAAATTCCTATAGTTGAAACTGAAAGTTATACTTATTACTAGAGCTGTGCGTTTACATCGATGTATCGATATTATATCGATATATCGAATAACGATATTCAGTAGAAAAAATATCGATATATCGATGTATTGATATAACGATATATTGATGTATCGATGTATTGATTTATCGATGTATTTTGTAAAGAAGAACTTAATTTCATCTATAATGACATCTAATAAATGGGGTTGTGCTCGATGGATTGATAGCAGCATTTCATTGCAGGTCCATTTAATTTAAATTAATTTGAGACGCTGTGTTCGAAACATGATATACGAGTATATGTATGTATTTTTATATGTTGATATTTATTTTTACTGTCACTCGGGAATCGGGATTAAGAGGCGAATTAAAAAGTGGGACGATGTGTAGGTACAATTTCCAGCAGAAGTTTTCATAAGACTACTTTCCACAATTCTGATTTCCGCTCTAAAAACTGACACACCAACAAACATCAAGGAATTTAAGCTTATGTCTTGGATTAACTCTTCGTATACCTTTTATTTACGAAATATTTACAACAATTTTAAATCTTAGTACTTATGTAATAAAGTTGTAGCAAACTTGCCGCTACTTTTATCTGTTTCGTCTTTTGTCTGTATTCAACATTGGATATTTCATTTACAAATAGGTATCGATATATCATTACATCAATATATCGATATATTAATACATCAATATATCGATATTCAAAACAACATATGGAACAGCCCTACTTATTACCATTTATATTCTTTATCAACCCCATATAAAAACACATTTAAAACAAACATACCTCAATCTAAATTCCGTGTTACGAATGAGCAAACTTATGATGTTAAATGTCAAGAAATTACCCCTAAAGAGTTGCTCTGTCACGAAGTACATATATCAAGAATAACTGCTAATGCTCCTTGTGAAATCCAATTACTAAAATATGAAATAAATTCTACAAATTGTGAGCAAGTAGTCACCAACATCCCAGAGACCAAAATTCAGTAAATAGAAGGAAACCAGTAGATCGTCATCACCCCGAGCAACATCATCGCCACCCAGAAATGTGGAAGAAACACCGACCACATTCCCTTAAACAGTAGCTATGTAATCGAACTCAACTTCGAGTATAAAGTGAAAGTGAAAAATACTATGCTTAAAACATATCAAACATTTAAATCAAAATTCAATAATATAATTTTACCTAGTTTGCCTCTTCCAGAAGACTCAGTGATAAAAACATTTAAAATAGACTTTAAATTCAGATGATACTAAGCATATTTCATTGATGAATAAACAAAAATAAAATTTACATGAAGAAATAGTACTTCTGTATAGTATGATAAAATTGGTGTCTACGCCAGTATTTTGTATTGCTATATAACTCTATGTTATTATGTTATGCGAAGATAGTCAACCAATAGTCCACATCAGGGATAAACCAATGCAAGCACATCAGCCGCTTCAACCAATTTTCAATTTTAACCCAACTCTGTGGCCAAAAATCCCGTAGTTCTCATCTTGTGCCGGAGGAATTACAGAGAGTAACCTGCCTACTTAGTAGAAATAAGATACTTAGTGGAATTAGATCAGAAACATTTATATATACCGCTGTAATATATGTAAAACATCTTTTGTCGTTTAACTTTTGAACATAGTGAGTCGATTTACTCACAATTTTTTGTTAAATATTTTATGCTTACCGGCAAAATGTGTAATTTGGAAATTTTTTATTTAATAGGTCTAAAGTAGTGCGCCCGATCAGCTATGAGGATCTACGAGCTACGAGTCAAATTTGAGAGCGAAGAATTGTCAAAATTGCTCACATCCTAGCTGAAGCAAGGAAATTGAATGACCATTATTGTGTGGAACCGAAACGAGGCATTTTGTCATTTGACTATGAGAGACGAGAAAGCTTGAAGAATTATAAATAACAATAACTGGGTTTAAGTTCTGTAAAAATTTTATTAATAACACAACGTTCCGACAGCAAAGTGCTGCCTTCTTCAGGTGAAATATAAAATATAAACAAATAAATATGTAGTCAAGGATACAAGTTGACAAAATAAAATCAGAGTAACATGGATCAAAGTAAATTATAAACAGAAAATTAACGAAGAATAACACTTAACCATGACTTATTGATCTCAAAGCCTGTATTCAAGTTCAGATTATTTGACGATCTCTTGATTTCAATAGCTTCTCTAATAAGTCTTCTCAACCAGTTATTTTCTCTTACTAGAATCCTTGTTTTTTCAAAATCAATACCATGTAGTTCTTGAATGGCATGCTTAGCGACTGCAGATTTATCTGGTTGATTTAATCTAATATGTCGTTCATGTTCTTTTAGTCTTGTAGCAATAGTTCTGCCAGTTTGGCCAATATAAACTTTTCCACACTGGCATGGACTCTCATAAATGCCAGAACAATTTAGAGGCACTATATCTTTAAAATTGCCCAGAAGATCACGGATTTTTAATTTGACTTAAATGACGTTTTAATGATAATGTTGAGTATGATAAACCTCAGGATATTGTTAATGAATTTGCTAAGCTTTTCTCAGGTTATTTTAATGAAAGCTCTCCTTTTGTTGCTAATGGAGATATAACCAACAATCCTTCTTTCTTGATTGATACTGTTAGGGAATCTGATGTAATTGCTTTAATGACTACTTTACCAAATAAAGCAACTAGTGGAGAAGATCGAATACCAGCATTTTTTATTAGGGATTGTAGATTTATTCTTGCTGAACCTTTAACAATGATCATTAATCTAGCTATTAAAACTTGCTCATTTCCTGAACGGTGGAAGCAAACGAGAATTACCCCGGTTCACAAGAAAGATGATAAATCGATTATAAAAAACTATAGACCAATATCAATTCTAAATAATTTTGCCAAAGTTTTTGAGATGGTAATTTATAATTCAATAATTAAAAATACAAGATCTCTCATTTCAATTGATCAACATGGCTTCATGCGAGGACGGTCGACAGTAACTAATCTTGCTTGCTTTTCAGAATATATTTCAGAAATTCTGGATGATCGTGGACAAGTTGACGTGATTTATAGCGACTTCTCTCGTGCTTTTGATTCTATTGACCATGGCTTGTTGCTAATTAAGATCAGCTCGTTTGGTGCCTCTCCTGCTTTATTAAAACTTTTAATGTCTTATCTTTCTAGCCGAAGCTGTTATGTATATTATAATGGTTATTCTTCATTTCAATTCGTGGCCACTTCTGGCGTACCTCAGGGCTCTAATCTGGGCCCTTTGCTGTTTATTTTATTTGTTAATGAATTGCTGCTTTCATTTACCTGTCCAATTCTCGCTTATGCTGATGACATAAAACTTTATTTCCGAATATCTTCAGATTCTGATGTACATTTCCTACAAAGTAATATAGACAGGTTGGTATCATGGTGCAGTGAAAATAAACTTCCATTAAATGTTGAAAAATGTTATACAGTCTCTTATACGCGTAAACAAAATCCTACTGTTCATCCCTATGAAATGCGTGGCAGTACTCTTTCCCGTAAGTTCACAGTTAAAGATTTGGGCGTTACCTTCACTTCTAATTTTAATTTTAATGAACATATTAGAATCACCTGTACATCTGCCAGTAGAACCTTAGGCTTCATTATCAGAATTTGTAAGATGTTTCGAGATTTAACTGTACTCAAATCTCTTTACTTTGCATATGTAGTAAGTAAACTGGAATATGCCAACTTAATATGGTATCCCTACTATGCTAATCAACATTTGTGTTTGGACCGAATTCATCGAAGGTTTTTAAAATACCTTTCGTACAAATCAGATAATGTCTACCCAGAAAGAGGTTGTGATTTAAATTCCCTTCTCGTCCGCCATTCTTTACCCTCCTTAAGTTGTAGGCGTGAATTATCCAGCGCAAGATTTCTGTGGATGCTTCTACATAATTATATTGATGCTCCATTTCTATTGTCTCGAGTTCCATTCCATGTTCCCAGGCTGGCTTCGAGATTTGGAAGAACTTTTCACCTCCCAACCGCACGTACAGATGTTCGCAGCGCTCTCCAATTCATGTAATGTGCTCTAATGCTGAATTGTTATATGAAGACATATTTCTTTAACTTAAAATTACTATTTTTATAATTGTTATGTTATTTATTATTATTATTATTATTTATGTACCTACTGATTAATTAATTATTTATATTATTTTGTTTTTTGCCCTGTAATTGGCCTCTGTTGGGCAATAAAGATTATTATTATTATTATTATTATTATTAGTGGTTGTGATAGTGGTAGTTTTATATTTTCTTTTATTTTTAATTTTTCGTTTTGATTATTCTGTGGTTGTGAACTTGAGGTTGTTTGGTTTGTGATTTTTTGTTGTGTGTCAATGTTAGTTATTACAGGTGTGGTAGTGAGCGTGTGTGTAGTGCGAGGTTGTTGATTTAACTGGCATTGAGTTGTTGTGTGTCCCTGTTTTTTGCATATGTAACATATGGGTGCTTCTCCGGATATGAAGATTCGATAGTCCGTGTCTTCATATGTGATCAGTAAAGATTCTGGAATTATTGTGTCTGTCTTTTCGGCTATATATACTTGTCGTCTAAAGCTTAACACGTGTGAGTATTCACCATCTTGTATTCCAATTCGAAGAAAAGTAATAGGTGAAACTAGTTTTAAATTTTTTTCATTTAGAGCTTTTTCGATAATGCTATGTGGAATTGATGGGCATGCATTGGATATAATTATTCGTTTAGTAGGTGTTATTAGTCGCCTAATATCTAAAAGTTTGTTGTTGATTTCTATTTGCTTGTATTTTGCGATTAAGTTGTCTACTATTTGTTTTGTTTGTAAGTATATACAAATTCTATTATTGGAGATCCTAGAAGCAAAAATTATATTTTTTGGTTTTACTAAGTTACCAATGGTTATTATGTAGTCTTTTAAAGGGATTTCATTGATAGCCGTAATAACTATGGCTTGCACTTTTGACGGATGAAGGTTATGCGATTTGTTTATATTTTTCTTGAGAGTTGTGACGACGGAGATGCTGTCGGTTAAAGATAGCACCTCGTCGACCAGATTCCTCCCTGTAAAACTGACAACAAGGGGAATATGTTTTCCGGAAGCTCTGTGGAGTCGGGTAGGGTTCTTGAAGAATGAATAAATTCTGTATGTGTAACAATAATTTATTTATAAATATCTTTTATTATACAGACAATAATTAAATGGATCCAGTGCCTTCGGCCAACGGATCTCAGAACTTTAAATGTTATTTATTAATTATTTACCTTGAAGTATTTGTTTTTACTTTATAACGGACGATTGGTGATGGACAGAGACACGTCACCTAATTTGCTTTCAGCGGACTCAACACACTAAAAGGTTAGGTTGACCTGTAGCGGACTGAACTCACCACGGGTCTGACTCTCCGACGGCTGTGTGCCGCCTTTTATACCCAAAAGCCCAACCCCCACCCTGAATCTAAACCAATCAGTTTATAGAGCAACAACAATACTTCATTGTTTACAAACTGTTTTTGTTTACATTAGAAATACAGTTTTGACGTTTATGTGTCATTTGAAAATCTGTCAAATTTATGTCAGTATATACGTGAATTAACTTTGGACAATAGTTAATTTATACTATACAGGTGAGTTTAAACATTTTTACAAAACAACTGCCTTTACCTTTTCATATTGTAGGTTTGATCAACAAGATAAATGACATATTGAAGATTTACCAAAGATAAGAGTTGAAGCATTGAGCAAAATGTGATGACGTCAAACAAACAAACTAAGAAATCGGGACGGTTCATCACATCCTCCCCTTACTTCCATGAAAAAGAAAAATTAATCTAATTTTTCTTTTTGGCAAAACATAACACTAAATCAAAAATTAACACAACATAAACATAACACAGTTAACATATGTTCACCAGGTCTTCCGTTTTCGGTGACGTGGTCGAGGTGGTGCCTGTGGGTTCACAACGGTTATCCACCGTGTGGTACCGTCTGGTTGCGGCACCCGGAACCGTTTACGCCGGTATAAGGTCGCAGGGTGGACGGAGGACGGCCCCTGGAGTTCCTCAGTGCAGACGTGGCCGGAGGCGGCTGCTCTTGTCGGGATGTCACCGTTGTGACCCTTACCGTGGTCAGCTGCGGTGAACCTGGACTTTGTGAGAGCCCAGCTGGCGGCGGCGACAAGGCGCCTATGCCCCACAACGGTGAAGCAGATGACAGGCGGCGGGCCGGTCGGCTAACTGCCAGCCGAAGAACTTGGGACGTTCTTGGCTTCCGTGGGAATGGTGGCGTGACTGGAGTATCTGCAACAAACTTTTTTAAGTCTGGCGCATGTTTGTTTGTTAACCGTTGGTGGAGGTGATGGTGCCGTCGGCCAACATCACTTGGTAGCGTTGTGGAACGCTTTTCCGGGCTGACAGATGGCCCGGGTGTGTTCCCCACAGGCCTGATCTTCGGCCCTGTTGTTATCAGGCGTGGACGAGTGGCGACACGTCGGACATGGTGGTCGACCACGTCGTTGATGATTTGTTGTGTCCTAGATGTCACCCCTTGCAGTTCGGCGAGCCGGGGAAGCTCGGTTGCTAAGGACCTATGGAGAGGGTTCTCTGGAAGTGTCTGTGGCTGGTCTAGTGGTGTAACAGTGGCGAGAGACGAGTGGAGCGAGATTTGTTGCTTCACTACGTCGATGCGCGCTCCGTAAGCACGTAGTGTGTCCAGCCCCAAGATTACTGAGTGGGCGAGTCCTGGTAGGCTCTGGAGTGATACTCGCTTCCATATGTTTCCCAGAATACACCCCACATCTAAGGAACCGTCAGTGGAGGTGATGGTGCCATCGGCCAACATCACTTGGTGACGCCGGTTGGGGTGAATATGTGTACTGCCATCGTTGAGGGTGTTGGCTACCTCGGTGTTGATGTAGGACAACGCCGCGCCTGTGTCTACCAAGGCCCGGACTTGGTAACCCTTGATGATGAGGTCCACGAAGAGATGGTTGTCCTCATTGTAGGCTGGGTTGATGAACGGAAGTAGTTTCGGTGATCCGTATTTGGGTGCTTGGTTGAGCTGGGGTTGCCGCCTTGAGAACGTTGAGTCAAGCTCTGATTGTAACTTCTCATACTCGGCTAGTTCGTGATTGAGTTCACGAAGTGTCGTGAGGTCCCGCCGTGGGACGTACCGGCGGTACTCGGGTCGCAAGTTTTCAAATACTTGGTGGAGCTCCTCCTTGGCCGTGAATCCTCCATGGCGTCGGATCTCGGTGACGTACTCCTGACTCTTTTCGTAAGGTTTTTGCTTACGTTGGTAAATTTGTTCCCTGAGCCGGAGTTTGTAGTTAGTGCCGACGTAGGTGTCATGGAAATCTTCCACGAAATCGGACCACTCTACCCAGTCGACACGATTATTCCTCATCCATTGGAGTGGTACCCCACGTAGCAGTTCCGGTAAGGCTAGCAGGAGTTGGTCAGATTGGAGGCAGTAGGCCTCTTGAAGCTCAGAGATTCTCTCTGAAAATGATATGGAATCGGACTTCCCATCGAAATGTGTATTCCATTTCCTGATAGTTTTAATGATATTGGTGGTCGTTGGTGCGGGTGCCGGGGGCATATCTTCAATGGTTGTGTAGTCTGCCACCGGTTTGTCGGTGGGAGTTCTCTCGGAAGTTAGCCTTCGCACCAGGGTGACCAGGCGGGCGCGCAGTTGAGCGACGGTGCCCGTGCTGTCTTGGCCGAGCTCTTTTAGCCGGGCTTCGAGTTCTGTTTTCCGCAGTTCGTATACCCAAGCTACGGCTGTTGGTTTTTTCTCGTCGTCGGCTCCGTGGTCGGAGTCGGTAACGGACATGATTTACCGTGGACAATAATTACTGTCCCAGTACTATGATGACTTTACAGTCCCTGTTCGGGCGCCAATTTGTGACGACGGAGATGCTGTCGGTTAAAGATAGCACCTCGTCGACCAGATTCCTCCCTGTAAAACTGACAACAAGGGGAATATGTTTTCCGGAAGCTCTGTGGAGTCGGGTAGGGTTCTTGAAGAATGAATAAATTCTGTATGTGTAACAATAATTTATTTATAAATATCTTTTATTATACAGACAATAATTAAATGGATCCAGTGCCTTCGGCCAACGGATCTCAGAACTTTAAATGTTATTTATTAATTATTTACCTTGAAGTATTTTTTTTTACTTTATAACGGACGATTGGTGATGGACAGAGACACGTCACCTAATTTGCTTTCAGCGGACTCAACACACTAAAAGGTTAGGTTGACCTGTAGCGGACTGAACTCACCACGGGTCTGACTCTCCGACGGCTGTGTGCCGCCTTTTATACCCAAAAGCCCAACCCCCACCCTGAATCTAAACCAATCAGTTTATAGAGCAACAACAATACTTCATTGTTTACAAACTGTTTTTGTTTACATTAGAAATACAGTTTTGACGTTTATGTGTCATTTGAAAATCTGTCAAACTTATGTCAGTATATACGTGAATTAACTTTGGACAATAGTTAATTTATACTATACAGGTGAGTTTAAACATTTTTACAAAACAACTGCCTTTACCTTTTCATATTGTAGGTTTGATCAACAAGATAAATGACATATTGAAGATTTACCAAAGATAAGAGTTGAAGCACTGAGCAAAATGTGATGACGTCAAACAAACAAACTAAGAAATCGGGACGGTTCATCACAGAGTGTTGGCATAGTCTGTACCTGTTTGTACCATGTTTGTTGGTGTAGTTTTGTTTAAGGCTGTTGGTTCCATCGTTACTCTTTTATCGGCTTTGTTTTTTTTTTTGCTATTGTTTTGTAGATGTCGCCATTTAGCATGTAAATGAATACACCTAGATTTGGATTTTATTTGGATTTTTTGTTTTATATGGAGCAGGAGATATGGAGTAGGGGTTTTTAGTTTTGGGAGTATGTTGGGTTGTTTATTTTGTTTGTAATGAGGATTTAAAGGGTAGAATATTAGTAATAGTTTTACCTTGACCTTGACTTAGCAATCGTCACTTAAGCACGTCTACACTGTATCAGCTGTCAGAGTTGACTGACAACATAATTTGATGGCGATAACTTTCAAAATATATACCTATTACAAATATACGCTAAATTAAAATTAATTCCAAATCGGCAAAAAAAAAATGTGTTCAACACGGCACCAAATACAGATTTATAGCTTCGGCAGCATTCATTACCTTGGTTTCGCCTCATCAATGAAACGGCAGCCTCTGCTGTAAATCTGGTATTTTAGTGACTAGTTAAACAAATAACTATTTGGTCACAATATAGTACAAATAGGTAAAACTTTTATGAAATATGTCTATAGCTATTAATTATATCTTGAACATACAAATGCAGGTTGTGGAGAAAGGGGTAGTTTACAAATATTATTTCGCACAATATCTTCATACAAATGCAAATAAAATGGAAAATCACATTATTAAATGCTTCAAGTATCCTGCGGAATTTAAAAAATGTTTGAAGAAAAATAATAAAATTGTATGTTTTTATTTTATTTAATAAAGAAAATAATAAATAATGTACTTTAACGTGACTTGATATATTTTCCAATGATATGGAATACCCATATTTAAAATAATATTTATTAATAAATATACACCCATTTATGGATAAATACCCGGGTACCTTGAAAAATAAATCACTAGGTTAGGGTATCGATAGTTTTATTAAGGTCGTTATTGTCTTGCTCAACGTTCAACATAATCAAAGCTTGCAATATATCTTCCCCCATATTGCCGCGTCAAAGTGATTTTATTATGTATTTTAAAAATTAAAACAAAAGCTCACAAGCCACTTGTGTACACGAGAAAGTTAAAAGATATTTGTATGCTAAATATAATTTTGAATAATGACAAATATTCATGTTATATTTGCGAATTGCATTGAAAGTACAATGATTGCATCATTTGCATGAATTATCCTCATTAGTGTTCAGACATAGTTTAGTTTTCGTCAGTACCATGTTGGAATCATTTTCACTAAAATTTAATAATTCATTTTGCAGATCTACAAAATCAACATTAATACTTTTTGCAGTAAATATATATTTTTTATTTTCCTGAATTTTTAATAATTCTTTAATACTGTTAAAATTTCTAGGATCAAGATGGAAAAAAATCTTCATAATTATTTTTTCTATTCTTTCATACCTTAATTAAATGCTTATTACTGCATTGTTTATTAAAGTTTGATATATTTCAATTTCATATTTTTTTATATCAAGATGGGAAGCGGACTAACTGCTATATGGTCATATGCCGCCTCACGAGTGGATGATTATGAATTTTATGGATAACACGAACGACCATACTCTTCAGTAGGATTCGAACCCACGACCTGTGAAGTGTTACGATAGTGACTCATATTTTTTTAAATTGATTTGTTTTTTTTTTTCTGAAATAAGGCGGATTGACTACTACGGTCATTACCGCTGAGATTTGTTATTAACCAATCAGCAGGTACTTCTCCGGACTTTTTTTAATCGTTTTGTCCCTAAAAATGGAATATCCTGCTTCGATTTCAATATCACTGAGTGATTCAAGATCTCTTAAATATTTAACAAAATTATATGTGCGTTCCTTAATTTTAAGTCTACAAAAACAAAAACAAAAACAAAAGTGTATATCCAACAAAAGAATGACATTTATAATTTAATATTGAATTATTTTATATCAAAATTAATTTTAAAAAAATCATCTCGCCCAAGGGCCCAAAAACAGGCTCGGGCCCACCGAGAAATTTCTCGGCATCTCGGTGGGTTCAGTCCGACCCTGGCGTTGGGCATTCATGCATTCAGTTAGTACTCAGTTTTGCACTAGGCGTGTTGCTCGTTCTGTTGCTAGCTCTCCTCTAATACAAAGCGTTCTTTCTTTGCTTACGTTTTACCGCTGTGGTAAACCATCTATAATTTGTACAGTGTTGTATTTGCAGAAGACTACACAAAGCACAAACTAGTTTATGACAGTTCCAACAATAATACGTAGTGTAAAAGTTAACAATATTACTCGTATAGACAAATTACTTTTATTGTTTTCTTGTCTTAACAAAATGGGTAGAAAAAGGACATCTGAAGAAATACAAATTATTCAAGACACTTTGAAAATTTTCCCAGTAGCTGAAATGCATAATTCGCAATATTTCACCAACAAAAAACATAATGTTTGGTTTCAAATATCTCAAATTTTACAAGATCGTGGGTGTAGTATATCTGCTCTCGGTGTTTATACAGTGGTAACAAAAAATTATTATAATTCATGGGATATCCTGGGTTTATATACCAATTGTGAAATGATAAAAGAAGAAAATAGTGACAGTGAAATCGAAAAATCGTCAGATTGCGTAACAAATACTTCGTCTGACAATGATGATACCAACGATGGCAAAAATATTTTGGAATTTACATGTACTTTTACTGCCGAAGAATATAAATCTTTTCAGGTATCATATTCTGTACATAAAAGAACAGATAAATCAATTCTTACCTCTAAACATCGATCAGGCTCAAGACAAAATTATGTTTGGGAAAAATATACATGGACGCAAATTGTTAATAGAAAAATTCTTTCATGTACTGAAATATCCTGTACATTGAGTTTTAAAAGACATAAAATCTGCCATTCTAGACCTATTTATGCTAAAATTTTTGCATCTTGCAAACAGTGTTTCTCAAAACTGGAAGGATTTATAATGGATCATCCAAAAGAAAATGAACCAGTTAAGATTAATTTCAAATTAGTAGGTAATTATTCTATGAAACATGCAACCAAAATTAAAAGGCACTTTAGTGGAAAGCTTAGAGAGAATGTCATAAAGAAAATGTCTGAACAAAATTATAGTGCCAGTAATATTAGGAATAATTTGGCGAATGATTATATGTCAATTGGAGAGAAAGAACTAGCAGATTTACCTTCTCTTCAAGTAATAAGAGGTGCAAAGTATTTGCATTTAAAAAAAGAATTATTGGACAAATGCCCAATTATTGCTCTTTCAAAGTATAAAACATCCAAAGAATTTACTAATATTATTAGAGATATAGGTTACTCTCCATTTTTTGTATACTATTGATCAAATAGTCAGATACAAGTATACAGACATTACTGTGAAAATAATTATAGCAGAATAGCCATAGATTCGACAGGTGGTCTTGCAAAAAAAATTATTTATCCTGATGGATCGAAATCTAAATGTTTTTCTTTATGATATTGTTATAAGACCAAGAAAAAATCAACAATTTTCAGTAGGCTCTATGTTAAATTCATCACATACGGCAACTGCTATCAGCAATTTTCTACGTTCCTGGTTGCAGACTGGAATCTTAAAACCCTCAGAAGTGGTAACAGATATGTCATTAGCTTTAATGTATGCGTGTGCTGAAACTTTTACATCTTGTAATTCTTTACATGACTATCTTCAGTTGTGTTTTAATATCCCCTTCAAAACAGACAATGATATAGAGCGACCATCATGTTTCTTAAGAATAGATGTAGCCCATGTAATGAAATTAGTATCAAACTGGCCTTCGTTAAAAAACCAGCATTTTATTACCAAAAAATTCTATTTAAAATGTGTTGGACAAATGGTTCAAACTAATTCAATAAAAGACCTCGAAAATATATTATTTGCAATGTTTTGTGTTGCTTACTCCGATACTGAAGGTAAAGATAATAATGGCGAATTGACAATATGTGAAATTAATAAAGAGTGGTTGAAAAGGAGAATAGCCACGGGTTCTACCGAACTATTACAAATGTCAGAAGAGTTGGTACAAACGGAAGAAGAAAAATATATTATAAATGAGGAATTAACAAATAGTGCAGTATTTAAAGATTGGGTAAAAGAAATAGCAAATACTGCATTTACTAAAAAATCATCTGATGGAGATAGAGGTAACCAGCAAGTGTTACCATCGTTTGTAAATGATTTTATAAAAAATATTGCTAATATTATACCAATGTGGACCGCAGTTATGTTACCACACTTTCCTTTCTCACCAAAAATCAGCAGCTCGGCCAGCGTTGAATCTAATTTCAATCAAATTAAGAACAGAATCTTCCACCATAAGAAATTACCATTAAGAGCCGAGTATTTTGTAATTGAGCACATACGGAACAATTTAGGCTATGCAAAAATAATTTCTGCTAGTTCGGTGAGTAGGTATTTATATAAAAAAAAATATCTGCAATTATTTGAACAAAAATAAATATGTAATATTAAAATATTCTAGATTTCAATTCCTGATGTAAATAACGATCTAAAAACACATAATGAAATTAATCATATAAACGATAATATGTTATCCATTAACACTAACCGTGAGGTATGTGGTTTCTTGAATCAATTGGTACGGTTTTTAAAAGGTTTTATTGCAGATACTTGATGCTCAAAATGACGATGTAGAAATAAATATAGTAAACGGTGACAGAAACAAGTTTTCTATTGAGGTATATGATTTCCCATAATAATTGCTTTTGTATATTTTAATTGTTTTGTTGCAGATACTTGAAAATCAAAATATCATTATAGAAGCACTTGATAAAAATCAAGATAGAAATAATAATTTGGTATCTATTGACAAAAAGGTACACATGGGACCTAATAATTTTTTGTTTGTTTATTATTTAAGTTTTTCTTTTTTGCAGATAAATAACGATCCGAATGACAATGTAGAAACACATAATGATAATCATGATAAAAATGATAATTTTATATATACTAAAAATAAGGTGTATTTTCCATATTTGCTTTTGTCTGTATAAAAAAGACGTTTTATTGCAGATATTTGATGATCACGACGACGAAGAGATTTTGGTGAAAGCACTAGAAATTCAAGTAATAATACAAAAAATAAATCTTTGATAACGTCATTTTGAAGAGATACGCATTTTTTCATTCCATTTATAAACCAACCAAAATCAATCATACGCTAGTCGGTAACATACTGCTTGAATATACAAATTCATTCAAATTTCATACCATTTAGTAAAATAAACAAGCCAGTCACCAATTCATTTTTGTCAATTTCCAAAATATCAATACCAGATTTAAACCTCATTTAAATAATCATCCTGCTTTTCTGTTTGATTAAAGTACTTAAGCGGCTATAATATTATTTTTATTTTTCAGCAGAGTACACAAAATATGACATGTAATGAAACAACTAGCAGGGAAACTTATAGTAAGTTTTAAGTTCAAATTATAATTATTTCATACTTATGGTGTGAATTTTATATGCCATATGGACATATTTGTATATAAATAAAATATTTCAAGCACATAAAACAACTAAATTGAATACACAATATTTACTAGTTATACAGAATATTCATAAAATAATATATGATCGAATAAACTTATAAGTACATTTTTATTCTTAAATTTCAGATGACTGTGATTACCAGCAACTAGTTTGTACTTCATGTGATCTTGCAATCGTAGCCAATAGTCATTTAAATTTTATGATGTGTCACATAAACGTACACAACAATAATCATTGTGCTAAAAAATACGAAGAAAATTTATATTACAAGTATTGTTTTGAATATGGAATGAAAGAAAAATCTTTCTTAGAATCCACAGCTCAGGAAAATTGGATGGGGAAAAATATTACCGCCATTGAAACGACCAAGAAAATCTTACTTAGAACCTGAATCTGAGTTTATGCACATTAATTTAAATAAACCACCAAGGCTGCGCACAATAGGCTTGTTAAGAAACGGCAATATTGTTCATAAAAAACCAATATTTGTAGATAACAAATTAATAACTCTACGCAATACGTGTGGCTTCGATTCAATAGCGCAAGTATTTTGCTCAGCGTATTGCGATAGTGCCTACTTCAATAGGTATTTAAATAATGCGAACGATAAAGATCAGTTTACATGTCTGATTCATAAAATGGTCCATGGAGGAATAAATATCCATGTTTATAAATTACGGGCAAAAATTTTGTACGCCGAAGGACAAATTAGAAATTTAATGCAAAACATATGGGAAATTGCGTGTGAGGATACAATACCAAACATACTTGCCAAAATATTAACATCCATAAACATGGGTAATGTATATTACAACTGTTTACTGTGTTCTAACACAGAAACAGCAATTATAAAATTCATTTCAATACCCTTCAGTAATATATCTGATTTAGAAGACTGTATAAATGACAATGTTAATAAAACACAAATAAAAAAACTTTGCAATTTATGCAAAAGCAGAAATATGGAAAAAACTGTGAATATCGAAAATTACGTATTTATTGAACCACTAAATCAGGAGTCATATATATGTGAGATTTCTACAAATTTAAAATCGATACCGAAAAGATTAGTAGTTAATGAAGATACTGTTCTTCTGAGAGGTATTATAGGATACGAAGGTAAACGCGACGTCAATTCTATGGGCCATTTTGTATTGTTTAGCTATAGACATAATGGTAAATGGGAATTGTACAACGATTTAAAAATGAAGAAAGAACTTGCTTCACCTTCTACTCTCGTTCAGTGCTTTGGCTTATTTTACTCCAAATAGAAATTTATATATGTGCACTACTATATGTTAAGTTTATTTCTTAATTTATAAAATCGAGGAATTTTAATTTTTCATTATTCCTTATTTACAATATTTTTTGTTTTCGATGAAAATACTTTGAATTATATATTTATTTTTGTTTTTCTCAATGTGTCAAAGTTAGAAGTAAATGTAGGTAGGTATATTTATTTATGTACCAATATAAATGATAATAAAATATTTATAAAATAATTGTTCACATAAGAAAAATAATTGTTTTGTAATTAATTTTGCCCTTCAACATTCTTATTTGCGGAAATGAAATAACGGTAAAATAAGAAAAGTAATAAGTTAATACAATAATTATTTTAATCGTATAAATACAAGACAATGAAAGAGGACTAGCTTATTTGTATGTTAAAAAATATAAAGACAATAAAAATTGTCAACTGTTTCATAAAAAACAGCCTCAGAATAATAACTAAGTTATCAATTCATTGAGACCGGCGAAACCAATCAATCGGGAACGACAGACGCGTTTCGCTGTTATTGGAGCTCATCAGTGTAGTGAACCCACCAGCTGCTGTGAGGCAGTGGTACCGATTGACTGACTTGGCGAGATCTAAGATCCCATCAGATTGGTAAATGGAACTGAGAAGTAAATAAATACTCCCAGAGCCATCTACCGAAACTTCAACAGAAGTAAATTTTCAATTTGTATGGTTATTAAAAATAACGGTACTTGCATAACATATTAGTAATTTGTAAGATTATGACTAATACAATTCTGAACTTGTAATATGGGCGGTGCTAGGTTTTATTTTAATGGAGCTACGTAGGTAAAGCAAGTATAAAAGTGTCTGGAGCTTTCTTTTCGAGTAAAATATCAAGCTTGTTGGGGCTAGTGTCGATTTGCATCAAATCCCTTTCGCCCTGAATATAAACGTTAACATTAAAAATAATAATTAAGTGCTAGCTATATGGATAGTGGAGCTAGGTAGTGGAAGCAGTATATAATTTGGAGCTAGCGTTTGATTCGAATATTTTAATTTTGAGGGGCTAAGTTATCATTTTAATTTTAATTCTGAACCTCTAACGAGGGCGGTGCTAGCTTTTATTTTAATGGAGCTAGGTAGAGCTAGTATAAAAGTGTCTGGAGCTTGCTTTTCGCGTGAAATATCGAGCTTAATGGGGCTGGTGTCGACTTGCCCGCAACCCCCCCCCCCCCCCCACCCGAATATGAACGTTCATATTTTGGCTAATAAGTAGGTGCTAGCTATATGGATAGTGGAGCTAGGTAGAGCAAACTGTAAATTATCAGGAGCTAGCTTTTGACTCGATTATCTATAATTTGGGGGGCTGGGATTCAATTTTCGTCCTACTTCTGAAATTTTTACGGCGAAGGTGCCAGCTTTAATTTTATTGGAGCTAGCTAGTGCTAGATTAAAAGTATCCGGAGCTTTCTTTTCATATAAAATATCACACCTGAGGGGGCTGATGTCGACTTGGCCCCACCCCGAATATAAACCTTCATATTTCGCCTAATAATTAGGTGCTAGCTCTAGGGTTAGTGGAGCCAGGTAGAGCTACCTTTTGATTCGATTATTTTTATTGGGGGGGGGGGGGGGGGCAAGTCGACGGACCCAAATTATTACTGCTTTTCAAAATTTGATTCAAATGACGCTTCCATATCCCCTCGTCTTTGGTTTTAACTAAATATATCCTTGAGCCTAATATTTTAATTATTTCCGCATCAATCCACACAGGTTTATTAGGTATTCTATAATCTTTAACTAACACCTTTTCGTTTTCTAAAAAGGCAGTATTTCTTTTCCCTGGATAAATTATTTTTTGTTTAATCTGTTTATGTATAATTGTTTCTTGAGTATCCGGGAGTAATAAATCAAATTTCGTTCTAAGATTTCGATTTAAAAGTAATTTTGCTGGACTTTCACCGGTAGTAGTATGTGCTGTATTACGGTAAAGTAATAAAAATTTGTTAATTATATTATTAATATTTTCAGAATTATTTAATTATTTAAAATAGTGAAAAAATCTAAATGTACTCTACTCCACGGTTTAGTAGGCCATTCCGAATTATTAAGTTCAGCTCGTGGGGGCGCCTGTCTAAAGGTTTTGCAAATATTACAATTTAACGCGATTTCCTCTATTTGTTTGTCGAGGCTAGGCCACCAAAAATAACTTCGAGCTACCGCCTTCATTTTACTTATGTCCATATGTCAAGCATGTAATTCCGCTAGTAATGACCTTCTTAATTTATCTGGAATAATTACCCGTTATCCCCAAAATAAACAATTTTGTTCAACTGAAATTTCATTTTTACGTTGAGAGTATGGCAATAATTCGTTTGGTATATTTGAATTTGGCCAACCGCGGATGGTATAATTAAAAATTTTAGTAAGATTTATATCGCTACTTGTTTCTAATTTAATTTTCTTAAAATTTAAATTTCCAGGATTTATGTCTTCAATAAAATTTATTGAGCTAATATTTATATCACATGCCGTTTTATCGGTATTATTTGTGGATGAACGCGATAACCAATCCGCTTCATTTTTGTTTGTTTTAACATACTGAATTTCAAAATTGAAACACGATAGAAATGAGGCCAATCTTTGTAATCTATTAGCCGCTACCACTGGTATTCCCTTTTTTGGACCGAAAATAGGAACAAGTGGCTTGTGATCCGTAACGAGTATAAATTTTTGACCGTAAAGATATTGATAAAATTTTTGTACCGCAAATTTAATAGCTAATGCCTCTTTTTCTATTTGAGAGTATCGATAAAATTCGCGACGCGAACGCCACTGGTCGTGTCCCGTCTTTAAGCACATGTCCGAGTATTGCTCCGATTCCGTGGCTTGAAGCGTCTACCGTTAATTTTATAGGATATTTTGGATTAAAATGTACTAAACATTTCTTTGACATTAATATGTTTTTGATTTCTTGAAAAGATTTCTGACATTTTTCATTCCAAACAAATTTAATTCTTTTTTTAATAAGCTATACAAAGGATGTAAAATTGTTGCGGCATTGGGGATAAATTTATTATAATAGTTAACCATACCTAAGAAAGCTTTGAGTTCCGTAATATTCGTAGGTATATTTGCATTTTTAATTGAATCAATTCGTTCATCTGTTGTATGTAACCCATTTTTGTTTATTATGTGTCCCAGATATTTGATATGATCTTTAAAAAAATCACATTTTTCCCTTTTAATTCGCAACCCACAATCTAAGGCCCGGTATTATAAACGAATGTTAAAATTTAATAGCGTATTTTATAAATTAAGTAACCTACTATTTGCAAAAAGTGTATTATAAAGGTAATATAAATTTAGTCTCCTACTAAATCAGCTTATTAAATAAGCAGGGCTGTTTTGGTGGTATTAAATTTAGTTAGTAGACTATTAAAAGTATATTTCAATGTTATTTTATATTTTTGTTCTATAAATAATTAAAATAAAATAAATAAATATATCATCACGCCTTTTACCCATTACGGGTGTGGCACTCTGCTTACGCAGATCTCGGTAGGTGATATATTTTTTCGTATGAAGTGCGACTACCAGCCGTCAAATCATAGCCCCCAAGGATGTTAGTGGAGGGGGAACCACAGGGGTAAATTTAAGTTTGTAACTGTCGGCAGTGGGATTCGAACTGAGGATCTCACGATCCACAGTCCGACACGTTACCACGGAGCTATTTACCCCATCAAATACTTAATGGAAAATAATAAATAATGACAATAATTGCTAAATATTAAAGATATTTAAATCTTTAAAAATTTGTAGATATTTACATAGGTATTTCGAATATGATATCAGTATCATCGATTGATAGCGTTTCAACAATTGATAGGTTTTCATCTGTTTATTTCTTTTTATATCATTTCCTCCAGTTCTACCTAAATAAAAATATATTCTATTTTTTACGTGCCCCATATTAAATAATATCCAGTTATATTCTTCTTAGATTTCAGCTTTATTGATTTTATTTTAATATTTTCATAAAATAATTTTAAATAAATTCCATATCTTTGTCCTGAACTGTATATTGAATGAAATTAGACACTTCTATGGTTATATCTGCCCATACTTTTGTCTTAGCCTGCATACCCACTGCGTCTGTTTCTTTGTTTTTCAATTATGCCCCTGGATTGGGACATAATTTTTAGTAATTTAATTTTTTATTTTTCACTGTAATTTTTACCTTGTTCTATTTTTTTCATTTTTCTGAAAATATATTTGATGAATATAATTTTGGTATCAGTAACTGATGATGATATCAAATTTCATATTTTATACACTCCTTCATCATTCAATAATGTAATGGATTCAATAAATATTTGTATTATTTTATTTCAAATTGTTCCATTTAGTTAATTTTGTCATATTTTATGTAAGTTTTAATTAGTAATAATAATTTTCACTTCCGCCATCTACATGGAATATGTGTATACTTCTGATAGGGATTCTAACTTACCAACTAAATTTAATATGATTTGGTAACTTTTCTAGAGAGATTCGATTAACTAATAAGTAGGTAATCAAATAAAATTTTGCTTTATAATACCCACACAAATATTAAGTAGCATATTAAATTTAGTAGCATATTGGCTAACCGGCTATTTAACCAGCGTTTATAATACCGGGCCTAAAAGTAATAAAAATAGATTAAAAGAAATTAAAAAAATGTGTGTGCGTGTCAGCTCCGACACGCGACTGGAGTTTATACTCCTAAGTGACAGTTTGGCATTAGTATATGTTCATGTATTACAATAAACTCGCAGTTATGCATGTGCCAAATTTGAACTCATTCAGTTGAGTATTTTTCAAGTTAGCTGTCCGCCATTTTGTTTCAAGATGGCGGATTGTCAATAATATATGTTTATATATTATACTTTTGATCGATGCTAGGACTCTTCTTAATAACTAATTCTAATTTAATAATATTTTGTACATTTTCGCTACTTAAAACTATATATGTATTTCCTAACCTACACTTTAATTGTCTATTTGTTAAAATACTATAATCTATGTTATTTATATTAACAATTCGGTCCATTTCCGCCATGCTGCACTTTTCTTTTAAACTAACTCTTTTTAAAAATTGTAAAACTGCACTGATTTAGAATATTTAGTCACATTTACTTTTCAATACCACTACGTGTATTTACTTTTTCGACATACGAAATATTTTATTAAACTATCTTCTCAAAATAAATTATATGATTGATCCAAAATGTTCTAAGGCAGTAACAAAGATTTCGATATCTTACTATATTCAAAATTTTCCATTTCTCTGAATATATATTTGATGAATATAATTCTGGTAGCAGTAACTGATAATATCAAATTTCATATTTCATACACTCACTGATCATTCAATAATGTATTGGATTTAATAAATATTTGTAGTATTTTATTTCAAATTGTTCCATTTAGTTGATTTTGTCATATTTTATGTAAGTTTTAATTAGTAATAATAATTTTCACTTCCGCCATCTACATGGAATATGTGTATACTTCTGATAGGGATTCTAACTTACCAACAAAATTTAATATGATTTGGTAGCTTTTCTAGGGAGACTCGATTAACTAATAAGTAGGTAATCAAATAAAATTTTAGTTTATAATACCCACACAAATATTAAGTAGTATATTAAATTTAGTAGCATATTGGCTAAACGGCTATTTAACCAGCGTTTATAATACTGGCCCTAGGAGTTTTTTGAAAACTTGTTCTAACCGTTCTAAATGTGTTTTGTCGTCTGCCGCGGTAACTACTATATCGTCCAAAAAACGTATTACACCATCCATATCTAAGAGAACTTGCTCCATCATACGTTGAAACAAACTAGGTGCTGATTTAATTCCGTATGGTAGGCGGGTATATCTAAATAAACCTTTGTGAGTTGAAATTGTAACTAATTTAGAAGTATTTTCTGTTAATAAAATTTGTTGATAAGATTCAGTTAAATCAATTTTTGAAAATTTAGTACCTTCTTTTAGTTTTTCAAAAATGTACTCGATTCGCGGCAGAGGATAGTACACATCTTCTAGAACAGGATTTAACGTACACTTAAAATCGCCAGACAATCGAATAGATTTGTCTGATTTTACAATAGGTACGATAGGAGTTGCCCACTCTGAATGTTCAACAGGGACTAATATTTTTCTATTTATTAAACGATCAATTTCGTTTTCTACCTTCGGTTTCAAGGCTAGAGCTAATGGTCGAGCCTTGAAAAATTTAGGATTTGTTCCAGATTTTAATTTAAGATCCATTTTAGCTTTAGTATATGTTCCTATATCTTTTTCAAATAATGTCGAATATTTATTTAGTAATTTAGAAATTTTATTTTGAGAACTACAAATAAAATTAATTTCTTTTACTCCTAAATTTAGTAAGGATAAACCGTCTCTACCCAACAATGGGGGTCCTCCATTTTCGATTACTAATGTTTCTAACACATAACATACATCTTGATATTTAACCTTTAACCAAATTTTACCCAATGGTTTAAAAATAATACCTGCATAATCTTTTAAACTAATATTTACCTCATACATTTCATATTTATTGCAGTACTTATCATAAAATTTTTTTGAAATTGCTGAATATTGAGAACCAGTGTCTATTTCAAAATCAAAAGTTTTATTTTCAATAATTAATGGTAATTTAAATGCAGCTGTTTTAATATTACTTGATTTTAAATTATACATTGGTTCTGTATCTTCATCTACATTTACAGACATATTATAATTATTTTTCTTCATATTTTTCGATTTACACATTGTAGCGATGTGTCCCTTTATCCCGCACACATTGCAATTTTTATTTTTGAAAAAACACCTGTTCGAACTGTGATTTCGCTTACCACAAACTTTACACATTTCACCTTGAAACTTGTTGCTGGTTGTTCTGATGGCATGATGACTGTCGACGGGCTCTAGCTTGATAGCCGCGGAGCCGGCGTAGCCTTCTCCGAAGTGCTCGCGCAGTGCTGACTCCTTGGCCAGCGCGATTCTCTGCACCGCCTCGAATGTGACGGCCGTAACGTCCTCCTCCAGCAGTCGGTCCAGGATTCTGCTCGGGCCCAGCCCGATCACGAACAAGTCCTTGATTACTGATTCCAGTTCGTCACCAAAGCTACATTTAGAAGCTAAACTACGAATTCGCGCACTCCACTCTGCTATTGTTTCCGTGGATTTCTTACGAGCGTTGTAGAAATCCATCCGAGCCGCGAAATACGATCGCACTGGTGATAAATGTTTAGATAATAACTTTTATAGTACTTCGTATGTCTTCTCCGGCTTGTTCGGAACACACAAATTTGATAGTAATTGATATGTTTCGTCGGTTAATGCACTTAACAGAAACGCACGTTTTTTAGTTTCCTCAGTTATTTCGTTAACTATGAAAAACTGATTTAATCTTGCACTAAATATTTCTAAATCTAAGGTCATATGATCAAAGTCTTTTATATTATGCGCCCCGATCCATATAGTTTTCGTAGTCATTTTTAATTTAGTTTATTTATTTATATGTATATTTAGATTTATTTATGTTAATTTTATTTATTTTATTTTTTATCCTCGTCGCCAACTGTTGTGAGCGTAGCAGAAGGAAAAGTCGAATTATGGTTTTTACTTGTTTATTGCCAAACATGAACTGCCGTTTACAATAAAATACAACATAGAAAAAATAATACTTATTTTACGCGTGCGCAGCACTATGTATTAAGGATCCAGTAGTACACAGGGCCGTACTGGATAATATTAAATATTAATTTACCATATATATAATATATATATATATATATATATTAGAATGCGCAATGTTTATGAAAAAGTACGAATATTTGTTCGAAGATATGATTAAAAGGCACTGCCATGATACACGAAACAAAAATCAATTGAATATCAAACTAAGTAATTTATCAGTAGTTTATAACGGTGTACAAATTATATATATATATATATATATATATATATATATATATATATATATATATATATATATATATATATATATTATAATTTGTTATACTTTGCTATTGCGCATGATTACCCCCTCTTAGTACTTAAGAGTATTATGAGTAAGCATTGTTATAAATACTAAGAAATTAGACGGAAAAGCAATCGCTAGTCAGTCGTAGTAAAATAGTTTCATGTTTTGTATTTTTTAATCAAAAATAAATTTATATTTTTAAAGTCTAAAAGGCCTTAAAACATAATTGGCGCAGTCGCTGTAGGATGTTGAAAGCACAGAGAAATTTAAACAAAAAATTTCATCTGTGGCACTTTTTAAAAGTCTTATTTCAACTTCAACGAAATTTACAAGAACTTCAAAACCGGCTTCAACCTAAGCCCATCAGGGTCTAACCACGACCCATCTCTAAAGAAGACTACACGAAATCGACAACTTGCTGTCCAGGTAACCAGACCACCTCATCAGAAGGAAGAGAACTTGCTGATCGGTACCAGTTCACGTCGTCGAAGAGACAAGTCATCCGCAGAGCTACAAAACCTGCGTCTACTTGATTCCGAAGATGTCAGCTAAACTAACAATACTGCTAACCGTAGTACAGTAAGTAATATTAATAATTAATTAATTTTGTAAACACTTGTAAATTAATTGATGAGTGATTACTCATCCGAATTAGACGATTCGCAAGAACAAGATCCTGAGTTAGAAATAATAAATTCTAACCCCCTTAATATAATATTACGACCAAGTAAACTTTCAAAAGCATTTACAATGGCTAATATTAGTTTGAGTGAATTAAAAACGTTCACTGACGTAATTCCTCAATATGAAGGAAATATAAAATTACTAAATAATTTTATAAAAATGGTAGACGAAATCTACGCAACAAGTAACTTGCTAGCTCTATCACAGCTACAAAAAACATACTTATTTGAAATAGTGAAAACAAAATTAGTTAGTAAAGCAGTGGAACTTCTTTCCGAAAATAATTTTAACGATTGGGCAGAATTAAAATTATATTTAACAAATAATTTCACGGATAAATTGACAGCAGAAACAATACTACAAGAAATTATGTATAGTAAACTTAAAATGAATCCAGGATACTACATTAAAATTCATATTGGAACAATTTATGCATTACAAATCAAAAATACTTTTGACTGCATATAGTGTAGACCAAAAGAATGCAATCATAACAGAGGTACAAACATTAATTGTAAGACACTTTATTTCTTTGTTACCCACTAGTATAAGAGGTTCATTCATTGTTAAGGACCCTAGTACCCTAGAGCAATGCGATTTGTTGTTAAGAAATGAATTTAGTTTCACTAACCAAAATCAACACACCTCTCCACTTTTAAGAAATATACCAAATCATAATATACCACCGCGGAAATTTCCAGCTGATAATTTCCCCTCACAACCAATAAATCTTAAACAAAATTTTAATAGAAATAACACTCCTTTCGCACCCAGACAAAATGAAAAAAATGCCATACAAACCAGACAGCAGTTTAAACCACAACTAATGTCGACTCAGACCAAACAGACTCAACCTATGTCTTTCCAAACTGTTAGACAAAATTATAATATAGAACCCGAAGAACAAACGAAGACAACGAAATAGAGATTAACGAACAAAATTTGGACCAACATAATGATTTTTTAGAATTAGGAACAAAGGTACAAGAGAACATTGCATAATGTCCTCACTAACAAATGATCTATCATCATTACAACAAAATTATTTTAATATACTTTTTGATACCGGATCATCCATAAATTTAATGCATCCAGATTTAGCAGAACAATTAAAATTGATGCAAACAGATACAAAATTGACATTTAATACAGTAAACCGAAAATCAACTTGTAATAAGTATGTAGAAATCAGAGTGAATGGCAAAATAATTAAATGTTACATATATAAATTTCATAAAAATTATAACTTATTATTTGGAATGGAAGCATTTCGTATACTTGATATAAAATTAGATTTTAAAAATAATAAAGTAACAATGAATGAAAAGCATTATAAATTAAAAGAAAAAATGAACGTAGAAATTAATTCAATAGAAATTAGTAACCCTCATCTGAATATAATAGAAAAACAAAAGTTAGATGAATTACTTAAAAATTATAAAGATTTATTCCCAAAAGAAAATGAACCCTTATCTCACACAAACATTCTCACACATAAAATAATAATGTCCGACGAAACACCCATTTATACAAAAAATTATCGATTACCACAAGTTTATGAGAAAGAAATTGTACTACATGTTAATAAATTATTAGAAGAAAACGTAATTTAAAAATCATATACCCCCTGGTCATCACCTATTTGGATATTTCCGAAATAGGCCGATGCATCTAAAAAAAATAAAACTAGGATGGTCATTGACTTTAGAAAAATTAATGCGAAAACAAAAGATGATAAATTTCCTATCCCAAATATTGATAAAATTTTTGATCCTATTGGCAAATCAAAATACTTTACAACTTTGGATTTACATTCAGGATTTCATCAAATAGTTATGGATGAATCAGATAGGGAAAAAACAGCTTTTTCCACCCCTTCAGGACACTATGAATATCTTAGAATGCCTTTCGGTTTAAAGAATGCCCCAGCAACGTTTCAGAGAATGATTAATACAGCCTTAGGAGAATTAGTTAATGATATGTCTCGTATCTTTAGACAATGTAATAATTTTCGGAAAAACCTTAGAAGAACATATAATAAATATAGGAAAAGTATTCGAAAAATTACGTAAAGCGAATTTAAATATTCAGAAAGATAAATCAGAATTTTTTAAATCAGAAATTAAATATTTAGGTTATATAATAAATCATAATGGACTCAAAACCGATGAAAGTAAAATTGAAAGTATAAAAAAATTAATTATTCCTAAAACAAAAAAGGAAATAAAACAGTATTTAGGTACCCTGGGATGGTCTAGAAGATATATTCCAAATTTTGCAGAGTTAACGAAACCGTTTCCTAAGTGTTTAATGAAAGAATCTCAGGTAGATATTTATGACCACGAATATCGTGCAGTATTTGAAAACAGTAAAAAGATAATAGCTGAATCAGCATTACTACAAATACCAGACTTTAATAAAGAGTTCATACTGACAACTGATGCCTCTGATTATGCAATCGGAGCCGTATTAACACAAACACATGACAATCAAGAAAAACCCATATGCTACGCTTCAAAAACTTTAAATTCAGCGGAACAAAATTATTCAACTATAGAGAAAGAATTAAAAGCAATCGTTTGGGCAATAAAAAATTTCAGACATTATTTATACGGAAGAAAATTCAAAATCAAAACGGATCATAAACCTTTGGTATGGCTTTTTAATATGAAAAATCCAAATCAAAAACTAGTGCGTTGAAAAATTGAATTAGGAGAATATAATTTCGAAATTGAGTATTTGAACGGGAAACAAAATGTTATCGCAGATTTGTTATCAAGACAAGACCCAGAAACAAAGATAACGGTAAAAACTAGAAATTTGTTAAATAAAAGAATTATCGCACACTGTGTGTCACGCGATTTTGAAATGTTAAAAGGATTGGCAGAGGAAATAACAAAAAAATATGAAAGTAGAAAATTTGTAATAATAATGAATCATTAAATAAACACTTAGTCATGCAGAAGTTAGGTGATAGAATAATAATTGACTTAATAACAAAACAAAATCATTACAATCAACCTTCTATTAAAAATTTAGATAGACCATTAAAAGAGTTGTGAGATTTTTTAATAATGAATGACTTACATGAAATAAACATTCCTAAATTAGGTTGCGGATTAAATAGATTATCTTGGATAGATAAATATATATATATATATATATATATATATATATATATATATATATATATATATATATATATATATATATATATTGTGGGATAAGTTGTCTAGGGTAACTTCTTTAAACACTTTACTCACAGATATCAACAGATTTATTTTTATAGAAAATACATAAAAGTCAAGTTAAAAAATATGACAGCTCTATTTCATCTATTTTTTAAAAACATCCACCGCCGCCTTCTTATTTCTGCCTCCTACCATCGACGTAGACGTAGTCAATCCCCACATCTCGGCCAACCTGACCGTCGACCTACTCGGGAAACGATTTCTCGCTGTAGTCTGACACTTTTTTTTCTTCGTAAGTTTTCCAGGGTTTGAGAAATTCTGCGCACGTGGTAGTCTTCACTGGCTCTTCGTGAACACCTTCCTTTGTTACGTCGTAAGTGTTGTTTGGTTTAAGTTTAGAAATACGGTAAGGACCTAGGTATTTAGGTTTGAGTTTGGATCCAGGGGCGTATTGCGTTTTCTTGATCGCAACACGGTCGTTTTGTTGATATTTTTTTGCAACTTTTCTCCTTTTATTAAATGATTTTTTATTCTCCATTTGAATTTTGAGAATCTGTTCTTTAGCTTTTTTTCAAATCTTCTCTATTGTCTTCGTAAATTGCTATAATTTCTTCTTCTATTAGCTTCTTCAACTTCTGGTCTTCTCTATTTTGCATAGGAATTCCAATCAATAATTCGAATGGTGTCTTCTGAATACTACGGTTGTAGGATGAGTTGAGGATACGTTGTACATGTCCTAAAAATTGTATCCTTTTGTGGAGGAAGCGGTACTTCTTTTTATTAATTTGTAGTCCGTATTCACTAGCGATCTTGAGAACAATCATCAACCTTTCTACTGCTTGCTCTTCATCTTCTGCTAGGATTATTAGATTGTCCATATAGGCTAAGGCTATGTTTGTATTTATCAGTTCTCGAAAAATTCTATTAACAAATCTTTGGAAGACTGCTGGTGCGTTCAAAAGACCAAATGGCATCCTTTTGAACTGATAGAAATTCTTGTGAGTTACAAATGCGGTATACTGTCTACTGTCTTCCTCAACTTCAACATGATGAAAGCCTTTTTTCAAATCAATGCTACTGAAAAGAGTTGCCTTCTGAAGTTGGTCCAGTATGTCTTCGATTAAAGGTAATGGGTAGCGGTCTTTCACTATTACTTTGTTTATCTTGCGGTAGTCTACACACAGTCGATGAGACCCATTTTTTTTTTTTGTTAGCACCACTGAACTTGCATATTCCGAGTTACTAATTTCTACGACTCCGTCATTGATCCAATTTTCTACTTGTTTGTCCACTAACTCTTTTTCCACTAATGGTAGTCTTCTAGGCGTAGATAAGATTGGTTTGTCGTCTTTTAACACAAGCTTCAACTGTAGGTTTGTGGATTTAATTTTATTTGGTTCATACGTCGATATAATTCGGCGAAATTCTTCTTTTGCTTCTTCTGACGCGTTCTCCCCAATATCTAATTCTGTTTCTTCATCTTCGACTTGGATGTCTAATATAAAACAGTATTCCGCCTTCTTCTTTAATTTTACACCATTTTGACTTATTTGTACTTCCAGCGTTGTGAGAAGTTCAGCACCAATGATTCCGTCACTAGGCATAACGTCGTCTACTACCACATATATTCTGGTTGCAAAATCTTATTCGTCTATTTTGATGTAACTAGTGAAATATCCTTGAGTCTTAGAGATAGCGTTCGCAAATCCTTTCATTGATAGACCGAATGGATGCAGGGTCGGAGATCCTATCTTCTTATGGATGGATGATTTGATTAAATTAAGTTGACTTTCAGTATCCACTAGCATGTTTATGGGTACGTCATTTATGATTACCATCTTATGCATCATCTCAAGAGGAGTGGTAGAAATGTTATTTACTGTAGATCCTTGCTCTGAGTTATTCTTGGAAGAACAGTCTGTAGCTTTATGCCCAAAGTTATTGCACTTAAAGCACTTAAAACCCTTAGATTTACTGGGACAGTCAGTGGAACGATGTCCTTTTTCTCCGCAGGAATAACAATGGATTTCACTCTTCGGATTTTTAGCTTTACTTGTTCTAAAAGTATTTAAGGGGGCTTTTTCTCTTGTTTGGAGAGTTTTGCGATCTACCTTCACTTCGACGGATTTTGATTTGATGGAATCATACAGTTTAACTCACTCCTTGAATTCTTTGAAATCCTTTGTACCATAAAGTAAGACTTTGTTCACTGGTTCGTCTAGAATCCCATCTATAATATATTCAATAATAACCTGAGCTTCGATGTCAGCTCGACTTCCTAGTTCTCTCATTGTTATGACGTATTCTTGTAACGTCTCATCTTTTCTTTTCATCCTATTCATCAATAACCTGTGAACTTCGGAACTGCTAGCCTTCGTTTCAAATTCTTTTTGTAATACTGCCTTTAGCTTTGACCAGGTAGTAATTCCTTTTTCAGATTGAATTAATAATCTCGCTAGTCCTTCTAGTGATTTCTTGGCGAAGACAAACTTTTGTAGGTCGTTCCAAAACATGAGAAATGAAATTTCCTCGAAATCTTCCAGCCATTTCTTTATAGGGTATCCGTCTTTACCATTGAAACGACGTATTGTGTCTTCGATATCTCTAAAATTCAGTGGGAACGCAGGCCCATTTGATTTCATTGTTATCGCAGCGTCTGTTGTATCTTCATCTACTTGCGTCTTTTTAGGTTTGTAATTTTTATTTTTATCGTCTTTTGTTTTGGTACATCTTGTTTGATTTTCGTCTTCTCGTCTTCTGAGTATAATTCCTCCTTTTGAACCGCTAGAATTTTTATCTAATCTTCTTCTGTCAAAGTTATCATCGTTTTCCTCATTATCGGACTGCTTCTTCGGACTGCTCATCTTCGTCATTTTTATCTTCGGACTTGTCTTCGTCTTCAGATTCGTCTTCTTCTTCGTCTTCAAGGTGGCATAGGAATGATATAATTCTTCTTGCGATGTCTTCATTCGAGCCATCATAATTTAGGTTAAGAACGTGGCAAACTGCAGTTAAATCGCCTATTTGAATATCTTTTGTTTCATCCACTTTCTCTCCGTATTCATCACTGTCTTTGTCAAATGAAAAACCTGAGAACTGTTTGAGTTTCTTCCTGCTCAATCGCGATTGTTCATCCTGGAATATAATTTTTTGTAAAACTTTAAGTGGTTTTAGCTTCCCGATCGATATATTTTTCCCTATAATATCTTTTTCTCCAAGCGTCGTCATTGTTATTTTACCAGCACTTAGTTTATCCGCTAATACAATCAATTCTTTTCTACGAAGTATTTTAAAATGAACACACTTAAAGTCACCTGCTTTTTAACCGCAGTTCTGTCCAGATCCCGGACGAGCCCCCAAAATATGTGGGATAAGTTGTCTAGGGTAACTTCTTCAAACACTTTACTCACATATATCAACAGATTTATTTTTATAGAAAATACATAAAAGACAAGTTGAAAAATATGACAGCTCTATTTCATCTATTTATTAAAAACATCCACCGCCGCCTTCTTATTTCTGCCTCCTACCATCGACGTAGATATATTGTGGGGATTGACTACGTCTGTTGATACATGTGAGTAAAGTGTTTGAAGAAGTTACCCTAGACAACTTATCCCACATATTTTGGGGGCTCGTCCGGGATCTGGACAGAACTGCGTTTAAAAAGCAGGTGACTTTAAGTGTGTCCATTTTAAAATACTTCGTAGAAAAGAATTGATTGTATTAGCGGATAAACTAAGTGCTGGTAAAATAACAATGACGACGCTTGGAGAAAAAGATATTATAGGGAGAAATATATCGATCGGGAAGCTAAAACCACTTAAAGTTTTACAAAAAATTATATTCCAGGATGAACAATCGCGATTGAGCAGGAAGAAACTCAAACAGTTCTCAGGTTTTCGATATCTTAACATATACACATATTTGTTAATTTTATTAGCCAGAGAATTTATATTAACTTTCCATTTAAGATCTTTTTCAATTTTTAATCCTAGGAAGGTAGCATTATCTAAAAATGGTAAATTGTCGTTAGAACCTACTTCAAACGATTTCAAATTAGGAATATAATTTCCAAATTTAATAACTTGGGTTTTTTAGTATTCATTTTCATGCAATTTCTATTAAACCAAGTTTGGAGCGATTCTAAGGCTTTTGATATTTGGTCCGTTAGATCGTTTTCATTATTTGATTTACAGAGTAAAACTGTGTCATCAGCAAATAAAAGTAGTTTATTAATAGTACAATTCGGTAAGTCATTAATATATAGGATGAATAAAAGTGGCCCTAAGATGGAACCTTGGGGAACCCCTCGGTTGTTAATTTCCCAATCAGAGAATTGAGTATTATTACTGGTAGCTTTTCCAGTTTGTATTTTGACTTTCTGATATCTGTCTGCCATGTAGGATTCAATAAGATCGAGTACTGTACCTCTTATGCCGTAAAACTGAAGTTTGTAAAGTAGTTGCTCTTTAGAAATACAATCAAAGGCTTTACTCAAGTCTGAAAACAAAGCGATAACATGTTCCTTGTTGTTCCAGGCATTTAAAATATATGTAATGGCTTTAAAAATAGAAAGATTTATTGATTTATTACGAACAAAGCCGCGTTGTTCTTCACAGATTAAACCGCATGTTTCAATAAAATTTGTTATTCTATTATATATTGCTTTCTCAAATACTTTGGAAAAACCACTAAGCAAAGAAATTGTCTATAAATGTTAAGATGACTGCGATCTCCACTTTTAAACAGTGGTATTATAATTGCTTGCTTTAGTAATTTTGGAAAAATTCCTTGATAAAAAGATAAATTGATTATATGGGTTAACGATATAGTGATACTTTCTGCACAAAATTTAATTATTTTATTAGGAATTTCATCCCAACCAGCAGTCATAGATGATTTGATTTCTGTAATTAGCATAAAAACTTCAGATTCAGTAACGGGATTTAGAAATAAAGATTTTGTATTATTAGTAAAGGTTTCCCAAGGTTTAGGATTACCAACACCTATATATTCTGCAATATTTAAGAAAAAATTATTTAATTCATTGGCAATATCATTTGGTTCAGTTAAGATCAAATTAGAATCATTCTTGGAAAGCTTTATTATAATATTGTTGTTATTACTTGTATTTTAAGTTGCTAATTTGTTAATAATCGACCAGGATGATTTTATTTTTTTAGCAGAGTTGTTAATTATATTACTATAAAAATTTTGCTTTGCCTCTTTTATTTGTTGTTTTAGATATTTAGTAACAGAAGAAATATTCTATTTTATGTAATTTACATCTAAATTTAATGTTGTAGCGGCACTTAAAAGAAATTTTAAATAAGACTTTTTATTTGATAGGTCTATTATTTCGTTAGTAATCCAGGATTTCGTTGTTGCAACGTTATCCGTTTTTTTTTTTGAGTGGGAAGCATATATTAAGGTTATATGTAAAGATATCTAAAAATTGAGAATAGGCTTCATCTACATTGGAGCATGCAAGAGCTTTACACCAGTTTACGTTTGACATCATGTAAAGGAAATGGTTTTTGTTCGTATTTGAGAAATTTCTTTGATAGATATAGGAAGTATCATTACTTTATTTATTTCCACCTCAGATATATATATATATATATATATATATATATATATATATATATATATATATATATATATATATATATATATATATATACAGGGTGTAACATAAATAAGTACATTAAATTTAACCAGTTATAGAACTCGTCGAGAGGAACAATATTTCTTAATAACATTTTCTTCTAAATCGCATTTTTACCATCGCACAAAATGACGAGTCGTTCAGGTATTTTCATAATTTGATCTAGTAGCAGTATCCATGACAATAGTAATGACATTATTGATGTTGACAAATGTCACTTGTCAACTTATTCAAATACATTTTGAGTATTTGCGGATGGCGTCAGCAGTGTATTTACTATAATTTTCATGATTCACCAAAAAATAACATTAAATAAATAATCATGTACATGTACCACATACACAATAAACTTGGTAACAGAGAACATAATTCTCATATGCTCAGTAACAGATTTGTCAGTTTGAATTTGCTTTATCTCTGCTGCTCTTTTATCTTCCAATTCAAGTTCTTCATATTTGTTTATTAATTGCACCTTACTTGCATCCTTTTCTGATAAAATAAACTGGAACCAGTACAAGAATGGCAGCTACATACATAGCAGTCACTGATGTGTATTTTTCTTTCTTGATTGTAAAACTCATTATACCACAAATCAAATTTAATATAAGTAATATAAGTATAATATAATATAAGTACCACAAATCAAATTTAATATGATAAGAAGAAATAATGAAAAATGGATTAAACATAATAATAATGCACTAAATAGCTACGTAAAAATAACTTTTATTAACACTGTCAAACGCGTCTTGTAATGGGCGTTGACCCTATAGTAGTTTAAAATTTATCCACCAGGTGGTGAATAGTCCCCAGAAGTTAGCTGCGGAAAAATTAGTATTTGGACAGATACAATACGATCAGATAAATTATTTATTTATTTAAAATACATTGCCGGATAGACGAGAGCCTAATAACAAGGCAGGAAAATATAGGAAACTATCTATTTTTATTATTCCATTACCCAAAAATAAACTAAGAAAAACATATTTTCTATTAAATGGTTGGTACCACGCAGAATAAAGTTGAAATTTTCGGCCAACTTCAGGTTTAGTCCAGATTATTACTTTGAAGGTAATATAGTCAAATCGATTGTAAGCTACGAGATTAGAACGGCGACTTCGGCTTACCCGTAAACCCAACAATACCTGTTAAATTGTATTAATAAAAAAAACAATCAAATTCAATTTTCTGTGTACGTCCGAACACCAGCGTAGTCGATAAACAACTGACTTGGCATAATAACATTCAGCAATTATAAGGAGGACCTTACACAACCATCGCGTCACAAATTAGTCACTAATTGATTACGAACGTACCTAACGCGTTACGACAACGGCAGCGATTGACTCAGCCGCTCGCACCGGGTGTCGACACAGACACACACTCGAATCCCATTCTCGGGTTCGGGATAAAAGAGTAATAATAGTAATGATTATGCACTTACGTCATGTGGATGTACCCCTCTTAAGATCATACTCGTGTGACATACATTCTCTCTGGACATCATCCAACATCCAATCCAGTTATCAATTCTTTCTCGCCTACCCATCTGTCTCCACAGGATATGCGGTACTTACGACTTCGTCTCACGGAACACACTTCCGATATCCCTTCGGCAACTATGCCAGGCAACACATGCCTCCGCTTAATAACGAAAACTCGTGTCAAAGCACCGCGTGCCTCAGCTTGACAACTCATGTCACATAACGTACCACAGCTCCACACGACAACTCGTGTCAAGGCACCGCGTGCCTCGGCTTGACAACTCATGTCACATAACGTACCACAGCTCCACACGACAACTCGTGTCAAGGCACCGCGTGCCTCGGCTTGACAACTCATGTCACATAACGTACCACAGCTCCACACGACAACTCGTGTCAAGGCACCGCGTGCCTCGGCTTGACAACTCATGTCACATTTGGCTCGGGAAAAACCACAGACAGCCTGGGACTCACAAGGAGCCCCCGCGACGTATGTAAACAATTAAGTCAAGCATACGTCGGACACCGTGTGAACAGTGGCTGAAATAAATGTAGTATTATATTACTCGCCCAGCTTTCCGCTTCGCCTTGCGGCGAATGCTCCACGTGAATCCAAAACACTTCGCTATTGTACTTGTTACACTTTTAATAGTATTCGCTCGGCAAAAGTGACTAGTTTTCCTGCGTTCTACCTAGAGTCTGTTATTAAAACGTCAAGCTACGTAGGTTGTGATGCGGTAATGATGCGATAACTCTTTTGTAGCCCGTTTATTCATAATAGCGATTTATACAATGAATTATAAATATGAGAAAGAGAGAAAAAAAAACTTAATATAAATTATTATCTTACATTCGGCCATCCTGACGTATCTTCGCCCTCGAAGATGAATTGGTTTATTCCCCGTCGTTTTCCGCTTCTGACATTCCCTGTTCTGGAATCCACGGTTTCATTTTGTCTACGGCGACAACGTTGTGGTATTTTGCACGTTTGCTCCTTTGAGAACCTGGGATGTCCGCAACTTCGTAGCGGTCATTTTGTAATACTTTACAAATCTTGAATGGGCCAGCGTATGTTGGTAGCAGTTTTTGACTCGAGCCCGTTGCGGCGTTTGCTTTTTCTACGAGCACGAGATCACCTTCCTGGTAGCTCGGAGCGGCTTTACGTTTTTGGTCAAACGTGTTTTTCTGCTTTTCTTGGTCGTTCCGCATCCTTTCCGCAGCATTTTTGCGGATGTCATCTAAATCGTTACCTGGTTCTTTGTCCAATTCAATTTCGGATATGATGTGCGCATCTGCGGGCGATCGCGGTATGTACCCAAATAACATTTCGCTTGCAGTTTTACCTGTAGCCTTATTTATCGTGTTGTTAATAGCGAACTGAATTTTTCCTATTTCTGCATCCCAGCGATCCGGTTCGGCTACGCTTGTTTTCATTGCTGATATAATGGTGCGGTGATAACGTTCACACTGCCCGTTTGCTCTCGGAGTTGCAACCGCATTGAGAATGTGAAGGACACCTAAGTTTTGGCAGAAAGTTTTAAATGCTTGGGAGGTGAATGCGGTGCCGCGGTCGGAAATTATTCTCGCCGGAACTCCCTGTGTTAAAATGATGTCTCGTAGGAATGAAATGACATGGCGGGTTTCTGTAGATCGTACCGCTTTCATGAGTAAATATTTTGTGAACGCACACACTACTACAATTAAATATGAATTTTGCTTTGTCGTTACCTCAAATGGTCCCAGATGATCCACATGCACCGTGTGGAACGGTATGGCCGTCTTTTCGATAGGATGTAGGAATCCTGGCTTTGGTCCTGACGGCTTCTTATTGTAAAGACATGGGATGCAACATGCGAGGTACTTGATGACATAATCTCTCATTCCTGTAAACCAGTAGTTTTCGTTGAGTTTAGTGATTGTTTTTTCCAGAGCGAAGTGGCCCATGTCGTCGTGTGCCCTTTTGACTATTTCTCGTCTCATTCCCTTGGGGACCACCCAGCGTCGTCCGTGATTGGTGTTCTTGTATACTTTTCCTTCATACAGCTCATAATTCTTTTGAATGTCTCTTTCCGCGTCGTTAGTGGCGTCTCGAGAAAGTATTTGGTGGATCTTTCTAAGTTCGGGATCATTTAATTGTCCGGCAATCATCCAATCTATTTCCCCGATGTGTAAAACGTTTGTTTCCTGCACGGCGATTGCTGAGCTAGACGGGTTTCGGCTGAGAGCATCTACATGCTTCATCCTCTCACCTGCTCGGTGTTCTATATCGAAAGTATACTCGGAGAGCTGAAGCCACCATCTGGCGATTTTTGGACATATATCCTTTTTCTTTTGTGCTGTTTAGTTTGCGGTAATCCACGCACATCCTATCCTCTCCACTTTTCTTCTTTACCAATAATATCGGTGATGTAAAAGGAGAATCTGATTCGCGGATAATTCCAGCATTTAGTAGATCTTGTGTCATTTGTCTAACCTTTTCTCGCTCACTGATGCTGAGACGATACGGTCGGTATGATACAGGCTTTTCGCATTCCAGAGTTATCTTCATTTCTGCTGATTTTGCTCCCCCTAGTTCTTGTAGGTTTTGTGCAAAACAGTTTCTATAATTATTTAGCAGTTTCAGCAGTTGTTGTCGCTCTTCAGATGTTATTGGTCCAGTTTTAATATCTGTAGGTGTTAAAGGCGGTAGTTGTTGGGGTTCTACGCGTAATACATGTAGATCGGTGGATGTGTCTTCCGTATCTGCTACGCAGGGCCATCCGGTGGTTAGTTTCATTTTCGGTCGAATTGTTAATTCTTGGTCTGACAAATTCATGATTGGTAAGGTTGAGTTTCCGTCTATTCCCACATGTAACACCAGCCCTGGCACGCACGAGGTTTGTTGATTCTTCTCTCGGATGGTGGTTTCAACGTATAATTCTCCCGTGAATGCGTTGTTGACTCGGACTGGTACGTGGCCCAGGTGGTTTGATGGTATTACGGTGGCAGTCTTGGCCCACAACACCGTTGAATCCTGTGTTGCGTTCGTCGCTTTCTGCTCTTGATTTGCTTCGGCCGCTGTGATTCTTAGAGTTTTGTCATCCTTGTAAACGGTAACGTTCGGGCTTTCGGTGAATGGGTGGCCGATGATGAGTTGGATTTCTTGCACTGAATCGGGAACTACGTCTGCTACTACACTTACCTCCGCGTTGTTGATCCGTAAATCGAAGGCGGTGGTACCTAGTGTTTCCACCCTTCCGTTTCCGTAACCACGAATGACTTTAGTATTTGATTTATCCACGCTCAAATTGAATTCATCAGTTGTTCCTTGCCGGATAGTGACACATCCGCTTCCAAAATCGAGGTATCCCCTAGCTGATTTACCATTGATATACGCGTTTACAAAAAACTTGTCGTTGCTGCTTCGCTGTGGTGCCTCTAGCAGTAGGGCGGTACGCGTTGTGAGCGGTTCTGAGGGTTTCTTGTTCTGGCTTCTATTCGGGCAACGTAATGCGATGTGTCCCTGTTGGTTGCAGCTGTAGCACACAGTTGATCGGTGGCGGTTTTGGTTATTTCCGGGGTTGTGCGCTGGTTTGTTGTGTCTGAAGTTAGTGGCGTTCCCTCGGAAATTCCTCTTGACTGGCAGATGCCTTGTATCCTGATAGGACGGTTTGTCAGACCTGTTGCGACGTTCCTTATGTGTCCTTAGGTATTCGAACAGCGATTCTGGATCTTGATAATTTCCTGCTCGCGCGATTGACTGGATGCCGTCATCTGGTATCCCGGCGATGATACACGATACTGCGTCGGCTCCGGTGATGTTGACAGCTGATAGAAGTGCATTCTTTTCGTAGAAGTAGCGGATCATGGTCTCTTCGGGTCGCTTTATTCGGCGCATCATTTCCTCCAAGCGAGCGTGGAAGTCGCGTTTGCTGGGGAAAGCGTGCATCAGTTTTTGTTTCCATTCTTCCCAAGAGTACTTCACCGACGGCAAGCTCCTGTACCACACTCCGGCCAGTCCACGAAGTTTCTCTAATGCATAATATACGGTGGTCTTTTCGCTCCACTCGTAGATATCGCGGAGTTCGTCCGCTTTTCGTATCCATTTTACCACATCCTGGGCCGGATCTTCGGGGTCGAATGGAGGTAATGCGTCGCCTCGGACGTTCAATTTGGGCTGTGCCATATTTTGTGCCTGGGCGCCAACAACCCCTGCCAATCCATGCACCAGGGTCGCCAATTCCGATAGTTGGTTGCTACTATTGGCAGCGCCCTCTTCATAATGGCGTTCGTGCTCCTGCCGACGGTTGTGGCTACGCTCGCGGTGGTGATGGTCGCGGTGCCGATTACGTGACCTGCTACGGGTCCTGCTGCGGCTGCGACCGTAGTTAGGCAAGCTTGGTTCGTACTCCTCATAGTACCCTTCCATACTGTCACGTGGTGAATCCCACTTCTGAAATGTAAGCTACGAGATTAGAACGGCGACTTCGGCTTACCCGTAAACCCAACAATACCTGTTAAATTGTATTAATAAAAAAAACAATCAAATTCAATTTTCTGTGTACGTCCGAACACCAGCGTAGTCGATAAACAACTGACTTGGCATAATAACATTCAGCAATTATAAGGAGGACCTTACACAACCATCGCGTCACAAATTAGTCACTAATTGATTACGAACGTACCTAACGCGTTACGACAACGGCAGCGATTGACTCAGCCGCTCGCACCGGGTGTCGACACAGACACACACTCGAATCCCATTCTCGGGTTCGGGATAAAAGAGTAATAATAGTAATGATTATGCACTTACGTCATGTGGATGTACCCCTCTTAAGATCATACTCGTGTGACATACATTCTCTCTGGACATCATCCAACATCCAATCCAGTTATCAATTCTTTCTCGCCTACCCATCTGTCTCCACAGGATATGCGGTACTTACGACTTCGTCTCACGGAACACACTTCCGATATCCCTTCGGCAACTATGCCAGGCAACACATGCCTCCGCTTAATAACGAAAACTCGTGTCAAAGCACCGCGTGCCTCAGCTTGACAACTCATGTCACATAACGTACCACAGCTCCACACGACAACTCGTGTCAAGGCACCGCGTGCCTCGGCTTGACAACTCATGTCACATAACGTACCACAGCTCCACACGACAACTCGTGTCAAGGCACCGCGTGCCTCGGCTTGACAACTCATGTCACATAACGTACCACAGCTCCACACGACAACTCGTGTCAAGGCACCGCGTGCCTCGGCTTGACAACTCATGTCACATTTGGCTCGGGAAAAACCACAGACAGCCTGGGACTCACAAGGAGCCCCCGCGACGTATGTAAACAATTAAGTCAAGCATACGTCGGACACCGTGTGAACAGTGGCTGAAATAAATGTAGTATTATATTACTCGCCCAGCTTTCCGCTTCGCCTTGCGGCGAATGCTCCACGTGAATCCAAAACACTTCGCTATTGTACTTGTTACACTTTTAATAGTATTCGCTCGGCAAAAGTGACTAGTTTTCCTGCGTTCTACCTAGAGTCTGTTATTAAAACGTCAAGCTACGTAGGTTGTGATGCGGTAATGATGCGATAACTCTTTTGTAGCCCGTTTATTCATAATAGCGATTTATACAATGAATTATAAATATGAGAAAGAGAGAAAAAAAAAACTTAATATAAATTATTATCTTACACGATTAATAATAATTACAAAAGTTATAATTATAAATATGGGTGATTTTACGAATAGTGAGTTGACTGACATTGTGCTGGCTTATGCTGAAGCTCAGGGAAACGCAGTTCAAGCTCGTCAAATTTATTTGTAGCGTTTTCCAAATCGTAATTTTAGCGATGTCTTCAGTGTTGTATTTACAACAACGGTGAACACTTTGAACATTTATTGTGAATTCATTTCACAGGAAAATATTTGGTTTTGCTTCTGTATGTTGAAAAAGGTATTATTAATTATTTGAACATTAAGGTTAAGTTGAAATTTGCTAATAAATTAACAGTTGTTACTTACGTAATTTCGGATGGATTCTCATTGGAATTTGTTCTTTAGCTTCAATATAACAGTATATTATTGGAAAATACAATTTTTAACAGATTTAGTTGACAGCGTATACACTAACGCCATCTGGCTGATAACACGAAAACTGCTTGAAGCCATTGAAGCTAACTTCAGTTCTTTTAATTTTGCAATGTAGCAACAAGCATTTGTTTTACATTAGCGGGTAAGCTAATTTGTAATAAATCTTTAATGAATTTTAACTCGAAAAATAGATGAGTTAGGAAAAAAAGTTATTAAGAAATATTGTTCCTCTCGATTAGTTCCATAACTGGTTAAATTTAATGTACTTATTTATGTTACAGCCTGTATATATATATATATATATATATATATATATATATATATATATAAAAATTTGTGAAAAATGGTCAGAAAAGTTGTTATTAATTACTTCACATTGATAGTAAAAACACGAACTTGTTATAAAGTTATCAATGCAAGATGAAGTTTTGTTCGTAACCCTGGTTGGCACATCAATTATGAAATTTAAATTAAAATATTCAATTAAATGTTTAAAAATCATTGAATTATTATATTAAAGTCTCCACCTATAATTATTTTGAAAGTTTTATCTTGCTGGAAAATTAAATCAAGGCTATTATATAAATTATTAAAGAATAGATCAACATTCCCTAAAGGAGATCGATAAATACATATCAAAATTATATTATAAATTGTTAATTCTATTGCAGAACATTGAAAATCAATTTCGCAATTAAATTGTTCTAAGTATGTAATATTTTTAAAAGGTATGTTATCTTTCAAATAGATACACACTCTGCCACGGGTTTTTTGTTTTCTACAAAAAGATGTTGCAAGTACATAAGTATTAAGTAAAAAATGTCCAGTAAAAAGAATTATGTTAATGTTTACAATTTGAGATATGAATAATTCTACCTTAGAAATCTTATTTCTTAAGCATTGGACATTGCTATGGAATAATATCAATTTAGATTTATTAATTATTTCACTTCCATGTTTCCTGAAGGGTTTACTAAAAAATTAGGAGCTTTTACTTTTACTGTTTTAAAATTAAATCTAGAGAAACAGACACCTGAGGGCCAGAAATCAGTTTTATATAAAATATCTTTAAGGGCAAAATCCGCACCTACTTTAAAGTTCTTGTATGTTGAGTTTGCATGAGTACTATTTACTTCTTCAATAGCAATCAGGTCAATCAAAATTGATTTATCTAGTAATCTATCCATATTCAATAAAAGTCTTTCTCTTTTTAATGCGTAATCCAATAATGATCCATTTATAAATTTGAATGCAAGTAGTGTGTAATGCCACTATCCCAGACAGACACTTGTGCCTTTCACTTTGGCGTGGGTGTCCCTGAGATAATATTAATTAGAATTTTTTGGGCATATAATTAGACTATAATTTGTTTTGGGGCCATGTAGTCATTAGATTTTGGAATTTTTTAAGATACACTGTTAATTATAATATAATTTGTTTTTAAAAGAGACAAATAACGGAGAAGCAGTCAATTTATTAAAAATTTACACACCAACGTTTCGACTCCAATTGAGTCTTATCAAGGGTGATAAATTTACGTTAGGAAGAATAAGACTCAATTGAAGTCGAAACGTTGATGTGTAAATTTTTAATAAATTGACTGCTTCTCCGTTATTTGTCTCCTTTATCTTCCGGTCAAGAAATCTTCTCACTTATAAATTGTTTTTATTGACAAGTACATATGCAACAGCAAATGATAACACAATATATAATACACAAGAATGAAAAACTCTACCACCGTTTCGTTATTGATAATTTTACTAGATTAAATAATGTAACATGGATTCAAATTCATTATTAATTATATGTATATAACACAAATCAGTATGAAAATACGTCTTTACAAGTAAAAAAAAAACTACATATGCATCAACAAATAATAATACAGCACAGAAATAAACAATATAATTTTATCATAACAACGCAACCTTTACAATGATACATGTAAAACTACCACCGTTTGGTTATTGATAATTTCACAAAATTAAATATTGTAACATAGATACGAATTCAATATTAATTATATGTTAATATAGCACAGAAATACACAACAAAACTTTAAAGATGGTAGCCAATAAAACACACTTCACGCTTCAGCAGACAGAAAGCGACTGAATCGAATTCCTCTCCCTCCACTCAGCCCTTGCGCCGAGCGTCTGCGCGTTTTCTACTTGATTGTAGAGTTTTCCATTATTAACTTGAAATTGGGAAGTATTTTACAAATATTCTATTTTTAGTGTGTTATGATAAACTGATTTCACTTACCAGAATATTCTTGGTAGATAATTAGTTAAACCTATTTTTAAATAAAACTGAACAATTTATTTTCAAACTTGAAAAGTAAAATATATAAACATAAGATGTCAAAACAGTGGTGGTACCGCGCTCACTACAGTATTCTAATTTTCGCTTCGTTTCTAAGAAAATGGTACCATAGTCACATTTCTACAATTCCCCCACCACTAGAATTTTCGTCTTTCGCTTCGCCTCGTTACGAACGTGAAGTACCTTTCGTCTGCATATGTATTTACATAAGAGAGAGAGAGAGACGGAAATAAATGTTAAAATATTTTAGTCGCAAAATAATATTCATACATGTAGCAATGAAAATAAAAAGCATAATATCTACTTTCTTTAATAATGTAATGCAACAAAATAGCTAGCGTAGAAAAAAAAACAATAATTTTTAATTCCGGGGAATTTCTATTGACTTGTACATCATTTAACATATGTGGACGTAATTGTTGAATAACATAGTGACACAAATCTTTATTCAAACGATAGAAACCAATAAATTTCGTAAGGGAAAATGGGTCACTATTTTGCCTCATCAAGCGTCTTTCCAGGTTAAATTGTCTAATGGGGTCTTTCACCATTTTTAAAATTTTTTTTCATGAAACTTTATCTATATTGAAGACTATCTACACTTTTAAAATGTCTTAATTGTTATTCATTAAGCCACAATGGTTTTTTAAAATGTTGTGACGTCATAGTAGATGTGTTCCTGGATCTAAAACAGTACAGATTGTAAATAATTGTAGTCATATATTTTTTTACTTATTTTATTATTATTATTACAATAAAATAGAACATTTATGTAACAAAAATTATTTAAAGCTCTACTGTTTTAGATCCAGCAACACCTCTACTATGACGTCACAACTTTTTTAAAAAATCATTGTGGCTTAATGAATAACAATTAAGACTTTTTAAAAGTGTAAATCGTCTTCAATATAAAAAAGTTTCATAAAAAAAATTTTAAAAAATGGTGAAAGACCCCATTACAGCCCTTCTTTCGTCTTCTTTAATAATGATCTGGTTCAGAATGTGAATAGGTAACATCTAAAATTAAACATTTATATACCATACGTAATCCGCTTTATAATAATATTATTAATGTGAAATTATATTTAAAATAATAAATTACCTTTGTTGACTTTTACCATAAAATGTCAACAAAGCATTTGTTCTAGTTTTACTGTAATGTTTTCAGAAAAGATGTAATATTTACGGAGTTACACGAATGAAAATTCTACTTTCGAATTCGCTTGACTGCGGTACCATCGAAAACGAAAATCGAATTCTAATAATTGTAGAATACTACAATTCGAAACGAATGAGCGCGCGGTACCACTGCAGGATAAAAAAGACCAGTAGCAAACGGAACGCAAACGATTGGCCAATTTCAAAAGACAAAATATAAATGAATTTATTATGCTTTGAAAACTAAATTTGTATTTATATGTCTATTATAAATACAAAGAAATTATTTATGTTATAAAATTGTGTTTCACAAAGCATGCAATCTTATACTTCTTTACGCAAGAAATATACACCACATGGTTTATTAAATAGGTGGGTTGTTTCTCGACTGGATGTTGAATGAATAAAAACGAGATGTTGGAGAAGCAGTCAATTTAATAAAATCCAATAAATACACCAACGTTTCGACTGCGAATCAGTCTTCATCAGGGTGCTGATACAAACAAACAAACAATAAATAAAACATACATATCTCATGGTAAGCAGACTTACATAATTGGTTTTTAAAAAATAAAGAATATCATGTAAAAAATTATTTTACAGAAATCTGTCGTCAAAAAATTATAAAATACACACACAAACATGTTACTTAACAGTCATCAACTAACTGACTTATACAAGAAGTTTCTAGTGAAGTAACAGTACAGAGATGCAAGGAACCACTTTACAGCCAATCAAGGGCTTGCAGGACAAAACACAGGATTAGACAATAACTTAACTAAAATGATATCACAGCTGAAATATCACCAGAATGTTGAAATGTACACAAATAAAATAATGAATTATTGTAACAATAACTGTCCATAATGTTTTGCTATAATCCCAGAATACATGGAGCTGAGATTTTGGATGTCCGTTTGTGCGTTCAATGATATTCTATTCCTTTGAATGTGTAGCATTTCCATGGTTAACCTCTTATTCAGATTCCTTTCAGTGGCAAGTATTGAAGTATTCCCAAAGTCAAAAGTGTGCTTCTCTACCTGACTGTGTTCTACTAAGGCACACTTCGCGCTCAAATTAGATTTTTTACAGTTCCTTTTGTGTTCATTTAATCTGGTACGCAAGTATCTTTTGGTTTGTCCTATGTAAACTTGGTCGTAATCTTTACATGGAATCTTATAAATGATGTTGGATCTTAGCATTGTGTCAATAGGGGTTTTCGTGTTACTGAACAAATTATTGACTGTTTTATACTGTTTAAAGGTAATGTTGATGTCTAGGTGTCGTGACAAAGTATTTCTGACTTTATGGGATAGGTCAGAAATAAAAGGAATGGTGCAGTAATAATTGTTAGTGTCACTGGATGAAGGGGGTGGTGGTTTAGGGTTGTTTGTGTTAAGGATACGGTTTACAAGGGTTTTAGGGTAGTTATTTATAAGAAGTAGTTGCCTAATCTTCACCTTGACCTCGGTATGGAAGCATTCCGACGTGAGTTTCAGCGCCCGATTTTTTAAATTCACCGCCAAGTTTATCAGTTGATGTCGCGGATGATGTGAATGGTAGTTCAGATACCTTGTTGTAGATGTCGGCTTTTGATACCATTTTGACAAAATGTCACCTTCGTCTTGTCTAATCAGAAGCATGTCAAGAAATGGTATTTTTCCTTCATTCTCAACTTCCATCGTGAACTGTAGGTGGTTGTCGTAGCTGTTGAATACTTGTAGAATGGTTTCTTTTTGGTCAGACGGTATAGCAGTGATGATGTCGTCAACGTACTTCTTGATAAATGGAATGGGAAAAGGAAGGATGGAGACACAATGCTGTACTAAACGATCCATGACTAGATTAGCGATCACTGGACTCAGGCTGGAACCCATAGCAGTACCAAATTGTTGAAGGTAGAAGGTGCCATTGAAGCAGAAGAAGCTGTTGTTGTACCAGAACTCTATTAATTGTAAGAATTCACTTAGCGGTATGTCTGTTTTCTTACTAATAATATCCCATTTCTCTTCTATCACTTGTAGAATGAGGTTGAGGGGCACATTAGTGAACAACGAGACTACATCTAGTGAAATTAATATGTATCCAGGATCTAGTTTAACAGTCGATTTGAAGGTAGCGAACTCAAAGGAACTCTTCACATGGAAGTCATCATTTTCTAGTCCGCTAAGTAAACCAGCTAGATACTTGGAGATGTTAGATGTAGGGCCATTGATTCCGGAAACGATCGGACGTAGTGGTAGATCAGTTTTATGAACCTTGATGTTTCCGTAAATGCGTGGTGCAACAGCAGTGTCTTGTGTTAACCTAGTTTTAGTGATCTTATCTATGTAGTTATTGTCATGTAGTTTTTTAATAAGTGAATTGTTTTTGTTTTGTATTTTAGTGGTTAGGTCTTTGTTAACTACTTTATATGTTGTGGAGTCGGATAAAAGGTCATTCATTTTGTTGTTGTAGTCCTCGGTGCTAATAGCTACCGTTTTGTTGCCTTTATCTGCTCTAACTATAAGCACTTCTGTGCGATTATTTTTCAGAAATTTCTTCGTTTTATTGTAATCTAGTGTTAAATGTGACATGTTGTTCTTGTCGTGTGTTCTGTGTAGATGATTGGTGATGTTATTTGCAACGTTAGCTCTTAAATTATTTTTTAATTCATTGTCTGTTGTTGAACTTAGTATGTATTCAACGTCAGTGATAAGTCTGTCAACAGGAATTTCCTGTGGTTGGTAGGGAACAGCAAATTTTGGGCCTAACGCTAATAAATTTTTGCATTCATTTGGAAACTCTACATTTGTTAGATTTAAGAACCATTCATCTTCTGGAAATAGATTGTTGTTCGTACGTGTTTTATTTTTTAGATTACTTAGTTTTTTAATGTGTTTGTTTTTAATAGTGTTGTTATGATAGTTGAATTGTCTAGTTAGTGTGCTGTTTATAAATTGAAGATGTACATCGCTGACTTTGTTCAATAATTGATTTAATAGATCTTTATATTGTTGTTCTAGTTTTTTTAACCGGAAACAAGCTATTTTTATTTCAGCGTTTAATACTTGTGTTTTAAAATTATTAATCAATTTAGTTATTTTAGATTTAAATGGATGGTCTGAAGTCAGTGACTGTTGTAGGCATTTGAAATTATTTTGGATGTGTGTTGGTATCACCTTATCTTGTCTGCACCTGAGTAGGAAAGTACGTTGATTGATGGCTGCGGCCAGTTGTCTGTTGGCTTTCATCAAGTGCTTTAAATAGGTGGTCTCTACGGAGACTATTTTACAGAATGATGGATACAATTTTACAAACATATGACCCACATGTTGCTACGACCATAAAGCACTTGATGAAAGCCAACAGACAACTGGCCGCAGCCATCAATCAACGTACTTTCCTACTCAGGTGCAGACAAGATAAGGTGATACCAACACACATCCAAAATAATTTCAAATGCCTACAACAGTCACTGACTTCAGACCATCCATTTAAATCTAAAATAACTAAATTGATTAATAATTTTAAAACACAAGTATTAAACGCTGAAATAAAAATAGCTTGTTTCCGGTTAAAAAAACTAGAACAACAATATAAAGATCTATTAAATCAATTATTGAACAAAGTCAGCGATGTACATCTTCAATTTATAAACAGCACACTAACTAGACAATTCAACTATCATAACAACACTATTAAAAACAAACACATTAAAAAACTAAGTAATCTAAAAAATAAAACACGTACGAACAACAATCTATTTCCAGAAGATGAATGGTTCTTAAATCTAACAAATGTAGAGTTTCCAAATGAATGCAAAAATTTATTAGCGTTAGGCCCAAAATTTGCTGTTCCCTACCAACCACAGGAAATTCCTGTTGACAGACTTATCACTGACGTTGAATACATACTAAGTTCAACAACAGACAATGAATTAAAAAATAATTTAAGAGCTAACGTTGCAAATAACATCACCAATCATCTACACAGAACACACGACAAGAACAACATGTCACATTTAACACTAGATTACAATAAAACGAAGAAATTTCTGAAAAATAATCGCACAGAAGTGCTTATAGTTAGAGCAGATAAAGGCAACAAAACGGTAGCTATTAGCACCGAGGACTACAACAACAAAATGAATGACCTTTTATCCGACTCCACAACATATAAAGTAGTTAACAAAGACCTAACCACTAAAATACAAAACAAAAACAATTCACTTATTAAAAAACTACATGACAATAACTACATAGATAAGATCACTAAAACTAGGTTAACACAAGACACTGCTGTTGCACCACGCATTTACGGAAACATCAAGGTTCATAAAACTGATCTACCACTACGTCCGATCGTTTCCGGAATCAATGGCCCTACATCTAACATCTCCAAGTATCTAGCTGGTTTACTTAGCGGACTAGAAAATGATGACTTCCATGTGAAGAGTTCCTTTGAGTTCGCTACCTTCAAATCGACTGTTAAACTAGATCCTGGATACATATTAATTTCACTAGATGTAGTCTCGTTGTTCACTAATGTGCCCCTCAACCTCATTCTACAAGTGATAGAAGAGAAATGGGATATTATTAGTAAGAAAACAGACATACCGCTAAGTGAATTCTTACAATTAATAGAGTTCTGGTACAACAACAGCTTCTTCTGCTTCAATGGCACCTTCTACCTTCAACAATTTGGTACTGCTATGGGTTCCAGCCTGAGTCCAGTGATCGCTAATCTAGTCATGGATCGTTTAGTACAGCATTGTGTCTCCATCCTTCCTTTTCCCATTCCATTTATCAAGAAGTACGTTGACGACATCATCACTGCTATACCGTCTGACCAAAAAGAAACCATTCTACAAGTATTCAACAGCTACGACAACCACCTACAGTTCACGATGGAAGTTGAGAATGAAGGAAAAATACCATTTCTTGACATGCTTCTGATTAGACAAGACGAAGGTGACATTTTGTCAAAATGGTATCAAAAGCCGACATCTACAACAAGGTATCTGAACTACCATTCACATCATCCGCGACATCAACTGATAAACTTGGCGGTGAATTTAAAAAATCGGGCGCTGAAACTCACGTCGGAATGCTTCCATACCGAGGTCAAGGTGAAGATTAGGCAACTACTTCTTATAAATAACTACCCTAAAACCCTTGTAAACCGTATCCTTAACACAAACAACCCTAAACCACCACCCCCTTCATCCAGTGACACTAACAATTATTACTGCACCATTCCTTTTATTTCTGACCTATCCCATAAAGTCAGAAATACTTTGTCACGACACCTAGACATCAACATTACCTTTAAACAGTATAAAACAGTCAATAATTTGTTCAGTAACACGAAAACCCCTATTGACACAATGCTAAGATCCAACATCATTTATAAGATTCCATGTAAAGATTACGACCAAGTTTACATAGGACAAACCAAAAGATACTTGCGTACCAGATTAAATGAACACAAAAGGAACTGTAAAAAATCTAATTTGAGCGCGAAGTGTGCCTTAGTAGAACACAGTCAGGTAGAGAAGCACACTTTTGACTTTGGGAATACTTCAATACTTGCCACTGAAAGGAATCTGAATAAGAGGTTAACCATGGAAATGCTACACATTCAAAGGAATAGAAAATCATTGAACGCACAAACGGACATCCAAAATCTCAGCTCCATGTATTCTGGGATTATAGCAAAACATTATGGACAGTTATTGTTACAATAATTCATTATTTTATTTGTGTACATTTCAACATTCTGGTGATATTTCAGCTGTGATATCATTTTAGTTAAGTTATTGTCTAATCCTGTGTTTTGTCCTGCAAGCCCTTGATTGGCTGTAAAGTGGTTCCTTGCATCTCTGTACTGTTACTTCACTAGAAACTTCTTGTATAAGTCAGTTAGTTGATGACTGTTAAGTAACATGTTTGTGTGTGTATTTTATAATTTTTTGACGACAGATTTCTGTAAAATAATTTTTTACATGATATTCTTTATTTTTTAAAAACCAATTATGTAAGTCTGCTTACCATGAGATATGTATGTTTTATTTATTGTTTGTTTGTTTGTATCAGCACCCTGATGAAGACTGATTCGCAGTCGAAACGTTGGTGTATTTATTGGATTTTATTAAATTGACTGCTTCTCCAACATCTCGTTTTTATTCATGGTTTATTAAGTTTAACATTTGTAGAATAAAGATGGAGATTAATTTTGGGGCAGCAATTAATTAGGTTATAATTAAATAAAAGATTTTTGGATAAAGTTCTGTAAAATTTACTATTAAAATACAATGTTTCGAATTAGGAAATTACAGTGAATAACAAAGCAATGGTATGCTACAAAATTCTAATACTTATTTCAGATATTTTGGTGTAATGTTAGTTTTTCAAATTTGTGTTGAAATTTATTTGCTGTGGATTCATTATCTGTAAATTTTGTATGTTTTTAAAATATGGTTATAGAGATATGTGAAAAACATAGAATTTTGAATTAGGAAGTTTACCATTATTGACATTATAATATAATTGTAACAAAATTCATTTAGTACGAAATTTTTGTACGTGGTAATTAATGATAATGATTTTGAATTGTTTAAGAAAATTGAGATGTTCAGAAAAAATTGACTCCGATTTCACTATACGTTATAACGAAATTATCATTACTCGTTTGAAATAATTTCAAATTGTATTTGTTAGTTTCGGGACAGCAAATATGCAACTTTATTATTTATTGTTGAATTATTGAAAACAAGTATGTATGAAATATATATTTTAAGTAGACACATTAAAACAACTCGAGTGGGCGGTATCTTTCATCAGAATATTAGAGTCTTGAACTTTTTAGAGAGAATATTACAAACAAATTTTCGTAAATCATCTAAAACTCACCACAAATTACTTTGCAATATCGAATAAGTATAATTGTTACAAAATTTGCTTAGAAAATTTTTACAATTTTTTTTAAATATTTCTTAACACGGCAGAATATTAATGATTCTCGTATAAATAAACTATAATTATTTAATTTTAACTTACATAAGTTTCACAGAATTTGTAAACTAAATATAATTATATTTATTTAATAATTTTAACTTTTTAGAGAAAATATTAAATAATATTAATTTAGAATATGTTTTCATAGTAATGATTTTGAAGATTTCCACAAATTAATTCTATTCCAATTTGATAATGATAAATAATTTGTGAAAGTCAACATTGTTATAAAACTATAATTTTGAAAATATTTATTTGGTGGCATAGATTCTTAAAAAGTCAATATTTTGGAAGTTTAGCTTAATATTAAAATATTTTGTTTCATATCTACCAGAAAAGTGCAAATTATACACTTATCTATTAAAGTCTTTTTCGCAAATTATTAAAATGAATTATTCTTAATAAACTTGGCAAAACTAACGGTTATTTAATATTTGACACAATACACCGTACTGGTTACATTTTCCTAGCTAATGTGATGTAGTGATGGTTTGGTGAAGTTAATATTGTCTGTTTTATGCAGAGATAATAAATTTTGATATTTTTCACGACTGGGAGAGAAATTCGGTTTCTATAATACTAAAATCATATCAGAAACAGCCAATTAAACATCTACGGGAGATTTATGCATTTTCTCAAATAATGAAAAAATTAACTAACAGTACTTTATCGCTCGCCTACGGCTCGTGCTTCAATCTACTCCGCAAGAAAAAATCGATGTATTAAGAAGCAAATTTGGCTAAATATACTAATCAGTATTTTGTCATTACACTATTTGCTTTACAACGTTTTTGGTAACGAGTTGTTAGTTATTTTTTATAATTCCCATATAAATTATAATAACTTACAGTGTACTTACATATATTGCACAGAATTTGTAAAATGAATATAGTTATTCTTTATTATTAATTTCACAACAATACAAAACAATTTCAAGTTTATTAACAAATTCTCGTAACTATTCTAAAACTCATTACAAATCACTCACTACCTTTACATTATCGAATAAGTACAATAGCTATAAAATTTACTTGGAATATTTTTACAATTTTTTTAAATATTTCTTAATACTGACGTAGAATATTCCTTGTACAAATAAACTATAATTATTTAATTTTTACTGATATAAATTACATAGAATTCGTGAATTAAATATAAGTAACAGAACACTCAACCACCATAAAGTGCTGAGTCGGACATTTCTTAGTACTTTTCTATGATACCGTAAACTGTAATAGTATACCTAGTTTTTAGATGATGTATGATAAATGTATTGTAAGTTAGTTTAGTTTAGATTCAGAACTTGTTTTATTCACACGTACTTTTTTATGCACAATAAATAATTTTTTAAAAACTGAATCGAAAAGTCTTGAAACTTAAGTGGCGCAGTCGGTAGGATTGTCGAAACAGATTAACGAATATAATTTGTTTCACATTGTGATATATTCGACAATCGAACAATTTCTACGTGCTGTGAAATCAACACTTCGAGACAACTCATTGGATATTCTGAATCTTCACGCCAGCTGAGCGAACATCAGATGCCGAGAAGAAAGAGCACAAGAACTTTTCCCCATCCACTGAGAGAACATCAGCGAGCACGGGACCGTTTTGTTCGACTACAACGCCAGTGACCATCTTCAACGCACATGTCGTGGACACTGACGCTTTTGTGAGTACACATTTATGTCAATTCGGGAAACAATTCCTTTATTAAACTCATCAGAGTCCAGTTCTGAATCTGACTCCGATCCGGAAGTTCGTGACTTAAATCCATTATCTTCATTAAATAATCGAAACTTATTAAGAAACCCCTTATTAAATATGGCTCTTCCTTTAAAAAAGAATACTTGGATATGATCCCAGATTTTCACGGAGAAAGAGAATTAGTATCTAGATTTTTAAACATATCACTAAAATTAGTAACAAAATTTTATAATGTAGCTCACCCAAATGATTTTCAAAATGAATATATGATGAGTAAAATTAGGTCCAAAATTAAAGGTGAGGTAGCTGTAAATATTGCTAGTTGCACCATTGAAACATGGGACTATTTAAAAGCGGCGATAATCAACACGTACGCAGATAAAAGAAACTGGTTTACTCTTAATATTGAAATAACTGCATTGAAACAAGAACCAAACGAATCCGTATTTGATTTTTTTAGCAGGTTACAACACTTGTTAAACCTACAAATATCTTATATAAGTACCAATGCAATCCTCGAAGCTTCCGTCATAATGATAGATTATTTTCAGAATTATGCTCTCAGAATTTTACTAAAAGGTTTGAAAGAGACAACACGCCCTATTAATGCGGGCAAAGAACCCACCAGACCTAAATTCCGCACTAGGGATGCTTGCAAATGACTTCCAATTCGAATATGTTTCAAAGTCATCTAAAAGTCATCTCAAAAGCCAATACAAAAATCAAATACACAAAACACTCAAATATTTAATAGATTTAAACCGTTCCAACATATCACTCCCAATAATTATTATCAACAACCAATTAATCCCATCCCTGCAAGAAGTCATAATATACCTAGTATTCTACCCAAACCTAACCCTCCAAATACGGTGAACAGAAACCAAACTGTCAACCAAAGATTATCTAAACCAACTCCTATGAGTATCTCCACACGAAATACCTCACTTTATCAAAACCCCGGACCATCCCGGAAAACTCAGAATTATCGCAGTAATAATTTTTCTAACTTTCCAAAATATATCGCGGAAGAATTATATAACATAAGCGATGTAGAAGCAGTAAACGATGAAATATATTATGAATGCGAATCTGAACAAAATACGTATTAAAATGTTGCTGTTATCACGGAATTCAAGGAAGCAAATCATGATAATAATTTTTTAGAGATAAGTGCCTCAGAACCAAATACCACCCACACATTAAACTAATGAAACCGGAACAATTTTAATACCGAGAATAAAAACTAAAAACACATTAATACCTGAATGCGTCTCTGTCGCAAGTTATTTTCAAGCATTATGCACCCTTATTAATTTTACCTGAAGAAAAAATTTATTTTACACAAAAAAATCTTATAACTGTTAAAAAAAATGAATCAATACGAAGCATATAGCATTCCCAATTTAAATTTTAATTATTCTGAAAAGTCATATTTTGATATGTCTAAAATTAAGTTAGATCACATGAATGTAGAAGAAAAAGCAGCAATATAACAATTATTAGATGAATACTCTGATATTTTTTATTCAGAGGATCAAAATTTATCTTTTACTAATCAGATTAAACACACCATAAAAACAAGCGACGAATTACCAATTTATACTAGATCTTATAAATATCCAAACATTCATGAACACGAAGTTAGATCTCAAATTCTCAAAATGCTTGACCAAAATATTATCAGAGCCTCAAATTCACCACGGTCCTCGCCTATTTGGGTTGTACCAAAAAAATTAGACGCGAGTGGCAAAAAGAAATTGCGAATCGTAATTGACTATAGGAAACTTAATGAAAAGATAATCGGAGACAAATATCCCTTACTCAATATTAGCAACTTACTAGACAAATTAGGACGTTGTCAATATTTTACGACACTCAACCTAGCCTCGAGATTTCATCAAATAGTAATGGACGAGACTGACATACAAAAAACCGCGTTTAACACCGAAGACGGACGCTATGAATTCTTACGCATGCCCTTTGGATTAAAAAACGCACCTGCGACATTCCAAAGAGTAATGGATAACATTTTACGAGGACTGACCAATAACAAATGTTTAGTTTACTTAGACGATATAAGTGTATTCAGCACAAGCTTACAGGAACACGTTAATAATTTAAAACTCGTATTTGAACGCCTTAAAAATGCAAATTTCCAAATTCAGATTGATAAATCAGAATTTTTAAAGAAAGAAGTCGCGATCTTGGACACATAATTACCCCTGACGGTGTCAAACCGAACCCTGATTAAATTCTAAATTATCCTATACCAAAAACCACAAAACAAATAAAAGGATTTCTAGGACTTTTAGACTATTATAGAAAATTATAAAAGACTTCGCTAAAATTACCAAACCATTTACAAAGTGCTTGAAGAAAGATTCAGTAATTGACACTAATAACTCCGAATACAGACAATGTTTCGAAATTTGTAAAAATCTTTTAACTAACGAACCGCTACTCTAATATCCCAACTTTGATAAGGAATTCAACCTAACGCCAACCTAACGCCAGCAACGTCGTCATCGGAGCTGTACTATCTCAAGGCAGCCTGGGTAACGACCTGCCCGTTGTTTACGCGAGCAGAAAGCTTAACGACACAGAATTAAACTATTCCATCATAGAAAAAGAATTGTTAGCAAATACTCATGACAACTCAGTATTTCCGACCATACCTATTCGGCAGAAAGTTTAAAATATATACAGACCACCGACCACTGCAATGGCTTTTTTCCCTTAAACAATGTAGCCAAAAATTAATACGCTGGCGGTTAAAGTTAGAGGAATTTGACTATGAAATAATTTACAAAAAAGGAAAGCAAAATACTAATGCTGATGCTCTAAGACGAATTATTCATCAAGAAAATAATGATAAAATTCCAAACACCTTACAATTTTGTGACAGTGATTCTCCCTTGGCCCTATACCAAGATTATTTAGATAAAAAGCAAACTCAAAATTTTGTTTGTAAAAATTTACTAGAAGTAATAAGAGATTTATTTGACGCTCCAACTGATAGTAGTTTAGCACACTGTATCAGTAAAGTTTTAGAATTATCTCAAGGTATTGCATTACAATTTAGAGATAAGTTTGATGGAATTAACTTATTAGAATCACAAAATCCTAAAATTCACCAGGTATTATATTTAAAAGACAATAATACATACTTATTATATTTGGTAACGAAAGAAAAATATTTTAAAAGACCAACATATCAAAATTTATTTTATACATTATAGAACTTAAGGAAATTTTGTATAAAAAAATAGAATCAAAAATATAAGTATTCCAAGAATTGCTTGCGGATTAGACGTACTGAATTGGAATGGAGTCAAAATAGTGTTAGAATATATTTTAATGATACTAATATACTTATAACTGTTTTTAATAAACCTGATGATGAAATTGCCCCCATGGAATTAAATATAAACGAATCAGAGAATTTTGAGTATCTTAATAAATTCATGGATAACATATAAAGTGATGAATCGCAAGATGATAGCGATGTAACAGTACATTCTAACCAAGAGAACCCTATCGTTGGAATACCGATAATAGAATTCCCAGTTAATTACGGAAGAAACCAGATAATAGTATCCGAAGTTCAGTATAATCCTAAACCCCCCAAAATATTTAAATTGTTTAATAATGAAAAACAAAGATTATGAAAAAGAAATGAAATCAGAGAATATATAGCTCCAAATGTTAAATATCATATTTATTTTGAAGATGAACTATACGAAAAGTTTAGTTCAACACTCCAAAACCACTTTAAAAATTCACAAATTAAAATGGTTAAATGTACACAATATTTAAGTGATGTTACTGACGAAGACGAAATAATTCAAATAATATCAAATTACCATCACAGTAAGACAAATCATAAAGGAATAGGTGACACAGAAGCTCGTGCCAAACGAAATTATTACTGGCCAAATTTAAGACATTCAATACAAACATTTATTAATAATTGTGAAATATGCCAGGTAACCAAGTATGACAGAAGACCCCTAAAATTAAAACTGAACATCACTCCTACAGCAACAAAGCCATTTCAAATCATCCACGTAGACAGTATAAATTTAGATCATGCTAAATTTTTAACTATAGTGGATTCATTTTCAAAATTTACTCAAGCCTATAAATTAATTTCGGGACAGGGAATAGAAGTTGTTAACAACGTAATAAAACATTTTTTACATCACGGAATCCCAGAACAAATAATCTCGGATAACGGACTTGAGTTTAAAAACTCAGTAGTAAAAGAACTTTTAGAATTGCATAAAATAGATATGCATTTCATTAGTTCTCAACATCCTCGATCCAACGGAATTATAGAACGTTTTCACTCAACCCTTATAGAGCATATTAGATTGTTTAACAATCAAGAACAATATAAAAAGGAGGCTATGGAAATGAAAGTAAATTACGCGCTTTTGGCTTATAATAATACAATCCATTCTGTAACTAAATTAAAACCAACGGAAATAGTTTCTGGCCATCTTGATACGAAATCTCCTTTTGAAATTAACGTTAATCAGCAATAAATAAACAATTATATAGAAAACCATAAAAATAAAACTAAATTATTATACAAAACTATAAATAATAAAATTAGACAAAATAAAGAAAAGGTAATTGGTAAATATAATGAAAATAAAGAAGAACCAGCAAATATCCCTAAAAATGTGTTTGTTAAAAATATACAAAAACAACAAAATACTAAAAATAAATTTAAACCCGAAAAATTAATTAAAATTAATAAACATCTTAAAATCGGAAGAATAAAACCAACACACGGTAATACCACGGACAACATTCATTTCTCAAATATACAATGCCCTAAGAAAAATACCTATAAGTTTAAATCACTTCCAGGTTGCTCGCACTGGGCATCGGAAAAGGAACAGTAATAGAGAACATAACAGAAAACCTTGGAATCCTTCCTATCAACTTAGGTCCTGCAAAACTCGAGAAGACAACATACACTTTTGTTCACTATCACAATATCAGTACACTCATCGAACAATATGATAATTTGAATGTCCAACACACAAATCTTAAAACATTTATTTCTAATAATACACATTTCACACATGAACTTCATAATTACAATAAAGTATAAGAATTTCTTCAAATTAACATAAATACAAAGTTCAATCACAAGGGACTTTACACTACTAAACGCCGAAACAAAAGAAGTTTGATAGATGGACTTGGAACAGTATTCAAAGCTATTACTGTCAATTTAGATGCCCAAGATGGCAAAAGGTATGACAAAATTCTGACGCATTTGCAAGAAAATGAGCATAAATTAGAAAAGCAATTAAAACTATCATATTCCGTAAATTATCAAATAATAAAAAATTTTAATAACACTATTTCAGAAATTAATAAAAATCAAGAAATTTTTAAATCACACATAATACAACTTGCCAACCGCTTAAATAATTCACATATCTAAGACATCCTCTTTGCAAAAAATATTTACGACCAACTATCTACACTATATAATTCAATTTTTAGCACATTACAAGATGTAGAAAACTCAATCACATTTTGTAAATTAAGAACTTTACATCCAAGTACTAGTATAATACAGCCAATAGAATTATTGAACGAATTATTAAAAGTCTCATACCATTATCATTTACAACTGCCATTCACACCTAAATTGGAAAATTTACTTGAATTTGAATCGTTATTAAAGGTCAGCTGTAAAATTGAGCCTACTCAAATATCATATTTTATTTCTACACCCATTAAATTTGAAAAGAATTTTGAGCTTTATTATATATATCCAATCCCAACGAAGTACGATTCAGAATTTGTGACAATTATTCCAAATTCAAAATATTATTTAAAATCCGATAACGAAATAATTCCCATAAATGACATGTGTGTTCAAACAAAAGTATACCAGTGTTCAACCAGATACTACGGTCACTTCCACTCAGCTTGTGAGAAAGAAATTCTTCAAGAACATACTTCAAAAAAATGTCATTACAGGAAAATAAACATGACAGAAAATCGTGTAGAAGTCATCCCGGAAATCAACAAGTACCTAGCAATCTTTCCGATAGAAGAAAAAATTATAATTAAATGTTTAAAGGAAACCAACATTAAGCCATAAGTTGGAATCTACTTAATAAAGAACGAAGAAGATTGCGAAATCAGATTCAAGGAACAAAAATTAATATTCCTAGACACCGAGCAAGTAAAACCATTACTCCTACAAAAATTAAACTATAATATCCCATCGCATAAGATCTCTAATTATTCCATAAATTTAAATCCTATAAAACTTAAAGATATATCCTTCAATCCAATCGTACCAATAAACGAAGATTATACATAAATGCATATCCCAAGCCTTTGGACAATACTGTTGTATTCTCTCATCGTCCTAGTTGGTTATCGAAATATATGAACGGAGCACCCGAGCTATCAGCTCTTTCTCCTTTGACTCGTAGATTATACTTTCATTTTTTGTTTTGTTTTGTTATTTTGGTGACGCTGTGCACCTACCCAGAGGGTTTCTTCGGTAGAGAGTGGGTTTTAATAGATTTAATCCTCTTCTAGCAGTGTAACAAGCGCGTGTTTTGTACGTGCGTATTTGAATGGTTGTTGCTCGTCAAAATCGCATGCGCTCCTGACGGTTGCGCAGGGGTGTGTTGAACTGACGGCAAATTGTCTGCTGGTTTGCTGCCGCAGTATGGATTTCACCGTCTGCAGGCCGGCGTCTCAGTGTAGAACCGATACTCTTACGTACCATGGGGCGCCCATGATTCTTCTCAATATTTTGTTCTGCATTGATTGCAGTTTCTTCAGTTGCGGGGCTGAAGCTATACACCAGGCTGGTGCAGCGTACAGCAACTACGGTCTGATGACTGCTTTGTACAGTCGGACTTTGTTGCGGCGGCTGAGGATGCTGCGTTTCCCGATAAGTGGTTGTAGATGTGCTGCTGTACCTTCCGCTTTGGCGCAGTTTGATTTGATGTGTTCTTTAAACGTCATTTTGCGTTCAAAGATGATTCCCAGATATGGAACTTTTGGTTTCCATGGGATGAGCCGGCCGAACATTTGTACATCTCCGTCTGGTTGGAGTTGCCTCTTAGTGAAGAGTATCGCTGCACTCTTTTCGGGATTGATGGCTAACCTCCACTTGGAGAACCATTCTTCCAGAGTCACGACAGCTTGTTGGAGTCTGCGGGTGATGATTCTGGGGCTTCGGCTCCTGTTCATCGTCCTAACCATGGGATACTTCTTAATAAGACGATACATGCAGAGATCAAGAGGACAATCGAACGAAGATACATCGAATACCCGAACTACCCCTCGGACTACCGCAATCGAGCTTCAAGGAGGAGCGCCATTCTGATAGGGGAGGAGTTACAGAACACTCAACCAACATAAAGTGCTGAGTCGAACATTTCTTAGTACTTTTCCAACAACAGGTTCAGTTGCTCTCTGATCTTCAGACGAGTAACATCCCGCTGAGTACCCGCTATCTGTCTTACTTGGGCCTCTGGACTGGTTGACAGTCTGAGTAACCCAGTAAGCCGTACGGCTACCTGAGCACCGTTACCTGTTAACAGGTAGAAGTTTCTCAACGCACGTGTTAGTGCAACGTGTTTTTGTGTACCTGGTGTAGATTGACCTGCGTTTATACGTGTATGGCATCCGTCAGGTAGTTAGTTAGTTTCGCTATCGCGATTATAACTAGTGCTGTTAGTGAAAACGACAAAGACAATTAAATTCTAGTGTTTTGTGAAGTGAGCTATGATGGCGCAAACCATCAGTGAGCTGGAACGCGTCACGGCGCTTATCAGCTCTTATGAGAAGAGTAGTTTGACTACCAAAACGACAAAAAAACTGCTGGATCTGAAATCCAAGAAAATCAGGCTTTTAGAAGCTAAACTGAGGGGCCGACCACGTGCTGTCGTGACATTCACCGATGCACCAACGAACGAACCTGGCACCAGCCAACCAACGGCTTCGACTTCTAACTCAAAGGTAGGAGATACAATTTTATCAGCCCCTATGGAAATATGCGCTTCGCATACTCCAATAACCTCCGCGATAAATCCTGACAAGGAAAACGCGGATGATTTTAAATTAATAATTAACAATGCTAAAAAGCAAAAAATTGACACGCAGATAGTGCCAACAGGCAACCGTTTCGAAGTCTTGACAGACAACGAAACGTTGGCCTCGGGCCAATCTTCTAACTCCGATTCCTCCCCAGCACCAGCACCAGCTGGAACAAACAAACAGCGCACTCCACCGCCCATCTTCGTCACGAACGTGGGCTCGTGGAAAGCGACTGCACACGCAATTCGCCAGGCAAACATCCGTGTAAAGTCGTCAAAAACGACTAAAGACGGAATTAAAATCCAGCCTGAAACAGTGAGCGACTACAGAAAGTTGCAGTCGCTGTTATCGGCAGCTCAGGCTGAATATTTTACATTCAGACTTCCGTCGGAAAAACCGCTACACGTGGTTATCCACGGAATTGAAAAGTCTTTGACTATCGAAGACATAATAAATGAATTGCGCGATAAAGGGTTCTCACCCTTAAACGCGTACCGGCTGGGAAAAACCCAGAACTTAGTAGCAGTCCTACTAGAAAAAAATGAGACGAACAGATCAATTTTTAACTTAACTGATCTGTTCTTTCTGAAGGTTTCAGTAGAAGCCAAGAGGAAATCTACTGCTCCCGGGCAGTGTCATAGGTGCCAGTCCTTCGGACATGCATCTAGCTGCTGCAACAAGGCGTGGAAATGCGTTCGTTGTGGTGAAATGCACTCCACTCAGGAGTGTCTAAAGACAGACCGCGAACAGCACACCGCTAAATGTGCTAATTGTCATGAGCAGCACACTGCCAATTACCGGGGCTGCAGAGTGTATCAGCAAGCTGTTGATCTAAAAAAGGCCAACAGCAAGCGCTCCTACGCTAAAGTTGTTGCCAACACGGCACCAGCCGCAGTTGGTCAAACAACAAACTCACAAGCCACTACTCCCGCCACCGCACCAAATGCAGCAGCTACAGCTGCTGCACCAAATGCAGCAGCTCCAGCTGTTGCACCAGCGATCACTTTGACTGCTATTCCAGTCGCTGCACAAGCTGCATCCACAGCTACTGCAACTGTTAGCAAATCAGCGGCTAAACTCAAGGCCAAAAAGCCTAAGCAGAAGCCAGCTGCTGCTAAAGGTAAAAGCGGCCGCAAAAACGGCAGCAAAACCATCAGCAGCAGCAAATCCAGTAGCACCAACGACAGCAGCAGCCTCAACAGGCTGATAGACTTGCTGTCCGGCATAAACCTGGAAGCTGTCTGCAACAGCTTGCTCGACTTCGTGCAGCAACTGTCCAGCGTCAAAAACACTGGCGACCTCCTGAAATTAGCGCTAAATACGCTACCTACTCTACTTGCTACCTTTACAAATGGCAGCAATTAGAACAAACCCCGCTAGCAAGCTGAGGATCGTCTCGTGGAATGCAAATTCCATTCACGAGAAATTAAACGAACTCGAAGAGCTGTGTCATAGGCTCCGGGCCGACATAGTGTTGGTGCAGGAAACGTTCCTAAAGCCACATCACAACACGCGCAGTCTTCGGAACTACACGACGCACCGCCAAGACCGTGATGGAAACGGTGGCGGCACCGCTGTTTTTGTCCGGAGGACGCTCGAACACTCGGGCGTTGATTCTCCAAGACTAATTAACTTGGAAACTTGCGGTGTGGTCGTGAACACCGAAAGGCTGGGCCCCGTTCGCGTGGTCAGCTGCTACAACTCGCCATCGAAACCACTAGAGCCAGATGACATTAGGTCCATCCTCAACGAGGACAACCTGCCGGTCATCCTGGCTGGTGATTTCAATGCCAAACATCCGGCATGGCAGAGTAGAGTAACTAATGGGCGGGGTAGATCCCTGCTCAGAGTAGCTACTCAACAGCAGCTTGATGTTGTCGGTCCGGACGAGCCAACATATTATGACGCTAGGGGTTACGCCCCTGATATTCTCGACATCGCCGTGCTTCGGAGCGTTAACTGTAAATATACGTTAGAGACAGTTAACGATCTGTCATCGGACCACAACCCCATAGTGCTAGACCTGGAGCTTGGTGCGTGTAGCATCAACCAGCCAAACACAAGCCGCAAGGTTGACTGGCAGCTGTTCACGGATGTGCTGGAAAGAGACTTAGGTCCATTACCAGCCATAATCTCCGTGCAACAGCTTGAGGCTGCTGTTGATGATCTTACTAAAAAGATCCAACAAGCCATCACCACCTGTAGCCAGACCATTCCTACCAGGACGGCTCCAGGTCCAAAACTACCCCCTGAAATTCTACGTCTCATCGTGGAACGTAGGCTAGCTCGGCGAAACTGGCAGCGGAGTTGGGATCCTCAAGACAAGAGGATCTACAACCGAGCTACCACTGAGTTGCGAGACGCGATCCGTCAACATCGTAACGAGTGCTGGAAAAAATGCCTGGCATCAGCTGATGATGAAGACACCAAGTTCTGGCGTCTCAGCAAAGCGCTGCGTCACAAAAAGGCACCAGCCCGAGTGATTCACAGCACTGGAGGTCTGCAATATACGGCTTCAGATAAAGCCGAAGCTATTGCAGAGAGCCTCGAGCGCCAATGTTCGCCCAACTACGAACATGCTGATCTTGATTTCATCATCAGCACAAATCGTAAAGTTGCCAGGAAAATGCGAGAAACCCAGCACTCGCCGATAAAATTTACCACGCCCAAGAAAGTTGCACACTTGCTGCAGCAGACTAAAATCCGCAAAGCGCCTGGCCCTGACGGGATTCCAGGCGCTGCGCTTAGAGCTCTGCCACCCAGAGCTGTTGTCGCACTGACAAACATAATCAATGCTACACTACGTCTGAGACACTTTCCATTTTCCTGGAAACAAGCCACTGTTATCACCATCCCGAAGCCAGGCAAAGATGCCAAGTTTCCGGAGAATCACAGACCAATCAGCCTGTTGAACCTGCTGGCCAAAGTGGCCGAGAAGGTTCTTCATGAGCTGCTTCTGCAGCACACGGTCGACAACAATATAATTCCTCCGGAACAGTTCGGCTTTAGGGATAAGCATTCCACCACGCACCAACTAGTGCGAGTCGTGGAATATGCTACGAGTGGGCTTAACAAGAAGATGGCCACCGGTGGTGTGTTCTTGGACGTAGCCAAAGCGTTTGATAAAGTGTGGCACAGAGGGCTCCTAGCGAAGCTGCTGCAGCTCAAGTATCCACTGTACTTGGTGCAAGTTATTGAATCTTACCTCAGTCGGAGGAAGTTTCGGGTTAGGTTCGACGGAGCGCTCTCCAACGAGCGTACAGCGACAGCGGGCGTAGCGCAAGGTTCGGTGATCTCACCACTCCTCTTCAACATCTTCGTCAGTGACATGCCGAAGATGGAGGACAACACTAGCCTTGCGCAATACGCAGATGATACGGCCTTGCTTAGCCAGAGCCACAGCCCGAAACTTGTGACAAAGCGACTCCAACAAGCAGTCAATGCTGTGGAGCGCTGGTGCATCAAGTGGAGGGTAGCTGTGAATCCGGACAAGAGCACTGCCATCCTCATCACGAGGAGGCGGCTCAAACCGCATGGCAGTCTGGTGATGTTCGGGCGTCCGATACCCTGGCGCGACAAGGTAACGTATCTTGGAGCAATCATAGACCAACGGGCTAATTTCCATAGCCACATTCAATCTGCCGTGCAGAAAGCGAAGCGAACCATGATGCAGCTGTTGCCGCTGATCGGACGAAAGAGCGAACTATCGCTCGCTAATAAGTTGAGGGTCTACAAGACCATCATCAGACCTCAACTGCTGTACGCGGCACCAGCATGGGGCTGCGCTACTCCACGGCAGATGAAAAAGCTTCAGGTTTTTCAAAACCGAGCCCTGAGGGTAATAACCAACGCTCCTTGGTACGTCCGCAACGCCAATATTCACCGCGACCTAAAGGTCACAACGGTCCGTGAATTCATGATCACACAAGCCACCAAAGTATTTGGTGGTATGAGTGTGCATGAAAACATTCTCGTACGACAGTCAGTCGACTACGACGAGATGGCACCGTACAGGGTTCGGCGCCCGAAACATTTTCTCAGTGATACATAGAGAAATTATCACCACTGACTGCCATCCGGATTAAACCGGAAGGGCTATAGCAGCCCGTATCATAAAACCTATCAATCAATGAATTCGGAACAAGGGAGCCAATGGCTCAAACTCCAAAAAGTGAAACCACATGTAGTTAGTACTTTTCCATGATACCGTAAACTGTCTTAGTATACCTAGTTTGTAGATGATGTATGATAAATGTATTGTAAGTTAGTTTAGTTTAGAATCAGAACTTGATGTATTCGCACGAAATCTTTTATGCACAATAAATAACTTTTTTAAAACCCACTCGAAAAGTCTTAAAACTTAAGTTATATATATTTTTAATTATTAATTTTAACTTTTTAGAGAAAATATTCCATAATATTAACTTAAAATATGTTTTCATATTATTGATTTTGAAAGCTTCCACAATGGAAGTCTATTCCAAATTGATAATGCTAAATAATTTGTGAAAGTCTACATTGTGGTATATTTTTATAAACAAAAACTATAACTTTTAAAATATTTATTTGGTCAAATAGATTTGTAGAACTCATTACTTTGGAAATGTAGCTTAAGGTTAAAATATTTTGTAATGAATTCTGAGAATTTTGTATATCGAAGTAAATTCACTAATTATCATGAACAAACATCTTACACTATGTATTTGTCATTTTCAAATAAATATAGCATAGGATCCAACCTATATCTGCATATGTCTCACAAAAAATTTTCTTCCATTTTTCCCACTCCGAGTCCAATATATATTTAATCAGCATTGAACTATACCAATCTGTGCATGAACTGTCCAAAAATAGTCTTTAAATTTCAATTTTATTAATGTCTTCGTTTATACCGAATCGTGTACATTGCCTTTCAAAAATTTCCAGCCATTGTACCAAATTAGTATTTTTACATGTGAATTTTACTGTGTAATTTTTTTCTGAGATCTTCTTTAGATTGTGGACTTCAGATTTTTGTTCCTTCTCATTTGTTTCAGCAAAATTTTTTTTAAATATGCTGTAATGCTTCTGTTGAAATACCGGTAATAGGTGTTGTAAGTTGTTCTGTTCGACCACTTCTCTTAAGTTCCTCCAACAAATAGTTATTTAAAACCCATATTCTTGTACCTTAAATTCTCTTATTCTTAAGAATATTTTAAGAAAAAATAACAACTGAAATAATAACTAACTTAATTAACAGCCATGGCAGGTAACGTTGAATCCGGTTCACTCGATAATACAAGTAAAGCAGCACTGCCCGCGGTCAATAGTTGGATGGGTTACCGCTTTGCGAAAACCCATATCAGCGAATACCGCGTGCCGGTGTCACATTACCCAAAAACGAGGTACCGAGGCATCATATAACCTCAGCAGTTGAGACCGCTAAAAATGTAAAAAAATAAAAAACAAATACCGAATTGACAAAAATCGCTAATATTAATAATTAATTTAGCCAACGAACAGTTTTTGAAACTGATGAAAACAAAATACAAAGAAGAGTTTCAAATAAATATTGTAGGAAAGGTAATATTCCGCATTCTTTTGATTCCAATTAAACTTACTCCATCTCATTTATTTACTGAGGTTTGCCCAAAAACCCTGATAGGCCTTCAAATAATCTACCAATTACTGTTGATAAATTGTACGCCAAACCTAATCAATTCGTAACATAAACATACCTCCTTTACATATGTGTATGTGCGGGAGGCAGAGATGGGCAGTAATAATTACAAGTAATTAAATTACGTAATTAATTACATTTTTCAGAAATGTAATTAATAATTTATATTTTCAATTACATTATATCTTTTATGGAAAGTTCAGTAATTAATTATTTTACCTATGCAAGTAATTAGTAGTTCTAGCACTTTTTCCTTGTAATTACAATTCCATTAACAATTACTTTTTTTTTCATGATCAATATGACAAATTCTATAGGTGCGTGAAGGTGGCCGCGCCCATTTGCGCACATTTTTTCTTATTGTGACCAAAAAAATGTGCAAAAAGTGTGCATTATTACATGCCAAGCTAAAAAAAGTGTGCGCCCCAAATAACGGACTTATGAGAACAACAAATTGGCTGAATAACCTCTGCCGCGCCAAGTTATTTCTAGGGGTGCTGCAGCACCAACAGAGTACATTCCAACGGTGCGTGGAACAAACAGTGTCCGCCTCTAACTTCCTTAAAAATGAAATATTTTATGAAGTGCTTAGCGTGAATTTTGTCAATGCAAATGGAAAAAAATAATACTAATCGTTTGAACTCTCTAAGGTGAGTTGTGAGATGCAAAAAAAGTTAATATCCCCTTTTCTTCAAGAGTTATTCATTATGGGAAAAACAATGTTAAGGTTAAACCAGTGTCTTTTAACAATAAAAATTAAAATTGTATTGTTGGTTGGTTAGTACTCATCACTGTGTTAGCATACCCTAGTAATTTAGATGTTTATTATTAATTATTTGTGGTAGTGCCGCGGAGTGCCTATATTGTTCTTATAGCGGCGCGGCGTTGTTTCGGAATTTTAAAATATATTTAGAAATTTTATTAGTAACATAGGTTGGAAATTGAAATTTGGGAATCTTGAAATTGATGAAATAATTATGTTAGCCTTATGATTCGTTGGTATTATTTATTATAATAATAGTTGGACGTTTCGTGCCCTGGTCGGGACATCGACGTAACAGAGTCGATTGCCGTGTTAGCAACATGTTAATTTTACCGACGATTTTGTTTGATATTGTGAATGAACATCGAAGATTTAAAATAACTTAAATATGTATCAACTTTAATTTAAATGTAACATATTAAGTACTTTTTATATATTTCATACTTTTGCTGATGATGTCTCGATACTAGGGCGTGAAACGTCCAACTAATATTATAATAAATAATACCAAGGAATCATAAGGCCTACATAATTATTTCATTAGTAAGTTTGCTAACTTTTCTGACAGATAGAATTATACGAGCATGAAATAATATTAAATGACAACAAGAAGCTAATTTGTATTTATTTACACTCTTATAAATAATAACTAATAGAAGCCGAGGTAGGTTATTATGTTTATAAAGATCTATTTGATAGTAAATAAATGAGAAAGAAGTTATTTCAATTGTTTTTTGTTTTTTAATTAAAACCTATCTATTCTATAAGAAATAGAAAGAACGATATTTTTTTGAAATTTATATATAAATTTAAAAAGAAATAGGTACCATATGCTACTTAATTTTTATAAACCTCTTATTATTGAATAAAAACTTTGAAAATAACTACACCTATTTATTGAAAACATAGACATCCAGTTTGGTTGAAAAAATACGAATGCATAACAAAAAATAGAAAAGTAAAAATTCAGTTGGCATCAGCATGTGAACATAGGCCCACATAGATCAGTTGGTTAGAGCGTTATGATATAGACGTAAAGGTCTCGGGTTCAAGTATCGGTGTCGGCTGAATTTTACTCTTTCTATATTAATACCTATATAATTATACCGTCTGTAATTGGGATTTTTATCCTGTAGAGTGGTCCGTCATTAATAAATTAATAATTGAGTATTTTTTTTGTAAATTTTAGATAGGTACACAACCTACATAATTCCGTTTTTGTGGAAAACGGTGACAGTTTGAAATTATGAAAAACAATTAATTATATCCAGGTAAACGCCAAAATATTTTCTCGAAGAAAGAAGATACGAATACATACGTTAATCACACAAAAAGTGGAATTTAAGTTAAGCCATTGTTTCCAATTACTAAATTCAATTTAATTAATTTTTATAATATACCGTGCGTTTGAGTTAAGATGCAATATTTACCAATCTGTCATTAATGTATAACTATCAGTTATACACAACCTTACCGTTCCAGATAAAATACAACATAGGATGTCAATGTCAGATGAACTTGTCATCATAGTTTAAAAATGTGTACTAATGCGCCCAGTTGCGCGCACTATTTCTTGTAACCAAAAAAAGTTTACAAAAAGTGTGCATTTTGATATGCCAAACTAGAAAAAGTATGCGCCCCAAATATCGGATTATAAGGAGAACAAGTTGGATGCGGCTGAATTACCTCTGCCGCGCCCAGTTATTTCTAGGGGTGCACGCAATGCAATTCTGCAACGCCAAAAGTGTGCATTCGATCAAGAACGAATATCTATGTATCGACCTATATATTTATGTCCGGTGTTTAAATGCAGATCACACACCAATTTGAATGTGGCGCCACTGTTTGGGATCTAAAATGGTCGACAGGTCTACTATCCTATATTGGGCTTCCAATATTAAAATACACTAACTAGCGGCAGAATTCTGAACTACGTCTAGCGGTACATTGTGTTTTTGACGTTTATTCTGAGTTTTTATTTATTTAAAGAATTTGAACTTATTTGTTATTTTTTCTAAATTTATATCAACAGTAGTGAAGAATTTCAATGGAAGTATTACATTTATCTATGACGTATTATTTAAATAAGTACAACATTTAATTTGAAAATTAGATGTTAAGATGGAGTTTTCTCAAAAAAAACCTGTTAAAAACAGAAAAATTTGCATTGTTGATGGCTGCAATTCTTCTGGTAATAAAAGTCGAACAGTTCGATTTCATTCATTCTCAAAAAATGGTGAAAGACTGGTTTGTGTGAAGAATAAATGGGGTGTACCAATGATGTGTGACAGTGTGACAAATTAAAGGCATGGAAAAGAGCATTGAAAATTGCGATGATATTGTTGATGTCTTTCCACATAATATTATGTGGCCACTATTTATTATTTGCCGGCCTTCTACCTTGCTTCTAGAAGATAAAGAGCAACGTGCGAACATACATATACTATCTAAATCTAAGCAAATAAATGTATCCATACTATTATTTAAACTAAAAGTAAAATAAAACTACTGAAAACAACAACAAATAACTCATCATCATCATCATCAATATTAAATACTACTAGAAAATATATACAACTACAAACTAATATCAACAAAGAAAAATGATAACTTATCTTAAACAAAATAATGCTACAGTTAATAACTACTTACCTACAATAAAAAACTACAAAACAACTAATGGCTAATGTAATTGTAATTATAGTCAATAATTAATAATAATAAAATCTAAACAAATCTACCAAATACACTAATAAAACACAAATTACCACAACTAGAGTACGCATTCGCCATAGAAGACCATACAAAATGAATCTGACATGTACCGTTAGAGATTTGTGATCAGCGCCATCTCTTGATAGTTTGGAAGCCCAATACAGTACTGACATCGATGATGTCATGAATGTCACAGCTATTCCGTCAAAATGCTAGCATTTTCAGTTTATACTAATAATTTTTTTGGAGAGTAGTCACGTCATCAAATTTGTAACTAGATAATGACGTCACAGAAATACTACGTTTATATGATATACTGCTTGGATAATGCTTTAGGCATTATTATTAGGTTATGTAAAACCACAATACACCAAGAGAGTCAAATAAAACAGTGAAAACGAAAATCACAATTGAACACTCAAAGGAATGAAGTGACGGTTAACCACAGATTATTATGATATAAACTAGTGTTGATCACACGGAACGAACAAAAGCAGATGACAGACATAAGTGTAACCGTAACCTTTTACAGTTCTAGTAGTACCAACGTGTGGTGAAAAAATTAACTACAATTATTTCAAATAAATTAAAATTTCATTATAAACATTACGTTCAATTTTTTAACAATTGTAAATGTAATTAAAATGCATTTTTCTTATAGTATACAAAAAAAAAAGCATTTATTTTTTTCTCTTTTCTAATCATAAACATCACTCGGAAGTTTTTTTTCGTTTTTTAAGGTTTTGATGACGTGACTACTCTCCAAAAAAATTATTAGTATAAATACATATGCATTGTACAAAATTTATTTCAGAATAATCGCGTAATACTAGTGAAGCAGGGACGGTACTCTTGAAGCCATAGTCCGACAAAGGTCTTCAATCAAGCTGGTAACAGACATAGCCGCTCGTCGAGGAAATAAATATCACATATACCGTAAATTTACATGCTTTTATCAGATAAATTAAAGAAAACCTCGCATTACTTCTATAAAAATAAAAACTCCTGTAATAATCATAAACCAAATTTTAGCAAATGTATAAATGGAATTTTTTTTTTTAAATCTTCAGTTTTAATATTATTATTGCTAAATATCAAATACATTATCTTATTGTCTGGACGTATTTTCTAACTGATTTGCAATTTATTTAAGTTAAATAATATTTTATAGCTTTACTTATGCACACTTATTCAATAATTTTTGTTATGTATATTCTATGTGAATTGATACAATATTATTGTTAAAAATGAAGTATATTAGCCAAATGCCTGAATGTATTTTCCAAATCATTTGAAATAAGTCTCGTTATTTTAACTAAATAATTTAATAAATTTACATATGAATACTTATTTCATATTTGTTTGTTGAAACTACCTTTATATAATTTAATAAATTTCAATCTTTCTATACTGATTTCAGCCAATAATTCACGGACAGTTGTGGTTCTGTGGTTAAAACGATTGCTTCACAAACGAGAGTTATCAAAACCACAATAATTACAACTGCGTCTGAGTGGTTCGAATTCACTATAAGCCGCTGGTCACTTGTACTGTTTTGGAATTAATTTTCTGTTGTGCTGAGTAGCAAATAAATATTGAAGGGTTTTGTATGCATAAAACAATTTTATTACATCATACAATGTTTTATTTTCAAAAATATTTACATTGTAGCCGTTATTTAGAGGCGCACACTTTTTGTTCCACGCACCGTTGGAATGTACTCTGTTGGTTCTGCAGCATCCCTAGAAATAACTTGGCGCGGCAGAGGTTATTCAGCCAACTTGTTGTTCTCATAAGTCCGTTATTTGGGGCGCACACTTTTTCTAGTTTGGCATGTAATAATGCACACTTTTTGCACATTTTTTTGGTCACAATAAGAAAAAATGTGCGCAACTGGGCGCGGCGTTCGTGAACTTGGCCCGCCCAAGAAAACAGTTAAGTTTACCAAATATAAAGGGCGCACACTTTTTGTTCGACATGCCATTAGAATGCACACTTGTTGCACTTTTTTTTGTCATAATAAGAAAAAGTGTGCGCAAATGGGCGCGGCTATCGTGAACTTGGCCCGCCCAAGAAAACAGTTAAGTTTAGCAAATATAAATAGCGCACACTTTTTGTTCGACATACCATTAGAATGCACACTTTTTTTGTCACAATAAGAAAAAGTGTGCGCAAATGGGCGCAGCCACCTTCACGCACCTAAATTCTATGATATAAATGTGATGAAATCGAAAATTCCGTTTCAATTTAAAAAAATCCAAATTTGCTGGTTCGTAGTAATTTTCCAAATAACAACCGAATTTTAGGCAGAACGTTTTGTTTTGGCTTCAGAATACTAATATTTAGTTTTTTTATATATATTTTAATAATAATAATCCTATGCTACTTCATTATGCCTGTGATTTATATTTTACTTTTTTTATAGTATAAAATTATAAAATAAATAAAAATATGAAATTAAATTTTTTTAATTTGCATAGAAAATAAAAAGTAATTGTAATTTGTTATTATTTCACGTAACACGTCACTCAATAAGTTCGTAGGATGGCTAATAAAACTACAACTTTTTGGCAAAATTTGACTTTATTCATCAACATAGTCCCCTTGAAGGATGACATATTCATTCCTACGCTTCTACAACATTTCGATGCCTTTTTTGTAGAACGAAATATCTTTGGCCGCAAAATACCCTTCAGTTCCGGAAATCATTTCTTCATTAGAGCCAAATCGCTTTCCCTGGAGCATTCTTTTTAGGCCTGCAAACAGTTAGTAATCGCTGGGTGCCAGATCTGATGATTATGGTGGATGAGAAAGCAATTCAAAGTGTAGTTCGTGCCATTTTGCCATTGTTGCAATCGACTTGTGGCACAGTGTATTGTCTTGATAAAAGAGCACTTTTTTCTTCTTCATTTGTGGTCGTTTTTTTTTATAATTTCTTCACTCAAACGCACCAATATTGCAATATAATATGCGCTATTAATGATTCTTCCTTTCTCCAGGTAATCGATGAATAAAATACCGTTCACATCCCAAAATACGCAGGCCAAAACTTTACCAGCTGACATTTGTGTTTTTGGTCGCTTTGGACGGTCTTCATCTTTTGCTGTTCACTTCGCTGACTGCCTACTTAACTCGGGAGTGTAGTGATGGATCCATGTTTCATCCATTGCCATATACTGCATGAAAAAATTATTTTTATTGCGCTAAAACAGCTCCAAACAACGTTTTGAATCGTCGACGCGTTGTTGTTTTTGATCGACTGTGAGCAAACGCGGTACCCATTTAGAACAGAGTTTTCTCATGCTCAAATTTTCATGCAAAATGGTGAATAAACTGCCTTCTGATATCTTGAAGGTGTCTTCTATCTAACGAAACTTGAATTTACGATCGCGCAAAATAATTTTGTGGACTTTTTTTATGTTTTCTGGAACAACTGCCAAATTTGGTCGACCGGAACGTTCAACATTATCGGTGTTTGTACGGCCGCGTTTAAAATCAGCAAAAAAAATATCTACCATTTGTCTCCATGGAGCAGAGTCCAAATAACATTTGTCAAGCCATTGCTTTGATTGAAAGGTATTTTTTCCCATTAAAAAGCAATGCTTTATCAACACACGAAATTAAGATTTCTCCATTGTTGTGAAATTTACAAAAGTAGCGTCACTAAAACAACTGTAACAAATGAAATTAACGTCAGATTGTCATAAAATTTTGAAACGTATCGTTCTAAGGTTGGTACGTCCTAAAAATCATATGTCATCCTACGGACTTATTGAGTGACGTAATAAATTAATTAAATTTTTTCCATGTAATTGAACTAATAAATTAAATATATTTTGATGGTACAGCAATATAATTTGACGATTTTAATTTAATTTATATTGAGACAGTAATCACAAAAAAGTAATTAATCATATTTTTTCAGTAATTTTCCTATATCTAGCGGGAGGTAAAAATGATTTAGATTAATGAATTAAACATTTTTTTTGCATGATTTCAACTGGGCCAAATGATATGATCACGGGCTCGTATTTTGATAATTGCTAATAACAACACTGTCAGTTAAATCAGTTAACTACAATTTAATAGAACGATGTTATTCAGTTAGTTTTGTTTGTTGTTTTAATATCTAGATTATATTAAGTATCAATCTGCTAAATTTAATTGCAAATTTTTTTTAACTGTCTATTTAATGTTGAAAATTAGTATGAAATTTACCATTTCAAATCTTTTTACTCTACACTGTGCTCAGATTCCGCCTGCCATCCCTGACATCTCAGCAAGTGGAAGAGATTCTAAATCGGATAAAAGTAACTATTTTTTTAACTTTCATACATAGATACAAAATGGCGGAAAAATTATTTAGGTCTGTCACCATTTTAATGTATAAAAGTTTTACGCTATTAAATACCTATCTATTCAGTATCGTAAGTAATTTTATTCTATGACACATTTTCAAGTTATATTTGATTTTAGTCTGAATATTTTCTTTTATTTTCCCATAATATAATTACTGTTTTCATTACTTAATAATCGTTTCCACAAAATTGCACTTTAAAAATAATTTTACCAGTTTATTTTATTAAATAAATTAGAGGCAAAACATAATCTACAAGATAATTTAAAAGTAATGGTAATTATCAGATATGCACAGTAAAAAAAAAAAAATTCACGAACGCTACTATATTAAACATTTTTACCAATTTTTTGGTTTGTTGTTTAGGAGTTAATTGAAAATATGTCTTAACATGCACCATATATACATATATTACATGTATAAAATACTTAAATGATTAGTAATGAAATTTTACAATATGTCAACGTTTTGAGTAAGCTGTACAAAATTAGAATAAGAATTAATGTAATGATTCAAAGTCTATAGATTTTGCGAAAATATCGAGGTGTAATAAGAATTTTTGCGCTAGATCTTCTTTAGAAGGAGGCTAAATTCCGCCGCTGATTCTTACATTGTTACGGAGAACTGTTCTTTGGTCTTGGAGATTTATGTTTATTAATAATTTTAGCAGGTTTCCAAATTTTACCATCTCTAAATACAACATTTTGATTTTTACAAAATTTATTTTTCGAGTTTTACAATTCCTATCATAGTACAACTTATTACTTTTACATTTTCCATTTAAAATTTCTTTGAAATTATGCACAACTTTAGGTTTTAACAGATTTTGATGAATGGGTAGTTTGGTTTTTGTTCTTCTACTTAACAAGATTTGAGCAGGTGAATAATTTGTACCAACCACTGGTGTATTACGATATTCTAACAACATTAAATCTACGTCTATTCCACCTTCAATAGATTTTTTAAGCATCTGTTTACAAATCCCTACCCCTTTTTCCGCAAGACCATTGCTTCTTGGATGATATGGACTTGATGTTATAATTTGGAAATTCCAAGATTTACAAAATAAATTAAATTCCATCGAATTAAAAGGATTATTATCAGCCACTAAAGTTACTGGTATGCCATGAGTTGAAAAAATTGTTTTTAATACATTAATTATTTCAAAAGACGTTTTATTTTTTAATTTGATAAAATTCAATCCATTTTGAAAAGTAATCCACTAATACAAGATAGTCTGAATTACCATATTGTAATATATCACAAGCTACTTTTTGAAATGGCAGTTCTGGAATTTCTTGCATTATCATGGGTTCTTTTACATTTTTTGATCTAAATTTTTCACAAATTCGGCATTTAAAAATTTCATCTTCAATGTCCTTTTGCATATTAGGCCAATAAAATAAAGATTTTGCTCTTTTTACTGTTTTAGTTATGCCAAAGTGTGATTCATGTAACATGTTTAGTATTTTCTTTCGAAGATTTAGTGGAACAATTATTCTATCGTCAAAAAATACTAAATCATTTTCAAGAAATATATTATTTCGAAATTTATAGTACAATTTTATAGAGTCTTCTACTTTAGATTTTTGGTCCGGCCAACCATTTTGAAAAAGTTCTATTATTTTGCTTAAAATATAATCTTTTTTAAATTCATTTTGAAATTCTGTTTTTATTGAGTCGCTCATATTTATAGTGTGTACAACTTCATTTAAACATGAATCAGTATCTTTACTGCAAGCTTTTGAACATGCTCTACTTAGTGCATCTGCAACAAACATATTTTTTCCTGGTATGAAAATTAAATTAATGTCATATTTAGCTAATTTTAATTTGATTCTTTGTAATCTTACAGAGTTTATTTTATGAATATCTTTTTTCATCAATGTTATTAAAGGTAAATGATCAGTTTGTATTGTGAATTTTCTACCATAAATATAAGTATGAAATTTTTTACAAGCAAACAACACTGCCAAAAATTCTTTTTCTATTTGACCATAATTAATTTCAGCTTCAGATAAGCTTTTTGATGCATTAAAAACTGGTTTATTTTCTTGTAATAATACACAACCTATGCCAAATTGACTGCTGTCAGTTTGTATTACTATTTCTTTGCTATTATCAAAATTTTGTAATATAGGAGCATTAACAATACTTTCTTTGAGTAAATTGAAACATTTGTTATGAACATTTTCAATCCAAACAAAATCGACATTTTTCTTTATTAAGTCACGTAATGGTTTAGAATTTTCTGCTAAATTTGGAATGAAATTTCTTAAATAATTTATTAGACCCAAAAATCTCTGAATTTCTTTTTTACTTTTTGGAACATCATATTCAACAATAGCTTGAATACGATCATTGTCAGGTTCTACTGTTCCTTGTTTAAATATATGACCTAAATATTTTACTTCCTCTATTTTATATTGAAATTTTGATTTGTTAAATTTAGTATTATATTTACGTGCTCTTTCCAATATTTTGTTTAAAGTTTGATCATGCTCTTCAGAGGTTTTTCCATAAATTAGTATTTCATCTATATAAATAAATACATTTTCAATATCAGCAAAAATTTCTGTATTATATTTCTGAAAAACTTCACTTGAAATAGTTAAACCAAACGGAAGCCTTTTTAAAGAATATGTTCCAAGCATGGTAGCAAAAGTACATAAATTTTGACTAAATTCATCTAATTGAATTAGCCAGAAACCATCTTTTAAGTCTAACATAGAAAAATATTTAGCATCTTTGAGTTCATACGTTAAATCAGTCAATGTTGGAATAGTAAAATATTCCTTTTTAATTGCATTAATTAATTCTTTTGGATCAAGACATAACCTTAATGATCCATTTGGTTTTCCTACAATCACTAATTTGTTGATCCAACCATTTACATTTTCAGATTTAACAATAATATCTTTCTTACAAAGTTGATCTAATTCATTTTCAACTTTATTTCTTAAATTTATTGGTATTCTGTGAGGAGGCTTTGCACTAGCAACTACATTTTCATTCAGTTTAATTGAATATTTTTTCGGAAAACAACCTATTCACTGAAAAATATCTTGATATTTTAACAAAATATCATCTTTTGAATTTATCGCGTTAACAATGTTCATATTTCTTTGAATTAAACCTAATTTTATACAAGTTTTTAAACCTAGTATGGCTGTTGAACTTGAATCAGTTACAATAAATTTTTCATTATAGCTTTTGCCATCTAATTGCATGTTTAGATTTACAGATCCTAGAATTTTAATTGCTGTTCCCCCATATGCTTCTAATGTAATAGTACAATTTTGCAACTTTAAAGTTTTAAGAGACTTTTTGATACAATTAAATATTTCATAGGATATAATGTTAACATCAGAACCAGTATCAAATTTAAATTTAATATTTAAATTTTCATCTTTTAAATTTTCAATCCAACTAAGTGAATTAACCGATTTGGTTTCAATTGCACCACAATAATATTCATCAGTGTCTGATTCATTTTTGATTTTACAAACATTCGTTAAATGTACATTATTCATTTTAGTAAAACATACCTTGCTAAAATGATTATATTTACCGCATTTTGTACATTGTTTTCCCTTGGCTGGACAGTTTTCTCTATGCGTGTGACTGTTTCCACAACTTTTACATCTAATATCCTGACGCTGGTTCTGTCTGTTGAACATCCTATCCTTTACATTGTTGTCCCTGGTTTGATTCATCTTTCTGAAACTAAAATTATTATTATTATAACTGTAATTGCCTTTTGAGTAAGGAACGCTACTTCCCATTTGATGCTGCTTCCTGAGACCTGGATTACTGCATGTTGCTGCATCAACGTACTGCCTAGATTCTTCTCCTCCGGAATGTATTGTTTTCATTTGCTTCCTGGTAATTTCAGCTTCTCGAAATTGGTTCACGGCTTCTTGTAAAGTTAAATTTCCTATTTTAATTATTTTGTCTTGTGTTTCTTGATCATTTGAGAACAATACGATTTTATCTCTTAGTAGTTCATCTGAATTTTGAAATTCACAATCTTTAATTAATGTTTTAACTTCTGTCAGGAACGAGTCAAAACTTTCACTATCTTGTTGTTTCCTTTTGTAAAACAGAAACCTTGAATGTAAAATATTCTTCTTTGGGTTGCAATAATTCTCGAACGCTTCCAATACTTTAATAAATATTTTTTCATCTCCCGCTTTTACATAGGTGAATGTATTATGCAGCTCAATGGATTCTTCACCAATTACATTAATTAATATTGCTATTTTGCATTTATCTGATTCATCATCTAGATCTGATGCCGTCATGAAATTTTCAAAGTTTTGTTTGAATTTGCACCAATTTTCACTTAAATTACCATTTAATTTTGAATGCGATGGAGGTTTTAAATTATTAGCCATTTTAAAATTTTTTAAGTAACGTTTTCTTCCTGTAGCACGTGACGAACTAATAATCAATTGTATTTATATTTTATTTTTAGAATTTAATTTGTTTCGTTTATTTATTAATAATTGTTTATTATATATATATATATATATATATATATATATATATATATATATATATATATATCATCACGCCTTTTACCCATTGCGGGTGTGGCACTCTGCTTACGCAGATCTCGGTAAGTGATATATTTTTGCGTATGAAGTGCGGATACCAGCCGGCAAATCATAGCCCCCAAGGATGTTAGTGGAGGGGGAACCACAGGGGTAAATTTAAATTTGTAACTGTCGGCAGTGGGATTCGAACTGAGGATCTCACGATCCACAGTCCGACACGTTACCACGGAGCTATTTACCCCATACAATGGAAAGTTCAGTAATTAATTATTTTAATTATGCAAGTAATTAGTAATTCTAGTACTTTTTCCTTGTAATTACAATTACATTAACAATTACTTTTTTTTCATGATCTGTATGACAAATTCTATGATATAAATGTGATGAAATCGAAAATTCCGTTTCAATTTCAACAAATCAAAATATGCTGGTTCGTAGTAATTTTCCAAATAACAACCGAATTTGCAAGGTTGCCTCCCTGTCTTTAAAATAATTTTTGGAAAGTTCATAAAGGTTCTTCGGACACTGAAAATCTTTTAGCGTTTTTAGAATTGTCGGCCACCAAGCTGCATTAAAAGCTCCTTTAACATCCAAACTGGTGAGGATAACTAAATTTTTTTTGTGAAAGCATTTTTCTACAAAACCATGATAGCATCACTGGTCCCTTTTTAGTGAAACCGAACTGATTTTCATGCAGAAGCTTCTTGGATTGCAAATATAACATAAATCTGTCAATCATTAATTTTTCCAGAATTTTTCTCCCAACGTTAAGTAAAGTTATAGGATGGAATTTTTCGGCCTCGATTGAACTTTCTTTGCCAGGTTTTGCAATTGGAAATATTGTACCTACTTTCCATTGTTTTGGAAAATATGCTCTGTGTAAACATTAATTATATATTTCTGTGAAGAAGAGTGGGAATATTCTGAATATTCTAAACAATATGTCACTTGAAATTCCGTCATTTCCAGGTGATTTTTTCGGGTTCGTATCAAGTAAAAAATTTTTTTATTTCTTCTTGCCTAAAATGTTCGTCGGGCTCTGAATTGACGATTTCTATGATATCATTTACTCTTAAGTGATAGTCGTTTTCTTTTTCAATATTGTCTGTTTGTATGAATTCTTCTAACATACGCTTGAGAGATAGCAGTATTCTTTCCATGATTTAAATATTTCACTTTTAATTTTCTGAATATAGAGATTTTTTTTCTTAAATATATGATTTTTCTTTCTTGCCTAAGTAGCTTATTATTTTTCGTTCTCTGGTATCTTCTTCGGGGAGCATTAACATGTTTGCGGAGCAAAGTTAAATCGTCAGTCCACCATGGGACGCTTTTACCTTTATTATAGAATTTTCTAGTTTCCGAGATATGAAAAATTTTCTTACATGCAATATTTAATGCCTCAAAGTATTTTGACATGAACAATTTAAGGTTGGTTTCCTCTTTTATTACTTCTGTAAGTTCAATATCTAATTCTTCTAGCTCAGGTTGCTCTTTTCTTATAATTTTTGTGTCTATGTTCTCCCATTCATTTGGGTTTATTACAAATTTAGGTCTTGCCTTGTAAATTTTACCTTTATGTTCATGTACCAAATTGATTGAATATGTTATATAATTATGATCAGAGCAGCTTTCCTCCTCTTCTATTTTCCAATCTTTCACTGCATTCGCCAAGGTATGACTAGCTAATGTCAAATCAATATTACTATTTCCGCGCCCATTATCAAAAGTGAAGAGATCGCTTACTTCATTCAAAATTTGTATATCTTGCGTTATTATAAAATCTGTCATTTCGCGGCCCCTTGTATTTGTTTGTACATCATGCCACAGTGAAGATCTTGCATTACTGTCTATTGCTAGTAACAGAGAATTTTGTTTAGTAAAATGAATTATTTTTTCGATCTTTCTTAAATTTATTTCTATATCTTCCTTAATATCGAAATAAGCAGTAACAATATATAGTTGAAAACCTTTATACGTTATTTTTACTGTAATCATATCTTCATTTGAGAATTGGTTCAATTGCAAAATATTCAAGAGTTTGTTTCTTGCAATGATTGTCGTCCTCTTGTGACCATTGCCATACGAAAATATTCTTAAATGTAGTGGTATGCCCCTAATTTGATTACCAATCACTGTGACGAAGTCACCAGCTTGAAATCCGCTAGATGAACAGCAACGGTCAGTTTAGCACAGAGGCAGCGTGCTCGGCAGCGTGCTGGCATACGGCGCGGAAGATACTCGGTTCGATCCCAGCACGAAGACACTTTACTTTTTATTTTTTATTTTAATTCCGACAGTCAAGAAACATGGTTAAGACCTGCAAATCGCTAATTAAGAAACGACGGTTAAGATCGGTAATTTAATTTATCATTTGTGTCGCCTAAAAACAGTATAAAAACGCGATTTCAGTGACTTATCGGCAGTCTGTAGCGAGATAGCTACAGAGTGCAAGTCATCTTCGGCCTACGAGTGGAAGTCAGCATCCGTCCCGTCATCAGTACCGCTGGTAAGCAAGTTTTAGTTATTTCTTTTCCACCTGCGGCTGTGTAGCCCTGACGCAGGTGCCGTTACTGTTTGTTTGTTTCTTCCGTGGCTGTGCTTGCCCTGCCACGGCCTCTCCTACCATCTGCGGCTGTGTTTGCCCTGACGCAGATCTGGTGCTGTCTGTTTACTTCCTCCGTGGCTGCGCTTGTCCTGTCACGGCTCTTTCCACCGTCTGCGGCTGTGTTTGCCCTGACGCAGATCTGGTGCTGTCTGTTTATTTCCTCCATGGCTGCGCTTGCCCTGTCACGGCTTTTTCTACCACCTGCGGCTGTGTTTGCCCTGACGTAGGTTTGGTGCTATTTGTTTATTTCTTCCGTGGCTGTGCTTGCCCCGCCACGGCTCTTTCTACCACCTGCGGCTGTGTTTGCCCTGGCGCAGGTCTGGTGCTATTTGTTTATTTCTTCCGTGGCTGTGCTTGCCCCGCCACGGCTCTTTCTACCACCTGCGGCTGTGTTTGCCGTGACGCAGATCTGGTGCTACTTGTTTATTTCTTCCGTGGCTGTGCTTGCCTTGCCACGGCTCTTTCTACCACCTGCGGCTGTGTTTGCCCTGACGCAGACCTTGTTCTATTCGTTTATTTCTTCCGTGGCTGTGCTTGCCCCGCCACGGCTCTTCCTACCACTTGCGGCTGTGTGTGCCCTGACGCAGATCTGGTGCTACTTGTTTATTTTTTCCGTGGCTGTGCTTGCCCTGCCACGGCTCTTTCTACCACCTGCGGCTGTGTTTGCCCTGACGCAGACCTTGTTCTATTCGTTTATTTCTTCCGTGGCTGCGCTTGCCCCTCCACGGCTCTTTCTACCACCTGCGGCTGTGTTTGCCCTGACGCAGGTCTGGTGCTATTTGTTTATTTCTCCCGTGGCGGTGCTTGCCCCGCCGCGGCTCGTTCTACCACGTGTGGCTGTGTTTGCCCTGACGCAGACACGGTCCTGTCAGTTATCCCTTCCGTGGCCGTGCTTGCCCTGCCACTTTACTACTGTCAATTCCTCTCAAAAGAGATCATTCTCGCAGGAAACCGTTTATTTCAGTTCTAGCCCGACCGCGCGACCCGAGGACTCCACACCGGCCCAGGGATATTATATATATATATATATATATATATATATATATATATATATATATATATATATTTGTATTATATTTATTGATTTAGTTGTACTACATTTAGAATATAATAAACTAGTAATGAACACTAAAAGATTTTTACTGGACGCCTGGAATACTCCACTGAGCCGATCCGGCATTTTGTGACACGGCTGCCGCCGCCACGAACCACCCGTTACATCACATACGGTTCTTGGATTAGATCTAAATCAATGTCATTTTGTTCCATGAAGTGTAGCATATTTTGAGTCGCTGCTCTGGAATATTGTACATTAATTTGCAGGACTCTAATGACATTATCAAAGCTGATCCTTCGTATACTTGTAGTTAAACTTGCTGAACAGTTTGAAAAATTTCTTTGTTGGTGAATTTGTACAGCCATTAGTAGTTCGTGTTTTGAATTTTCTTTTTCAGTACATTTTGATAGCAGGAACATGCCTTGTCAAGTGACGAGTGATTACTATCTACTTTACTATTTGTATTATATTTATTCCAATTGATGCAATTTATACATTTATATTTATTTTTAGGTGCGTTGCAATCTTGCAATTTATGAGCTTCTGCACAATTTGGACAAGTAAGATCTCCCTTGCAGTTGTCAGATTTATGATAATATTTACTGCATTTGTAGCACTTAGTAATAGAAACTTAGTCCTCAATGTGGCAGATATTCCACCCTAATTTTATTTTTCCTGTTTTAATTTAAGCCGAACAACAGGTTTTACTTCAATAATTAAATTTCTTATTTTCTTCTTATTTAGAAAACAATAAATAGGTATTATGTCATCAAAATTAATCTTTAGTTCTTCGTTTTGTGAAATAATTGCTTCTTTTGCATTATCTACATTAATTTCTTGTGGAATGTTATAAATAATTAGCTTAGGATCTTCTAATTTCACGACTTTTGCTTCCAATTTATCACTGCATATTACATTAATTTTATCATTAATTAATTCCAAATCTTTTTCATTTGTAGTTTCAATCATTATTTGTCCATTTCTTAGTGCTTTAACTGAATTAATTCCTCCTTTCAGTTCAACGGGGTTTATTTTAGTTTTAATTTGATTTTTAATATCAAATGCCGTTTCATTTGCAAGTTTAGATTTGACAAGCAACCTATATTTCTTATTTGATTCTTGTTTTCCAACTCTGGACTTTATTACTTCTGCAAAAGACTTGCTTATCCGTGATTCACTGATGGAGGGCCATACTTGTACGTTTTTTTCTATTTTTTCCTTAAACTTATTAATTTTAATTTCCAGTTTCATAATTTCTTCATTCTTCTCATACAACTCATTTGTATAAGCATTGAAAGCTTTTCATAATTTAGACATAGAGCTTAATATGTTCTTCTTTAAATCATTACGTAGATTACCGCTCTCTTCTGGTACACTAATAAGTTCTGCTAGAGCGCTGTCAACGTGAAACACATCATCCGCCATATTTGACGTGTTTAGCAGCGCATCGAGACTTATTATGCTTCTTGAAACGTCTAAATTTATATTATATATCCAGTTATATATTTAATATCCACAATTTGACGTCTAGTATTTACAGTTGATCGTCGTGTGTTTGTGCGTGTGTTTGTGTGTGTGGGTGGTGTGGGTGTGGGTGTGGTTGTGGGTGTGGGTTTGGATGTGGGTGTGTGTAAATATGTGTTGTGTGTGTGTATGTGTGTGTGTACGTGTGTGTATGTGTGTGTATAGGTGTGCATGTGTGTGTATAGGTGTGTATGTGTGCGTATATGTGTTTATGTGTGTGTATGTGTGTGTATGTGTGTGTATGTGTATGTATAGGTGTGTGTATGTGTGTGTGTGTTATATTGTTTTATACAAATCCTTTATTCAGCATGGTATAAAAAAAAGGGTCAAACAATTTGAGACAACATTTTTTTTCTGAATTATTATTCTCTAAAGATGAAACTTGCGAAATTAAGGTCAGTTTATTTAATACGATTAGTGTATGCTGTTTTTTTTTTTAATTTCATAGTAAGTAAGGTAAGTAGGTATAAATATTAATAAAAAACGAATAATTCATTTTTAACACGTATTAGTGTACCTAGTATTCATATAAATAAATTACCATCATTTATGATTACTTTTACTGAAAGTATGCTGCCAAAATGTGGTAATAAAATTGTATAATTTATAAATAGGTATATAGAATATTTTTTTAAATTTTAATTAATATTTATATTAAAATTAAAATAAACCCAATAATTTTTTTTTATTTTGCTTCGTCTAGAAGAGAGCACAGTGGCGCTGAACTATGGGATAGAACGAAATAGTGTAATAGAAATATAGATATGGAGATATCGCTTGATAATTTGGGATCGCTTAGCGCTGAATGCTAAACGGAATGCATGAAAACGTGTTTGTTACATACTAGATTGCCATGTTTATGTAAAAAAAAAAAAAAAAAAAACCAAGAGAATAAGAAAAATCGAGTAAAATCTGACAAGATGTCAATCTTTATGAATTGAAATAAAAGTTAATTTGATTCAATTGTGTCTGGTCCTTTCTTTCGAAATATTACACTGGTGTCAGAAGCGGGATAGTCGAAACATCCATGTCAAAGTACAAGATCTAATAGCTTCAAAACACACAGTATCTTTTCACAACCCGTCATTACTCATTGCTCAAGTGTCAGCCGAGCTTGTACAGCCGATCTCGAGTATGAAGCAATACGAACGTCCGCGAACGACGCCTTGGGTGGACAACCGGACGATGACGGCATGGCACTGGCGCACGTTCACATGCGCCGTTATTTTCAATGGGCGAGTATCGCTCAACAGATGCAACAAACATTCGGGACTACTTCAATCGTTTCACCTGGGCCCTTGAACTGAGTAAAATGCCTGAGAATGAGCATGCCAACTACACTCGCGTCTATACGCCGAGAGTATTAAGTTTCGCCGAGTCACCCAACATTCGGGCGAGACTGTTGCTACCGCGTTTTGTGCGTATGAAACATTTTTAGACAGAATGCTGATCGAGCAGTTGCTATTTGAATTGGAGTCACGAGGAATGTGCGATGTAATCATCATTAAGCGGCAGATTTCAAAACTGCGTACGTAATTGCGCATTTGCTTGAAGCCACACACAATACCGCTGCGGAAGTAAAATTGCCTAGTATGCCAGCGCAGTCCAAACAAACAAATAAATTGGGCTACAGTCAAACACAGACAAAAACAGAAACGAGGTAGGGCAGTTTCGAATAGCCAAAGCTTACATCACTAGGGTCCTCGAAATGCAGTAACAGGTTAGCGAGCTTATCCACATCACAATTGCAGCTAGGGATGTGGAGTACTGCAAGTTTCGCAATGCGTAATGTTATAGTTGTGGAAAAAAGGTCATGTATCGAAAGTCTGCAGGAAAGCGAAACAGACACAAACAACAACTAAAATATCGAATCTTAAATGATCGTCTGAAGAAACCGAATTTGTAGACCGTCTCGACAAGGTTTACTTCATCAATTCAATGAAATCTACGCATCCGTTCATGCTCCAAGGACAAATAAATGGATCTAAAATCAGTATAGAACTCGATTCAGGAGCACTAGTTTTATAATAAGCAAAAAGAGGTTGGGCGAGATTAACCCAAATTACTGCCTACAGAAACCAGATCGCCGACTTTTAAGTTATACCACATCTCGGAAACTCACGCTCCATGTGGTCAACGGGAAATATGATACGCCGTTCGGCCGTGATTGGATTGCCGAATTTGCACAAGAACTTGACTTTGCAATGATCATTTCCAAGCGCGAATCAGTAAAAAATTTGTCCACGATAGGAATAGGCATCACTCTACAGCAGGATAAACAACTGGACTACCTCATAAAGCGATACAACCTTGTCTTCGCTGCCACCGAAGGGAAACTGAAAGGGCCGCCGTTCAAAATGCACCTTAAACCAGACGCCAAACCAGTTTTTTCGCGAGCACGTGATATACGTCAAGCCCGCTGAGATGCTTATGCGCGGGAAATTGACGCAAAAATTTCGTCAGGCTTCTACAAGAGAGTAGACTACTCGGAATGGGCATCAACCACGCATATGGTCACAAAAAAAAATCGTGTTGTAGTACCATCTGCATTACGAAAAGTTATCCTGAATGACTTGCACACTCATATCATAATGGTAAAGGTGAAAAGCCTAGCTCATTCGTTCGATTTTTGGCCTGGCACCGGTGCAGACATTGAACAGAATGCCAGATCGTGCGCCGAATGTGCCACACACGCGCATGCTCCGCCAAGGTTTCGCGAGCATCACTGGGAGTACACCAAGGCCCCATGGCAACTCATGCACATAGACTACGCGGGTCCTATTGCCGGCACAATGCTTCTGGTAGTAGTTGATTCATACAGCAAGTAGCTGGATGTCAAGACTACAGATTCAACGACGGCAGCTGCTACAATTTCTTTAATTGATGATTTATTCGCAGCATACGGTGTACCCATCACCATCGTTTCCGACAACTGTCGTCAATTCGTCTCTGAAGAATTTCGAACTTTCCTTCAAAATAGTGGAGTTAAGTACCATAAACTGACAGCACTATACCATCCTTCAACTAACGGCTAAGCCGAAAGATACGTGCAAACAGTCAAGGATGCTCTCTATGCAATGAGAATGACTAAAGTATCTTTGAAGCGAAACTCAACGAACCAGGGTCACCGAGAAGCAGCAATCACAAATTAATGCCACCTTTCGTACCTTCCATCCCAGTCAGTCCATCTACTTTATTACAGGCAATTCTCTAATGGACAAATGGGCCCCAGGTAACATCGTTAAGCCCCTGGAGGATATGCATTACGAAACAGAATATTTGGGAAAACGATTCAAAAGGCATGTTGACCAGATCCGGAGATACCAGGATAATCGGTAATTGGCTCTACCCAATGACAACACGCAACATCGACAACTGATTTCCGAATCAAGGTATGGATTGCACGAGCAGACAGCAATCGTCATAACACCAGCAGTCGTTCGACATAAAGTAACGACACCCATCGAACCACTGATCGAGTCGACACCGGAGAGGTCACCATCAGTGACGTCCAGACCAGAGATGATTGGGCCACCAGTGAGGTCTGAATCACAGGAAGTTCAGACTCCTAAGCTTCCACGCAGATCAGGACGAATTCGAAGAGCGCCTTCACGATTTTGCCCAACATAGACTGTTCTCAATTAGAAAAAGTGGAATAAATGTTGTATACTAGATTGCCATATCTATGTAAATAAAAAAAATAAAAAACAAAGGAATAAGAAAAATTGAGTAAAATCTGACTAGCTATCAATCTTTATGAATTGAAATAAAAGTTAATTTGATTCAATTGTGTCTGGCCCTCTCTTTCGAAATATTAGTGTTATTTTATATTTCATTAAATAATGAGAATATTACTATTCCAAACATTATTAGAATTATACCACCGCATTCTCAAAAGATAAGACAATTTTATTAAGAATAAATTTTTTTTTTAATTTTATTTGGTGTAAACATAAAAATTGGTTAATTTTGCTTAATTTTTCCATCGTTTTTTTGGAGTAAATTCGATTTAAGGTTTCTTAAACACGTAAGCCACAATGTATAGCGTATATTTCAAAATAATTAAAAATAGACCACCCACGAAACTTAACATTTTTTTAATTTGATCAAATTCAAAATTTTCTTTTTTGAAAAAGTGGACCAATTAATAATAAATTATAAGATTAAGCATATATCTGAAACATCTGTTCTACATGCCAAACATTGAACATTCATATTCATATTTATATGTATTAGAAATTTGTATCGAGACCACATAAGATTTCATTTATTCTAAAATTATTTAGTTAATTAATTCTCCGGTCATTAGAAAAAACATTCTGCTCTATTGTCGTTTTATAATGGATTTAATAAGTAAGACTAGCTTACAATTACTGAACTAAAGTAACACTCAACAACAGTAATGAATGTATAGTGGAACACTTTGTCTGTCGTCATGATATCTGCGTTTTCTCGTAGAGCTATGTTTTACTATACATATGTGGTTAATTTGTTAATTTGTAGTTATTTTACTATTCATTCGATATGATTGTTTGTTTTGTTGAACTTACAAACTGCCCTCCAGTAATATTTTTTAAATTCCTGTGTTAAATTACTATCACCTAATGTGTAAAAGTAGCAGTATTATGCATATATTTCAGTAAAGTTTCGAGCAAGCATCGTTCATTGGTTAGCAAATGAAAGTTGACTAGTATAAATCTTGCTGCTACCATCTTCCATAAAAAGATCAATTATAGCCATTATTTGTGTATAGAGAAGACAAATACGTTTTATTTACTGTACGTGAAAAAATTAAATATATTATCTACAATATTTAATTACAATGGATTAAAAATAAATTTTTAAATCTAGAGTGGTTAGATTTTTGAAGAAGAACTGACACAATTATGAAAAATAACTGAACCAACTCGGAACGTATGAACGCAGTCCCATCTTCATGGCGTAGTTTTTAATGCTTATAAATATTTAGATTGCATTTATAACTACGAATATATTCTATCCAATTTCCCTGCAAATTAAATCAGGATAGAATCTCATTCTCATTGAAACTGTTTAAGAAGTGTAATGTATACAAATAACAGTGTGCGCAGATCGCATCACTTTGTTTTTATTTATTTGTCGGCCGCTTGATGAAAAAAGCGAATCAGGCGTACGCTGGTATTTTTCTCATTTACAATTTTGCTAATTTATTCCGTTCGACGTCGGAGAACAAAAGTTTCTCTTTCTCCAGTTCTAGCATAAAAATACAGTTGTGCTACGGGTGCCACGATGCGCGAGTCCCATGAATTTGTATGAATATTCATCTTTCATTTTGTGATTGTTTGCCTGTCGTCAAAGTTGTCATTTTGTCGACCGTTTGAAATCATTATTATACTAGATACTTCTATTTGCAAGTAAAATTATCAAGTATTTCACTGTAAAAAAAAGGAACAAGTTTTAAAATATATAAATTAATATTCTTGACAAATGTCGTAATGAAAATCCACTGTTGTTTAGGTAAAAATAAAAGTTACTTCTACGAATATTTACTTTTTTCTTTAAATACACAAAAATTATTCTCATTACAAATATTTTGAACATGCAAGTAATTGTTAAATGTTTTTAGTTTTTGTTTGCATGAATGTAGTTTATATATGAATATATAATGCGGGTGGGCCCGAGTCTTCTAACTATCGAAAACAGTGCTTAGTTTTTCTATTAAAATTAACTTCAAACATAAGATTTTTGCAAAAATTTAATACGTTCATGTAGGTAAAGCTTGCCTCCAATTGTGTCTAATGCCACTTTTTTAAATTTTTGCCACATTATTTTTTTATTTGAGGTCAAAGTTGACCAAATTGCACAATGTATAACTCAAAAGGAAATTTTTTTTAAGTGGCATTAAGCGCACATGGAAACAAGCTTTACCTGTACGGCAGTATAAAATTTGTTGCAAAAATATTAAATTTGAAGTTGATTTTAATAGAAAAATCAAGTCTATGTTTCACAAAATCATTGGCACTAAAATGACTACGTAGCTACTGCCATCTATGTCGAACTAACTTAGCTACGCCTATGTACAGTAACTCTCAAAAGTGAACTGTAGAATTGTTTTCAATAAAGGTACACGAGTGTTTTCGACTTGCTGATTGTTGTTAATTATTTGTGTTTCTCGCGTCATTTTATATTTTTCACTAGCGTAACAATGCCTAATTGCCTAGATATAATAAGAATGGAATATTGTTCTTGGGCACTAGATGAAAAATATGATGTGCCAAGCACATAACCTCCCGCCCATACAACTCTTAAACGCTAAAAAATAGTATTTTATGATACAGAAACATACCTTCTTATTTGTTTGTTTTTTATTCATATTGGAGAAGTTTAATTTTATTTCGTATATTTATTAATGTTCTTTACATATATTTCACTAAGAAAACAGCTTCACAATCACAATGACATGTGTCACATTTCGTAAAAAAATTAAATAAATAAAAATGCAAGATTTGTGAAATTCATATCTTTATATTTTATTATCTCCTAAACTAATGAAAATTAATAAAATTAGTGTAATCCAAATAGATGTAAAATAAAATATTCTACAACTTTCAATATATCATAAATTATTGAAAAGATAAATTTAACCGTGTTTTTTTTTCACGGAAAAGGGCTTCTAGTAAACTGATACTTCCGGTTGACCAATTTTATCCAAAATCTAATGAGCTCTTCATATAAAATATAAGAAGCAAAAATGCACAAAATTGTATTTTTTTGGATTTATAGTATTTGAGTTATGCGAGACAAAAATCGCCGCATACATATATACAGACATCAGTATTATCATAGTTAAATCGTATTATAGGGTCTAAAACGTGCTTATTCATTGAAAACTCACTACCAAATTTTTTGACCAAAAACAATACCTCCTTTAGTAGGCGGGAGGTAAAAAAGTGTCAAAATTTAAGAAATTATCTTACGAATAATTTTTATATCCTGAGATTATGTTAGTATGTTTATATTCAAAGTATATTATATAGGTGCAAGAAAATTTATTTGCCCTACGTAAATAAAAATTTTAATAGAAATAATGACTCTAAAGCTAAAAAAATGAGGTACTTAAATATATTTATTCTACTGTTTTAAAAAAAGTATTTGATTTATTGACCTAATAACTACTTTTTAACTTGATCTACATTTTTGTTTCCTTGAATATTGCGTCGTGTTGCGCTATGTTACCACAAAAAGATAACATTTGTGAATTATCTGTAGAAAATGTTGAATCTCTCCCAGATGCTTTGTCACTACAGGAAGATAAGAATAGCGATTCATCTATAAAAAATATTAAGTCTCTGCTAGATTTGAAGTCTGAGGGGAGAAGAATTTTATATTTCTTTTATATTTTTAACATGATAAAACAATAAATATGCACATTACTCAACTTGCCTGCACTATAGAAAATATTAACCCTCTATTGCATATAATTTAAAATTCTTCTTTTCTTTTCTTATGCAGTTTACATGTATGGCAATCATGTTGTAACCATTTGGGAATATTATATACACTTTGTCAATTGCCAATTAGGTCATTCCTCCCAATGTGACCAACATAAAAAAAAATTGAAGTGGAAAAAGAATAATTACAGAAACTGAGATAGAAAATGTAAAATTTGAAGGAAGCAGCTTATTGCCTGCTGATGTATTACAGCTAAAAATACCTTTACAAAATTTCCAAAATTTTTTTTATCTGATGTTTTCCTAGAAGATGTTGTTTATCAAGCAATTTTGTATAATACACAAAGACGACCCAATAGACCAAAGTTCTATTGTAATTTGAATTTGTTCATAATGTTCCCAATAGTGAACAAAACTTTAAAAATTTTTTTTTATTTTAAGAAAAAAATTTATGTAACACTTAGTTTAAATATATGAATATTTCTTTTGTGAAACATAATTTTTTTGAGCCCTTATTTAAAAGAAAAATAATTCATGTAATAGAGAGTTAATATAATTGCAGAGAAACGCAATGGTTTGTCATCAACATTTATTTTTAAATGTAACATGTGCAATGCAATCTTTTCGATTTCGTCCACAAATCTGGATGACACAAAAATGGATATAAATTCTGGAGCGGTGTCAGGAATTATAAGTGTAGGCTCTGGATATTATAATTGAGAGGAACTACTGAGTTTCAAGAATGACCCTTGTATGTCTCGTAAGACATTTACCAAATACCAGAATGAAATTAATAATAACGCTTGGCAGGATACTGCAATAATGTGTATGAAGGAAGTAGTGAAGAAAGAAGCTGAATATGATGACGTCTGTGTGTGTGTGTGTGTGTGTGTGTGTGTGTGTGTGTGTGTGTGTGTGTGTGTGTGTGTGTGTGTGTGTGTGTGTGTGTGTGTGTGTGTGTGTGTGTGTGTGTGTCATAAATAAATTTAGGCTCATTTGATGCAGCTTTTGTTTCTGTACATTTTTTGTATTTACATTTATGTTATAAAATTGATAGGGAACGAACTATCGCTTTATGAAAATTTTATCATTGTATATGAAGTAAATGCAAAATATGAATCTGTTTTTAAGTTACATATTAAATAATCCATACGTTACAAAATTACAGCTTTGTTGAAACCAGTTCAAATATTCCCGGGCGTATTACACTGTTGCCACCTACGGTAAGCTTTGCCCATTGCTGTGTGTTTAGTCTATTTCGCCAGGCATAAATTTTTCAGAGACTGTATTAACAGTAAGGTATGATTTCGAAGTGGGAGAAGGTTGAAGACACGCCTTTTCGCCGGTTTCTCGCTACCTCTGCCCACACCGCAAATCCCCGCAAGAAATATATTTTGAGTAGCCACCATTCGACAGTATTTTTTATTGCGTACATATTGTAAAATTAAATTAAAAGCAAAGTATCAAATTATATCTATATTTCTCTAGGCAAACAATGAAACAATAATATTCCTAACTCTTCTCTTAAATTCAACTGTAGTTAATAAGTGGACCTTAATATTATAGTATATAACATAATAAGAAATATAAAAAGCAGATTACGCACGAGTGAAAAAAACTTACATGCGAGCCGATGAGTTTGTAATTTTTCTATGATCGCGTAATTGCTTTATATCTTGAATTATGTGTATAATGTTATTTTCATTGTTCGAAAATTATCTTCTTTAAATAACCAAAATCGTTTTTCTCTACATATAAAGTTTATTTTTACATCATTATTTACTATAATTAAATTTATTATACAAAATTAATATTTACCTACAAATAAAGGAACCACATTTAAGGTTTATTCTTTCGATGTGACTTCCTTTTTATAATAATTTTAATCAATTAATTTTAACTCATTTATCTTCATACATATGTTCTTTAACCTTCATCAGTTTTTATCATGTTAGTAGGTCTTTTTTTATCTTATCACTACCTTTACTCCGCACTAAAGAGCGGCTAAATTAAAATAAGGAAATACCGTTTCCTTACATCTCTAACCCTCGGGGAAAAAGTTTTTCCAAACGACCTACCTCACGTCAATTTATTTATTTTCTTCCTCTTCTTCAATGTCAATTTCAGGAGCTGTAAGGTGGAAAAAATTACTTTCTGTAAGTTTATATGGTCCAATTATTAATTCATCCATCTTTTATTGTTTAGTTTACTGTTTTTACTGTTTTTATTAAATTTTTGTTTATTATAGTTGTGCGATTTTTATTGTGTTTTGTAGTGCTTTCTCTTTATCTTGAGTCCAATTTTTTGTTGTACATATTTGTATTAATTCATCAGTCAACAATGTAACATCTGTGCCTTCCAATAAATATTTTGGTGAAATCCTGTTATCGTGTGTTCCGTTTCGTTGTATTTTTGTACACATTCTTGTGCTATTGTTGTCCAAGCTTGTTTACTCCACTTTATTTTGCGTCTAATCTGATATATTAGTGTCTGGTTCAGTCTTTCATTCAAATCATTTGAAGTTGGTGTGTCTACTGCAGTAAAAATCATGGGTATATTTTTTCTTTCAAGAAATTTTTGAATTCTGTTGAATTAATACCCGGATATTGGTTTGATAAAATTTTACCAATTTAATTGTTATCTGCTATCTCACTCACCAGTTTTATAAAATCATTTTTATTCTGTGTTTTTGATGTTTTGCAAATCTTGTGAAGTGATAAAGTGTAGATAATTTTTGGTGTATCGTGAACCCCCAAATCCCCAATGGGATCTAATGAAATTTTTTGATTTTCAGTTGGATTTAAGTGTGACAGCAGTCCAATTTTATCTCTACCTCTTGATTTATTTTTAATATATATTTCGCACTTTCTGCAATTTTTTTTTTCAATATTTTTCGTTAGATTTTTTGCTGTATAATTTTTTTTGTATTTGTTTTATCCCTATATGGCAGAAATTTTCCTTATCAATTTTATATTCAATTCTTCAATTAGAAATATTTACTCTCTTTTTAAAAATATATATTTTGTTTTGATATTACTTTTTCTTTTGGTTCTTGTAAATTTTTATTCCTTTATTCTTCTGCTACTTTTCCTTTTTATCGAAATAATAAAAATTTACTACTTTCAAATGTTCTTCTTCGTTTACATAGGGTTCTAGTACTGGATTTCTACTCAAACAATCCGCTTCTAAATTGTCTTTTCCTGGGGCATATTTAATGTTGAAATCATATTGAGATAAAAAATACATTATCAGTCTTAGCCTTTATATTCATATTTTCCAGTAATTTAATTAAAAATTTAATAATTAACACGACGACACACTGCATATGTATTTTATATCATGTGTTTTTACTTGTAAAGCCAACAGAACTTATTGTAAAATTTATTAGAATTTGTTAGACAAAAATGGTCGAAGTTTCGAGAAGTTTTGATTGTCTCTGTCCGACAACTTACCGAATATTGCCTTTTAATTAAAAATTGCGGGTATAAAAGCCTACTTGAACGGCCCATCAGTCAGTCCGATTCTGAGTTGGCTTTCCGCTCGAATCTTCCGTCTTCAAAGTGCAGTTCCACTGGTGAGTTATTTTTGCGTTTTTTTGGCTATCTAGTTTGTTTGCTCTCTAGCTGCCGGCCCTCCACGGCTAGAGATTTAGAGTTTTTCTTGGATTGAGTGAGTACTAGTTAATTGCGGGACGATTCTTTACGTGGTGGCCTTCCGCACTTGGAAAAATTTCGCAAGGCGCTAGCAGCGTGAGTGTCGGTGCAGTCGTCGGCATTCCACGACTCAGCCGGGTACCCGGAGCGCAGGCATTCCGCGCTCATTGTGCTGAATGAATGCACGGTCGCTGGTCCTCCGCGACTTGGTTGACTGCAGCGTGAGTCTAACCCGCAACCCCGAGTTTTGGTCCAGGCGTCGGAGTACGTTCGATATTTATTTTATGTTATTATTGTGTGTGAACAAATAAATATTGTGTTTACAAATGTCGTTCTTTTACTCAAGAATAAAACCCTACCTTTCTCCTTTAAGCTCCCGGCTCCTTTTAAGCTTTTGCAGGGAATCATGGTGACCCTGCGCTCCGAAGAAGCACCGCGCGTGCGCACAACCTGCATCATATTTATCTTTTGCAAAGATTGATTTATACTCATCCAAAAATTTATCTATTTTTAATTTTCCTTTCATATTTAAGTGGTTTATATAAATTTCAATTATTTTTTTTACATTTATGTGCTCGTTAAAATTAATTACTAATTTTTTTGGTATGTTATACTCATTTATATTAGGTTTTGTGTTTGTTTTGCAATAATTTTTTCTCTAAAATCTTCATTTTTATTTAACGCGTACCACTTTTGGGTTATCTTTAAATTCTCTTCCTGGTATACTTTAAATTTTTTTATTATATTTTTAAAGAAAATCAACACATTTATATGTCGTTGCACTTCTTAATTTTAATTTTGTCGCTATACCGACAAGGATTACCTATAGGAGGCGCGGCGTGATTGACAAATTATTAAATAAATAAGTGTAGTGAATGTCATTAAAAAACTGATTACGAAAACTTGTATATAAAGAATAACTGTACCTGATATAGAGGCTTTAAATGTTGTTTTTTCTTGTTTTTACAGGTAAAGTAATGTGAATTTAAATATTGTTAATAGTTTTTAAATAGGATAAATTTAACTCTTGTTTTTACGGAGAAACGCACTTAAGTCTTCTTTCAATTTCCGTATTTATAATTTAGAATAAAAAAATGAAGGAACACTATTATATATTCAATCCAATCAAAATGTTACGTTTGAATTTTTTTTACATCTATTATAAATAGATCTACTTCCTCTTCTAATAAAATTTTTTAAATTTTCATTCTAATCATACCAATCGTTTCTTTCTCACCAATAATTGTCCGAAGATTTGTGTTTTGTGCATTAGTTTTCCCTCTTTTAATTTTTAATATAATTTTGAGTTTCTGGAGCCAGAACTATATACTCCAATTGCCTACACTGAAATAATTCACCTGCTCGATATCTCCTAGATTGTTTAATTGAAAAACAATATCAGTCTGGGTTAGAATTCCAAGTTCCATTGTTCTGCTTATAGGTACTATATTAAAAGCAAATTTAAAAACTGGAATTTTGATGATTTATTTCTTATTTAAAGTTCTCCAGTAGATTATCTTAAAAACATACTTTCTTCATAGGTTGAGAGGTAAAAGTAATTGTGTGTTCCTAATTTGAAGGGTCGGAACTATATTTAATAGTATCATTTCTAGTTTTTTGGATTTATATAATGAAATTCAGTTTCTTTCTTGGAATTGTGAATATATTTTATTTCATTCTTTTCTTTGGTTTTGAACCAACATGATTATTCGGTATGATAACGATTTTTTGAATAATATTTAGTAGTAGATATTCACCTTACTATAAAACACAGATTATAAATATATACTATTGTTGTTGATCAGCACGTACTGAATGAAATTATCCACAGGCAAATGAATTTTATTTTTTTTTTTTTTGCTGAAATTAAGCGGATCGACTGCTATGGTCATTACCGCTGTTAAAAATTAATTATAGCCAACCAAAATTAAATAAATAAATAATGGTGGTAAGAAAAACAAAAGAAAGAAATGAACTATAAAATATCATTTATCAGTCCGGTGGAATGAATAAATTTTAAAAGTTTCTCAACACTCTCAGTCTCATTGGAGAGAACTGACGGAAGAGTATTTGCAAGGCTGAAGAAGTTTCTGTCGTTGTGATATTTAGCACAATGCAGAAGAAGATGAAAAACAGAAAGGCGAGTATCACATACATCGCACATAGGTACGGGGTCCCGAACAAGAAGATAAAGATGGGTGGCTTTAATGTGACCTATTCTCAAACGCGTAATCGCTACTTGCTCCTTCCTCGAAACAGAAATAGGTAGCTTCCACTTTTCAACGGTAGGTTAAATGGATCTTAGTTTGTCAGTGGAGCGAGTCCACTCGTCCTGCCAAGAAGTTAAACAAAATGATGATATACGTTGAAGCATATCGTCTGGCCTGAGAGCGTGCGTCCTAACGTAATCAAGTAGAGCAGCTTCACGTGCAGCATAATCAGCTCTGTGATTACCAGCGATACCGATATGTCCAGGAATCCACAGAAAAGTAACACGGATTTGCCTAGATGAAAGTAGGCAAAGACTATAAAAAAGCATCTGAAGAAGAGGATCAGTTGAAAACCGGTTAGATAGACTCGTTATAGCGCTGAGTGAATCCGTACATAAAACGATATGTTGTTCACGTTCGATGACGTGTAAGCAACGTTGCAAAGCAGAATAAATGGCATGCAGCTCAGCACCATAAACAGAGGAAGAAGGCGATAAAGTGATAATATGTTCTTCATCTCCAAAAATGAAAGAACATCCGGTTCCGGTGCTGTTTTTAGACCCGTTTGTATAGATAAAAATGGAGTCTGTGTACCTTTCTTTAAGGAGACAGAATTCCTGGACATAAAGGGAAGGCGGAGTAATATCCTTCTTATACTTAGTAAGAACTAACTCAGTACTTATTTGAGGAAAACACCATGGTGGTGTATCCGAAATAAGCTGGGGAAAAAATATCTTCCTTGCCTAGTGGCAGTTTATCAAACTTTTTGACCAGTTGAACAGCCAAGGGACATAGAGAGGTGGAACTGTTAAAGAAGAGATTATGAGCACGCTCGTCCTGGAAAAGAGAGTTAAACATGAAATGCCAAGGTTTGGACATGATTCGAGCAGTATATCTCATGCATTGTCGTGTTCTTCGGATGGATAATGGAGGCAACCCTGACTCACAGTATAAACTGTGAACTGGAGAAGTACGAAAGGCACCAGTTGACAAACGGATACCCGTATTATGGACAGCATCTAAGCGGTTGAGATGGAGTTGTTTAGCGGAACTGAGTACAATTGCTCCAAAATCAAGTTTTGACGTTACAAGTGAATTGTAAAGTCGTAGCAAACAATCTCTATCAGCACCCCACTTAGTGCTTCCGAGGCATTTTAAAGCATTCAGAACACGACGGCAGTCTGCAGCAAGGTCTAAAATATGCGGCTTCCAGGTCAGATACGGATCAAGAGTTAAACCCAAAAATTTAACCCTATCGACGCACTGAATTGGAGAACCATACAAATAAAGTGAAGGATTGTTGTGAGGAGTACGCAAGCGACAGAAATCTATACACTTCGTTTTCTCAACAGAAAAACGAAAACCCCTAGCGGTAGCAGCATTGGTAATGGTGTTAATTGCATTCTGAAGTCGAGATTCGCACTCAGGAATGCTGGATGCTGAAGTGTAAATGACCAAGTCGTCGACATAGAGACAATGGCGGACGGTCGGAGGAAGATTTAGTGCAATGCTATTGATAGCAATTAGAAAAAGGATTACACTAATGGTAGAATCTTGCGGAATACCATTTTCTAGGGGGTGGGAAAATGAATAGACATCACCTATACGTACTTTGAAAGTGCGATTTTCAAAAAAGGAAGATATAAAAAGTGGTAGATTGCCACGAAGTCCCCACTCATGTAGCTGCTTGAGAATGCCGTAACGCCAAGTCATATCAAATGCCTTCTCCAGGTCGAAGAAAACAGCAACTAAGTGTTTTCGTTCGAGGAAATTACAATGAATGTCATTCGTTAACTGAACAGGGAGATCAGTAACAGAATGACATTTTCTAGAGCCACACTGAAAAGGATCTAAAAGGCGATTATGCTCTAAGTACCAGCAAAGCCTTTAGTTTACCATACGTTCGTAAATTTTACCCAGATGACACGTTAGTGATATGGGCCTGTAACTAGTAGAATGTGTGGCATCCTTGCCCGGTTTCAAAATAGGAACGATGGTAGCTTCTCGTCAGGCATCCGGGTACGTTCCGCTACGCCAGAGAAGGTTGAAAAAATTTAAAATATGAGTTTTCATCTCAGAAGGTAGATGCTTTAACATGCAATATGAAATGTTGTCAGGACCGACAGATGTATTTTTTGTTTTGCTAAGTGCAAAATCAAATTCAAAAATTGAAAAAGGAAGGTTATATACTTCATCGCCATCAGAAGAGAAATCAAGAGGGGCTTCACTCGTTTCTTTGACATTAAGAAAACTTAAAGAGTAGTTTTCTGTACTACTGACAGACTCGAAATGTGTAGCTAAACATTCGGAGATGTCATTAAGATTAGTGCTTAAAATGTTATTGATATGAAGAAGATTGACAGTGTGAGACTTTTGATAACCGTGCATGTATTTAATTTTATTCCACAGCTCATTCGACGGACGCTCAGGTGTGACAGAAGAGACATAATTTCGCCAGGAGGCAGACTTAGCTTGTAGAATAAAACGTCGAGCATGAGCTCGGGCCTTCTTAAAAATGATTTGGTTATCAAGAGTTGGTGAACGTCGATAACATTTTAATGCACGTTTCTTTTCACGAATAGCACTAGCTACATTCGTGTTCCACCACGGGACCTTTCTTCTAATGAAACGTGAAGATGTTAATGGGATATTATTGTTTGCAGATCGTAAGATACTGCAATTAATATCGCCAAGAGATACATGAATATTTTCTGACATAACTGGGACAGTTATTTCCGCGGAAAAACTGTTCCAATCAGCAGACTCAAATCGCCATCTTTGGAGAAAAGAAGGCTCTGAAGAAGGAAGAGAACAAGAGATCAAAATGGGTAAATGATCACTGAAATGTGCATCATCAAGCACTTTCCAGTTGAAGTGCGGAGCTAAAGAAGGAGAACAAATTGATAAATCAATGGCTGAAAAGGAATTTGATCGTAAATTCAAATAAGTGGCGTCCCCTGTATTCAGGAGCACTGCATCAATGTTATCAAGAAGGTTCTCAATAATACGTCCTCTACCGTCAGACTGATTGGATCCCCATAAAAAACTGTGCGCATTAAAGTCACCTACAAGAAGGAATGGTGGCTCAAGCTGGTTTATAATATTCTCAAGATCATTCATATTCCAATTAAAATTTGGCAAATAAATATTACAGACTGTAAACTTTCTAGGCGAATATAATTGAACTGCAACCGCTTGAAGTTGCGTTTGAAGGTTACATACTGTATATGGTGTAGGAGAAGACAAAAGAATCGCTACACCGCCATGTGCTCGTCCGTCCGGATTAACATCATGACGAATGATGTTAAAGCCGCTTAGAGAAAATGAATCTTGAGGTTTAAAATGTGTTTCTTGAATGCAAACACAGCTGGGGCTCTGATCAGCTAATAGCAATTTAAGCTCTGGAAGATGAGTGACAATACCATTGCAGTTCCAATGAAGGAGTTTGAACATTAGAAGTGAGAAAAAAATGAAAGAAAAATGGTGCTATATAAATAGCTGAAGAGCTGAAAGGTAGAATACAAGCTCTAGGAACGAGGCTTGCCCTTAGGCCAACCTCTTCTATCTTTTTTCTTCTTATTGCGGGCAGAAGAATTCCCGTCGACAGTAGCAGTACTGTCATTGCTGGAATTGTCAGTCTCTTCCGAACGAAGGACAACGGGAGTGTTCGTCATAGGAAGGCTGACTTGGGGAGTGTTACTTGTTGGTACACTTGGCACATTAACAAATTTAACACCAGAAGAACTGGGTGTGGAAGCAAGAGACGAAGCGGTTGGAGTTTTGAATTGACTTTGAGAAGCAAATAATTGAACAAATTCAGAGAAAACATTTTTTACGATTTTTGCGATCTCTGGCATAAGCAGAGACGCGATGTCGGCAACGTTTAACGGTGGAGGAGAAGTAGGTTTTGCTGCAACCTTAGCATAAGAAGTGGTAAAATTCGTATTACGCTGTACATGCTGCCTTGCTTCCGGGAGGCTACATTTATGAGTAGTTTTGTACTCTAAAACAGCGTATTCCGTTTTAAATTTCGGGCAGTTTCTAGAACTGGCAGGATGGTTACCTTGGCAATTGATACAATTGACATCACCGCATTCGGTTCCGTCATGTGGAGGTTTTCCGCAAATGCAAATTTTTTGATTTTTGCAGTTATTTGACGAGTGTCCAAATTGTTGACAGTTAAAGCAGCGAAGAGGGTTAGGAATATAGGGACGAACAGGGAGGCGATACATGGCAGCATATATATATATATTTAGGGACGTCACAACAATTAAAGGTTAGCACAAGGGATGGGGTATTTTCCTCACGACCGTTTTTCCTAGTGATGATCCTTCGCACTTCAACAACACCTTCCTTTTTCAACTCAGTCAGTATTTCGTCAGTTGTACAGTTTAGCAGATCCTTGCAGTAAATGACACCCTTAGAAAAGTTAAGGGTGTTATGTGGCGAAATAGAAACAACATAATCCCCTAGAGTCTTAGCTGCTAATAATTTTCTTGATTGATCTGCTGATTTAGTTTCAATCAGGAGGCCATCTTTAATTTCTCGGATGACTTTCACATCTCCGGCAATGGTTTTCACTAATCTAGATATTAGAAATGGGCTAACTTTACTGAAGTCGCCGCTTGCTCGTTTCACTAGCAGAAACATTGGTGCGGGATCCTCGTCGTCGGAATTGACGCGAGCTCGCTTCTCCCTAGGCCCCGGGACCGAGTCCGAAGCCATTTTTAATGTCTGGTGGGCCGAAGCCCCCAGACGAAACCAAAGAAACGAAAAGTAAAAATAAGTATTTTTATTTTATTTAAAAAAAAAATTTAAATAAAATAAATTGCAGCACTAAATGCCAGAAAAGCAATGAAATAAAGCTCAGAAGCCTTTATTTAATTTATTAAAATAAATTAAAATATTAAAAAAGAAAATGAAAACAAAAAACGCACCACAGGTGGGCGTGGCTAAGCAGTGAAAAATTTTTCAAAGTTAAAAAAATAAGGAAAAACAGACCTGATTTGAAAAAAATTTAAACTGCACTTCTTCACAGCACTGCTATGATACACTTTACACTATATTCGTAAATTATTTTACGAAAAAAACCACTTTTTCAAGATGATAACTGCGGACGGCTCGCTGACAGGTGTTACCGCTGACAGGTACGTTCGCTAACTGGAATTTTATTTATTTATTTATTTATTTATTTAGAAAACCTACAGTCCAAAATAACCAATAAAAGGTTTCCACAAATTACTATTAATTATTACAAAGTTAAACATTTAGTATACGTAGCAATAACAAGTATAATAAATACATACATTTTTTTTTTTTAAACAAAATTAAAGAAGCAATAAACCCAAAAAGAAGTTGATGTAAAATAACAAATTATCAATAATTTGTGCACAGTGCATTAATTATTAGCATTGATCACAGATTTTTTAAATTGTGCTAACGAGAGGTGAAATATGTCAATGTGCTCATATTTGGAGTTGTATATGGACATGATTCTGTTGAGAGGAGAATTTTTGTTATTATTTGTTTTACTTAAAGGTAAGTAAAATAAATTAGTCGACCTCGTGTTCTTAATGGGAACACAAAAATTCAGGTTATTAATTATGCAGTTTGAGTAAATCAAATTATTAATTATTTTATATAAAAAAATCACATCAGATAAAGTTCTCCTATTTTCCAAAGATTGCAAATTAAAATATTTTAGTCTCATTGCATAATCAGAGATTTCAATGTTAAATTTGTAACACAATACATTTAAGAATTTTTTTTGAACATTTTCAACAAGTCTTATGTTTTTATTGTAAAATGGGTTCCAAATTATTGATGCATATTCAAGTTTAGAACGGACCAGTGCGTTATATAAATTTATTAGAGCACCAGGATCACTGAAGTTTTTACAGTTTCTCAAAATGAAACCTAATATCCTGTAAGATTGCTTTACACAATTGTCCACATGATGATTCAGCAATAATTTGGAATCAAATAAAACACCCAAATCTTTAACCATTTGTTTGTTTTCAATGACGATGCTTTCAATTTTATAATTAAATAAGATGGATTCTTGATTCCTAGTAAAGTTCACAACATAGCATTTGGAGACATTAAGAGATAAATAATTAAGCTTACAGTAATTCTGTAGCTGATTTAAGTCACTTTGAAGTTGCAAGTTATCACTTTCGCTTTTTATAGTTTTAAATAATTTTAAGTCATCAGCATAAAGTAAAAATTTCGAATGTTCGAAGCATAAAGAAATGTCATTAATAAATAAATTAAATAGCAAAGGACCTAAGTGAGATCCTTGCGGCACTCCAGATATAACTGAGATTAACCGTGACTTGAATCCATTACAGAAAACTAATTGAGATCTGTTAGTTATGTATGACTGAATCCATCTTAGTAAGCTACCGTGAATTCCCAACATTGCCAGTTTTTTTATGAGTGTATGATGATGTACCCGGTCAAAAGCCTTGCTAAAGTCAGTATATATAACGTCTACTTGTATTTTTTTGTCCATGTTTTCACTTAAATATTCCGTAAATGGAATCAAGTTTGTTGAAATAGACTTTCCCGAACAGAAACCATTTTGCTCTGGAATGATGATGTTTTCCAGATTATTTTTTAACTGTTTCACAACCAGTGCCTCAAATATTTTGCCAAATGTGGATAGAATGGAAATAGGTCTGTAGTTTGTGGCATCATTTACATCACCTGATTTAAAAATAGGGGTAATATATGACAATTTCCAAGCATCAGGAAAAATACCCGATTGAAGTGACTGGTTGAATATTAAAAATAAAGGCTCAGTTAAATAAATTGCACAGGTTCGAATAAACTTTGCAGGGATTTGATCGGGTCCACATCCTTTATTTGTGTTAAGTGAAGATAAGTATTCTAAAATAGTGTCAAAGCTTAGAAACACTGAACCTACGTTTAATGTAGAATTATTATGAGCGCTGTTAAGAATTAAATGTTCCTGAGAGTCATCTACATTGACAAAAACAGATTCAAAATGTTCAGCAAAGAGATCACAGACTTCAGATCCATTTTTAGCTTCACGATCTTGGTATCTAACAACATTGGGAATTCCGTTTTTCTTTCTCAGCGTTTTTGTAAAACTCCAAAAGGATTTTGGATCTTTTTTAATGTTGTTTTCAATATTACTAATATAAGATTTAAAATCTACTTTTATTTTAGTTTTTATTCTATCACGCAATAATGAAAACGTAGAATAATCTGAGTCTCTCCCATAAGTTTTCAATTTTTTATGAAACTTATGTTGTTCTTTTATGGATTTAATTAGTGATTTAGTAAACCATTTCGGATATTTGCTTTTTTTAATTTGTTTTGTAGGAATAAATACATAAAACAGGCTTTGTAAGATACTATAGAATGTGTCTATATTATCATTAACATTTAGGTGGTTTAGTTTATTTTTCCAATCAATAGCTGACAGTTTATAAATAATATCTTCGTAGTTACATTTAGAAAAATCAAAAATAATTGAGTTGTTACAAGAAAGTTGTTCGTTATCTTTTAAAGTAATGAACAAATTAAGAGGAGGGTGATGATGATCTATTTTACTTATAGGCGAGTGACTCAAATTAACTTTACATTCATCTGAACATAGAACTAGATCTAAAATTCTATTATTACTATTTACATGACCATTATATTGAAATAGGTTACACACATTCACCATGTTAAGAAATTCAAGGTTTAAGTCATTTCTTCTTATAAGGGATGGTTCAAAGTAGTTTAATTTAGGAGACCAGTCAATATGGGGAAGATTATAATCACCAACTATTAACAAAAAATCATCACAGTACCTTAAGTTAATGTCCGTGACTTTATTAAAATGGTCAGCGTATATTTCAGGGCTAGATGAAGGTGCGATGTAAACACAGCAGAGATGCAATTTCAAATTTGAGTAAGAAATTGTAACCCAAATATCTTCTGCTGCTGAATTCCAGGAATGCTGAACCTTTGATTTTAATTTGCTAGAAATTAAAATTGCAACACCACCTCCTGCACTTTTATTTGGATCACTTCTATCCCGACGATACACGTAATATTTATCTGGATTACATATTTCTGAGTTAAACACGCTATCGTTTAGCCATGTTTCAGTTAATAGCACTATGTCATAGTCTGTAGCCGCTAATTCATTATAAACATTTAAGAGTTTAGATTTCATACCTCTGATATTTTGATAATAGATGTTGAGATTCATAATTAAGAAAGAAAAATTATAGTATTAATAAGTAATGGATTAAAAAGATGTCTACTTTAGTTTATCAATATCAGTTTTCGAGTTAATTATTATAATAGGAGAAGTTTCATTTTTTCGTGCAAATATTTTAGCCGATTTTACCCATACAAACTTATAATTCTTCTCCCTAGATTTATCTTTGACATCTTTTAACAGCAGCTTATTGTTGGGACTTAAATGGTCATTAATGTAAATTTTATTATTATCCTGGAAATTAATTAGCCTTGCGTTTAAGTTTTTTATATTACGTGCACTTGAAATAAACATATCTTTTTTTATTCGCGAAGTAAACCGAACAATAATATTTTTAGGAACATCTTTATTATATTTAAAAGATGCAACCCGATGGATAGCATCGATATCATTTTCACTAACAGGGCACTTTACGACTTGACCGATATTCGCCATTATATTAATTAAGTTCTCATTTTTAGTTTCAGGAACTCCAGCAATCTCTATGTTGATAATACGAGATCGCTGCTCTAAATCAGCTACTTTGGCCTTCAGCAAATCACATTCCACTTGAAGTTTGTCTACCGATTTTACTTTTTCTGCTAGTGAGTTTATCTTCAACTCAAAATCATCAAATTTGTTGCAGCAGAATTCCACAGATTTTTTTAATTCAGTTAAGAAATTCATCACATCAGATAACGTAGGTTGAGCGATGTCACTACTTCCGCTGGAATCAGTAATACTTTTAGTAATCTGACAACTGTCGCATATCCATTTTATATGAGCTGATGGTAAAACATTCGCTTCGTCCGCAGTAAGAGAAGTGCAGGAGAAGTGATAAGATTGTTGACAGTGTCCCCCGCAAGCCAATCCTGGATTATTTCGTGGATTGATGTTTGTATTACATTTAGCGCACAAATTTAAATTGACCATTGTAAACAATTATAATTATAGCTGAAGGTTGAAGGTGAAAGACCTTGGTCAATGTAATTGAATTTTATGTTTCGACTTGTGTACACTGAGTCTACTTAAGTAAAAAAAAATTTGCAAAACTCAACCTTAACACATCTGAATATGAGTAAAATCCCAAGTGAAGTAGAAGTGGAGCACAATATGATGATTAGAGCACCACGTCACTATTGATCACACTATTCGGATTATTTTGATTATACTTTGTATATTTAAAAAGATGTATGTACACACTAAAACTGCAAATTTCAAAGCTACTTAAATGCACACATGTGTGTATACCACAGTGTATAACCACAACGATGTTCATATGGGGTTCAGTTTATTTATATAAAATTGATTAAAAGGTTTTATTACATAATATTATTCACTTGACAAATAAATATTATACATACATAGAAAAACAGACTGAATAAGTATAGTTTTTATTTGTCTAGATTATTCGTGCCATCTATCACGTCGGGGTCATGAAAACCAGACGAGCAGTCAACTGCGATGGAACCATTCAAAGGAAATATTCTGACCAGAAAAATAATTACATTTCATCATTCCTCCTTAATTATTTTTCTACTGTTTATTGCAAAAGCTTGTCCAATTAACGAGTTTCTCAAAATATCAGCTATTTGATCAGAACTCTTGATGGTATTAAAATGTTGAATAAACTTCCTCGTGATTTCAATATGTTGCTTTCCTCTGTTGATTTTTCCCTCATGAGTATTCTTCAACATAAGAATTACAGATTGTTTGTCCACATACATAGTAATTGGTTCTTCAACATCTAGGATATGAAGTTCCTCATTGATACGCCTAATCCAACTGATGTCATCAATAATTGAAGATACAGCTGCTCGATACTCTGCTTCATCTGTAGCTACCAACCGTTGCTTCTGAGTATACCAGACAATGGGTCCAGCGCGAACGATTAGTACTCCCCTAGTGGAATGTCTTGACTTCTTGTCCCCTCCATATTCCGAGTCGATGTAAACACGAGGTTAGTCATCTCCATCTTTAAATCAGTCTTCTCTCAACTGTCCTAATGGCCGGTCGTACTAATAGCGCAAGCGAGCGAATACGAGTATTGTGAGTCTTTTATTGATAATTAATCTTGAGATCATATGATAGTTATCACAATAAATATATCATTAAAATCTTTTGATAAGTTTCTAAATCATTCTTATTAGCTTTTCATTACTAATTAATAACCCAGAAAAATAATGAAAGTTAACTGAATTTGCCCCCCTTAAAAATATTAATTGATATTTTGAAATCAAAAACATTTGTGGCAAAGTGGCTGATACTAAAAAATCAAAGATGGATTAATGATCGTAACTAATGACAAAAACAAAAAAGATGACTGCACTCCGCATCCAACTTTAAATAATTCTAAAGGAATTATCTACAATAAAGATTTGCTAAATTGCTCGAATGAAGATTTATTAGAAGAAACCAAATTACAAGCACTTATAAATATAAAACCTCTGTTTGCCATTTGATCAGGTATTTAAAAAGAAAACGGAGCATTCGTGGTTACATTCAATACTCTAACCATACTACCACGTTTGTATATCGCAATTTAAGGGGCACTAAATGTCAAATCTTTCGGATATTTTGAATCCGTACTGCAAAAGAGAAAAAATATGTATATGTGGTATGCCACCACACGAAAATCAATCTTGCAACCAATCATCTTTAAAATGCCCCAACTGTGACACTCAGCAATATTCCGCAAATGTTCTTTCTTCAAATACGAGTACTCCATAAATAAATATAGATTTAAAAATCGCCGCAAGGCGTAAACATATTGAATCCATCTCTGCTCGCTAAATAAAAACTGTTTATGCTCGGATTACGTCTAATAACACAACCAATGATCCGAAGCCATCTCAATTTGATAGTTTTGAATTAGCTAAAATTCTCATCACTATAATGGCTTTAACAGAAGCCCTGTCATCTATTACCTCTTCCCATCACAAAATTCTCTTTATTACCTCTTCCAAATCCAGAACAGGGAACAAGCATTCAGTCTTTTTACCGATTATCCCAACGAAACATTCCAAGTATCAACTGTTGTGCAAGTTATGTTAGTTCAACCAGTAAAAGTATTAAAAAAATTATTTAAGTCAGTGACATAGATACAACTGCTCGCTTTACAAGCTAGATACATTCTAACTATCTTAAACAATACGCTAGTAAACTCCTCATCCAAGAAATTGCTGATAAAAAAATAAGAGTAAAAATGTGGTACGATTCTGTGGGAACCGTTATATAACTCCTCCATCCTTACGAAAAACGTTATCGAAACAGAATACTTATGCTTAGGTTTCAATAATGTTAGATGCGGCTAGAAAAGTATCAGTTTCCTTTCTACAAATTTTTTTTACATATTTTATTAACAACAATAATTATCATAATTATTATAACAATTATCAATATACTATTGAAATAGAGTGTGATTTCTCATTATTTAATTTCTTTAATAGTACTGGGTTTAGAGAATGTTCCTCTTAATTTTTTATCTTTATTATAGGTTCTATCATTGGCAATAATGCAGCTTTAAATTTACCATTTTTCCAAAGTTAAAATTATATTTTTCATTCTCAAAATTAATTTTCCAATAATTTATTAAAAAGATATCTTTCAAATTCTTATGAATTACATAATACTCACATTCTATTTTATAACCACTACTATACGTTAGGACATACAATATACCTACTTAATATTAGAAAAATCTATTTTAATTATATATTCATATTTATTAGGCATAACCTGCATGCAATAAACATTTAATTTATTAACATACATATATTTCAGAGACAGTTTTTATTAACATTATTATTTTTTTGCACATTAATTATTTCTTTCTTATTTAAGTACAATGTTCCAATTTATAAATTTTTTTACTAACAATAGAATAAAAGCCAGTAGGAATATTTAAAATTGTTAAATTTACATTAATTACAGTGATAATTCTAGTTACTGGATGTTAGTTTTTTGTTGAAATATATGAATTCCATCTTCATACTTCCCACAAGGCTTGTTTATAGCCATATGAATGCGCTACCACATCTAAAATCAACACTTATTCTTATAATAACAGTAATGTATAATAACACACTAAATTCGACTGACTTATTAATATTATCACCTTAATATTCCTCACATATTTTGCTTATATTCGTATGACTACGCTAACACCCCAAACTGCCAAACATTCTTATTTGTGTTTTTTGTTTCCTTACAACGATTGCATTAGTATCTAAGTGCAACAAACCAATTTTTTTTTTTTTTTTTATTAACAAATCTTTAATTTACAACTGGCCTTTAAAGGCCAACCAGCAAATAGGATATATGAACAATAACATGTTTGAGATAAGTACCCAGTGGTACTATCTCATTACAATAACTTTATTTTACATAAAGCTTAGATCTAGTGGTTTTGTTCTATTTAATCGCCGTATGTCGTCTTCATTATTTAGCAGATTTATGGCGACTGCATTTGGATGGTCGTTCAGTTTTCCTTCGTATCTAATAGCGTGTTTACGGATTTGTTCGTTGATATATTTAATTTTAAGATCCTTGTGCAGGGTGTGATTATTTACGTACCAGGGTGCGTTGGTAATTAGTCTCAAAGTTTTACTTTGGAATCTTTGTATTATGTTTGTGTTAGATTTTTTTGTACATCCCCACATTTGTATCCCATACGTCCATATTGGTATTATGATGACTTTATATAAAAGGATTTTATTTTCCAGCGATAATTTTGATTTGGGACCTAATAGCCAATACATTTGTTTGACTTTAATATCCAATTGTTTTCTTTTTGCCTTGATGTGGTTTTTCCATGTAAGTCTTTTGTCAAGTTTCATTCCTAGATATGTTACTTCGTCTTTTATTGCTAGTGATGTGTTATTTAATTTAATTTGTGGGTATTTTATTTTTCGGTTCTTAAAGACAACGTGCGTAGATTTGTTTTGGTTTATTTTTATCTTCCACTTGGTAGCCCAATCTTCAACTTTGTTGATAGCTGTTTGGAGCATCTTGGATGTATCGTTGGGATCTTTGTGAGTTGCAATTATTGCAGTATCATCTGCGTATGTAGCAGTCATAACCTCTTCTGGGCATGGCATGTCAGCCGTGTATAACTGGTATAGAATTGGTCCAAGAACGCTTCCTTGAGGTACTCCCGCTTTGATTTGGAATAATTTAGATTTCTTCTCTCTTACATTTACTCTAAAGAAACGTTCCTCCAGATATGATTTGATAAGAGTAAAGTACTGGTATGGAAGTATTTTCTTTATTTTGTATAGTAGACCGCTATGCCATACCTTATCAAAGGCCTGACTAATATCTATAAATATGCCAGAACATATACTACCATTTTGAAGGCTGTTTTCTATTTTATTCACTATACGGTGGACTTGTATTGTTGAGTGCCGCTCTCGGAAACCAAACTGGTGCTCCGGGATTAGTTTTCTATTCTCTATTTCAATGGACATTCTTTTCAGCAGTATTTTCTCAAATAATTTAGAGAATAGTGGTAACAGAGATATGGGTCTGTAAGAGGACGTCTCATGCGCTGGTTTTCCAGGTTTAAGGAGTACAATTATTTCTGCAAGTTTCCACTGGGTAGGATAGTATGATATTCTTAGCATAGCATTAAATATATATGTTAGAAGTACTATGGCTTTCCTAGGCAATTCTTTTAGTGTTCTCGCTGTTATGAGATCATGTCCTGGAGCTTTTTTATTGTTTAGAAACTTAATTTCGTTGCTAATTTCTGATGGGGTAAAATGTCTGATTGGTAGTGATAGTTGGCAAGGAGACGTTAAGTAGTTTTCAATTTCGTTTTCAGTATCAGGAGTTGTTGGAATGTCATGTGGTTGGAATACTTTGGAAAAGTGTTCCCCAAATGTTTCTGCTTTGTCACTGTCTTCTCTAGCCCAAGTATTATTTTCCATTTTAATAGGTGGAATATGCTGCTTTGGTCTTTTTAAATATTTTGTAGCTCTCCATAGGGAATAATCTTTTTCTGCAGAAGCAGATAGATTACTTAGGTAATGTTCGAATGAATCGTTTCTGATTTTTTTAATTTGATTTTTAATTTCTTTAGCTGCCTTATTTAATTTGTTTTTATCGCTAGGATGTCTAGTATCTTGCCATATTCTTCTCAGTTTTCTTTTTTCCGATATTTTATCCCTTAAATATTTTGGGTAATTAGTGATGTTCTCATTGTTCTTTTCGATAGCTGGGGTGGAAACCCTAGCAGCATCCTGGACAAGTTTAGTAATATATTCTGCGGCTTCTTCGATATCGTTTGATGTTTTTAATGGCATATCGAGACTTATGTTTTCATTTATATGATTTCTGTATGTTTCCCAGTTAGTATGTTTATTATGTAATACATGTTTTTTTTCCTTGGTAACTACCATGGAGCTTATTGTAATTATAATAGCTGAATGATCAGATGTTAAGTCATAGTTTGATTCTATATCCACGTAGTTTCGAGAAATATTTTTTATGACGAAAAAATCCAGTAGGTCGGGTAGTTTATTACTGTCCGTTGGCCAGTAAGTGGGCTTTCCAGTACTTAGGTAGTTATAATTGTTAGCTGCAATTAATTTAGCTAATTCACGACCTTTCGGGTTGGTAAGTCTTGATCCCCATTGGGGATGCTTAGAATTGAAGTCACCTCCTGCTATGAATCTGTGACCCAGTATAGAGAAATACTCTTCAAATTCTTTCTGCTTTATTCTATGTTTCGGTGGGCAGTATGCTGCAGATATAGTCAGATTTCCGTGGATGTCTTTTATTTTTATATTTGTTGCTTGAATGTGTTCTTTTTCATATTTTTCAATTTCAACATGTTCGATTTTTTCTTTTATTATAACTGCAGTTCCACCATGTGCTGTACCATCTGGGTGGTTAGTAAAGTAAGTTGTATAATTGTTAATTTTAAAGTAGTTTCGGTTAGTGAAGTGTGTTTCAGTTATTAAAATAATGTCTATTTTTTCTAAATTTAAAAATACTTCGATTTCATTTCGATGTTGTGCCAAGCCGTTGGCATTCCACAAGGTAATTCTTATTGTATCAACCATTTTGATTACTAACTAGACTAGTTAGGAGACTTAGTATCATGGTATTTTGTTGCATTAGCTGGTTGATCATTGTTTCGAATTTGTTTAAAAACATGACTAAGAAATGTTCATTTTCTGAGGATCGTTTTTCATTTTTATCGTATTGAGCATCTTTTGTTGCATCAGGATATGTTCTTCCTTCTATTCTTGTTCGAGGATAATATGTATTAGGAGTTTGTGGGTTATTCTGTTTTGCAATTTGGCTAGGATTTTTTCAAGTGTTTTGCAACTGTTTATATACAGTGCATCCTTTATAATTTGCTGGGTGAGGACCCATGCAATGAATACATTTAGCTGGTGTTTTATCAGATTTTGTTCTTTTGCAGTCTTTAGATGGGTGGTTTTCTGCACATTTCACACAATAATATGGTTTGTGGCAGTAAGTTTTGGTATGTCCATACTCCTGGCATCTTGTGCACTGTGGTATATCTTTCTTCTTTTTAGGGGGTTCGACGGTAATTGCAGAATTGAGTAGATATTTCAGTTCGTAGATTTTCTTATTGTTGTCAGATGGCTCTTGGTCCACGAAAAACATGGGCAGTGCTTCTTTGGTTCTCCAACTTATAATTTTTGATACATTTCTAATATTGAAACCTTCTTCTTCTAAGGCTTCTATTATATCTTCCTCGGGGATTGATTGATGTAAATTCTTGATTACTACTCTGTATGATCGTTCATTTTTTGGTTGGTATGTATGATATGCTATGTTGTTACAATTTAACATGTGTATAAGTTTGCGATATGCATCAGAGGAATTGGTACTTATTTTAACATTATCATTGGATAGTGTTCTGCAAGTAAATTCTTCTTTTTTTAAAACGGTTTCAAGTGTTAGGCGCATTAATTGATAGTCTGTTACACTTTGTATATACACAGGTGGAGGCTTCGAAATATTCTTATCTGGGGTTTCATTTGTTTCATTATTAAGATTTTCGTACATATTTGAGTTATTGTAAGATTTAGATGTAATAATTGTATCTGTTGTTTTATTCCGCTTATCAGTTGTTACATGTTTCTCCATGTCCCTGGTTCGTTTTAGAGTACATCTGTTGCGAGTTGTTTGCCAGCCTAGTCCACTGCTGGCAGGCAGTTGTGTTTCTAATTGACTCGGTGTCGATGGTATTGAAGTTGTTATCATTGGTGTTGTTGGCGTTGGCATTGGCGGGGAGTTCACTTGGCTCGTCGACATAGGAGAAAGTTGTCCTGTTTCTATGGTATACACCACTGGGTAACCACAAAATGGGGTAGTTATTGGTGTTGTCTGCATTGTTGTTGTTAATGTGTGCTGTTGAGATGTGGCTAATGTAGTTGTTACATTTGTTAGAGAGTCTGTTGTGGAGTTTAATCCTCCACTGGTGAGCTGCATCGCTATTTTCAGTGTACACACTTTTCACTTTACACTTATAACTTCTATTTATTTTGTTTATTATAAGAATTTAAAGTGATATAACTTATACTTAATTAAATTTATGGAGGTTATCTAATTACTATCGAGCACAATGATTATACGTCCGTTCACTAGGAGTGTTAGAACGCAACTGAAACCAAATTTACATCTTAAATTTTTATCAAGAAGTATTTTCGCAGGCGATTCTTCTGTTGTGCTCTGCGGTGTGTTGCGATAATAAAATAAGATAGAAGATAGTTTATTACATTTTTAGAAGCTACACTTCGTACAAGTAGTGTTGGTTACAATTTTATACATAAACAATATTCTTCATCTAATTATTGCCCATTAATAATAATAATAATTTACATGATTTAGACATTAATACACAGAAATTTATACATTTAAATAATATTCGAAATATTTTCACTTAACTATACATACATGTCTGAATACATTTCAAACGTTATTGTATCTTTAGAAATGTGTTCATTTGTTTTAGTTCATTGTATTTTCATTTATATTTCACTTAACAGCATTTAGCAGTTTTTGTCCTATTTCATAGAGCACTAGGAAACAAAATTGTATCAACTTATATAATTAATACAAACAATGGATATTTCGATAATTTCGAATGTATATACGCAAAAGCTTTTGATATAAATTGTTCCTAGTGATTTTGGGCATGCACATGCTGAAATATGAGGTCAAAAAAATCTCATTTTTTCTTCAAAAATTCATTCCCAAAATACGCCATCTTCGATTTTGCTGAAATTTCGGGAAATTAAAAGTAGGGGATCATACTTCAACATATCAAAAAAACTCGCAGATGTATTTTTTTATTTTCCGAAATTATCCTGATTTGAAGTTGATATTCCATGTTTTCTATTTCGCGTTTTAAGAGAACTAGATATGTACACGTACTAAGGACATAATTGTTTACCAAATGTTATAATGTTTGAGATTATATATTCATAACGTTTCTAATCTTGTAATTGATTACATTTTAATACATATTGTAAGTGGCGCCACGTGTTTTATTCAAATCCATGTGGATCTTTCTTAGGTCGAAGGTAAAAATTATACTATTTTTTAAAAAAAAATCCATATTTTCGATTTTTTCAAATTTACTTTTTAAGTAAAAGGATTGAAATTTACAAAAATCTAATATTTTAACATATCAATAAACTGGAGATGTATTTTTCAATTTAAGCATAATTTTATTAGTTCATGCGCCGACTGCAATCGCGCATGAATAATTTAAACTCCCAATATTATAACCAAGCTAAAATCATAATTACCGAAATTACAGATTTCTAAAAATATAATAAACAAATAAGTGTATGACAAAATAACGAGCAGAACGCCATTTGCTGACTAATTTTATACATTTATATCATTACCTAAAATAATAGTAGATAAAGTGTTTGCTATACCAGACACCGGCTTAATGACTTTTGGAAAGTGACCCTTGGAATTTTTAGGTAATTAGGTTGTTGTTGCGAATTTGTTAACGAGTATGGAATTTTGGTGATTATTAGTTTAATTTTAGAACTATTTTGTTTAAATGTTTGAAATAAATTTTGGATTTGAAAAAGCTAAGGGGGGTTTACGGGGTAACTTTATAATTTTATGAATATATATTATTCCTGATTAAACATTCTAACAGTAAAGTCAGGTTCAATAATAAGTAAAAGGTAAAACAATTTAATATTCAATACAAACTATTTTATTAAAATAAATATTTGTTTTAGAAATGGATTTTAATAAGCTGAATGAGAAGGAACAGTTAACCAGCATCAAACCACATCGAAAATTAACAGACTTAGACATATGTATGTATTTGATTGATGATTCCAATAATAAATTAAAAATATTAGTGCTATAATCATTGGTTAGTTTTCGTCCCGACATTTGTTAATAAATAATTAGGTACCAAAAATATTTGATTTTTGGCTTGCATGATTTAAATACAATAAATACATGCATTTTCATTTTAATATTATATTCGATTATAGGTTGGTACATCACGTGATAGGTGATAGTGTTAAACATATTTATATAATCATTGTAAACATAGGTTATCCGTATTTTACTGTTTGAATTACTTTATTAGAATAACTTCTTGAACAACTTCAGGGTTTGAAAATTTGCAAGATTAGAGACTGATTTGAATACATTGTATTCTTAATAAACTTCATAAATTTAAAAAATATTATTACGAACGTATTGGGAGATAATTATTTAGTTAGAAAAAAATTATTTTAATAAATAAGTAGTTGATAATCCAGTTAAAAAAAAATTATTGAATTATTAGATTTCACACGGTATAAATAAATGTAGGAAAGTCTGAAAATACTATTTGAAATTGAAACGACTGGAAACGGTCTTTGAATTAGTTATACACAGTGTATACAATATGAAATCTTCACAATTATTTTAATTAATAATTTAACAACAAAACTTATTTGTCAATATTTACTTGCGAGAACAAATGAATCTCACACACGTAAAAATACGAAACAAACTATTTCGAATATAAACATGCATCACATAATGGATATGAATAACTTTATGTTTTCGTGACAGATTCTTTTCCAGGGTTATATATCCCCCAAGTAAATTGTAAATAACTATTATTTATGTAACGAAAATGTTTTAGAAGAAACCTCTCAAGTTATATTTCAGCATTATTGACTTTGAAAATATTTTAAAGTACAGATTTGCTCAAAATTGCTTCTCAATACAACTATGGATATTCACATTTTTGGCCTAGGTCATATTTCAATATAGTATTTTGCATAACAAATTTATTAGGTAATAAAAAATATGTTGGTTGGTATTAATGTTCTTATCCTTAAACTTCAATTAGAACTATTTGTTTCAATGTTTGAAATAAAATTTTGATTTGTAATGCTGATGCGGTTATTCATATTTCCAAGCAAAATTTATGGCAGTGTGTCATTACGAATTAATTATGTAGGTATAATCCCTTGTGAAATAACCATTCCTTTGTAAATTTCAAACTAATATTTAATAGGAAGTGACTGTAATTTTCTTGTTTGCTAATTTTCTTCATTTAGATATAAGAATGTTTAAATATTGCTTTGTATACGGTTTCAAAATTTCATAATTTATTCTAAAAATCTACGAGAAAAGCGCAAATTAGGCACTTATCGATTGAAGTGTTTCCGCGAATTATTCAAATGAATTATTCTTAATAAACTAAACAAAACTTACGATTATTTCATTTTTGACAAAGTACACCGTACTGGTTACATTTTCCTACCTCACGTGATGTAGTAATGGTTTGCAGTAATTGCCCAAAATTTGTAAATTGAATACATTTACTCCAAATATTTATTTGAATATCTGAAATAATACTTCTCCTATATTTATAAATATATTTTATACATATGTACAGTTTTACTAGAATTCATAAATTTCTATTATAATTACTTGCCATAATCTATAAAGACAATTTTGTTAGATTGTTTAAAGTTAATTAATTCTTCGACCAATTCGAAATACTTTTTTATGATAATTAGTGAAAACGATTTCGATTTGTTTAAGAAAATTATAATATTCATTAATAATTGACATGGGTATCGTTATTGTTTAAGATCTAATTATCATAATATAAATAATAAATAACTTCGAACTTGAAATAATTGCTGTCCCAATACTGTTCATATTCAAAGACCTGTATAAATTATATTTTGAAAAAATATCCGAAGACTAGCTTATGAAAATTTATGCCAATTTGTGAAAATATTTCAAATAAATTTTATTGCAAGTTGATAATGCTAAATATATAAAACCATGCAAATATGATATTTTGTGAAAATATTCTTAGAAAACAATGTATTGGAGTATAGATTTAAGATTAAGATAGTCATTTCACCAGGGTTCTGGAGAAAGTGTTTGCTAATGAGTTTGGACTTGTGATGTATACTGAAAATTTGCGAATGAATTTATTTTGGTATTTCTATCGTTTGGAAAAAAAACATGAATGAATATTTTAAATATTTTGAAGGTCGTCATGAAGTTTTAGTTGGTAAATACGATAGAGAGTGTTAATTCAAAAGACCGCTATACCTGTTGCATACAAATCGATACAAGTTGAAACTTACATTTATAACCATATTCAATTAAATTATGTTAATATATTTCCTATGGAAAATTGTTATAATTTATAACCCATGATGTGAAGATAAATTTACTATTAGCTGTACATTAGTTTTTCGAAAATATTCCCATTTCAAACAGTAACTATTTACAGTTTACATAAATTGAACAGAATTTTTAAATTGAATATACCTAATTACTTTTATTTACCTACTAATTTCCCCACAAAACTTATTTGTTAATATTCGTTTGTGACAATGAGATAAAAACACTTTTAGATATAGTTCTGAAGAATTTAATTTATTAAAATTCAACCTTTCCTGACGAAGAATTATGTTCAATAATACGAAACGTTCAATTTTAATAAATTTAAATCTGCAAAACTATATCCATAAGTCTTTTTATTTCAGAAATATCATAGTTTATAATATTTCTAATTTTCTTGACTTGTGTTCGGAGGAATTGTAATTTATTTATTCCAATAAATGACAAATATATAAAAAATATTCCAAGTATATATTAGAAAATATATTCTAATTTGACCATTCAAAATATTCACAGTCTATGCATCATTTGTTTAATTTTAAAATTATTATAAATTTAATTATTGAAACTAAAGAAACGAAACAAAATAATAAATAATACTTTTACCCATTTATTATTAAAGTTATTTCATACATGTACATATTGTAACGTTCCTGGGTTTAACAAGTTTTTATTTAAACAATAAAAGTAATATTATTAATAAGAAATAATTATAATAAAGAGATCCAACAGTAAATTCTGTCTTCTCAACATCCTTTTGCTCCATTCCCACTTGCCACTTTTCAAGTCCAAATTTGAAAAGATTTTGATCCCGCAAGTGTGTTCAAAGTGTCGTCAATCCGTTTTGAATCTGTTGGTTTTGTGATCGATGTGATTGTTGAACAATAGCCCAGAACTGTACCTTCATTCAGCACTGCTGGGTAATGGTTGATGTTCATCAGTCGCACTGGTTAGAATAACGCTTTTCACAACCAACACACCTCGTCCTGTTTCTGTGTCACTGCAGTCTGCCCATTACACGTACCCTCTTCTGTTCTTCCTTCTACGAACAGTTCACTGCGAACAGGAAGAGTCACGCCTTCTGCCAGGATTAGCCGAAACCGGACGGCGTCCTTATGTTGAAGAATAATTTCTTCATTGCCGGTTTTCAGTTTCCCGGCTGCTTCTCCATTTTCTGGAGCTTGACACATTTATTTTTGATATGTCCTGTATCTTGTCATCACCATATAATGATGTACTTAACATGGACACTTTAACACTTGAAGTCCAACCATGAACCATGGAAAGTGTCTCGAACACAGCCAAATATTTTTCCCATTATGATTTTCCGTCGTAAGTTGGTATATCGTGACGGCCAGGGACTGTTGTCACTTTCGGTTCTTGCAGCTTGGTCGTTGCATCCAGTGGTGGTTGATTAACGGCTTGTAAACTGTCAGTCTTGTTTTCGAGAGTTTGCAGCTTCCTTTCCAGTTCTTGTATTCGTGCACGCTATTGGACAACCCTTCAAGATCTTCTTTTAATTTTCTCTCGAATCTTCTAGAATTTTCGTTTCCAGTATTCTAGAATGTTCAAGTAATTCATTTTTCATACTACTGGAACTTTTTTCCAATTTACTTCCTCTTGCACTAGTACTGCTCGAAGACGTTCTTGAAACACGGATTTTTTTCAGCCGATTCTGCATCTCTCCCTTCAAGCTCTTTTCTTAGTTCATCCACTCATCAACTTTTTCGTCGCCATGATGCACAACACTTTTATTTAACACTTATTTATTTAAATATTCCAATATTTATTTTTACGTACAACGCTGCTATTTCTTTTTAACCGTACCCCACACCTGACACCAATTTTAACGTTCGTGTGTTTTAAACTTTTTATTTAAATAATAAAACTATTATTAATAACAAATAATTATAATAAAGAGTAAATAGTTAATTAACACTAGGTATATAACACTAAAATAACAAATACAAAACTTATACACTAACACTTATCCCTACTATAAATAAACACTATTATTTATATTAACTAGCCGAGCGATATTTATTTATGACGATTAATTTATGTTCAGACCGAGCGATATATTTATTTAAAACGATATATTTATGTTCACACCGAGCGATATATTTATGTTCACAAGTTCTTCATCGTAACTCGGGAGTCAACTAACTGACTGACCCAACTCGACTGAGTCCGAGTCAAGTAACTGACTGGCCGACTCAACTCGACTAACTGAGTCCGAGTCATTTAAACGACTGACTGACTGCTGCCGGCGAAGTTAAGAACGCAGTTAAAAAGGCAAAAGAGAAGGAATGGGAAAAATTCGGAAACAAACTAAAAGAAGCACACAAAGATAACCAATCGCATCAGAAATATGAGAAAAGAGAAAATCAACACACTGCAGAACTTAAAAAACAAAGAGGGCAATTTAGTAACCAATGAAGAAATTATGGAACGATGGAAAGAACACTTTGAAGAACTGTTAAACGAAACAGTAAACGATAAAATAAAGGACGAAAATAATGAAATAAATGAAAATCTACAGTTCAAAAACAAAGAAATGGAATATATTAGCCTAGAAGAAATAACTGAAGCATTAAGGAAAAAAACGGAAAATCACCAGGACAAGACAATATAACCCCAGAAATGCTGAAACACATGGGAAAGAAAGGAATAGAATGCCTATTGAAGATATTTAATAAGGTAATAGATGAAGAAACAGTACCAGAGGATTGGCAGGTAGGAATTATTGTTCCAATATTTAAGAAAGGAGATAGCAAAGAATGTAAAAACTATAGGGGAATAACCTTATTAAGTGCTCCAGGCAAATTATTTACAAGAATAATAGAAGAACGAATAAGAAATAAAATTGACAGCAATTTAGAGGAGTCACAGTGCGCATTTAAGCCAAATAGAGGGGTCCAGGATCACATTTTTACAATCAGACAGGTCACAGAAAAAGCGAGATTAACAAACAGGGAATTACATATGTGTTTTATAGACTTGGAAAAAGCATTCGATAGAGTATTTCGGCCAAAAGTGTGGGAATGTCTAAAAACAAGAGGTGTAGAATTACAAACTGTACAATGTGTAAAAAGTTTATATAACATTAACAAAAATTATGTGAGAACGCGAAACAACAGGTCTGATACTTTTAATACATACGTAGGACTAAGAAAAGGATGCATCCTGAGCCCTCTACTATTCACGCTATATCTAGATGCAGCCATCAAACATGTTAAAGGAAAATTAATACCTTTTAAATTGGGAAACTTTAAGATGAAATCAGTGAACTTAAATATCCTATACTACGCAGATGACATGATTGTACTGGCAGAAGAGAAGAAGAGCTACAAACTAATATTAACATACTGAATAATGAGCTAATAAAGTGGAACATGAAGATAAATACAGGAAAAACCAAGACAATGAAAATAAACGGAAATGGAAATGGACACACACTGACAGTAAATGGAGAACGCATAGAACAAGTAGAATCTTTCATATACCTAGGAGCAACTATCAATGAAAAAGGAACCCTAGACGCAGAAGTAGAGGAAAGAGTGGCAAAGACAGGGAGGTTATTTAATGCACTGAAGAATAAATTCCTTAGAAGAAAAGAGGTGCCAAAACAAACAAAAGTAGAAGTTTTTAAGAAAGTTGCAGTGCCAATATTGACCTATGGAAGTGAGTCATGGACAACACAGAAAAAACACCAAAGCAGATTACAAAATATGGAAATGAGATTCCTTAGAAAGATAGAGGGTAAAACAAAAATGGATAAAATAAGAAATGAAACATACAGGAAGTACTTAGGTACAAAATCGGTGGAACACACTATACAAGAAGGACAGCTTAGGTGAGCGGGACACGTACATAGAATGAGTGAGGAAAGGTTGGCGAAACAAGTATATGCAGCAAGATCACACGTAAAGAGAAAAGTTGGAAGACCAATAAAAACATGGGAGGAGGAAATAAAACACGCGACAAAACAAAGGGGTATCAACTGGAGTGAGGCTAAAAGCAGTATGAAAAACCGTCTAGCATGGAAAGAAATCTGGAGAAGAAACCCTGAAGACTACGACACAAAGCAATCGTAAACACCAGAATCGCCTTACACTGACAGGTAGAAAGGCGCAGGATTAAGTAAGTAAGCACATTTGTATTTACTTAAAAATATTAATTTCGGGAAAATTTACCTACACTATACTATTGGTTAGAAATTATAATAAATTTCTATATATGAAATATGATTCCGTAAATATAACACTGTTATAAATATAAATCCCCGACATATTTTATATAGTTTACTTTGAAAATTAGTATAGTAATATATTATTTAGATCGGAAATACAAATTTGTATTGAGAAGTTAATAGGGGTATAAATTCTAAGTTATTATTTTGAAATGTTCACTAGGTTCAATAATGTCGATATGCCAGACTATGAAATTGTTGTACTTAATATTATTAAATATTTTAGGCCGATATGGAAAAGTATGCTAAGTAGGTATATATTTAAAATATATATTCCAATTCGATAACATTCGAAACCCATGTATATATTTAATTTTGGTAAAAATATTCATATATAAGCCAATGTTTAGCAGTATAAGTTAAAATAAAGATATTTCGTTCCCTATAGGGTTTTGAGAGAGTGTTTGACTAATGAGTTTTAGGTGAATTTTGTGAATTTGAGACCAAAACTGTTTCTGGTATCTCAGTCACCTAACTTAATTCACAAATTATTATAAATAAGTATTTCGCACTACATGATTTTCAAAGAAGTATTTTGTTTCAATCAATGTATAAGATAATTTTCTTTAAAACTATAGCAAGTAATTTTAATAAAAATTATCAACTTACGATACTAAAGTATACATGAAATATATATTTATAAATATAAAATTAGAAGTATTATTTATTAAATTTAAAGACATCTTACATTATAAAAAATTATGGTATGTAACTTGAAAAGAAATTTTTGCATTATTGTAAATATATGTACATGTATGAATTAACTTTAATAATAAATGAGTAAAAGTATTATTTATTATTTTGTTTCGTTTCTTTAGTTTGAATAATTAAATTTATAATAATTTTAAAATTAAACACATGATGCATAGACTGTGAATATTTTGAATGATCAAATTTAGAATACATTTTCTAATATATACTTGGAATATTTTTTATATATTTGTCATCTATTGGAATAAATAAATTACAATTCCTCCGAACACAAGTCAAGAAAATTAAAAATATTATAAACTATGATATTTCTGAAATAAAAAGACTTATGGATATAGTTTGCAGATTTAAATTAATTAAAATTGAACGTTTCGAATTATTGAACATAATTCTTCGTCAGGAAAGGTTGAATTTTAATAAATTTAATTCTTCAGAACTATATCTAAAAGTCTTTTTATTTCATTGTCACAAACGAATATTAACAAATAAGTTTTGTTGGGAAATTAGTAGGAAATTAAAAGTAATTAGGTATATTCAATTTAAAAATTCTGTTCAATTTATGTAAGTAAACTGTAAATAGTTACTGTTTGAAATGGGAATATTTTCGAAAAACTAATGTACAGCTAATAGTAAATTTATCTTCACATCATGGGTTATAAATTATAACAATTTTCCATAGGAAATATATTAACATAATTTAATTGAATATGGTTATAAATGTAAGTTTCAACTTGTATCGATTTGTATGCAATAGGTATAGCGGTCTTTTGAATTAACACTCTCTATCGTATTTACCAACTAAAACTTCATGACGACCTTCAAAATGTTTAAAATATTCATTCATGTTATTTTCCCAAACGATAGAAATACCAAAATTAAATTCATTCGCAAATTTTCAGTATACATCACAAGTCCAAACTCATTAGCAAACACTTTCTCCAGAACCCTGGTGAAATGACTATCTTAATCTTAAATCTATACTCCAATACATTGTTTTCTAAGAATATTTTCACAAAATATCATATTTGCATGGTTTTATATATTTAGCATTATTAACTTGCAATAAAATTTATTTGAAATATTTTCACAAATTGGCATAAATTTTCATAAGCTAGTCTTCGGATATTTTTTCAAAATATAATTTATACAGGTCTTTGAATATGAACAGTATTGGGACAGCAATTATTTCAAGTTCGAAGTTATTTATTATTTATATTATGATAATTAGATCTTAAACAATAACGATACCCATGTCAATTATTAATGAATATTATAATTTTCTTAAACAAATCGAAATCGTTTTCACTAATTATCATAAAAAAGTATTTCGAATTGGTCGAAGAATTAATTAACTTAAAACAATCTAACAAAATTGTCTTTATAGATTATGGCAAGTAATTATAATAGAAATTTATGAATTCTAGTAAAACTGTACATATGTATAAAATATATTTATAAATATAGGAGAAGTATTATTTCAGATATTTAAATAAATATTTGGAGTAATTGTATTTAATTTACAAATTTTGCGGAATTACTGCAAACCATCACTACATCACGTGAGGTAGGAAAATGTAACCAGTACGGTGTACTTTGTCAAAAATGAAATAATCGTAAGTTTTGTTAAGTTTATTAAGAATAATTCATCAATCGATAAGTGCCTAATTTGCGCTTTTCTCGTAGATTTTTAGAATAAATTATGAAATTTTGAAACCGTGTACAAAGCAATATTTAAACATTCTTATATCTAAATGAAGAAAATTTGCAAACAAGAACATTACAGTCACTTCCTAATAAATATTTGTTTGAAAATTACAAAGGAATGGTTATTTCACAAGGGTATATACCTACATAATGAATTCGTAATGACACAGTGCCATAAATTTTGCTTGGAAATATGAATAACTGCATCTGCATTACAAATCAAAATTTTATTTCAAACATTGAAACAAATAGTTCTAATTGAAGTTTAAGGATAAAAACATAAATACCAACCAACATATTTTTTATTACCTAATAAATTTGTTATGCAAAATACTATATTGAAATATGACCTAGGCCAAAAATGTAAATATCCATAGTTGTATTGAGAAGCAATTTTGAGCAAATCTGTACTTTAAAATATTTTCAAAGTCAATAATGCTGAAATATAACTTGAGAGGTTTCTTCTAAAATATTTTCATTGCATAAATAATAATTATTTACAATTTACTTGGGGGATATATAACCCTGGCAAAGAATCTGTCACGAAAACATAAAGTTATTTATATCCACGATGTGATGCATGTTTGTATTCGAAATAGTTTGTTTCGTATTTTTACGTGTGTGAAATTCATTTGTTCTCGCAAGAAAATATTGACAAATAAGTTTTGTTGTTAAATTATTAATTAAAATAATTGTAAAAATTTTATATTGTATACACTGTGTATAACTAATTCAAAGACCGTTTCCAGTCGTTTCAATTTCAAATAGTATTTTCAGACTTTCCTACATTTATTTATACCGTGTGTAGTCTAATAATTCAATTTTTTTTTTTTTAACTGGATTATCAACTACTTATTTATTAAAATAATTTTTTTCTAACTAAATAATTATCCCCCAATACGTTCGTAATAATATTTTTTTAATTTATGAAATTTTATTAAGAATACAATGTATTCAAATCAGTCTCTAATCTTGCAAATTTTCAAACCCTGTAGTGTTTCAAGAAGTTATTCTAATAAAGTAATTCAAACAGTAAAATACGGATAACCTATGTTTACAATGATTATATAAATATGTTTAACACTATCACCTATCACGTGATGTACCAACCTATAATCGAATATAATATTAAAATGAAAATGCATGTATTTATTGTATTTAAATCATGCATGCCAAAAATCAAATATTTTTGGTACCTAATTATTTATTAACAAATGTCGGGACGAAAACTAACCAATGATTATAGCACTAATATTTTTAATTTATTATTGGAATCATCAATCAAATACATACATATTAATAATAAATATATTACAATTGAATAAATTCTACTAGCCGGGCTTAATTACCCATAACTCCGTAATCTTTCAACCCAGTATATTTCAAACCAAAACAAGAAATAGATTTTCTCAAATCTCTCAATTCTTCACCTGTCAACGTATCGAATCGCCCTGGAAGATATGTTGCAAATTCTTCACATTCGGCAATGATTTTTCTTCCAAATCCGGTGTTGATACCTTTGATATCCAGTAGTTTATAAGTTTTGTTTATGTCTAAATCTGTTAATTTTCGATGCGGTTTGATGCTGGTTAACTGTTCCTTCTCATTCAGCTTATTTAAATCCATTTCTAAAATAAATACTTATTTTAATAAAATAGTTTGTATTGAATATTAATTTTTTTTACCTTTTACTTATTATTGAATTTGACTTTACTGTTAGAATGTTTAATCAGGAATAATATATATGCATAAAATTATAAAGTTACCCTGTAAACCCCCCTTAGCTTTTTCAAATCCAAAATTTTTTCAAACATTTAAACAAAATATTTCTAAAATTAAACTAATAATCACCAAAATTCCATACTCATTAACAAATTCGCAACAACAACCTAATTACCTAAAAATCCCAAGGGTCACTTTCCAAAAGTCATTAAGCCGGTGTCTGGTATAGCAAACCTATATCTACTATAATATCTAGCTTAAATTACTTTACTTGCAGTCAATAATGAATTAACAAATACTTAATAAAATTCTCTCATTAAATTTAATTAAGTTATTTTCTTTAAATCAAAAAATTCATTTCTATTTTATTGATATCTTAAATACTCGTATAATGTTTTCCGTGTATTTTAATCCTTTTATTTAAAAAATAAATTTGACAAAATCAAAAAAATGGGTTATAATATATTAGGATATTGCGGAGTGAGGGAGATTTAAGGTCACGAAGTCAAATTACAATTTAGTTTCTGTTCGCAACGACGGACCGCGCAAGACTGGTCAAATAATATTTATTGTAAATCCTTGAAAACAATTACATTTAAATTTGCTGCCAACTTAATACATTACATGGATTTTTAAGAAATAGTATCATTTTGTACCTTTTGGCCTAAGAAAGATCCATATGGATTTGAATAAAACACGTGGCGCCACGTACAATAAATAATAAAATGTAATCAATTACAATATTAGACACTTAATGAATATATAATCTCAAATATTATAACATTAGGTAAATAATTATGTCCTTAGTACGTGTACTCCAACTAGAGTTAACAATAGATTGGATCATTGTTTTACTAATATTAATAGTTGTATTGCAGCATTTCAGAAGAATTTTATATCTGACCATAATACTTTACTAGTAAAAATTAATTCTCATAAAATGGATGAGGCAGTCTGCTTTAGGAGAATTTTTAACGATGCTAAGGTTAATAATTTTTCTCAACAGCTACTAAGCGAAACATGGTCTGATGTTTTTACTAAATCTCTAACGGATGACGCTTTTGAATGTTTCTTTAATATTTTCAATTTTCATTTTAATAATAATTTCCCTTTGCAGAAAATAACATCAAAATACTGTAATAAGAAAGACTGGGTTGACCTAAATATTGTCAATTCTAGTAACAATCTTAAATCATTATATCATTTGAAAAATAGTTTCCCAGAGCTTACCTCTGTCTATAAGAAAGCCAAAAAGGAACATAGTTTGCTGATAACAACTACTAAACGAAATTTTTTCCAGAATAAAATAATAAACTCAGATAACATGTCGAAAAGCGCCTGGAACATCATAAACGCTAAGAGAAAGAATAAAGCTGATCTGGGTTTAAAAATATCTTATAATGACGAAATCATTGATGACCCTGAGATCGTTGCAAATATGTTCAACCATCATTTTAAGGAAGCACCCCTGAACATCTTAAATCGCATTCCGGTGGTCAACACATCAAATGGGCACAGAAATGGTAATCATTTTTCCTCTAATCTCTTCTTGAACCCTTTCACTGAAACAGAATTATTTGAAACTATTTTAAACAGACTAAAAAATAAAAATTCAAGTGGGCCTGATAATGTGCCAAATTTTATTATTCGTAAAGTTGCGCATCTTATTGCTGAGCCTCTAACTTATATTATTAATTTATCTTTTCAAAACGGTACTTTCCCGGCAAGTTTAAAATCGAATAAAGTAATTCCTGTTTACAAAAAAGGTGAAAAAACTAGTCTGGATAATTACAGGCCTATAGCTTTAACCTCGGGGTTTTCAAAGATTTTTGAATATTGTTTTTTGAATAGACTTGATTGTTTTCTAAACCAATACTGTATTATTAATAATAATCAGTTCGGATTTAGAACAAATAGTTCAACTATCGATGCTTTACACTGTTTTTATAATAATATTATTCAAAATCTAAATAATGGGGAACACCCAATTGGTATATTATGTGATTTAAGTAAAGCTTTTGACTGTGTTGATCATTCCCGCTTGTTAGATAAGCTAGAGTGCGTAGGTGTTCGTGGGGTTGCCTTGAATTGGATTTCTACCTTTTTATCAAACAGACACCAATTCGTGTCTCTTAACTACACTAATAAGCAGTCGACTAATTATTTTGTTCAGTCTAATTTAGCATTAATTGATGTAGGTCTTCCACAGGGTACTGTACTTGCTCCAGTTCTATTTACTATTTATATAAATGACTTATGTACAGTACTTTCTTATGATTGCATTCCTATTTTGTATGCCGATGATAGTACTATAATCATTTCGGACCCAGATAAAGATATTTTAATTAACAAATGCAATCACACCGTTCAGTCCCTAACTTCATGGTGTTGTGAAAATAAGTTATTTTTAAATAGTTCTAAAACAAAAATTCTTCATTTTCACATGAAACCCAATAACAATAATAATATTAACATTCGTTTTGGAGATAGCTGTAAAGGTACCGACAAATCAGCTCGTTTATTGGGTATGCTAGTAACTGATACCCTAAACTGGAATCCTCACTGTGACGATCTTATTATCAAACTTAATTCGACCTGTTATCAAATACGACATTTAAAAGAATATTTAAATATTAATCAACTTTTAATTTTTTACTTTGCTTGCGTTGAGTCTCGCATACGTTATGGTATTTCCTTTTGGGGCGCTTCTAATGCTGCTCACAAAGTTTTTATAGCTCAAAAGAGAATTTTAAGATGTATCGCAGGAATCAGTCAAAGAACATCCTGTAGAGATACTTTTAAAAAATTTAATATTTTAAGTTTAACTTGCATCTATATTTGGGAAATAAGCAATTTTATTTTCAAGAATAAAACATCGTTTACCATGATTTCAGAGTTGCATCAACATAACACAAGAAAAAGAAATAATTTATACGTTCCTACTTCTAAGTTAAATGTTGTAAAAAATTCTCCTAACCGGATTGGTTTACAAATTTTTAACAAACTGCCCGATGTCATTAAATCAGAGACTAACTCTAGAAAATTCAAAAAAAGTCTAAAATTGTTCCTTCTGCATTACAACTTCTATGATTTAAATGAATTTTTTAATTTATAATTTATTTAACTTTTGTATCTGTTTATATATTTTATTTGTGACGTTTTCTATATACAATGTATTGTATCCTCAGAAAATAAATCATTATTATTATTATTATTACATATCAAGTTCTCTTAAAACGCGAAATAGAAAATATGGAATATCAACTTCAAATCAGGATAAGTTCAGAAAATAAAAAAACAACATCTGCGATTTTTCGACATATTAAAGTATGATTTCTTACCTTTAATTTCCCAAAATTTCAGCAAAATCGAAGATGGCGTATTTTGGGAATGAATATCAAAAGCTTTTGCGTCTATATATTTGAAATTATCGAAATATCCATTGTTCGAATTAATTATATAAGTTGATACAATTTTGTTTCCTAGTGCTACAAACATATATTAAATTTTAATCGTTCACACAAAAGCTTTTGAGTTTAAATGCGTATATAGTTTAGCTTTTCTATACCTAAATCTTCAAATAAAGTGAAGAGTATATGTTCTGGTTTTATGTTTCCAATATGTTTTGGCAAATAAGTTTCTCTTAGTGAATTATATGCACATGGGGCATTTAATGAAAAAATGATACAGATTTTCAACTGCATTTATATTATATATAGGTAATACAATTGTGTTCTGCGTCCAAGCAACATTTGAAGCTCTTAAAATTTATTTTCAAATCTTTCTTACCGGTAAGTCTTATTCTTATTTGTTTAATTGTGGTCTTGAGAAGCAAGTAATCTGTTGTACCCGAGTAGATTGAATATTGATTATAGAGGGAAACATATGTTGAATTCATGGCATGGTTTATATCTTTTTCAATTAAAATGTTTTTATATGTTAGAATAATACTTTTGATAGTAATTTTATGAATAGTTTGGTATTTCCAAATTTCTTCAAAATTTAAATTTATTAAAATGTTTTTTAATTAAGTGGCCCAGTTGTAATCAGTTTTATTTATACGTAAATCATCTAGAGCCAGTAATCTATTATAAATAATTTTAGGGAGGCGTATGTTATCCATGTTTAGTAATTTATACCACCAATTTAGTACTTTTTTCCAAGCAGGTGAAGCTAGAGATTGAACTTTCGTTTCCAGCCGAAGGATGTAGTTAGGTGTTTCTAGGGCATTGCAAAATATATTTTAAAAAGCATAACTGACATTATTCAGTAATATCATGGAATTGTAAGCCCCAAGTTTTGCAAGCGTAAAGAGCAGTCGCGTTAATTATAGATTCTAGAAAGTTTTATCTTTTCTTGCCAGCCGTAAGATTTACTCTTTACAAGGATGTTTTTTTTTTACATTTTGAGTAGCAATTGTAGCTTTTCGAAGATTTTCTTTGGATGCTTGATTGAATTTACATAAAGGAGAAAATACTATACCCAAATAGCAAAAAGTTAGAACGATTTCTATGGGAGAATTATTATAATAAAATGGCTCATTAAATACAGGTAGTCTTCCTCGTTGAAATATTAGTATTTTTGTTTTCTCTAAATTCACGGTGAGCATATTTTCTATGCAATATTTTTTTTAACACAATTAGTCTTTTTCGAACATCAACCAGTGAATTGGCCAGAATAACAAGATCATCTGGATCTGCGCAAGCTAGAAGAATTACATAATTATGGTTATCTACATTGAAACCACTGCAGCCAGCTTGGGCGCATAAAGTATAAACGAAATATGACAAATTTATATCAAAATCGTGCAGCACTTATAGAATTATTAGTAGTAAAGTTTTTTTTTTTTTGTTTTAAATATTCTGGAGTAAAGCGATATAACGAATTGAACATATTTTGTCGTCACGGGTATTGCATTGATGCTATTGGTCAGAAATATGAAATGTGCACATCGCGCGTCTGCCGTGGCGCCCAACGCCTATTGTGGGCTAAAATGGAACTACGTAATGTCATTTCATTTGTTTTGTTTGTTGGTATTTAAGATTATATTTGTTGGGCTTCTATTACTTGTTTTATAATTTCACTGCTTTATTGTGCTATGTTGAAAAACTATTAATTAAAATTTTGTGCTGAGGTTATGTTACATTACTACCAGCACCACTGTTCTCAAGCTTTCGTATATTGCTTACTCGAATATCAAGTAAAATACTCTAAAGTTGGCAAAGGAATTTTATCTTTATTTTTATTAAGTTTAATTGTTGTAAATAAAGATTTACAATATGGAAATATTAATTTTACATTAAAAAATATGTAATATCTACAATAATGAAAAATCGTTGTTTTAATGCTATTGGAGCAGTACCCGTGAAGTCACACACACTTTAAAAAAATCATATATCCGGTAATATATGGAATTTCACATCGGGTTTTCACTAATCGTCATATATGCTAATAAAGTTTCATAAAAAAATTGGTTTATGGGCCCATTACGAAAAAAAGAGTCCAGGTCATTTATAAAGTATGCAAACAATAATGGAGACAGGATTTTACTTTGCAAATAAAATAAAAATCTATTAATAATAGTTTGAAAATGAAAAAAAATTCTGATATGGCAACAGTTGATGCTAAGTAAACGGTCTTAATTTGAGATCAGTCTTCAAAGTCTATTGATATCAGTGGTTTTAAAATAAAATAATTTTATTGTTTTTAGTGTATCGTGAAATATATCACCCGTTCTACCTGATCTTGTTATTGGTTTTGATCACAGTTGCGTGTGAAGTTAATTTTAAGTGTCATTTGTTTATCAAGGCTATAATTTGATTGCTAAGTCACTAAATAACCTAAGCGGGGCGCGCTCACGTTAGCCTAACCTTCAGAATAAAAATCAGTGTCTCCCACGGTATTGAAAAAAAAAAAAATTTTAACATTGTATAAATGACTTGTATTGAGGATATTAAAAAACTTTTAAATCCTTTACATGAACAAAATAAAACCATAAACAATAACATTGAAACTCTGAAAAAATTATTAGATGAATTTAATAAAATTTCGCTTGATGACTCGCACAGACTTGATGAAATTGACAGAGAATTATTAAACAAAAACACGAAAATCGAATCATTAGAGCGCAAAATACGCGAAAAAAATTAAAAACCAATTAATACAATCACTAAATTACTCAAGGATACACTTCACTTAAATGACATCAATTCAAGGGATATTGATGATGTTAAAAGGTTAGGAAAAATTAGAAACTCTGGCAAGCCAAGGCCTATTCTAGTGGAATTAAAGTAAAACGAGATATACTCAGCAAAACAAAACTTCTCAAAAAATCTGAAATAGCAATTGCTGAAGATTACACCCCCAAAACTCAAAATGAGAGGAAGATTCTAAAACCACAGCTGAAAAAAGCTAAAGGAGAAGGGTACAAGGCGAGCTTAATTCAAAATATATGATACATATACAATACAGCATATAAAACCTCTTATTATATCATAACAATAACATTTTCAAGCTTAGCACTAGGGAACAAGATTATATCCTCAAACACGGCCTCGTCAGCATAACGGAAACATAGTTAAACATTAATCTAAAGAATAATCCTTCCTTTTTCAAAGAATACACAAAATTTAAACAGTCAGCAATAAAATAGGTCAGCACAGGAAGAGCCATTCGTGGCATCGTAATTTTTTCTGCAGTTAACCCAATAAATGTCAAAATTATTGAACAAGAACCACACTGGCTGTTTCTGAGTATATCAAAACAATTGAAGAACCTGATAATTGGAATAGTATATATCTCGTTTCCTTATGATTTTGAAACTTTGCTAAATCTCTTTTCGGACACTCTAGATAATATAAGTAAAAACTATCCAAATCATTCACTAATTATCGGTGGGGACTTTAACTCTAGAATGGGCAACTTAAACCTATGCGAGGATGTGCTTATGATGAACACTAACTTGAGTGCTACCAGGGATGTGTTGGATTCAGTTATCACCATAAAAGATAGAGACTTAACAAATACTATGGAGGAAAACAATATGTTTGTAATCAATGGCAGATTCTTGAGTGATACACCTGCAAAATTTTCGTTTATAGGACCCAGAGAAAGAAGCACCATTGATTTAGTTTGGTCCGATGCAACAGCGTTACACATAATTAATGATAAATAAAAAAGAATTAGTTTCCAGCGAAATTGGCCTCGTTAAACATATACATGTTAATGACAGAAACATACAACAAAAACCAGTGGAACAATAAGAAGTGCACTGCTTTGAAGAAAAACTGCAGAAAATAACTTCGTAAGTGCAAAAGAAATAATTTTAATACAGAATCCCTTACGTTATATCAAACTGCTATAAAAGAATACAAAACATACTTAATGGAACAGAAAAATAATTACAAACACTTAATAAGAATCAAACTAGAGACAATAAATGATCCAGCTGATTTTTGAAAAAATATCAATTCGATAAATCGAAAAGGTTATCAACAAAACCCGATTCCTTTACAGGAATGGGAAAACTATTTTAAAGCATGGTTTGGAACTAGAATATCCAGTGATCTCACATTTTTTATGCTTTGCACCCGTATTTAAGTTCAACAGTCACAATCAATGAATTAAATTACGCATTACGGGAATTAAAAACTAATAAAAGACCGCGTGACGATAAAGTAATAAACGAACAATTAAAGAATCTTCCTTGTGAATGGAAAGTAAATTTGTTAGGCCTGTAGTGGCCTACTACAAATTATTATTTTTGAATTTAAAAATCAAGAAACCGGAAAAAAAGAAAAAAGGGTAATTATTTTTGGTAGTTATGTATTTTTTGTTAAAAACAGATTAGAAAAAATTAGAAAAATATACAAGCATTAAAAGTCTCGCTGTGTAAATTTATTACATATATTATTTACAATTCAATAAATAAAAATATTTTTGTATTCATATTGGCTCCAGCCAATATAGATAAACATTAGTGACAATTCTTCAGATATATTTTATTGCCACTAAATTGGTGACCCCGACGTGATCTTCTATCTCATTACATGGAGTCTACTACAAGCCCTCTGGACTCGCTTACAACAAGCCCTGACATCTCTGCCTTAACACCAACCATTAAAGTACCAGAATTCGGGCCTGCAGACCCGGAATTATGGTTTGCCCAAGTGGAAATCATTTTTCAAAGTCACAGGATAACAAGTGAGTTCAGCAAATTTTCGAAACTCATTTCCTTCTTGACTCCCCAATATGCAAGTGAAGTCAGGGATTTAATTGTCAGTCCCTCAGAAGATTTTCCATACACTAACCTGAAACAAACCTTGATTAAAAGAATCAGCCTATCAGACTCTGAAAAACTACAGCAATTTCTCAATTTTTCTTCAACCGATGATAAAAAACCTTCACAACTCCTCAGATACATGAGACAATTAATTGGCAGGAAAACTTTAGACGAATCTATCCTAGAAGAAATCTTTCTGCAGAAACTTCCAAAAAACGTTCAAATTGTGTTATCAGCATCCATCAACACAAACCTTGAAGAGAAAGCAGATATCGCTGACAAAATTCTTGCCATCAATCAAGATCAAATTACTTCAATTTCGGAATCTTCAGAACATAAAACCAACCAAGTTCTTCAACAACTCGTGCATGACGTCAAGGAACTAAAGAACAAGATGACATCTACTTCACATCAGTTTTTCCCTCGTACTTCCAGAGAATATGCTCCTGAGTCTTCAAAGTCAACGCTATGTTGGTATCATTACACGTTCGGCAAAAGAGCACACAAATGCGTTCCTCCATGTTCAAATTATAAAAGTCTAATTAAAGAAAAGGTGACTATTCACTCACCGTTGCCTATAAATAATAATACTTCAAAACCTATTTCTCTTTATCACAGATATAATTCTCCAAAATCAAACTTATTTTACGTTCAAGATCGTTTTTCTGGCCACCGTTTCTTAATTGACACAGGAGCTCAGGTGAGTGTTTTTCATATTTCAAATCAATTCAAGCTTTCAAAAAGTGTTTTAACACTCCAAGCAGCCAATAACACGTCAATTGTTACTTACGGTACAAGAACCCTAAAATTAGATTTAGGACTCTCCAAATTATTCACCTGGAAGTTCATTATTGCTAAACCAACAGTTCGATTATTGGGGCAGATTTCCTTAAACATTACAACTTACTAATAAACTTAAAAAATAAGCGATTAATAGAAGCAGATCAATTGCATAAAACTTTTGACAACAACATTTTGACAAACGTAATTATGACAGAAAAACAATCAACAAATAAATTTTACCAACTGCTATCAAAATTTCCAAAGCTAACTGAACCAATTAATTTTTCACGACAAATTAAACATTCTGTCAAACATTTTGTACTCACATCCGGTGCTCCAGCGTTCGCTAGGCCAAGAAGATTAGCTCCAGATAAACTGCTTATAGCTAAAAAAGAATTTGACAAAATGCTACAAAAAGGTTTGATACGCCCCTCTTCTAGTAATTGGGCATCACCATTACACTTGGTTCAAAAGAAGAACGGGGAATGGCGTCCGTGTGGGGATTATCGCGCTTTGAATGCACAAACAATTCCTGATAGGTATCCTATACCACATCTACACGACTTTACAACTTATTTACAAAATACTAACATTTATTCCAAAATTGATTTAGTACAAGCTTACCACCAAATTCCGATGGATACAGATTCAATTTCAAAAACTGCAATAACAACCCCTTTCGGCCTTTATGAATATACAGTAATGCCCTTCGGTTTACGAAATAGTGCACAAACATTTCAGAGATTTATCGACGAAGTCACTAGAGGTTTAGATTTTTGTTTTGCATACTTAGATGATCTGCTGATAGCAAGCAATTCCCCAAAACAACACCTAGACCACTTACAAAAAGTTTTTGAAAGATTAAACAAATTTGAAATTATAATTAATACAAATAAATCGCAATTTGGTTTAAATAAAATAGAATTTTTAGGACATTCAATTTCTAAGAATGGAATACAACCTTTGGAATCTAAAGTAGAAGCAATTTTAAAATTCCCTCTTCCAGACACACAACGTAAACTACGTGAGTTTCTAGGGCTAATAAATTTTTACAATCGTTTCATACCACATTGCGCTATAATTTTAAACCCTGTTAATAAATTAATAACTAGTCCAAAAGATATTTTAAAAAAAGTTACGTGGAACAATGATGCAATAAAGGCATTTAATTTAATAAAAAACGAATTAGTTAAATCAACTACATTGATTTTTCCCGACCAAACAGCACAAACAAGTATAATGGTGGATGCCTCCAATGACGGAATTGGGGCGGTTTTACAACAATACGTTTCCAACGCCTGGAAACCAATAGCATTTTATTCGAGAGCTTTAACTCTCACTGAAAAAAAATATAGCACCTTTGGTAGAGAATTATTGGCAATTTATTCATCGATTAAAAAATTTAGATATTTTATTGAGGGAACACAATTCTTTGTTTATACTGATCATAAACCTTTAACATACATTTCCAAAATTAAACAGAGCAACGTATACAATCCAAGAGAGATCAGACAATTAGATTACATTTTCCAATTTACAAGTGATATACGTCACATTTCTGGTAAAAATAATCCTGTGGCTGATGCTTTATCAAGAATTCATATATCAACGATGTTTAACAATAAACAAATAGATTACAAACAAATAGCTTTAGAACAACAATCAGACGAAGACCTACTTAAAATAAAAAATAGTAACAATACAAATTTGAAATTAGTAGATTATCAACTTGAAAATTCAAAATTTGATTTAACGTGTGATGTTTCAATGAATTCACCACGACCATTTATTCCAAAAAAATTTCGAGATATCATTTTTGATCAGATTCATTCAATGTCTCATCCTGGAGCAAAAGCAACAGACAAATTAATTTCTCAACGTTTTGTATGGCCTAATATGCATTCTGAAATACGAAATAAAGTTAAAACATGTTTAAACTGCCAAAAATCAAAAATTACGCGGCATGTAAATTCTCCTATCGGAGACTTTCCAAAACCACGGAAAAGATTTAATATGATTCACCTAGATCTTGTTAAATTACCACCATCTAAAGGATTTACTCATATTCTAACTTGTATTGACCGTTTCACCAGATGGCCGGAAGTAATTCCTTTGAAAGAACCATCAGCCGAAAATATAGCTAAAGCTCTTATCTCTGATTGGATTGCAAGATTCGGCGTTCCTTCAATAATTACCTCAGACCGAGGACAACAATTTAATTCAACGCTATTCAAACGATTAACAACAATGTTAAACATTAAGCATATTACAACAACTTCTTATCATCCCCAAGCAAACGGGTTAATTGAGAGATTCCACAGACAACTAAAAACATCCCTTAAAGCAATAAGCAATTCCTCTGATTGGTTAACATCGCTTCCAATAATTTTACTTGGCCTACGTTCATATTGTAAGGTACCTATCAACTGCAGTGCAGCAGAGTTAGTCTACGGCGAACCTTTAAAATTACCAGGCGAATTCATTATCAAACCAAACAACGATGAAATTAATTTTCCAAATTATTTAACTAATGTCAAATCAGCTATTATTAAATTTATTCCAACAACTTCAACATTACAAAATAAAAAATCATATGTACATCCAGATTTATTTAAAACTAGTCATGTTTTCATTCGTAATGATGCAATTGGTCCAATTCTACAACAGCCATACCTAGGTCCTTTTCCGGTAATCAAGCGTTATGACAAATTTTTCAAAATTCTGATTAAAAATAAAACCGAAACTGTAACAATTGACCGGTTAAAGCCTGCTTATTTACCGAATTGATTTCGATATGCGAACACTCATTACTCCACACTTGTATAATTTTATGTGTTTCTCAAATTATTTAACTTGTTAGTTGATTGTGTTATATTGTTACCCTTTTTCCTTATTTTTCTTTGTTGATGGGAGGGGGTAGTGTAGTGGCCTACTACAAATTATTATTTTTGAATTTAAAAATCAAGAAACCGGAAAAAAAGAAAAAAGGGTAATTATTTTTGGTAGTTATGTATTTTTTGTTAAAAACAGATTAGAAAAAATTAGAAAAATATACAAGCATTAAAAGTCTCGCTGTGTAAATTTATTACATATATTATTTACAATTCAATAAATAAAAATATTTTTGTATTCATATTGGCTCCAGCCAATATAGATAAACATTAGTGACAATTCTTCAGATATATTTTATTGCCACTAAAGGCCTATTAAACCAGTTCTTCACAACATAAAACTTACCGAAACAACTTAAGAATATTAATTTAACCTTAATCCACCAGAAAAGTGATCGTACAGATAGAGACAACTATCGTGGAGTAACACTGATTAATACAGTAACTAAATTACTCACATTCGTACTGACAATAGAATGCAAATATGGGCTCAAAGTTATAATATGCAACCTGAAGCCCAATCAGGCTTTAGATAGAAGAGGTCATACCGAGACAACATTTTCGTACTAAATGCAATTATGCAAACATTTTTCATAAAAATTAAAAGTGCGTTTACGGTATATTTGTCGACTTCACGAAAGCCTTTGACATCGTTCCACACGAACAACTATGGAAAAAACTGTACAAATCGGGAGTAAGCACCAAAATTGTCACACTAATGAAAAACATATATAACGAGGCAACCTTGAAAATCAATTCAACCAATGAAGATTCCAACGAAATTCAAATAACGAAGGACGTACTCCAAGGCGAGTGCATCAGCCCCATGTTCTTTGCCATATACGAGTATATTTCTGATTTGGAGATTTTTTCAGATCAAGAAATCTCGAGGGATATTTTATAAATCAGTCAGTAATATGCAGACGATATGGTCATATTCGCCAATTTTCCCATCGTTGTGCAACACAAACTTTCAGCTCTAAATTATTACTGCAACTCCACTAATCTTGAAATAAACGCCGAAAAAACACAAATTATGCATTTTCATCGCGGCAGACCACCAAAACACAATTTAAAATTCATGTACAAAGGTTTCGAAATACAATTTACTAATTCATATATTTACCTGGGAGTCAAATTAAAACCATCTGTTTCTTTCAATAATTACACTGTTGAAAACGTAAGTAAAGCATCAAAATCTACGGGAGCAATAAAACAAACGATGATTAAGGCACAAACATTATATTAAAACTATTCATTAGCATAATAATACCTTGACATGTGGAGCAGAAATATGGGGATTAGTGCAATACGAAAATATTGAAAAAGGTCCTGCACAATTTTTCTTGTATTCATGAAGTACAACCACACCTAATTACTGAATAAAACTAGAGTCCGGGCAACTTAAACTAGAGGCTATCAATTCGAGGATAATTCAAAATTGGTGGCAAAAAAATTCTTTTAATGTAAATGTAATGTAAAAATCTGTTACATCAAATTTTATTATCTTAACCAAAATATAGAAACCAACGCCGATGAGCAAAAAAAAAAAACACAATTGGACTTCAATGTTAAAAAATATTTTAAAAGAAATAAATTACCACTGGCTTTGGCAGAAACAGAATTTCTTTTTAATTAAAGAAGAGATGGATAACGTAACGATAGCTCTAAACCACCTTCAGTATAAAGAAGACCTAAACCGCATTATTCACTCCTCCTAAAATCCCTCATACAAATTTTTAATGCCAGTTATCATTACCTGTTCACGAATATTCCTTACAACATTGTTAAACTAGTAATCCAAATCAGAGCATGTAACCCAAATCAGTGTAACATCTATGAACATGGAACATCCCATAAATTTCTTTTCGACGAATTACGTACGATATGCAACACCAACGAATCCAATAACCTTTGCCACTTCTTCTTCCGTTGTCCTTTACTCAATCCTATAAGACATGCTTTTATTTCCAGGCATATAGTCCACTAATCCAAAGAAATGGAGCATCTACTTGGTAACCTCACAAGGGAAAAAATGTACGATTATTACAACTTCGTGAAAAACGCCACCAAAATAAAAGTATTCGCTAAGAACCTGTAACAATTTCAGTCATTTTATATTCATATGTTATGATGAACTTATTTTATATCTAATTGAAGTACTTGTCAATATTATAATATTGTAATACCTAAAAATCCAATTGTATTCTGTTATTGCAATTATAAATCAAATGTCTTTGTCAATCTTTTGTACGGAATTAAATCTCTTGAACAAAATAAAATAAAATAATTATTATTCCGCTTTTGTTTCACACTACCTCAGCGTTGCTGATTATTATTATTATTATTAATAATAGTCTGAAAATCTAAGTATGGGTCTTGGTATTTACATCTTTTTATGGCATTTTTAGTTAGTTTTACCAACAAAATCTTACAAATGTTTCTCTCATTTTGCTGATAGCTAGGGCTGTTCGATATCTTGTTTTGAATATCGATATTCGATATTAGAAAAATATCGATAATATCGATGTATCGATATATTGATATATCGATGTATCGATATATTGATATATCGATATATCGATATATTGATTATCGATATATCGATGTATCGATATATCGATGTATCGATATATCGATATATCGATATATCGATGTATCGATATATTGATATATCGAAATATCGATATATCGATATATCGATATATCGATATATCGATATATTGATGTATCGATATATCGATATATCGATATATCGATATATTGATATATCGATATATCGATGTATCGATATAATGATGTATCGATATATTGATGTATCGATATATTGATATATCAAGATATTGATGTAACGATGTATCGATCTAATATAGTTAGATTTTATTGGTAATTAAACAATGATTCAGGATGTCGATCTGTATTATATAAATAGTAAACAATCTAATGCATATAGATTTTATGGAAGGATTACAATGGTTCAGAATGTCGGCAATTCTATTGTGAAGAGAAGTAACGGGTGCTTCAAAGGCGAAAACATCTGGGGTGTTTGTGTACTTGCTTTATGGTGCTGGGCGCCAGCATTATAAAACAAACGGGAATCTACTTAAAATATTTGCAATTGTACTATGCCATGACTGGAAGGTAGTTTAATGAGAACTTCTGCTGGAAATTGTACCTATACATCGTCCCAATTATTAATTCTCCCCTTAATCCCGACTCCAGAATGAAAGTAAAAATAAATATCAGTATGCAATGCTATCAATAAATCGAGCACAACCCCTTTCATTAGATGGCATTATAGGTAAATTTAGTTCTTTTTCACAAAATACATCGATACTTTAATACATCGATACATCAATACATCGATACATCAATACATCGATACATCGATATATCAATACATCGATATATCAATACATCAATATATTGATACATCGATATATTGACACATCGATATATCGATATATCGATACATCGATATATTGATATATCGATATATCGATATATCGATATTTTTTCTACTGAATATCGTTATTCGATATATCGATATATCGATATAATATCGATATATCGATGTAAACGCACAGCCCTACTGATAGCATTCTGAGCCGTAATCGATTCGAGCTCAAAACATTATATCCTTTGTAGGTTGCAGCACTTATTTAAAAAAAATATCTATCATAAATAGGACCAAAAAAATCTATATGTATTCTAGTCCTTGATTGTGTAGGCCAATTCCAGGGTTTTAAAATAGATTTTGGTGGAGCGCAGGCAAATTTATTACATGGACTACAATTATTAACAGTACTTTCAATAGACTCTATTGATGGCCACCAAACAAATGAACAGGCCAGAGCTTTCGTCGTAAACATCCCCATGTGAGAGATATGGAATTAGCTTCATGTAATATTTCCATATTACATGGGAATAATTATACGATGGGGCCCCACAATAAACACCCTTGTTCACAAGTGAGTTCGTTTTTACGTTTTACAAATGGTGTAAATTCCTCGAACATTTTATCTACTTCTTATTCTGATTTTTGATTTTACTAAAGTCAATTGTTAAATCTGAACATTCTGATATGTAGTTTAAATTTTGTAACGATTGTGGGTTTTAAACGTTTTTATTTAAACAAAAAGAAATATTATCAATAACAAATAATGAATAATTATTAGAATAAAGCGTAAAAGTTAATTAACACTATGTTTAAAGACCAAAATAACGAATACACAAACTTATACACTAACATTTATCACTATTGTAAATAAACACTGTGGCGACGCAGGACTAAAGCAAGTTGTAAATTTGTTTTGCGGATGACCGTGGTGCGTCTTTGTGCGTTGCGTTGCGTAGATATAAGTGAACTGCAAGCGTAAATAACGGAAAGGTAGCAGAGATGTGTCGATGATACAAAGATGACCAAAAAATAACTGAATAAATGAAGAACACAGAAACAGTACTTCGATTTCAAAACACTTTACATTCCAAGGATTTGTTACAGAAACAGTTTTAGGACACACGATTCCTACATAAGAAACGAGGATTTTCCATGTTAAATTAATCAGGTTTTATCCATACACAATGGCGTCCTGGATACATACTGTCTATATCTATATTAAAATGAAGAACCTCTGTGTGTATTATAAAAGAATTATTAATAACAGAATGGAGGCCAAGGTAAACACGAAATCTTTTTTTCTGACTTGATACACGCCACCTATTTAATATACTTTTAAGTAAAATATATACACCTGTCAAGGTTATTCACACAATGACAAGTGTTAAATTTAGAAAGGTTATTGTAGGACAAAATAAACAAATTTGTAGATATAAATAATAAATATTATTGTTTACATAATATTTCTATGTGTAGTGCTTGGTCCAAATATGAGACCGCAAATTTAATTATTTTTTTTTCGAAAGTGGAGCTTTTCTAAATAAATTTATAAATTTAATGTTTTTGTCAATATACCATATTTTTTAGAAAATATTTTTTAAATTTTTGTTCGTACCATTTTATAAATGTCGTACAAGGTGTTTATTTTAATTGGCGCACCATTGCCATCTCGAGAACTGTAAGAGCTACGAAAAATTTTCAGAAAGAAATCCGTGGTTGCTATGACTGTAGATTTGCAACCAATAATGAGATATTGATTGCTTAATTGAACGATAACAAGTGCGTTTTGGTTGGATCAAATTTCGACACAGTTGAGCCATTTGAAAATGTTTGATGATGTGATAATCAGAAAAAAGAGAAAGATCAATTTCAATAACCTCACGTTCGCAAAAATTACAATAAATTCATCAATAATAATTGTTTACAGATTTATGCCACAACAAAATGAGGTTCCATTGATATTATAATCAATGATGTTTAGCAAACTTTTCTAACAGTTTCAATGGAAATACAGTTTATATAGAGATGTTACATTACAAAATTTTATTTATTATTATACAGAAGAATTTGTTTTAAAGTGACCATTTCTTTATTATTTACAGATACACAATGTTAAAGTGTAATTCAGTGAAAGTAAATATATAAAAGTGTTTCCTCGGTAAATCACTATTTTCATGGAAATAAAGATGTATTTAATAATACATTATAAATATTAATTATTATTACTCTTGATGAGTGATTCAATTCAAAGTGCAAAAATGGCAATACTCTCTATAACTGTTGATATTTATTTCTACAATAAGTTTTTGGTTTAATAATAAATATTGTTGTTTACATAATATTACTGTGTGTAGTGCTTGGTCCAAATAGTTATATTATTTATTTGCCGAAATAATACAAATAAAGGATACAGTTAGTAAGAAAACACTATTAGAATAAACGTAATTCCATTGTCAACTTCGAAACTCGTGAAATGAAAGATGACTGGGCTTAGGAAATTCTGTTTTGCTGATAGTTCAGTTTCGTTTAGACGAGTGGCGCGCTGCGCGCAGCGTAGATTTATTCAAGGCTAGACGTTACTCACTGACTGTAAATGGGCGGTCCCGATCTTCAAGGTAGTGTTGGCGAGTAGTTGTGCTTCATAACAATAGCTAATATAGCAATAACACAAAAGTCAAGTATATATTTATTTATGTATTAATTTACGTAAAATAAACATAACCAAATATAGAATAATTTTAAAATATCAAATCAATTTTAAAATATGCTCAAACATTTAGCTAGAATATTTGATATTTTAACAATAATATTATTAAAACTGAAGAATTTTTTATCAACTTACATAGAATAAACATTAACAAATATGAGATGAAAGTTTAATTTCAAACAGTTGTATAAAATCAGTATACTGGTATATATCTGAGTTTTAAGCAATACTATAAGAATATTGATATTTTTGTCAATTCACATGGTATACATAAACAAATATGGATTAAATATTCATAAGTTAAGTTATTTCATTGTTTAACTAAAAAAACGCGATTCATTTCAAACCTGTTCTACAAAATACTCGAAAACATTTAGTTAATACATTTGATTTTTTTAGGAATAATATTTTTAAAACCGTGTATTTTTTATCAATTCACATAGAATACCATAAACAAATATTATGGTATTGTTTTTCATTTTTCTAGTTACCTACGTTATTTATAATTATGACGATATAACAGTTTAAAATGGAACGGGCGACGCCGGCCGGCTCCTCGAAAATTCATTAATGGGAAATAGGAATATTATTGAATTGTTTTTCGTTTTTCTAGTTACCTATGTGGTAGATATTTTTTAAAATTTTAGTCTAGTTTTGCTAGATATGTAGAATTATTGATTTGTTTTTATAATATGGCAATTACTTATAATTATAAAGATATAACTGTTTAAAATGGAACGGACGGCGGGCGTCCCGAACATTTATTATATGTAATAGATCTTTCTAAAAATTTTTAAAAAGTTTTACAAGATATGTAAAATTATTTATTACATAGTGTCATATGTCAATTATTTATAATTATGAAGAAATAATAATATCAAATTGAAAGTGACCGAAAAATTATTTACTTTCTCATTATATACGCGCATAATAGATTTGTGTTTTAATACAGTTTTAATTTTTAATATTTTTAAAAATTTTAATTCGAAATAAAAATATTTTAATATTAAATATTATTCGACCGCAGAGTGAGCCACAAACGCAGATGCATCGTCTGCCGGTATAGTATAGTTATTAAGAGACTTAACACGTATAAATGGGTGGAAATATTTTGTTGACTTTTTTTTTTAAGAATTCTTAGGACATATTGTATAGCAATAATATGGATTTATTTTACGAATTTTTAATTATACATGTGGCAAATTTATCAGAAACTAGTAAAAACATGAAGACGTGCCTTTCACGTTTATTTGTATGTTTAAGAAATATTATAATTGAATAGTTTTTAATAATATATAATACCGACATAAACATGTTTCATCAAACTAAATAGATATTTTTTAAACAAATTATATGTGTAATAACGGTTTAAACGAAAGTTCGCAAGTTTGATTCCTACAAAAATATATTATTTTTGTGTAAAACATTTGAGAAAGTAAATTATAAGTTACTTGTAATTCGAAAAACATTTTATGACTAATGTAAAATTGTTTTTCGTTTTTGTAATTAACTATGTATATAGCGATATTTTTTTTGGAAATTTCAGAATAGATTTACAAGAAATGTAGAATAAAATATTATTTCACAAATGACATTGATCTACTTTTGATATGTATCATGTAAAATACAGCAAGAATCCTGATATTGATACAGACAATAAAAACTCAAAAATCATTATCACATCTCTCATGTGGATCACCTATCCCAAAGTTGTATAAATATAAATAATAAATATAAAGTTACACAATTGTTATTTAGTTCTTACTAGCAGTCAATGTTATTCAATCGCGCGCATAGGTATACCTGGATTGTTAAAGTCAAGGTCAGCAGTTTAGGTCAAAGATAAAGGTCACAGTTATGTGGGTAAAATGGGTAAAACGTTATTTTGGTATCAAAAGATGGGCCATTCAATACTGAACATTTTAATACCAAACACTTGATATTTTAAAGTAAAAAAAAAACAATCGAGAAATGGGTAAACTAACAAAACGGATCCCGAAACTAAGGGCTGTGTCTCAACAGATCGCAGAGTGGCAACTGCTCGAACTCATCAAGTACGTAAATCGTCTACAGACAATTTCTCGCCCCAACATCTCAATAAAAATATGTATGTATAAACCACATTCGATTGGTTGTAAGATAGATAAACATAATCAGATTAAAATCATATCGTTAACTGACTTCTTATTATCTAACAAATTGGACTCGTGTAACTAATATTCCGAAGATTATTAGCTTAATAGTGTAAATAAAATTTACAACATTATTTTGAGCCTTTCGACTCTTGGTGGCTCCAAGAAATAACGTTTCCAAAAACTGAAACTAGACGCCTTAGAACCGTTCAGGCATTATCCCTCGGATTGTGGCTTCGTAAATTAAATATTTAAAGAAATTTGTTATAATATTCTTGATCTAGGGTATTTTTAAATGTGTTTAAAAAATAAAAAGAGTAACAAAAATTTGGTGTTTCTATAAACGCGGGAAAATATATTCAAATGAAAATTGATTGAATTTTGTTTAATTTGATGTAATAAATATATATTCTAATGTTAAACAGTTCTTAGTTATTCACGGTGGAAACAATAGGATGTTATTCGATTTTCGTGTCGTTAAAAAACTTAATGGTTCAGGGAAGTATAATTAGAAGTAAGATGGACAAGTAGTAAGATAAAGTAAAATAGAGTTGTTAAATATAATGTTTAATATATATGAATAGTTAGAGGATAGAAAAATATTAAGAAAGAGGGCGAAACTTAGACAGCTGGTAAAAGGTTAGGGTATTAGAGAGTCAATACTCGAAGGTCAATGAACTTTGACCTTGGGGGTGGGAAAAAAGGGGGAGGGTGGATGTTCCCATAGGTGTTTGTGGCCTCAGAATGGAGGTCAAATGTCAAGGTTAAGGTCAAATAGCTGCTCTAGACTGGGCCATCTGAAGTCAAAGGTCATCCAATATAAAAGTTACAGAATACCGCCCTGAACTCAAAAAAGTCATGACATTGACCTTTTGAATTTGACCTTTGGAATTAGAGCACAATACATAGTGACACTCAGTCATCACTATTATAATGAAACGGTGCTAGTTGGGAGGAAAATTAATTACCATAAAGGTGTGCTCCTGACCCCTGCATGTGGATTGTAGGTCATTGACCTGATTGACCTTGACCTTGTCAAGATATTAGCAACTTTGTTATGATTAATATGACGACCGCAAAGTTGATAATATATTAGTTGTTATTTGAAGAAGCTTTTCAAATGCAATAACCTAGACCTTGATATCTTTTTTATTTCTAGAGAAACAGCAGAAAATCACTTTTCAGAGTCATACACCAAACTGAATGGTACTATATAATTCCTACTGTCTAAGCTTGGATAATAATTGTACCAACGGCAGCCATATTGAATTATCTTATACTTCGAGCTAGAGTAAAAATTAAAACTGGAAAAGCGTCACCAAGAAGAGATCTTTCCACTGGATTGACCTTGACCATGATATCTTGTATAGTTCCTCAGATACAGCAGGAAAACCAAAGTTCAAGGTCTTACATAAAATTTGATGACATCATCAAATTCCTGCGGTCAAGCCGAGTAATTTGACACCAAACATGGCCTATTTTGCATAACCTTTGTACCAATGGCAGCCATATTGAATTTTTTTATACTTCGAGTTAGAGAAAAACTTTTAACTGGAAAAGCTTGAGCAGGACATGAGTTTTCCAATGCACTATCCCGGACTTTGATATCTCTTATAGTTTCCGAGATACAGGTTATAACAAGATTAAGGTCCTAGAAATATCGTTGCCGAAAACTGTTACTAGACCGGGATACAGAATTAGAGGCGTTCAGGCATAATCTCACGGATGGTGGTTTCGTAAATTAAATATTTCAGGAAATTTGTTATAACATTCTTGACAAGTAGTGAGATAAAGTACAATGCAGTTATTAACATATAATGTTTAATATATATGGATGAATAGAGGGTGCGCCGACGCCATTTACTAACCGGGAAAATTGATTCCCGAAGAGTGGTTTTCCGAATTGCAGTTTTCTCGGAAACGACGCTCGTCGTCACGACGTCGATATGTGCCGATGCCATTTATTGATCGGAGAAGTTGATTCCTGAAGAGTGATTTTCCAAATTGCGGTTTTCTTGGAAACGAAGCCCGGCTTCGCGACGTCGATATATGCCGACGCCATTTATTGACCGGGGAAGTTGATTCCCGAAGAGTGGTTTTCCAAATTGAGGGTTTCTTGGAAACGACGCGCGGCGTCGCGACGTCGATACGTGCCAACGTCTTTTATTGACCGGGGAAATTGATTCCCGAGGAGTGGTTCTCAAAATTGCGGTTTTCTCGGAAACGATGCCTGTTCTTCTGCTTTATGTATTTCAACCCAAATGCGAGACAAACAATATTTATTATTCACCACGTACTTCATCAATACTTATTTATATGAATTAATCATTCTAATCTACTGTTTCATCGGCTTTGTTTATATTCCCGCTTATCTTCTAGAAGCAGATGTTGGATCTCACTTTGTATGCTTGCTTTTGATATTATACTGTAATTCCATCTTTGTACCGAGAACACCGCGCGAGGGCTAAAATTGAAGATTGTGAACAGATTTTGTAAAAGCCATCTAGTGGCAAAACACCGGCGAATGGAGTGTCAACGGCGGACGTCACTTCCACTTCATTCCACAATAATCTACAAGAGAATTAATCATACCCCAATATAGCCACGTAATATAGATAAACTGTCTACATAATCAATTATCTTAAAGATTGCCTTATTATTTACCTTCATAATCCTAATAATAATATATTGTTGATAACATCCGGCTACACTGACGTGCATGCGTCCTCGTCGCGTATTTATAACTTCATCCCTGCATGGTTCCTCTTCTATACCGTTATCTATCTCGAACGCTAGGGCCCTGGCAAAAGTATAATTAATGCACACACAATTTGCATTCTCATATCTCAAGTTTTGACAGTGATAAGTACACACATGAGTTGATCTGACCAGGACCTGTAGCTCTCATACTATTACACAAGCTCTCATATACCAGATTGATCAATTCCAATATCGAGAATGTGTGGTCGCTATGCAGAGCTTATCTCAACATAGCTTAACTGAACACCCCTAAACCAGGTCCATAGTCCTGATTCAAGCTTTAACATTTAGCACTCGCAACGTTCTTTAAACATTCGAGTCTTCGATTCTACCCTTGAACAACAATCACCTCTGCTGACAAAGATCTGGAGATTCTGCCACTAATCACTCATCTTATCTCATAACACCTATAACATACTTAATATCCGGTTAAATAAATTTAAATTTCGTTCAACATTCCGCATCTGTCTGAAAACTTTTCATTTTTTATCCTGTATCTATCGTTACCCAGAACTTCTACGACTCTAAATGGACCTTTATATTTTCCCATTAACTTCTTACTTGACCCGTTACTAGCATTACTTGATATCTTTGCCAGTACATCCTCACCAACTTTATATATTGGGGCGTGTCCTCTACTCTTGTTGAACCGTTCATTCTGCTTCACTCTATTCTTTTATAACTTAATTTCTACTTCTTTTCTTAATTTGGTTATATCCATAGGGCCTTCGATAGCCAGTGTGGAGTTAGTCGATCTCCATGGGTTGCTAAGGAATACCCAAACTTTACTTCTGCTGGGCAGGTATCTATTGTTTTCTGAAAGGTACTATTCATGCCTTGCTGAACAGTTTTTCAATGTATATCCCATTCATTAGCTTTCACATCAGCAACCATGGTTGCCAAAAACTTCGAGCACTGTTCGGTTTGGCGGTTATACCCGACCGTTGCCCCGTGGCATACCAACGGCATTTATAAATAGTCTAATGCCTTTCTGGACACAAAAATCTTTCAATTTTCGAGATACGAATGCGTTTCCCGCATCATCAATAATTCTTCTGGGGTTCCAGAAAATTGCAAATATTTTTATCCATTCGCTAATCACATATTTGATTTTAGTACAACCCTTATGAAGATTAATTTGAAGAACGCATCGACAATGATTAAGATATAACTATTACCACTTTTAGTTTCAACAAAAGGACCTAAGTGATCCATATGTAATATATGGAGTGGACGTGAATGTTTTGGAATAGAATATAATAGCCCTGGCTTTTTCCTCCAGGAACTTTATGGTATAAACAATTTAAACTTGATTTAATATATATTTTTTTTTTACAAAATCCCTTATCCTGGTAAACCAATATCTTTAGTATCGCAAGTGTCTTATCGACTGAAAAGTGACTGATATCATCGTGATTTGCTCTCACAATTTGCCAACGATAATTATCCGGTACGACCCATCCTCTACCGCGATTTGTTAATCTAAATATTCTACCCGTACGAAGATTATAATTATTAAATATATCATTATATGAATCGGCCTCTTCTGACAACATTATATTTTTAATTTTTACAATTTCTGAATCTCTGTTTTGTGCTAAAATAATCCAATCACTGTCTTTGATTAACAATACATTTTCAACTATGTTGGGTGTATCAGTGTTTGCAAGATTGCGGCTCAAAGCGTCCACATGTTTTATTTGCGATCCATTTCTATGGCTGATTTTAAAATTAAATTGTTGCAATTCGTAACTCGTAATTTTAGGTAAAATATCTATTCTACTAAAAGCATTTTTAACGACATTACAGTCAGTTATTATTTTAAATTTTGAACCTAATAAGTAATGTCTAAGTTTTTGTACTGTTTTCATTATTGCTAATATTTCTAGTTCAAAGGAGTGATAATTTTTTTCGTAACTATTTGTTTAAACACTGTAGTACGCGATTGGTTACTTGCATTAAAATACCGCCCAAACCTTCCCTACTGACGTCCGTATGACCACAGTATCTAAATTGGGGTTAAATATGGACAGTATTGGTTTCGATACTATCTTCGCTTTCAATTCATTTACTATATTTTCGTGTTGTTTATTCCAAGCCCATGTGGTATTTTTTTTTAATAAATGTGTCAGTGGTTGTACAAGATTAGCATTATTCGGGATAAACTTTCGAAAATATCCGATCAATCCTAACAACTGTCCCAATTGATGTATGTTGTTAGGATTAGGGAACTTTTCTACTGCTTCTATATTCGCGGAATTCGGTTGGTTTGAATTATATGTTACGCCATATCCTAAAAATGTTATTTAAGTTTTTAGAAAGAAGCATTTTGATATATTTTATGTTAAACTATATATTTTTAAGACAATTTGAATTTCACGCAGTACTTCTAGGCATTCTTATATAGTTTTAGATGGTATTAATATTACATCTAGATAGGCTATGACTTTAATAAATCGTAACTGATTCAATACACTATTTATATTCTCTTGGAAGACCACTGGGGTATTTGTTTACCCAAATGGCATACGCAAGAACTCGTAGTGGCCATCTGAATAATAAAAGCTGTTTTGTGGATTGATTGCTCGTTCATAGGAATTTGATAGTATCCACCAGAAAGATCGAGACTTATGAAATATTTGCGCTCTTTTAACGTATCTAATTGATCTTCGATTACGGGGAGAGGGTACTTATTTTTTACTGTAACCTTGTTTAATACTTTATAGTCTATACAAAGGCGCTTTTAGTTATTTTTCTTGTCAATTAGAAGTACTGGCCTAGCATATGACGAATGATTTTCTCTATTGATTTGTGCATCTAACAATTTATTTATTATTTCCGTTTAAATTTGTCTTTTACTTACAGAAGCGCGAGGGCTGTCTGGATGAAGTCTTTTTCGATCGCGACTTTTTGTTATATATACAGAAAATGTGAAAAATTCTTGGGAATCGGTCAGGGCAAAAGTAGAAAATTGTTTTGTTACTTAATTTAATTTCAAAGAATTCCAATATTTCAGACAGCAATTGTGTCCTTCATCAGGGAATCTGTCATAACATGGAAAACAAATTATAAATATACATAAATAATTTTAAGTTACATAAATTAAAAAACAAGACAAACATGTTAAAAATACGTACAGAAAAGTATTAAGTTATAAAAGTGACTCTTAGCATTATCCGTATGATTTCTTTTTTCTTTTCAACATTTGCTTTGTAGTTATTTGATTTTAGTGTAAGCATATAATTAATATTATAAAAACCAATTTGTAAAAAATCTTTCAAATATATATATATATATATATATATATATATATATATATATATATATATATATATATATATATATATATATATATATATATATATATGAACTAAATTATACATTTTTTTACAAACTCCGGCTGAAATCTTCAGAATAGATAGAATACGTTACTGTGTAGTGCTTAACTTAGCTCAGCGTTATGGCTTCTATATACAGTATTAATAACGCAACGGATGCCACAACCAATGTAAATGGGCAATAGGTGGATGTCACTCTTTTAGACACATAAGAGTTTTGGTTTATTTTTTGTAAAGAGTTTTCCTTTTTGTTCAAATATAAATTTTTTGGAGCCAAATGAAACCATTTGTTTTGTCCTTATTTTCAATTTACATCCTGCATATTTGTTGATAAAGAAACATGTTCAATAAGTGTTGTCAACAGGAGCTTATTCTGTCATGTGATGTATGATAAATTGTTATTAACCCATTTATTTACAAGAAAATTTTAGCGCTTCAAGTAAAGACCACTTCCGGTTGGTAGATTTACTTCGAAACCTAATCAAATCTTCTTGAGAGTATATCAAATTTTAAGTAGAATACAATTTGAGATAAAGCGCACAATCAAAGATTTTCCACATGTACTCAGACATCATCATAAAAATGGGTTCTAAGAAGGGCATGAGAACGTGCATATTGACAAAAATTTTGATATCGAATCCTTTTACGTATACTACACCTTCCTTTTGAACGGGAGGTATCAATTATCTATAAAAATATTCTAATATATAATGGGCAGATTACGCTTATCACCATTAGCTTCTAAGGATATAAGGGTTATGAGATTGGTTAAATAGAACTTATTGTAAGCATTTTAGGCTCCATTGCAGATATGTTTTGATTACTCAAGAGTTCCCACATGGGTATAAAATTGCGAAAAATTTAGGTTGATTTTCTCTTTCTCAAATAACTCCTAAATAATTAAAAATTTACTAAAACATTTAATATAGTAGTGTACGTGAATACGTATATTTTTTTTACTTTGTATATCTGAGTTCTGTGAAGTTGGCCGTACAGAAATGCGTATTACAAAAAAAAATATATGTGTAAATAATGTACACTTAATGTGTATTTTTGTACCATAAAAATTAATTTTTGTACATCTTATAATTTCTTCTAATTAATACAACTAATTTATGTAGGGCCAACTTTACGGTGCCCTACATTTATTTCATAAACAAATAAACTATAGCTAATAATAATGTAAACATTATGTAAAATTTTGTACAGCAAATATAAATTTTTGTACGCGCTCAGTTTCTGAATTATGTCCATAATTACTTGTGTAGGGCTAACTTCACGCAGCCCTACATTTAGGGATTTATATTTTAATATTGCACACATTATGTACATTTTTGTACAGCAAAATTTAATTTTTGTGCAGCCTTAGTTTTCGTGTAATTTAAATAATAATGAATGAAGTACCCACTTCTGACAACCGTAACTCTATATATTTAAAAATAACTAAACATATAAGCGCATTTATTTGCATAATATATTACCTATTTGTTGAATAAATAAATAAATATTAAATGTAAGAATGAATTAAATGCAGAAACGCAATTTTGTGTTTTATTACACAGTGAAATTTAATTTTTCTAAATCAATAAGTGTAATTTAATTTATACTTAAATAATTGTAAATCCAGAGGCGTACATCGCCGCAACCCTAATTTCGCTTATTTGTTTAATAATTAATAATATATTCAATTGAAGTAGCTGTTGATTCTATTTAGTTGGAATTCCTGCGTTTAACCTTTCGTAATTGTCTCCTAATGGGTCTAAAATGAATACATTTACTTTCAAATTTTGTACATTCATGTATTCTTATATTGAATACGACAAAAGTATACGAATTTAGTTTTAATTTTCTCACAGGACTCTTTCAAAATAGTATCGCGCATGCGTAATTATTCCGCAATGAAAACATTATCCTTACGAGTAAATTTGGTAATATTCATTCTTATGGGCAATAGTTTAATGCAGACCCTTACAATACAATTCATTATTTATCGAATTGTTACCATTGACAGCTGCGTCAGCAATAATAATATAAATACTAGGAATGGATACTGAGGAACATCCGAAATTAAATAGGCAATGAAGTCAGAAAAGCACAGACACGTAGTGCTATGATTAAAATTCTAATACAAAAAAAAATTATTAAATAATTTCGAACTTCTCTTGCAACCACAAATTTACAAATATTATCGTTATCATATATAAGACTTATGAAATTGGTTAAATGGAATTTATTGTAAATATTTTAGGCTTTATTGCAGATATGTTTTAATTTCTCAAGAGTTCCCATATGGGCATAAAATAGCGGAACACAAAAGTGATTTTCAAAAGCAATTTTTCTTCAATGCTTTCAATTTTCCCTGTAATTCTGTTGATATAAAATTAAAAACATTGGTTTTTAGGACTTTTAAAATCAAAAACAAATTATTTCGTTTGTAAAGGAACTATTTTTTTTTTTTGAGTGAGTATACCGAGTGCTTACTTTTTTTATAGGACATGGGAAATACAGTGCCAAAATTTTCATTATGCGATAGTATGTTCCCTATAAATTTTAGAACAAATGTGTAAATATGAAAAATGTTCAGCTACATAAATTGCACCAAATAAGCCTAAATTCCCATATACAATTATTGTAATAAAAACAAAACTATGCTTTAAAAATGAAAACCGTCTTTTTTATATTAAAAACAAAAACATCTGCCGAAAGTAGCACTGTTTTTTAATTAAAAGTGGAAGTTGTTGGAGTATTTTCGAAAGCAAATTTATTTGATTTAACCTGCAATTCATTTATATTTAAACAAATTTATTTTGAGTGCTGTATCCAGCGTAAAAAAAAGAATAAGATAGAAATAAGTAACTGAGCAAAATAATAGGCATTTTCAGTCTGGAAATACTGATTGTTACATTATTCTATTGGAACAGAATTACGAAACAAATCAATTTTAATTAATATTGACGTATAAAGCATTCAGGTGAGGTGCCATGTAAAGACACCACTTACTTTTTAAAGGTTTTTGTTGATAAGCTCACAAAACTTTTGATTTGGACTGTTAGAACTTACGGGGCTGAGAAAACAACATGTGATATTTATCCATTCATTAAATGAACAAATCAACAGAAAATGAAATTTAAGGATAATGTAACAGTGGACTGTGGCAGTGAAGCACAGATCTGTTCACGTGCTGATTATTGAGTAAAACGAAAGGTATACTTACCTGCTGATTCACTGCAGTACGCCTCTCGGAGACAACCTGAAGAAAGGACGGGCAACAGGAAGCACAAAGAATTAACGACCGACAGCGAGTGTATTTAAATAAATATAATTATGATGATAATGATAAATAAAATATAAAACAAATGAAGACAAAATATTGTAGTTAAATATGACTGAATTCCACCACGGACCGACAAAAGACTGTCTTTTTGTCCAACTCAAAAATAGCTCCTGCCATCAAGTTGATCGTGTCATCATCGGCTGTGTCTGCAAATATCAAAAGAATTTCTTGACACACGCAATAGATGCTTGTGCAATAATAACAATTGATATTTGCAATATTCGTACAAGCGCTTTTATTGACCTATAAAAAATACTAAATTAAGCAAATAATAATTTAGAAAAATGCGCTTGTTACAATAAGAATATATAGTAAAACTTCACTAGAATGGGATTCAATACTTCGTATAACCTCCTCAAGCCCATACATAATTCATGATTATTACTTTCATAACATCTCCAGAAAATCATGATTATCTTTAAATTTCATTTTTTGTTATTTTTATTCATTTAAAAAATTGACAAATATCACATGTTGTTTTCTTCGGCCCCTAAGTTCTATAAGTATTTTTATGGTAAAACATCAAAAATTTTTTTTAAGTACAAGAACGACGTTGTGAAAAAAATTGTAAAACCGTAAATGTTATCTTTTCATTGCACTTGAGTGTGCGAGCCAAGAATCATATCATTTGGTCTAATTAATACTTTTGGAATAATTCAAAAAAAATTGTTCTAATCATATGAAGGAAAATTGTAGTACTGAATTTCTTTGTATCTTAAATCCTCTTATTCTTAAGAATATTTTAAGGAAAAATAACTACTGAAATAATAACTAATTTTAGCAACAATCATGGCAGGTAACGTTGAATCCGGTTCACTCAATAACGCAACGATGTCACATTACCCAAAAACGAAGTACCGAGGTAACATATAACCGTAGCAGTTGAGACCGCTTAAAATGTAAAAAATAAAAAACAAATACCGCATTAACAAAAATCGCTAATATTAATAATTAATTTGGCCCACGAACAGTTTTTGAAACTGATGAAAACAAAATACAAAGAAGAGTTTCAAATAAATATTGTAGGAAAGGTAATATTCCGCATTCTTTTGATTCCAATTAAACTTACTCCATCTCATTTATTTACTGATGTTTGCCCAAAAACCCAGATAGGCCTTCAAATAACCTACCAATTACTGTTGATAAATTGTTCGCAAAATCTAATCAATTCGTAATGTATGTGCGTGAGACAGAGATGGGCAGTAATTAATTACAAGTATTTAAATTATGTAATTAATTACATTTTTCAGAAATGTAATTGGTATTTTAAATTTTCAATTACATTATATATTTTATGGAAAGTTCGGTAATTAATTATATTATTTAATTAGTAATTCTAGCACTTTTTCATTGTAATTACAATTACATGTACAATTACTTTTTTTTCAGGATCAATATGACAATTTCTATGACTTTTTTTTATAAATGTGATGAAATCTAAAATTCCGTTTCAATTTCAACAGATCAAAATTTGCTGGTTCTTAGTAATTTTAGAAATACTAACATTAAAACACCAGTTTAAATAACTATAATCCACAATATAAGCATTACGCTTTGTTTTGGTTTCAGAATTCTAATTTTTAGATTTTTTATATATTTTAATAATAAAAATGTTCCTTCATTATGCCTTTTATCGTATAAAATTCTAAAATAAATAAAAAATTGTAATTTAATTTTATTAATTCGCATAAAAAATTAAAAGTAATTGTAATTATTTAACGTAAATTAATTATATTTTTTGCATTTAATTGAGCTAATAAAATAATTACATTTTGATAGTACAGTAATATAATTTGACGAATGTAATTTAATTAATATTGAAACAGTAACCATAAAAAAGTAATTAATTACATTTTTTCAGTAAATTGCCCATCTCTAGCGGGAGGTAAAAAGGATTAAGATTCAAGGTATAAATATGAGGTAATTATTTTTTTTTTTGTATGATTTAAACTGGAACAAATGATATTAACAACACTGTCAGTTAAATCAGTTTACTACAATTTAATAGCTCGATGTTATTCAGTTAGTTTAGCTTGTAGATTTAATATATAGATTATATTAAGTTTATTATACAGAAATCAATCAGCTAAATTTAGTTGCTAATTTTACTTAACTGGCTATTTAATGTTGGAAATTTGTATGAAATCTACCATTTCAAATCGTTTTACTCTTCAGTGCGCTCAGATTCCGCCTACCATCACTGGCACCTCAGCAATGGAAGAGATTCTAAATCGGTTAAAAGTAACTATTTTTTTTTAACTTTCATACATAGGTAGAAATCGGCGGAAAAATGATTTCGGTCTGTCACCATTTTAATGTAGAAAAGTTTTACGCTATTAAATACCAATCTATTCAGTATCGTAAGTAATTTTTTTCTATGGCACATTTTCGAGTTATAACACTTACCTAGGATTTTTAGAATGTAAGTAATATTTGATTTTAGTCTGAATATTTTATTTTCCAACTATTAATTACTGTTTTCATTTACTTAGAAATTTAATAAAATAATCGTTTCCATAAAATTGCAGTTTAAAAATAATTTTGCCAGTTTATTTTATTAAATAAACTAGAGGCAAAACATAATCTACAAGTTAATTTAAAAGTAATGGTAATTATCAGAAATACACAATATACAATACAAAATAATAATATTCACATACACTACTATATTAAACGTTATTACCTCTTTTTGATTGTTAATTGAAAATATGTGTTTAAAAATTAAAGTATTTTACTTAAAATAAAATCATATCCTTTGTTTTACTTATGCTGATTTCAATTCAAACACAAATTTTTAAACTGAAAGCAAATACTTTCGGTGCCACAAACGGATTATCTGAACGTGAACAAGTTCGTGGTTCGTGTGCGTCAGTTCTTTGGTCACGTCGAAAACGAAAATGTCTTCTTCCTCAACGACGAGTAGTGTGACAGCAAGGATTATAATTCCATTTGCAATGTGCTTACCACTGGCAACACCGTTGGTAGCCATATCCAGCGCTAAGTGTAAATTATTGTATATTGCGGAATCAAGATAGCCGTATACATCAATACAGCGGAAGTCGCATAAACAACAAAATCTGTGGATGCCATATGCTATAAATATCTGTATATATATATATATATATATATATATATATATATATATATATATATATACATCCATAGATATTTATGGCTTCCGACAAGATTCCAGACGTGTAGCATCCACCTGAAGGAGTTCATATATATTCACCGTCTTGGGGTCCCAATCATCAAAGAGACAAAAAACTAGAAAATTCACTTACTAATAAGGCACAGAAAAATATATCTATCTATTATCAGAACGTCCAAGGCTTAAACACAAAATTAAATAATCTATACTTAAATCTTCTATCTTCTGATTTCGATGTAGTCGCGCTAACAGAAACCTGGCTAAGTGAAAGTGTCTTGAATAGTGAGATATGTGATGGTTCGTTCGCAATTTATCGTAAAGACAGAAACTTTGCCCAGTGCGGTGTGTCTCGCGGAGGAGGAGTGCTTCTACTTGTTAGAAAGACATTTGCATCTCAATGTGTGTCATTAGATCAATACACTGATCTAATACATGTAAATGTAGACATTGTTTGCTGCAAAATATGTATTAATTCTACCAACATGTACATTATTAATATTTACATCCCACCAGCTATGCCGACTAATGTTTACGAAAATGTGTTGGACTGTCTAGAGTCAATGCCTTTTTTATTGGATTCTAAATGCATAATTATGGGTGATTTCAATGTACCAGAATATAATGTTGATCCAACCAGTACAACTGTAAATTTACTAAATAATTTTCAATCTTATACGAATATGAAGCAATATAATTGTGTTGTTAATGAAAACAATAGGACTTTGGATCTAATTTTTTATAATGCATCTTGTACTGTTAGTTACGAACAATATTGTATAATTGACAAGGAATATCTACATCATCCCACACTATGCGTAAATTTATCGATTGAATGTAATACTGTTAAGACCAATAGCCAACAAAATCAAAGAAATTATAATTTTAAGAAAGCAAATTTTGCTCGTCTATATCACTTAATTGCCAACTTTGATTGGGAACAAATACAAACTTTCAATAATGTTGATTCAGCTTGTAATTTTTTGTATACGACCTTATACGGTTTCTTTGATGAATGTGTGCCATCATCACCTGTGTATTTTTGTAACTATCCTCCCTGGTATACGCGTGATATCAGAGCAAAAATTAAAAAGAAGTTACACTTTTTTAATTTACATAAGAAATTTCCTGATCATCCACAGTACTTTAATGAATATAAGTTTTTGCGATCAAAATTAAAAACTGAAATTAAATCTGCGTATATAAAATACATTAAAGATTGTGAATCACGAATACAAACGGATCCAAAATCATTTTGGAATTTTGTTAACTCAAAGAAAGTTGCGACTGGATACCCACTTAGCAGTGTTTACCAACTTCCTGGCTCAATACCCATCCTGAATTATAACCCTAATGACAGTAATCTCATAACTCTTAATAATGTAACACTAGAAGAAATTGCTGCATCTATTAAAAACCTAAAGTCAAATGGTACCGCTGGTCCTGATCTAGTTCCTAACTTTATTATCAAAGATTGTGTTTTTCCATTTTCGATTGCATTACTTCATATCTTTAATATTTCACTAAAAACTCAAATTTATCCTCAAGTATGGAAATATGCACGTATTGTACCTGTGTATAAATCCGGAGATAAAAATAACATATCTAATTACAGACCTATTGCTATATTGTCGAACTTCAGCAAGGTGTTCGAAACATTAATATACAACTCTATATATTACAAAATCAATCATAAAATTTCTACTTTTCAACATGGTTTCATGAAACATAGATCAACAACTACGAACCTTTGTTCCTTTACACATTTTCTAGCAAATACCTTAGACAAACGTGGCCAAGTTCATGTTATTTACACCGACTTCGCCAAAGCGTTCGATAAGATTGACCACAACGTTATAATCAGCAAACTATTCTCATTTTCAATTTCTAATTCATTAGTCATGTTAATAGGATCTTATCTCCACAACCGATCTCTATACGTTCAAATTAATGGCTATAGTTCTTCTTCTTTCACTCCCACTTCTGGAGTACCACAGGGTTCTAACCTTGGCCCACTCTTATTCTTGATCTTCATAAACGACATTACTGACGTCATCAAAAGTCAGAAATTACTATTTGCAGACGATTTGAAAATCTTCAGATCAATATCTAAGTCTGATGACTGTCTTGAGTTACAGGCTGATCTAAATAATCTGTATGAGTGGTGCACTTCCAATAAATTGCTTCTTAATCTCTCTAAATGTAAGGTGCTCTCGTTTACACGTAAATTAACAACCATCAACTTTGATTACAAAATACACAATACTGTGCTTCAACACATTGAACAAATCAGCGATCTAGGAGTACTATTTGATAAACCTTTTACATTTAATCCTCATATATCAAATTTATTATCCTCATGTTTAAGAGTTTTGGGATTCATTGTTAGAAATACTCGCGATTTTACTAACCTGCAACCGATATTTACTCTGTATTACTCATTTATTAGATCCAAACTAGAATATTGTGTGATAATCTGGTACCCTCATTACAATAATCAAATTTGTATTATCGAAAAAATTCAAAAGAAATTTTTAAAGTATATGTATTATAAATTAATGAATTATTATACATCTCGCAACTTCGATTACGACATATTGTTACAAATATTTAATACCAGTAGTTTGGAAACTCGTAGATTTATTATCAGTTTAAAATATTTGCATAATTTAATTCACAATCTTATTGATGATTCTGAATCTCTTAGTTGTCTTAATTTTCATGTCCCAGCAATATCAACAAGAACCCATTTACTATTCTACTTATCTCCGGCTAATACCAACGTATTTTTCAAATCCCCAATCAATAATATGTGTAGGTTGTACAACAATATTCAGGATGATTCAATAGATATTTTCAAATTAAATTTTCCTAAAATTATCGAACTGCATAGTAACTAATGTGTATTAGTAAACAATCAATACTTATCGAAACAATTGCGTAATGTAATTTTTTTTTTCTGTATACCTGTAAAATATTTAATATAACATATATTTCTGAGATTAATGTAAGGAAAACAATAAATTAATATTTGTCTTACTCATTGTTACATAGATTAATGTAAGGTAAACCATAAATTAATATTTGTCTTACTCATTGTTACATAATTTATAAGTTTAATTATAGTCTTGTTCTTTTTATTTGTATTTATATATATATATATATATATATATATATATATATATATATATATATTGTCTGTCTATTTCCTGCCTTGTAATTGGGCCTGTGCCTGTTAGGCAGTGTATTATAATAAATAAATAAATAAATAAATAAATAAATTAATTAATTTTTGTTCGTGTATATTGTATTCTTAATTAATTGTAGTATGTTTATCGGTTCAAAACTAAACATTTTTAAATCACATATTTTTTACTTTTCGTTGGATATGGCATCCACCGATTTTGTTGTTTATGCGGCTTCCGCTGTATTGATATATACGGCTATCTTGATTCCGTAATATACAATAATTTACACTTAGCGCTGGATATGGATACCAACAATGTTGCCAGCACTACTCGTCGTTGAGGTAGAACACATTTACGTTTTCGAAGTGACCTAAGAACAGACGCACACGAACCACGAACTTGCTCACGTTCAGATAGTCCGTTTATGGGACCGAAATATTTCCTTTCAATTTAAAAATTTGTATTCGAATTGAAATCAGCATAAGTAAAACAAAAGATATGATTTTATTTTAAGTTTAATACTTTAATTTTAAAAATTTTTTTCAATTAACTCCTAAACAATTAAAAATTGGTAAAAACGTTTAATACAGCTGTGTACTTGAATATTTTTTTTTTTTTTGTCTGTGTACATCTGATAATTACCATTACTTTTAAATTATGTTGTAGATTATGTTTTGCCTCTAGTTTATTTAATAAAATAAACTTGTAAAATTATTTTTGAAGTGAAATTTTATGGAAACGATTATTTTATTAAATTTTCTAAGTAAATGAAAACAGTAATTATATTATTGGAAAATAGAAGAAAATATTCAGACTAAAATGAATTATAATTTACATTCTAAAAATCCTAGGTTAGTGTTATAACTCGAAAATGTGTCATAGAAAAAATTACTTACGATACTGAATAGATAGGTATTTAATAGCGTCAAACTTTTCTACATTAAAATGGTGACAGACCGAAATCATTTTTCCGCCATTTTCTACCTATGTATGAAAGTAAAAAAAAAATAGTTACTTTTAACCGATTTAGAATTTCTTGCAGTTGCTGAAATGCCAGTGATGGCAGGCGGAATCTCAGCACACTGAAGAGTAAAAAGATTTGAAATGGTAAATTTCATACTAATATCCAACATTAAATAGACAGTTAAATAAAATTAGCAACTGAATTTAGATGATTGATTTCTGTATTATAAACTTAATATAATCTAAGTATTAAATCTACAAACTAAACTAACTGAATAACAACTAAATTTAGCTGATTGATTTCTGTATTATAAACTTAATATAATCTAGGTATTAAATCGTGCTATTAAATTAAAGTTAACTGATTTAACTGACAGTGTTGTTATTAGCAATCATCAATATTCGAGCCCGGGATCTTATAATTTGGCCCAGTTGATATCATACAAAAAAATGTTTAATTACCTCATATTTATACCTTAAATGTAATTAATTAGTTTTTTATGATTACTGTCTCAATATTAATAAGTTAGAATCGTCAAATTATATTACTGTACCATCAAAATGTAATTAATTTATTAGCTCAATTATATGCAAAAAATGTAGTTAATTTACATTAAATAATTGCAAATTACAATTACTTTTTATTTTGTATGCGAATTAAAAAAAAATTAATTTCATATTTTTTTTTATATTAGAATTTTATGCTATAAAAATGTAAAATATAAATCAAAGGCATAATGAAGGAACATGAAATTATTATTAAAATATATAAAAAATAAATAAATTAGAATTCTGAAACCAAAACAAAACGTTCTGCCTAATATTGTGGATTATAGTTATTCACACTGGTGTTTTAAAATTAGTAATTTCTCAAAGAGAGAATCTGATTTTAAATAACGCCTAAGAATGAAAATTCGGTTGATATTTGGAAAATTACTAAGAACCAACAAATTTTGATCTGTTGAAATTGAAACGGAATCTTCGATTTCATCACATATTTATAAAAAAGTCATAGAATTAGTCATATTGTTTATTAAAAAAAAAAAACAAAGTAATTGTAATTACAATGAAATAGTGCTAGAATTACAAATTACATGCATAGATAATATAATTAATTACTGAACATTCCATAAAAGATATAATGTAATTGAAAATTTAAATTACTAATTACATTTTTGAAAAATGTAATTAATTACGTAATTTAATTACTTGTAATTAATTACTGCCTATCTCTGCCTCCCGCACATAACTATATGTAAAGGAGGTATATTTATGTTACGAATTGATTTGATTTTGTGAACAATTTATCAACAGTAATTGGTAGATTATTTGAAGGCCTATCAGGGTTTTTAGGCAAATCTCAGTAAATAAATGAAATGAAATAAGTTTAATTGGAATCAAAAGAATGCGGAATATTACCTTTCCTACAATATTTATTTGAAACTCTTCTTTATATTTTGTTTTCATCAGTTTCAAAAGCTGTTCGTGGTCCTAATTAATTATTAATATTAGCGATTTTTATTAATTTGGTATTTGTTTTTTATTTTTTACATTTTAAGCGGTCTCAACTGCTGAGGTTATATGCCGCCTCGGTACCTCGTTTTTGGGTCATGTGACAACGGCACGCGGTATTCGCTGGTATAGGTTTTCACAAAGCGGTAACCCATCCAACTATTAACCACGGGCAGTGCTGCTTAACTTGCGTTATCGAGTGAACCGGATTTAACGTTACCTGCCATGGCTGTTGCTAAAATTAGTTTTTATTTCAGTTGTTATTTTTCCTTAAAATATTCTTAGACATAAGAGAATTTAAGATACAAAGAAATTCAGTACAACCGTTTTCCCTTCATATGATTAGAAATTTTTTTTTAAATTATTCTAAAAGTATTAATTAGGCCAAATAATATGATTCTGGGCTCGTGCACTCAAGTGCAATGAAAACATAACATTTACGGTTTTACAATTTTTGTTGACAACATCGTTCTAGTACTTTTAAAAAACTTTTGATGTTTTACCATAAAAAGACTTATAGAACGTAGGGGCAGAAAAAAACAACATGTGATATTTGACAGTTTATTAAATGAACAAAAATAACAAAAAATGAAATTTAAAGATAACCATGATTTTCTGGAGATGATATGAAAGTAATAATCATGATTTATATATGGGCTTGAGGAGGTAATACGAAGTATTGAATTGTTCATTTAGTGAATGGATAAATATTACATGTTGTTTTCTCAGCCCCGTAAGTCTTAACTGTCCAAATCAAAAGTTTTGTTAAAAGTACCAAAACGAGCTTATCAACAAAAACGTTTAAAAAGTAAGTGGTGCCTTTTCATGGCATCTCACCTGGATGTTTTATACGTCAATATTAATTAAAACTGATTTGTTTCGTAATTCGGTTCCAATAGAATAATTTAAAAATCAGTATTTCCAGACTAAAAATGTCTATTATTTTGCTCAGTTACTTATTTCTATCTTATTATTTTTTTAAGTTGAATACAGCACTAAAAAAAATTTGCTTTAAATATAAATAAATTGCAGGTTAAGTCAAATAAATTTGCTTTCGAAAATGCTCCAGCAACTTCCACTTTCAATTCAAAAACAGTGCTACTTTTGGGAGATATATATATTTTTTAATATAAAAAAGAAAATATTATTAGAATAATTTTTTTATAGGACATAAAAAATACAATGTTAAAATTTTCATTTGGCGATAGTTCGTTCCCTATGAATTTTAGAATAAAAGTGTCATTACAAAATATGTTGAGATCAATGAATTTATGCTTATTTGGTGCTATTTTTGTTGCTGAACATTTTTTATAGTTACACTTTTGTTCTAAAATTTATAGGGAACATACTATCGCATAATGAAAATTTTAGCACTGTATTTCCCATGTCCTACAAAAATGTAGACACCCGGTATACTCACTCAAAAAAAAAAATAGTTCCTTTAAAAATTAAATAATTTGTTTTTGATTTTAAAAGTCCTAAAAACCTAAGTTTTATATCAAAAAAATTACAGGGAAAATTGAAAGTATTGAGGAAAAATTGCTTTTGAAACTTACTTTTGATTTAAAAGTATAGTTTTCCGCTATTTTATATCCATATGGGAACTCTTGAGAAATCAAAAAATATTTGCAATGAAGCCTAAAATATTTACAATAAGTTCTATTTAACCAATTTCATAACACTTATATCCTTAGATGCAATACTTATTTTTATAGATAATTTTTACCTCCCGTTCAAAAGGGAGGTGTAGAATACGAGGGGCACTGCCAAAGTTCGCGGAAAATGTAAAACAAAACACAAATTACGTTATGTAAATCGCTTTATTGCTTCTCAAAATATTCTCCTTTAAAATCTATACACTTTTGCATCCGATGAAACCAATCTTCAAAACAATTTTGCCACTCTGAGCGAGGTACCTTCAAAATAAGTGATTTAAATGCTTCAACGGCCTATTCAGGCGATGAAAAACGCTCGCCACGCATTTTATTTTTGATATGTCGAAATAGGAAGAAGTCATTGGGCGATAAATCAGGCGAATATGGGCAATGAGTCATTAATTGGATGTTGTTACTGATCAAAAACTCTACAGTTTGCCGTGCTGTGTGAGCGCTTGCATTGTCATGATGAACAATGATTCGCCGGTTTATGTTGTTCCTTTTGATTTCAGCGATAACTTCCGGCAAACAAATTGAAGTATACCAGTTAGCATTAACTGTCCTTCGATCCTCTAATGCAACAGTTGCAACATGACCGGTTTTTCCGAAGAAACAAGCAATCATTCTTTTCGAAACGCTTCGTGAACGCACCACTTTTGTGGGTTTAGGTTCATTTTGGAACACCCATACAGTCGATTGCTGTTTAGTTTCAGGCTCATATGAATAAATCCAAGATTCGTCGCCTGTTACGATGTAATATACCGAATTTGAACGACCCCCTTCGAATTTCTTTAGCATTTCCTTGCACCACTTGACACGTGCCTGTTTTTGTTCTTCTTTCAAATTGTGTGGGATCCAACGACTGCAAAGCTTCCTGACATGCAAATGATCGTGCAAAATCGTATGTATTTGTTTCGCTGCAATGCCTAAGGATGCCTCTATCTCACTATAGGTCACATGCCGATCTGACAAAATCATTTCACGCACAGCATCAATATTTTTCTTGACAACAGATGTGCATGGACGACCTTCGCGAAGATCGTCATCAAACGTTGATCTTCCACGCTTGAATTCTGCGAACCATTTGTAAACCATAGTTTTGGATGGTGCTTCATCCCCAAATAACGAATTAAGTTTTTCCACACATTGCTGCGGTGTTAAACTGTATCGAAAATCATAAAAAATCATCACTCGGAAGTCACGATTCGAAATTTCCATATTTCACACAATTAATACTCCCGTTAAAATTTTTTGAAACGAAACCGAGCAGTTTGAACTGTCAACTGAATTATAGGTTAAAAACGTCAAATTTTACGAATATGACAATCGCAGGACGCTGGAAATGCAGAGAGTACTTGATTCCGCGAACTTTAGCAGTGCCCCTCGTACATAAACGGATTCGATGCCAAAATGTTTGTCTATAAGCACGTTCTCATGCCCTTCTTGGAACCCATTTTTATGATGATGTCTGAGTACATGTACAAAATTTTTGATTGTATGCTTTATCTTAAATTCTATTCTACTTAAAATTTTATATGCTCTCAAAAAGATTAAATTAGGTTTTGATGAAAATCTACCAACCGGAAATAGTCTTTCCTTGAAGCCCTATAATTTTTTTAACATCTTGTAAATAAATGGGTTAATAACAATTTATCACACACATGAAAGAACAAGTTCCTGGATGTAAATTGAAAATAAGGACAAAACCATCGGTTTCATTTTGCTCCAAAAATTTTATATTTGAACAAAAAGAAAAACTCTTTACAAAAAATAAACAAAACTTTTGTGTCTGAGTGAGTCGCGAGTACCGGCTGTCTGCCGTGAAATCAATAAACTACGGCGTTGTCAAATATCTTGGAAGCTGCAACCTACGTAGTTCGAAAAGCGATATACACCGCTGCGATATACGCGCCGAACAGCGCCAACGCCAGGAGCGGAGGAATCGTGAACTAAATTATACGTTTTTTTACAAACTCCCGAGTTAGAGCATCCGGCTGAAATCTTCAGCAAAGATAGAATACGATGCAAGGTACCGCTTAACATTGCTCAGCATTATGGCTTCCATATATGGAAGTAATAACGCAGCGGATGCCACAACCAATGTAAATGGTCAATAGGTGGATGCCACATACTACGGAAGATGTATATATATATATATATATATATATATATATATATATATATATATAAAACCAAAAATACTCACAATCTTTGGTTACAAAATAGAAAAATATATTGTTTAAACAAATCCTACTAGCGCCATCTACCAGCGAATAGCGATAACGCTATCAAAGACACCCAACTACAACGGTGAGATGTGAGGTGGACAAACGCGAAAAATGAAATAACCACTCGGCCAGCAGTAAAACAAAATACAAATAAAATTACTTCTGACTACAGGGCTAATTAAACAATCAAACATGGACCTAAAGCTACCAACCCCACAAACAACCAATACAGATAAAGTAACACAAACTCAAAAATAAGAACCAAAACTACCCAAAACAATACCAAGCAATTTTAATGTACGCAGTCAATGAATTACAGATTGTAGATTATATTGTAGCTGTAGGAAAATTAGTTGGTAAGAAAAACATTCACTCACATTCCATAATCTCGAACAATCGAATCTGTATATTTTTTACCAGCAAAGAAATAGTAGACATTATTATGACAAACCATCCTACAATTAAAATTCAACAAAACACCACAATAATACGTAGACTAATAACACTAGTTTTCACCTTTATCACCAGAAGAGACACATGCACCCCAGTATATCTAAACAACCGCCAGCTACCCCAAGTTGAGGATGTCAAATATCTAGGAATGCACAGACATCTGACTTGGCGTAAACACATTTGGACCAAACGAAAGCAGCTGGCTTTAAAGATAAAACAGCTGTAATGACTCATCTGTAGAAAATCCATCCTCTACCCCAACAACTAATTGCTGCTGTATAAAGCAATAATCATGCCGGTCTGGACTTACGGCATCGAACAATAGGGGTCAGCAAGTACCTTCAACATCGAAATCATCGAAAGATTTCAATAAAAAATCCCAATGCTCCATGGTTTGTACCCAACTGGATAATTTCACAAAATCTCCAAATGCCTTCCGTGAAAGAAGAAATCCCCAGACTGAGTGCAAGATACATTCAAAGATTAAAGTGTCACAAAATAAACTAGCCGTGAATCTTGTGCAGTGCGGTAGTGTTAAACGTTTAAAACATCACAACCCCCTAGATTTACTGGACCGATATAAATAAGTTTATCTTAGGATTAAGTATTTTCATAATGTTATCTAATTTAGTCAACTGTAATTATAGTAACTATAGCAAACTAAGTAAATGTAAATAAAGTACTGCCAATGGGTAGTTACTTTCACATGTCATATAATCTTTAACCACTAAAATTTACTGAATATCACTACAAAAATAGATTGCAAATACTAATGGAATCATAAAAAAAACACCAGAGCTCAGAATAGTGATATCAAACGTATGTCCATCTGCCCCAAACCAAGTAATAGGAAACACACTAGCAAACTTAAAAATAAAAACCGTATCGCCAACAAATACGTTAAGAATAGGAATATAAGATGAGGATTTTATTCACATACTGAGCTTTAGACGACAGGATTTCATCTCGCCAGACAGTCCACTTTTACCTGATAGCTTAATGATTACCCATGAGGACACATCCTATAGAATTTATTTCAGCGGCGATATTATAAAATGCTTCAAATGCAATGAACAAGGACACCCGGCATCAAAATGCCCAACGCCCGAAGAAATAAACACAACGACAACCCCAGTAAATAAACCGGAAAAAATCGCCACTGGAAGTATACGGACAACTTCAGACAGACAAGACGAAAACAATACAACAGAAGACAACATAAATAATCCAGGATGCTCGTCAATGAACAACAGACAACCAAAAAGAACTGACTCGGTAGAAAACATATCTCAAACAAAGAAAAAAGCAAAGGAACTACCACGACATGAAAGCCCCAACCAGATTCCACCATTAGAGGAATATAATCTTTTAAAACTAAACGTGGCTAATAAAACCACTCAATCAACTGAATTTGAAAATAATAATAAAATTTTAGAATATGTTCGTGGAAATATCGTTGAAAAACTAAATCGAATGACACTTTATACAAAATCAAGAAGTAAACGTGGCCTTATAGATGGCCTGGGGACCATATTTAAACAAATAACAGGAAATTTTGACGCAGAAGATGGCAAAAGATATAATCAAATTTTGAAACATTTAGAAGAAAACCAGTATCACCTTGAAAATCAATTAAAACTGGCATATTCTGTTAACAATAAATTAATAAGAAATTTTAATACAACAATTCAAAACATTCGGCATAATGAATCTATTTTAAAAGAAAAAATTGAATATTTGAATAAATTATTAAGCCTTAATCTTAATCTGAATGAAATTCTTTTCGTAAAAGACCTGTATAATCAATTAATAGCACTTTATGGTACAATCTTGAATATTGTTCAAGATATTGAAAACTCAATAACATTTTGTAAAATGAGGACATTGCACCCCTCTATCATAAATCCCGAACAGCTGTTATCAGAATTATATAGAATATCGCATTATTATCAAGGACAATTACCTTTTGAACCAAAGTTAGAAAATATGTTGGATTAAGAGTCATTGTTAAAAGTAAATTGTAAAATTGAAAATGCACAGATAATTTATTTTATTTCAATTCCAATAAACTTTGAAAAGGATTTTGATTTATATTATTTGCATCCATTACCTACTAGGTATGAGTCAGAATTCGTTACTGTAATACCTGACGTTAATTACTTTTTAAAATCGGAAGATAATGAAATAAAGCCTCTAAGTAGCATGTGTACTAAAAGCAGAGTATACCAGTGCCCAAATGAGTTTCACGCTCATTACAACCCGTCCTGTGAAGAAGACATCCTGCTCAAGGGAAACTCAAGCCAATGCCATTTCACAAAATTAGAAATCAGTAAAAACCACATCGAAATTATTCCCGAAATTAACCAATACTTGGGAATATTTCCAGAAGAAGAAAGAATCAAGGTCCAGTGCCCGGATAACACAAACATTAAAACATTAGTGGGTGTATACCTAATAAAAGGAAATAAGTGTGTGATTATATTTAAACAAAAAACATTAAATTATTTGGAGAAGACATCTGGAACACCTTTAATATTACCAAAACTAAATTTCAAACTTAGTGAAAATAAAATATCAAACATAACCATTAAATTAAAGAAAATTAAACTTGAAGATATTCCAATCCACACTCCTACAATAATTAAACATAATTTAACGGGATATTATTCACTTAACATTTGGACAATATTATTATACTTTGGAATAGTTATAACAATTATTTATGTTTCATGTAAACGTTTAACTGCAAAATTGATTAAACGAAATCAACAGAACCACCAAGCCGAACCAGAAGAATCTCAACTTCCCGGGGGAGCTTTGTTCTAAGGAGGGAGGAGTTACATCGCTCCAGAAGATGGGAACCGCACCGTCAGCACTGCCCCACGGTGCAATATGACACCCCTTTTAGAATAATTAGATAAGATTGTAGTTGTCTTAGAATAAATAACAAACATTACACAAGTTGCTCTCTGATCGTCAGACGAGTAACATCCCGCTGAGTACCCGCTATTTGTCTTACTTGGGCCTCTGGACTGGTTGACAGTCTGAGTAACCCAGTAAGCCGTACGGCTACCTAAGCACCGTTACCTGAATCGCTACCTGACTTACCTGGGCCTCTGAACTGGTTTACAGTTTGAGTAACCCAGTAAGCCATACGGCATTCTGCTCTCCCGTCTTTTTCAAGACGCCTCGTGTTGTACGCATAGCGCCTCTGCACACGTTGTAATTTATTAGAATTGTTATATCGTAACGTTGTCAAAGGGATAGTGCAACCTCCGGGAGTCACTATCGAGCCCTCTTCACAGGGGTACAACGTGTAGCACCACATATTTTAACATCGAACGCACTACGTTGCACAGAATGACTTCTGTGCAATTTAAGCTTGATGAACTTTCATCAAAAATCATTGCTCTAAAGCAAAAACCTGGTTTTTCAAACAAAACCAATAATGAAATCCTTGCTCTGCAAGCCAAGAAGATTAAACTTCTTGAAAAAGAACTAGGATCTTCTCTCTCACAACGAACTGCCAAGGACAGTTCTGTGAAAACTAAGAATGGTGGCACGTCCACCAAAAAAGCAACAGCTGAAACTGCGAGCGGCAGTTCAACTGTTACAACTGAAACGACGAACAGTAGTTCGTAAAAAAAAGCAGTTCGCTGCTCTGAGCCTGATACGTCAGACTCTAATGGGTTTGAGCCAGCTCAAAAGAGCAAAAAGTTCAAACCCATTGAACAGTCTCAAACAGAGACGTCTAATATGTTCGCTTCACTGGAGACAGTTGAAGGTGAACATAACATGGATGTTACACATCTAAGTGCTGAGTCCCCAGCAACTGACTCCGCTTCTGAAAAGCGTATCCCGCCAATCGTGCTACACACGAAGGACGGGTACGCAAACCTAACAAAGGCTCTAACAGAGAGTGGTGTTAGTATTAAAAAAACCGTCAACACCAAAGACGGTATCAGGTTGCACGTAAAGTCAGCTGCTGATTTTCGTGCGACCACCACTCTGTTGCGTGCTGCGAACTTGCAATTCCACACGTACCAGCTACAAGAGGACAAGCTCTTGCAGGTTGTCTTGCGCGGTATTCCGGAAACAATATCCGAATCCGATATAAAAACTGAACTGGAAAGTCTCAACTTCAATCCAGTCTCAGTTCACCGCATGATGCGATATGTAAAATCAACAGACTCGCATGCTGCCCCAGCAGAGCGAGTCAAGAAACCGCTGCCTCTTGTACATGTCCGCCTGACAAGAGATGCAGCGAACAAAGAGATTTACAATCTCAAGTGCTTCATGTACTTGAAGATTAGTGTGGAATCCAAACGTCCACAAGGTAGCATCAGCCAATGCCATAATTGCCAACGAGTTGGCCATACTAGCAACGGCTGCAATGCGAAAAAACGTTGTGTAAGATGTGGTGACGAACACAACATCAAAGACTGACCCACCAAACAGCAGGGAGATCCTCTTTGTTGCAACTGCGGGCTGAATCACACAGCGAATTATAAAGGCTGCGAGGTGCTTAAAAAAGCACTCAAAAAGCCAAACCAGCCGGTAACTTCTCAGCGGAGAAACATTCCTCACCAACAAGTGAGAAAGGGTGTTTCATACGCTGATGCAACATCCGCACCATCCGCTAGCCATGCTTCAGCTGCCACAGCGGCAGAAGCGGCTCATGATGTGCCCGGCACATCAGCTCAAGCAGCATCACCCGCCTCAGCAGCATCCTCTGCTGCATCAGACAACTGGCTTAACTTATTAAGCCTACCAAAACTTAACAGTATGTTTAATAACATCAAACCGATTCTAGCTGAGTTAGCGAATGCTAACTCAGCAATGGACTTGCTAGTTGTACTAGCGAAAGCACTGCCTCACGTCCTCAGCATGTTCAACCATGGTTAGAGTACGTAGAGTGCCAACACATCTCAGAATCGCGTTCTGGAACGCGAATAGTCTACTCTACAAGCGAGATAGCTTGGAAGAGTTTATTTTCACCAACAAGGTGGACATCATGTTGGTGAACGAAACTTATCTTCGTCCATCCAATAACCTAAAAATCTGCGGATTTGATCTGTACAGAAAAGATCGCACAGGCGCTCGAGGCGGCGGTGTTGCGATCTTTATCAAAAACACGATAGATCACCACGAGGTTATCACGCCTGAGCTGCAACATGCAGAGGCTGTGACAATCTCTTTAAAGACAACGTGGACAGAGTCCTTACGCGTTGTCTCTATTTACAATCCTCCAGCACGCTTGCTGACAGAGGATCTTGACGCTCTCCTGGAGCAACCGGGTTCAGTCATTATAGCTGGAGACATGAACTCTAAAAGTTCAGCGTGGAACAGCCGATTAGTAAATCCAAACGGTCGCAAGTTGACTAGCTACACTCAGGCTAACGGCATTGCTGTTGTTGGACCTGATGAGCACACATTCTTCCCTCATGATGGGGGAAGAAGTGATGTGCTCGACATTGCTGTGTTGCGAGACATCAACGCAACACACAACATAGTAGCAGTCAACGAACTTGACTCTGACCATATTCCTGTGCTCTTGGACCTCGGTGAAGGCCAGCCAGAGACGGAAAAACGGGCAGTTACAACTGTTCGTTGGGAGCAGTTCAGCGACGAGCTGGAGAAACTGATCGGCCCGCTACCTGTCATCGAAACAGCGCATCATATTGCTGAAGCTGTTTCAAATCTGACAGAAACAATTACGCAAGCTACCGCAAATATCAGTAGGACAAGGTACATGGATACAAATAATCCTGTTTCCGACCTTCCTACTGATATAAAACAATTAATATCCGAAAAAAATCGAGTCAGACGCCGCTGACAAAGACATTGCAGGCCAGCGGATCGTGCTGAAGCTAACCGTCTCGCAGCTGAAGTTAAAAATCGGCTGCGAGAATTCAAGTCTCAAAAATGGGACGACCGCTTAGCAGAGCTAAACTCCAGAGACCAGTCACTCTGGAGAATGGCTAAAGCGCTGCGTAAAGACAAAACAAAAATGCCGCCAATCCATGGCGAACAAGGCATTGTCTTTACAAATTCAGATAAAGCTGAAGCAATGGCTGACAGCCTAGAAAAACAGTGCTCGCCGAACTACGAGCACTGTGATGTTAGCTTTATCGGTCGTCTCAACAGAGACGTGAAAAATAAAATAAAGATAGAACCATCAAGTCCTATAAAACACGCAAGCCCGAGAGAAATCTGGGACATCTTGCGTGTTTTAAATAAAAAGAAAGCACCAGGGCATGATGGTGTTACAAATAAAGCGCTAAGTCTCTTGCCTCGCAAGAGAATAGTAGCGCTGACAAACATTGTTAACGCAGCTCTACGACTCAGATATTTTCCAAAAGAGTGGAAAATAGCTGACATTTGCGTGATCCGCAAACCTGGAAAAGACCCCACTTTTCCGCAAAATTACCGACCCATCAGTCTGCTCTGTACCATGGGCAAAGTACTGGAGAGGGTCATCCTCACACGCCTCCAAGAGGAGACAAAAGCCTTGATTCCAGATCACCAACACGGATTCAGGCAAAAGCACTCAACAGAGCATCAGCTTTTACGTGTTGTTGAGTATATCACTGAAGGGTTCAATCAGCGCCAAGCTACAGGAGCAGTCTTTCTCGATGTAGCAAAGGCGTTTGATAAGATCTGGCATCAAGGGCTACTATACAAACTGATGACTGCAAACATCAGTCACTCACTGGTGCAGCTCATCAGTTCATATTTGTCCAAACGGACATTCTTTGTCAAAATAAACGAGGCCAGATCCTCGGCCAGAATAATCACAGCCGGCTTGCCGCAGGGGTCCCTGCTTTCTCCACTTCTATTTAATGTGTTCTGCAGTGACATGCCGTCACTGACAGCAGGCACAACACTAGCCCAGTACGCGGACGACACAGCAGTGCTGTACAAGTCCAGGAACGCTGGTGTCATCACAGCCAGACTGCAGCAAGCTGTGGACGAGCTGGAGAACTGGTTCTCTAAGTGGAGAATCAATGTGAACGCTGAGAAGAGTAGCGCAGTACTCTTCACAAAGCGTAAGATAACCCCTGTAGGCGACGTTGTGATGTTCGGGAACAACATCCCTTGGCGCCGGAAAAACAAATATCTAGGCCTCCTTTTTGACAAAGGATTAACGTGGGAACCGCACATCAGCAGCAACTGCAACAATGCAAACGCTCTGATGGGCTCCCTGTACCCTCTCATCAACAGACAAAGCCATATGTCGTTGAAAAACAAAATGACTATCTACACAACCATCATTCGGCAAGCAATCACATATGGAATTTCCATATGGGGTTACGCAGCCAAATCTCACATCAAAAGGCTGCAGGTTGTGCAGAACAAAGTCATGAGAATGGCAACAAACGCTCCATGGTTCGTGCGCAACGATCAGTTGCACACGGATCTAAAAATGGAGACTATCAAAGAGTTCGCTCTGAAAAGAGCTACAAAGTTCTTCGGCGGTCTACCCGACCATCCCAACAGAGGAGTCAAAAGGCTTGCGGAGTACAACGAAAACGATGTACTCCGTCACAAACGCCCGAAGCTAGTGCTAGCTCAAGCATAAACTCCGCGCCAAGAAGGCGGCACAAAAGTGCACTCAAATAAAAACATAAAAGTCCGGATATAACATCCGATAAGAGAGGTGAGGGCCCATGGCCCGGTACTCTCACGGTCCGCTCAGATCAACGATCAACGTCTTAGAATATTTTATGTTATATTGTAATTAGTCTTAGTTGAACTGTTAAACGGAAAACATCTGAATTTAAATTGTACTTTTGTTAGTAACTAAATAAAAGTTATATATATATATATATATATATATATATATATATATATATATATATATATATATATATATATATATAAGAAGATAGTAAAATTCTTGGGAATCGGTCAGGGCAAAAGTACACAGTTGTATTATTACTTAATTTTATTTCAAAGAATTCCAATATTTCGGACAGCAATTGTGTCCTTCATCAGGGAATCTGTCAAACACATTATAAATATACATAAATAATAATTATTAGTTATACAGGTTAAAAAACAAGACATGTTAAAAAATACTTACAGAAAAGTATTAAGTTGTACAAGTTTGTGAACAAAATGACTTAGCATTATTCATATGATTTCTTTTTTCTTTCAACATTTGTTTTGTGGTAATATGATATTATTGTAAGCATATAATAAATATTATAACAACCAATTTTTTAAAGATTTTTTACTAACTGCGCAAATAATATTTTCACTTGAATTAACAAGTGCGCTAAAAACATTTGTCAAATAGAAGAATTCCCGCTTAAAGTGTTCTTGGGTTGGCAGCCAGACGTTTTGATGGATGTTTACCCACATCATGCATGTTTATGACATTTGCGGAGTTTGACACAGGAACAGATTTGTTGGTTATGTTGTTATTGCAGTGTTTGTTCAGAAGATGATGGTAGTTTGTATTGATGTTGTTTATATCTTTTTTGCTGTTCATGGTGTTTTTCGTGACAGCTATGTGGAACATTTCTAGCAGTTTTATTTTGCTTGTATTTTTTTCCGTAGCTAATATTTTTACCTCTTCTTTTTTGAAACCATGTTTTTGGTTTCTGCAATGTATAGCCATCGCACAGGATTTTGTAGTTATGTATATGTCTCTTTTATGTTGTGTTAGTCTAGATTTTAATGATTGACTTGTTTCTCCAATGTAGCATTGTTCGCAGTCAGCACATTTTATTTTATACACTATGTTACTTCTGTCTGGTGTATTAATTTTCTCTTTTGTTCTCGTTAAGTATGTATTAAGTTGATTACGGTTTTTGCAAGCTATTTTGATGTTTTCATTTCTGAACACTTTCATTAGTTTATATGTTAGATCTTCAATGAAAGTTATAGAACTATATTTAGTTTTTTTGGGTTCATCATTTATTTCTTGTTCTGGTCCGTTAGTTGTTTTCTCTGTGTTACTAGAGTATATTAACTTCTTGAGAAAAGCTGGTGGGTATGAATTCTTTCTTAGTGTATTGTATAGTTCCTGCAAGTTCTTTTTATGGTACATTGGGTGTGACAATTTTAATATACGTTGTTTTAGTCCTTTTACAAAGTTTATTTTAGTTTTGAGCTGTTGTTCGCTTTTGTAGTTCATGTATCTTCCTGTATATATATATATATATATATATATATATATATATATCCACTATTAACAAATAGAGCAATAAAGATTAGTATAACACGACTACAAACTAAAATAAAGGTACAAATATTAGACGAAAACCACGAACAAAACAAAAACAACATAGTTCAAATTAAAGTTACCTATATTACAAAATAGCCTTCAAATAATATTCTAAATTTACAATAAAAAAATAAATAATAAAAAAAAAAAAAAAAATCATACTAGCGAACGCACCTGTCAGTGAGACATCTGTCAGATCACCGTCCGCCAGTTTTGCAGATTAAGGTAGTTTATATTTATTATTATTATAATATTTTGGTTATTAAGTGTGTATAAAGTCACTCTTTACGAGTGAAATATAAAATCTCATTTGGAAAAGTGAAATTTTAGTAGTTTTTGATAAATTTACGTTTTCAGGGCCACGCCCACTTTAGGTGCGTTTTTTCGTCCAATTTTTTATTTCATTTATTAAATAATATTTTTATTTTAATAATTAAAATAAATTATTTCAAGCTTCTTCAGCTACTTTCATTGACATTTATTGCACTTATATATTTTATTTAAATTTATTTAGATAAAATATTAAACTTTCGTATTTCGTTAAACTTTGGTTTCGTCTGGGGGCTTCGGCCCACCAGACATTAAAATGGCCCAGGGCTCGGTGCCTGAAGGCCCTAGGGAAAAAAGGGCTCGGATTATTTTCGAGGATGAAGAACCAGCGCCAATGTTCTTACTTGTAAAAAGGGAGAGTGGAGATTTCAACAAAGTAAGTCCATTTTTAATATCTCGATTAATTAAAACTGTTGTTGGTGAAGTGAAATTAATTCGAAAAATTAAATACGGCCTTCTCGTTGAGGTCAAGACTGGTGATCAATCTCGCAAATTGGTAAAAACAAAAAAGTTAGGTGACTATGTAGTTAATATTGTACCACATAACTCACTTAACTCGAGTAAGGGCGTTATTTATTGTAGAGACCTACTAAATTGCTCGACAGAGGAAATTTTGAGTGAATTAAAGAAAGAAGGTGTAATTGATGTTCGAAGAATTATTAGCAGGAAAAATGGTCAAGAGGAAAACACCCCATCCCTTGTGTTGACGTTTAATCGTTGTGAAGTCCCCAAATATATCTATGCCGCTATGTATCGCTTACCTGTTCGTCCGTATATTCCAAACCCTCTTCGTTGTTTCAACTGCCAACAATTTGGACACTCTTCTAACTTTTGTAAGAATCCAAAAATGTGTATTTGTGGAAAACCTCCTCACGAAGGAAATGCTTGTGCAGATGTTATTTGTATAAACTGCAAAGGTGATCACACCTCTAGTTCTAGAAACTGCCCTAAATTCAAAGTGGAGTACGCCGTACTCGAGTATAAGACCACTCATAAGTGTAGCTTCCCTGAAGCAAGACAACATGTTGAGCGCACGAGTGCATTATTTACTAAATCTTACGCCAAAGCCACAGCTCAACCTGCTACTCCTCCTTCTTTAAATGTTGCTGATATCGCATCACTACTGCTCCCGGAAATCACTAAAATCGTACAGAATGTGTTCAGTGAATTTGTTAAAAAGTTTGCTTCTCAAGATCAATTTAAAACACCAACTGCCTTGTCTTCTGCATCACAAAGTACTGCATCTACATCAATGGTGGCCCCAGCACCAACTGTCTTACCTAAAACGCCTAATGTAAATTTGTCATCTGCAAATGTTCTTCTACCAAATGTGAGCGTTGAAAACGTCTCACACAAAGAATCTACCAACGAAGATTCTAGTTCCGACTATAATTCTGTCAATGGGCATTCTTCTGCCTCAAAAAAGAAGAAAGATGATCGAAGAGGTTGGCCTAAGGGCAAGCCTCGTAGTAGACGCTAAGACCTAGTTCACGGTCTTAGGGTTCTATCTTTGCTCTATTTTTGAGTTTTTCAGCTATTTTTTATAGCACCTTTTGTTATCTTTCTCTCTTCTTTCTTTATTATGTCTCAGTTTCTTCAATGGAACTGTAATGGTATCGTCAACCATCTAGCCGAGCTAAATTTGTTATTAGCTGAAAATAGTCCCTGCTGTGTATGCATCCAGGAAACGCATCTGAAACCTCAAGAATCGTTCAGCTTAAAAGGATACAATATCGAACGTCACGATATTATACCTGACGGCCGTGCGCATGGTGGTGTTGCAATACTGTTGAGCAACCGAATGCCTTATACACCTTGTCATCTTCAGACAACACTTCAGGCAACTGCAGTACAATTTTTCACACCAAGGAAGTTCACAGTTTGCAATATATACCTTCCAAATTCACATTGGAATATAAACGATCTTGAGGATGTTATCAGTCAGTTAGAGCCACCGTTTCTTCTGGTTGGTGATTTCAATGCACACAGCACACCATGGGGTTCAGCCCAGACAGATGCAAGAGGACAAAGTATAGAAAATCTATTGGACAATTTAGATGTGGTTCTTTTGAACACAGGAGAACCTACATATATTAATTTGCATTCCAACTCTTTCTCTGCCATAGATTTATCCATATGCTCCCCCATCCTGGCCCCGCATCTTGAATGGAAAGTGCTAGACGATGCTCATTTCAGTGACCATATCCCTATTTTAGTTTCTTTAACTCTTCCTATTTCCATGCCATCTTTAACTAAAAGATGGCGATATGATTTGGCTAATTGGGATAATTTTTCTGATAACATTATAGTTCCTGCAGTGAGTAATGATATCAATGTATCACTCTCCGATATCAATTCCTGCATAATGTCATCAGCAAAGAACAGTATTCCGATGACTTCTTCGCGTTTAGCGAAAAAGAAGGTTCCATGGTGGAACTCGCATGTAGCTAGTGTAATCAAGGCAAAGAAACTCTCATTCAAGCGATATAAGAGGAATCCAACTCTTGAGAACCAAATCACTTTTAAAAAGGCTCGTGCAGTCGCACGGCGCTCTATTCTTGAGGCGAAAACTACATCTTGGCGGAACTATGTATCTTCTATAACTTCAGACCGTCCACAGGCTGAACTGTGGAATAAGATCAGATACATGTATGGTTACCGGAAGTTTAACAATGCTTCTATGCTCAAAGTCAACAATGAGGTATACACTGATTCTTCGGACATTGTAGAGTGTCTTGCTGATCATTTCTCGTCTGTCAGTAGTACAGACAACTACTCTCTTGAGTTCCTGCGTGTCAAAGAGGAGGCTGAAGTACCACTTGACTTCTCTGGCAATGCAGATTGTGTTTACAACCAGCCGTTTACCATGGATGAGTTTGAGTTTGCTCTTAAACACACGGGCAACACGTCAGTTGGCCCTGACAATATTTCTTATGCAATGGTAAAGCATCTGCCCAATGATATGAAAGACCATATCCTAAAATACTTCAACCAAATCTGGCACGCAGGAGAATACCCGAACACATGGAGAGAAGCAGTTGTTATTCCTATTCTAAAACCTTAGAAAGACGCCACCCAGCCCACCAGCTATCGACCAATATCTCTAACTTGCCATATATCGAAAATATATGAGCGTATGGTTAACTTTAGACTAACCTGGTTTTTAGAAGCGAATCAACTGATTGACTCATTTCAGTGCGGCTCGAGGAAGCAACACTCTACAACTGACCTTCATGTATACCTCACAAACGCTATACACTGCAGTTTTCTTGCCCGCAACCATCTTGTGGCTGTGTTTTTCGATCTTGAGAAAGCGTTTGATATGACTTGGAGATATGGAATTCTCAAACAACTTCATGATTGGGGCTTACGCGGAAATATTCCGCTATTTATCAAGAATTTCTTAAGTAACCGTACATGTAAAGTAAGGCTTAACGATACATATTCCACTTCCCGTCTTCTTGAGAATGGCATTCCTCAGGGTTCATCTATCAGCGTTACGCTATTCATGGTAGCTATTAATAGCATTATTCGAGATCTGCCTGCCACTGTGTCTCACTGTCTATACGTAGACGACCTCACAATTTTCACTTCAGCACCTACCATCGATGAGTGTGATACCCGTTTACAAGAAGCAATAGATGTAATATCGAGAGCCGCCACCACTCGTGGGTTTCGGTTTTCTGTGGAAAAAACGCAATGCGTTGATTTTTGTCGTTTGAGAAAACTGCACAACGAACCTTCATTGCTTCTATATGGCGCACCTGTACGATCTGTAAACGAGGTAAAATTTCTTGGTCTTATCTTCGATCCGTATCTGACTTGGAGATCCCAGATTCTTAGAGTGACGACACAGTGCAGGAAAAGTTTGAATGCCATTAAATGCCTGAGTAGTGTGAACTTGGGTGCTGATAGGGAGTGTCTACTACGCCTTTATACTGCTTTAGTACTGTCACAGCTAGACTATGGTGCAGTTGTTTTGTCTTCGGCCAAGCACACCCACTTGCAAAAGTTGGATGCTGTACATCATGCAGGGATTCGTTTAGTGTCGGGTGCCTTCCGCACTAGTCCACGATTCAGTCTTTGTTGTGAAACCGGGGTTCCGTCCCTCAGTATTAGACGTTCGCGACAATCCATGCGTTACACAGCTTGCATTGCAGCGAAGCCCTGGCATTTTCTGTACAATGTACTTTTTCGTAATGAACAAGCAGCGACCCTTTTTCGATCCAGCAACACTTCACTTTGCCCTCTTTCTGTCATACTGGTAAGACAGTATGACAAGTGTGTACATGAAAGAGAAGACATTCTTCCTCTTCGATCTCTGGAAACCCCTCCGTGGTGTCTTCCAGACATTAAGACAGACCTAAGTTTGACCTCGCTAAGAAAAGACTCCACTCCGCCTATGTTATATGTCATAGAATTCCACCGCCTACTTGAAGGCTACGCTAACTCGCAGTATATAATCACCGATGGATCAAAGACGGCCAGTGGTACCGGTTGCGCTTTTTTTGTTGATGGTGAAGCCCATACCTTCACTTTATCCCCCACGTGTTCTGTGTACAGCGCCGAGCTCTACGCTATTTACTTTGCGCTTCAGAACTGTCTGCTGAATGCTGAAAATTCCCGAAACATACTTATTTGCACTGATTCGTCTAGTGCCATTTTGGGTATTAGCAATAAGTATAGTAACGAACCAATGGCAAGGGCAATAAACAGCATACATTATAACCTTTGCACGCAGGGTAAGCAGGTATGTTTTATGTGGATACCAGGACACGTGGGAATTTTCGAAAACCACCAGGCTGATGAAGCTGCCCGTGAGGCCGCTAACAGCCAGTACACTGACCATTACCGAGTGAGACTCGACGATATACTTGCGACGTTAAACGAGCGATGTCATGTTACATGGCAATCGGAGTGGACTAGATCCACGGACAAACTTAGGTCGGTCAAGCTAGCTGTGGACAAGTGGAAGAGTCCTGTACCTCTTACAAGGAAGGAGCAAGTGACAATTACAAGGCTTCGCATCGGGCACGTGAAATGCACGCATTTATACCTTCTCTTACGTCAACCTGTTCCTATGTGCGATTTATGTAATGTCCGGATATCTGTGGCACATTTATTACTGTATTGTAATAAATACTCTGCACAAAGGCAACAGTGTCAGTTGGATAACACCATCATGGGAATTTTGTCAAATGAGAAAGATAATGTTACAAGACTTCTGTCATTTCTTTACTCCACTGGACTAATTAGCCAAATAATTTAGCCTCTTTTAACTCTTCTTCTCTTTTCAGTTAACGCCACAGGCGTTAGCGAAAATATTTTGCTCACTTTTATCTCTTCTACTTTCTTATTATCGGTATAAGCGGTAATAAAAATAATTCAGAATTTTTAATTCTTCTACTTTCTCATCACTGCTATAAGTGGTGATAAAAATATCTTGGACAATTTTAATTCATCCAATCTAATAAATATTCGCATTCAGCGAATTTATGAAATAGCCAGAAGTAGCTAATTTAACTTCTTATACTTGGTGGTAATCATTTACTTTTATTTTTTACTAGCTCTAAAAACCTGTTCTGTTATATTAACCTTTTTGGCGGTAATGACCCTGGCAGTCGATCCGCCTAAACTCAAACAAAAAAAAAAAATAAAAAAATATGATAATACAATGTAATTGTAATGGCTACTACAACCACTTACCAGAACTCCAAGTATTAGCATCACAAATGAATCCTGAATTAATATGTCTACAAGAAACCTATCTTAAATATAATCAAAAAATAAACTTAAGAAAACACGATAACTTTTGTAAAAATCGAATTCACAGATAACATGCCAGCGGAGGAGTCGCAATCCTTATTAAGAATACCCAAAACGCTGAAGACGTACACATCAATTCTGACTAGGAAGTAAAAGCCGTACGTATATACTATACAGAAACAATAACTATATGCAACATATACAAATTATATGATCGTGACCGATATATAATTTAAAAAAAACGAATTTTTTGATTTTAATACACAGGCTTTATTTAGCAGTTTATACTTGAAAGATATACTGTAAAAAGGATAACATTTCCTTCTCTTACGCTTATTTATATTATTTCTTATCATAAAAGGTTCTTATTACAACGTGAGATATTCTCTCAAAGATTCATCCCATATATGTTATGTCAGCATCTAATAGGGCTACATAATACCTCCCCTTCTAGATGATGGCTAAGAAATAATGGATGGAAAAGAAATCTGATGTTCTGCTTCATTGCTTAAAGCGGGATTTATAATGAAGTAAAGTAAGAAGTAACGCAAGATGCAACGCAGGCGGTGACGCAGAAGTAAAGCAAGAAACTTCGGTAGGCTTTATAATGAAGTAACCGTAGCTGCTTGCAGCCAATCACAGTGCTAGTGCGTGTTGCTTCTTCAGCTGTTTCAATTTGACGTTTGTACTGTATAAAGAGAGAACTTGCTAGTCGAATGTAGAACAGAATCGGTTTTAAGGGGAATGCTAAAGTTGAGGATGGTAACAATAATGTACCCTTCAAATGGTAGAGCTGAACAGGCCACGAAAGAGGCATGAAAAATTCTCAATTCCAACTTTCTGGGAATTTATGAATTTGCAGATGTTCGCACAGACGGTAATTAACAGCTTAGGCGGCAGTCTGCCTGGCACTAAATGCATACAAAGGCAATAAATTGATCATACAGAAATGAAATCTTTTAAGCGCCTTTACAAATACTTGAAAATTAACTAAATTGTTAATAGCGCAAACTGCAAATCAGAAAAAATAAAATGAATACAAGTTGTGGTTTGAAATCAGTTCCGAGAAAACAAATAAACATGTCGGTAATATAGCTTTCTGCATTGTAGTTTGAAATAGTGCATCCGGATTGGCCAGAGGTAGAAAAGTAACGCAAGAAGTTGGGAGTTGGCCAACTATTGCGTTGCGTTGCTTCTGCGTCTCTGCGTTGCGTTTTGTTATAAAGCAATATGTGCATTCCCGTACATTTATCTTTTGCGTTACTTTACTTCAACCGCGTTGCTTCTTGCGTTACTTCATTATAAATCCCGCTTAAAAGTGGTGATTGAGTTTTTATTCCATCAGATGTCTTTCCTTTACATATTTTACTCTTATATTTAATTATTAATTTATAACATATATAGATTAAAATTATAGTAATTAACAGTACATGCAAATAGTAAAGTGTGTTTCATGGTTAATATTTAACTCTTTCAATGGTTTTATGGTGGGAATAGTTTCTGTAAATGCAATATTTCATTTTTATTTAATTTTATTTCCGACATGATTGATTGCGGAGACTGAAGTTTCATTTATTTATATTCATTTGCAAAAGGTTTAAAGACATATTTATTAATTTTGCATTGGTTCGTATGAGAAATCTGCAATATTCCTTGTATACTTTTTACTTCTTTAATATTTTTACAATCAATTTCGACATCCTGTTTATCAGGGCTAAATATAATTAATTCATTAGAATTTAGTATACGAATTATATTATTATGAGATGTTATTTGTTTAATTTCACATCTACTATTATTTCTGTACAACAATTGGTTACTACATTCACTTATTTTTACGTTGTTAGTTTTACAATAATAATGCTTATTATTAATAAAGAAGTCATCAACCTTGACGTTGTTATCAATATACATTGTTGTCTCTTGATCATATAAATAATACATGTTATTTTGTTTAAAGGGAATCATTGTCATTTGATACAGACCGTAAGTCTTCTGTGACATAATAGGAATAGTTATTATAAAATATATTTTATTTTTGTCATGGTTACAATTAACTTTTAATAATTTTGAAATTTTAAATATATCATACATAGGTAACATTTGTTGTAAAATTTCAAAAGATATATATTAATACTTTCGTTAATTTCAGAAATAATCATTTGAACATGATTTAACAAGGAGATTATTAACTATAATTTTGAATTAAATAAAAATAATGCGTCTTTATTATCTCGTTTATTAATTTGTTCTTTTAAACATTGAATTTGATCAAAAAGTTCCTTTTCAATAATATTTACTTTATTAATCTCTTCGTTAAAATGTTTAGTAAAATCTTTCAAAAAATGTAAATTATTTTTTATTTCCCCTTCTAAATTTTCTTCATTATCTTTAATTTGTTTAAATAATTGTTCATAATGTTCTGCGTCATTTTGATCTAAATTTCCAGAAATAGATTTTATAACTGTACCCAATCCATTTGTTTCTTTTATGAATCTTTAATTTATTAATTTGATTTTCTGTATTTTCATAAGTCATATTCATTACATTAAATGTATCAAGGTTTAATTTTTGCAATGGTTTAGAATTGTTGTTAAAAGTTTTAATTATGTTAGTAATAGTTTGGAAATTTGAAAATAGGGGTTGTAAGTACTAATTAAAATAAGCGTAATTATCATATTCATTAATATAGGTTTTACCTAATTCTAGTAATTTGTATCCGTTGTTATCAGAAATATCTTGAAGGAATTGACCGTGAGATAAGGATATTAATCTGTAACGAATTATAATTTTAATTTATTAATTTTTACTTTTCTTTTATGAACTTTTCCTTTTACTTCAATGGTATGATTCTTATTATTATAATTATCAATTTTTACCTTTTCAAACAATGGTTTTTTAAATTTTGTTATCAGTCTGGGATTTTGTTTAAGAAAAGCTTGAGAGGCATTTTGAAATATTATATAAATTTTATTTGGTTTATGACGTTTTAATTTTTCGTTCACAATTGTTTTTTCGTAATTCATCACGTTCATTTTGTTTATTTTTTTGAAATATTTCTATTTGCTGTTCGTCTGTTAAGTTCATTCTTGGTCGGATGTGTGAGTAATCTCAACCGTATAGTATTTCATTCGGTGATAATTTCGTGATGGAATGTATGGTGTCATTGTAAGCTAATATACATAGTTATCGTCAATATTTCATCTAAATTTTTATTTGGATACTTTTGGAATAGTATTCGCAAGTGTTCTATTAAAGTGGAATGTAGTCTTTCTATTGCGTTTGATTTTGTATTACCAGCGGATATAATGTGTAAATTTATTTGATTATTATGACAGAAAGTTTTAAACGCTAAATTACGAAATTCTTTTCTTGAGTCGCACATGATTATTTGTGGTTGTAATCTTTCTCTAATAAAATTTGAAACTATGTTTATAATATTAATACAGGTTTTATTTTTTATAAAATATATTTGAGCATATTTTGAAAATTGATCAAATATTGTTAAATAATATTTTGAATCCAGGGTTAGTATATCTAAGTTTATTATTTCAAAAGGTCGTTGGGGGGTTGGTGTAAGTTGATCTTCTAAGTTTGGGGGTTGTCTGTCATATTTACATTTCTTACAAGTTTCACATTTATTTATGAATGCAGTTATGGTTTCTAACATATTTGGCCAATAATATTTTGTTTTTAATTTATTGTAGGTTTCTAATATGCTGCGGTGGTTTGTCTTTCCGTGATGGTAATTAAATATTATTTCGTCCTGTTCATTCTCGTTTTCTACGTCGTCAACTTGTTGATTAACTCTTATTAAATTTACTGATCCGATTTCAGATTTACTCTGTATTAATTTATTTAAAGTATTAGCAATTTCATGTGTACAAATACAATAATATCGTATTTTAGGTACTATATAATTTAGAATAAATTCAAAAAATTGAGTTTCTTTATTTTCTGGTTTTAATGAAAGTGAATAAAATAAATAAAATATATCATCACGCCTTTTACCCTTTAAGGGTGTGGCACTCTGCTTATGCAGATCTCAGTAGGTCATATATTTTTGCGTATGAAATGCGGTTACCAGCCGTCAAGTCATAGCCCCCAAAGTTGTTAGTAGAGGGGGAACCACAGAGGTAAATTTAAGTTGGCAACTGTCGGTACTAGGATTCGAACTGAGGATCTCACGATCCACAGTCCGATACGTTACCACTGAGCTATTTACCCCATTAATGAAAGTATAATTCTTAATTTTTTGCAATTGAATAATCTTTTTATTTCTACGTTATTTTCTTCACCTTCTTATATTATTATTTGATTATCAGCTACATTAATTCGATTTTCCAAAAATTTAAAACCATTTATAGTTTCTTCTGGTGAGGAATGAACAGTGTCAGTTGTTAAAATTTCTAATTCTCTCTATATATCTTTGGCATTATTTAATAAACTGTCTACCGATTCGTTTGAATGGTTTTTTAGGAAATTATCAATTTCTTGTGAGTTTACGAAATTTTGAGGTAGTTCATAAATATTAATTTGGATATTTGTATTTTTTAAAATATTATTTAATAATTGAATTAATTTTACTTTTTTAAATTTATTTAATCCACATGATAGATATGGCATATTTATTACAAATAAATCATTTTTAATTAAATAGTCTCTTAGACTAATAAAACAAGATTATAATTGTTTCACGTTAACATTTTCTTTATACGTATCTTTTGTATACAGATGTAAAATTGTTTTATTTTCAAAATTTTTGATAATTATATTTTGATTTTTGTAATTATTCTCACAGTACTTTTTACTAGTAAATTGTTCGTCTATTTGTAAAGCTAATCCTTTGCCAAAATAATTGTCTTTAGAAACACAATGACAAAATATTACGTCTCCAGTTATATAATTAATTTTGAAAGGTTCTTTTATTCGTGTAAATAATCAGCAATTTTGTTTGTCTTGCCTGGTAAATACTCAATTTCAAAATTATATTCACTTAATTCAATTTTCCATCTCATTAATTTTTGATTTACATTTTTCATATTAAATAACCAAGTTAAAGGTCTATGATCCGTTCGAATAAAAAATTTTCTGCTGTATAGGTAAGATCTAAAATTTTGTACTGACCAAATGATAGATTTTAATTCTTTTTCTACTGTAGAGTAATTTTGCTCGTGATTATTAAAAGTTTTTGATGCGTATGCTAAAGGTTTTTCTACGTTATCTTGTACTTGTGAGAGTACTGAGCCCATGGCGTAATTTGATGCGTCAGTTGTTAAGATAAATGGTTTAGAAAAATCAGGGAAGCTTAGTAATTACTAATTAATTCTTTAGATTTTTGAAATGCTTCTTGATAGTCTTTATTAGTTATATCAATTGTTTTATTTTTCTTTAAACATTCTGTAAAAGGTTTCGTTAATTTTGAAAAAGTAGGTATAAAACGTCTATACCAGGATAATTTTCCCAAGATTGATTTAATATCTCTTTGTGTTTTCGGAATTGTAATTTTATCAATGGCTTCTATTATTTTGAGATTAGGTTTAAGACCTTGTTCTGTTAAAACAAATCCTAAATATTCTATTTCTGTTTTCATGAATTCACTCTTATCAATTTGTATTTGTAAATTTGCATTTTTTTATTTTTCAAGAACAAGTTTTAAATGTTGTAAATGTTCTTCTTCCGTTTTACTAAGAATTATAATATCGTCCATATAAACAAGATAAATATTGTTAGTTAAATCTCCTAAAATTTTGTTCATCATTCGTTGGAATGTCGCTGGTGCATTAATAATGATCTGATGGGGTGCTAAAAGCAGTTTTTTCTACCGAAATTTGATGAAATCCCGAATGTAGATCAAGAGTAGCAAAAAATTTTGGTTTACCAATTTTATCTAAGTGTATCAATATTAGGGAGAGGATATTTATCTTCTCTAGTATTTGCATTTAATTTTCTGTAATCTATTACGAGTCGTGTTTTTCGTTTTCCTGATGCGTCTGTTTTTTTTTTTTTTTTTTTGGGACAATCCAAGTAGAAGAATTATAAGGGCTGTTTGATTTTCTAATTACACCGGTTTTTAATAAATTTTGTACGTGGTCTTCAATGTCATTATCAAATGTCTGTGGAAGTCCATAGTTTTTCGTATATATAGGAGTATTATCTTTAGTCAAAATTTTATGTTTAGTGTGTGTAGTGCATGATAAATTTTCGCCCTCTTTTGGGAGGAGTACAGCATATTGTTCTAGTTTATTTATTTTATGTTTTTGAACATAATTTAAATGTTCTGATCGAAAATTCAATTTACAAAAAAATTTGGTTCTAACATTGGAATAAATGAAAATTCGTTATCATTTACTTTGATTTTTTCATTAGCAAAATTTATTTCACATCTCAAGCCTTTAATATATTTATACCAAATAATAAATCGCAATCTTTATGAAAAGTAGGTATAAATAATAAATTTTTGATATTGATTAAAATTTTTTAAAGTTATAGAATTTCTGCAATGTACTTTTGAATTAGCTGTTTTAAAAGTCAAATTCTCACTTAGAATTTTTGATTTATACAATTTTGCCATATTTTCGCTATTAAGATTTACTTCTGATCCTGAATCTATTAATACTTTATAATTTGATAATTTAATAATAGGAATTATGTTTGTGACTGAAGTCATAACTATGTTTCTTGGTTTGGTGGCTCTATCATATGACTGATTTTCAAAATCTGGGTTTTTGTCAAAATTTTGATTTTCTTGGAAATATGTTTCCAAATTTTCGGGTTCGTATTTTGTTTTGTTTTATTATTTGTGTACTCATTGGGATTGTACTTTTTGTTTTTCCAGACATAGGTTGAGGTTAAAACTGTTGTCTGGTTCTGACGGCATTATACGCATTTTGATTAGATGCAAAAGGCATGCTTTGTTTACCAGAACTCTGTTGAACATTTATAGGTTTTGAAGGGAATTGTTGCCCTGGGAATCTATGTGGAGGTATATTATTGTGAAATGTTTTCTGCGATTGTTGAGGGTTATCTGATCCCAACAACGGACTTTTGAAAGTTTGGAGTGCATAATTTAAATCATTTGTTAATAAATTTTCACACATTTCTAATGTAGTGGGGTTGTTTGTAATAAAAGATCCTCGAACATGAATTAATAGTGATGTAATGAAATGTTTGACGACTAATTCTTGTATTTCATTTATTAATATATATATATATATATATATATATATTTATATATATATATATATATATATATATATATATATATTATATATATTAATAAATGAAATTTTGATTTATATTTTGCAGTCATTTTTAAATTGAATTAAAGTTTCGTGTATTTTATTTGTGCTTCTGGTATTTAAAATTTTTAGTAAAATAGATTCTTTAGTTAATTTATCTTCGAAATTTTCAGATAAATATTTTTTTAGCTCTCTAGAGGTTTGAAAAGTATTTTCGTTAATCAAATTTACTGCTTTATTTGTTAATTTACTTAGAACAAATCAGAAAGCATATTTTGCTTGCAATGCATTAATTGTTGTTGATTGCACAATTTCGTAGAACAAATCTACTTGAATTATGAAGTTTGGTAGTCTATTTACATTGTATTCGGAGATGACATAAACAAGATTTTTAATATCTGCGTAAGTAGTCATTTCTGAATTATTCAATCTGTTTGGTTGTAAAGTAATATTATTTAATAAGATACTTAGTATTTCAAATTCTTGATTTGTATCAGATGACTGTGTTTCGTTATTTGACATGTGATTTATAACTTAGAAAGGAACAATGAGACTTACAGACTTATTGTGATTATATGTATTGTTGACATCTCCTTTGTTACGAGTGGGCTGATGACGTTCAGTTGATGGATGCCTTATTCTGCGAGCTGCTTGGCCTGGTGGATTCGATGGGTCGTATGAATAGACCTCTGGTGCAACCACTGTTTAGGTTGATTGTTGATTAAAGCGAAGGCTAATTGGTATAGCTTTGCTTTTACGAAGGCTTCTTGCTTGTTAGGCTTAGAGTTTCTTCGCACTATTAATTGTTTGGTTCGATCACACTGAGCAACAATTGAAATTGTTGAATAAAGCGATGTACAGATTTACGGCGAATTTTCAAGCACAGTAACTTCTTTATTTGTGATCCGATTCGACTGCGCCAATTATATGATCGTGACCGATATATAATAAAAAACGAATTTTTTTATTTCAATACACAAGCTTTATTCAGCAATTTATACTTTGAAGATATAAAGTAAAAAGGATAACATTTCATTCGATAACATTATTTATACTATTTCTAATCATAAAAGGTTCTTATTACAACGTGAGATATTCTCTGAAAGATTCATCGCATATTTGTTATGTCAGCATCTAATAGGGCTACATAATATAAATAACACCAAATATCACCATAAGTAAAGATAAAATAGAAAACATAATAAAACAACTGCCTGTACCATATATAATCACAGGAAATTTTAATGCCCATAACTACATATGGGGCTCACAAAAGATCGACACAAAGGGCAAAATTATAGAAACTGCACTAGAAAACGAAATAATGCTCAACGATTGAACACCTACGCACTTCTGTAGCGGAACAGGCACATTCTCAAGTACAGATTTAACCTTCTGTCACCCCAAAATAGCTCCCAACCTATCCTGGAATTTCCTAACCACTCTTCATGGAAGCGACCATTTTCCAATCCAAATCAAACAAACAAAACTGATGGCCACTCAACCTACACTAGCAAATAATAAATGAAAAATAGAAACAGCTGATTGGGAATTATACAAAACATTCATCAAAGACGGTTAAGATACCATAAACGACACCAGTAATACGAACAACTCAATTGATAATTTTACCAGGAAAATCATAACGGCAGCCGAAATATAAATTGAATATAAGAAACAGGCAAAGAGGAAAACGACAATACCTTGGTGGAATGACAAATGTAAAACAGTCATAAAGGAACAAAAACGAGCATTATAATATGTACAAAAATAATAAAACAAATGAAAATCTTTTCAAATTTAAGAAAACAAATCAAAACAAGTAAGAAACAAGCATGGCATACATACGTACAATCCATAAACGAATATACTCCAATCAACGAAATATGGAACAAAATCAGGAATATTAGATGTACCATATACTTAAGTCTAGCATCTAGCATTATAAAAGGACAAGGAATCATAAACAACCCTGTACAAGTAGCCAACGAGATAGCGCAAACGTTCGAAAGAAATTCCTCAAACGAAAATTTACGACATTTAAGCAAAACAAAAACGAAATAGAGAAACAAAAACTAATCATACAATATAGTAATGATACTATAAATGAAATATGTAGTAAAAATGAACTATACTCAGCGATCAAGTAATTAAAAACTAACTCAAGCCCGGGACCCGACAATATAACAGCGGTACTAATACAAGAACTACTTCCAGAAGCGAAGGCACATCTTCTCAACATATACAACCACATATCAGACCTGTGGAGGACAGTTAACATCATCCCATTATTAAAACAAGGTAACTACAAAACAGACGCCAAAACCTACATACCTATTGCACTGTCAAACATATTATCCAAAATCTTTGAAAAAATGGTGAACAGACGTTTAATGTGACATTTAGAAAACGAAAAGTTAATAATTGGGGAACAAAGTGGATTTAGACACAAACGCTCAGTACAAGAGTACAAGTTGAAACAGCAACACACTATAAACAACACCTAATAGCTAATTGACTTAGAAAAGGCGTTTACCACATAATAAAAACACTACAAGAATATGGATTAAACGGAAACGTACTCCACTACGTACAAAACTTTCTAACAAATAGAAAATTCCTGATCAAAACGAATGGAGTGCTATCAGAAGAGGCAATACAACAAAATGGAATACCACAGGGATCCATAATTAGCCCTATGAAATTCTTAATAGCAATAAACAACATAAAAAAATATATAATCGAAAACATAAAATTCTTCCTATTTGCTGACGATCTCATAATGTACAGTAGAGATAAAAATACAAAAACAATCGAAAATCAACTCAGCGAAACACTCCGGAATCTGGAAAAACGTGCAAATAATACCGGATTCACATTTATGTAACGAAAACAATTTACTTCTGTACTTTGACTCAACCACACCCAAAACCATATATTATATTCAACAAAGAACGATTTCCTAATGTAGACCATGTAAAACTCTTAGGAATATATTTTGACAAGAAACTAACATGGAAAAAACACTTAACAGAACTAAAAACAGATTGCCAACGTAGACTGAATCTGCTGAAAACTCTATGCCACCAAGAATGTGGAGCAGACAAACCAACACTGCTAAAGATTTACAGAAACTTAATAAGACCAAAACTAGACTATGGATGTTTTATATATGCGAATAGCAAAAAATATTTGATATAACAAATAGATGCAATACACCATATAGCGTTACTATTGGCTATTGGAGTTTACAGGACAAGACCTGTAAGCAGTATCAAGTGCGAAGCCAACGAACAACCACTATAATACCGCAGACAACAACTAACCGCAAGATACATAATAAAACTAGGCAATAGTTTGACTAATCTCACAGTCGCATCAATTTACACCAAAAATAGAGAAAGAACAACCTTAAAAAACATTATCCCCTTCCATAAGTACATCCAAACTGCACTTAACAACCACACACATCTCCTCCCGAAAATAGAATCTACACCTAAACCCAACAGACCACCCTGGAAAATAAAACTTCAAACATCAACCTCGAACTCATCAAGTACAAGAAAAGCGAAACCAACACCCAAATCATAAAAAATAATTTTGAAGAACTACAGAACTTGAAGTACGATAAGCACTACTTTATTTACACGGATGGATCAAAAATTTAAAAAACAAAGTTGGGTATGCATATGTAACCAAATACAACAAAGAAAGCTTTCACCTACCGAACATCGCAAGTATATATACTGCAAAAAGACTACCTCTGTGCAATACAATCTTTTAAACTCACCTTTAGACCATCTCCAATGATCCAAAATATCCTTGAATCCATCAGCAACTTAAAAGATCATAACATTTGTGATGTTTCGCCCTGGGTTTTTATAGTTTTGTTCACTGATTTATCTTTTTTGCGACCATCACATCAACTCTTACCGAGCTCATGTATTTTTCTGGTATACTTTGCATTTTTTTCTAGTTCCTGTATATTTTGTATCTTTTTCTTGACATGTTTTGATTATATTATTTATATTCATTTGCACCTGAAACAACAAAATGTTAATAATTGTAATCTGTGAGACTGAATACGTACCTGTATTTTAAGTTCATTCTTACTAGGTTATGTCTACGTTGAAAATGTATTTCATCTTTTGTATTATTCCTTGTTCACATTATACCTGAAATATTGAATTTTGAGTTGTTGTACACTGCTGCAAAATGTAACTTACCTGTAAGTTCAATTGTTATGATTTTCTTTGCTTTTCTGTTATGACATTCATGTGTTTATTTACACTTTGACAGCTATCACTTGACACTGCCGGCTGACGCCAGCGCCGCCTGGATGTAGTTTAGTGAACTATTTAATTTCAAATTTAACTGTAACACGACAGTACACTGCAAATGTATTTTATATCATGTATTTTCACTTGTAAAGCCAACAGATTTTATTGTAAAATTTATTAGAATTTGTTAGACAAAAATGGTCGCAAGGCGCTAGCAGCGTGAGTGTCCGTGCAGTCGTCGGCATTCCACGACTCAGCCGGGTACCCGGAGCGCAGGCCTTCCGCGCTCGGAGTGCTGAATGAATGCACGGTCGCTGGTCCTCCGCAACTTGTTTGACTGCAGCGTGAGTCTAACACGTAACCCCGAGATTTGGGCCAGGCGTCGGAGTACACTTACCATTTATTTTTATTGTTATTTTGTGTGTGAACAAATAAATATTGTGTTTACAAACTTCGTTCTCTTACTGAAGGATAAAACCCTACCCTTCTCCATTGAGCTCCCGGCTCCCTTTAAGCTTTTGCAGGGAGTCACGGTGACCTCGCGCTCCGAAGAAGCAGCGCGTCCGTCACACATTAACATTACCTTACTATGATTCCTATCACACACGGGTTTTCTGGGCAACGACGTGGCCGATAGAAAAGACAGATCTACCATTGAAAAGGAACAGAACATCACCCACATTACCACCGACGAACTTATTCAACACCACAAGGGTACCCTAAAATCCAAATTGACCGAATAATGGAAAAATATTACAAGTCATCATTACACGCCTGAGAATTGGACACACGCCACTCACGCACGGGTACATCCTTCAGAGAACAGACCCACCAACATGTGGAAAGTGTAACACGAACATTACAGTACAACAATTAATAGACTGTGAAATGTATAACACACAAAGACAACAACATAATATACCCAACACACTCCAAGAAGCTCTCGCTAACACACAATCATACTAAACTACTTAAATCAAATAAAACATACAAACAAAATATAATACAATAAAACACAAACCTAGAAATAAATAATGATGTGACGAAATAGCACACTAATATAGCATACTGTACCGGAGCCCAAATAACCTATGAGGTTGAAAGGCTCCTAAAATTATTTCAATAAAAAAAAAATTTAGTAAAATTAAAACAAAAACTTAAACTACATAATATATTTATAATTTAGTATCTACAACTGTATTTTGGACTACATATATAAATATTAATTTCTCGTAATTTATCAAATGTATTCCATGCAATCTGTATTCACGTCTACTTTATATTACCCGTATTTACGTAAACCCATATTTTCGCCTACCTTTATTTTCTTCTGGAACTGTAATATTTGTGTCAAATCACACTAGTTTTTTTTTTACCTTCCGTACGATTTAGTATCTTTACAACTAATTTTTAATAGTTTCGCGATGATGCTTGTATGTACATGTATATGAATGTAAGGATATATAGAAGTCATATAATATAACTCAAATATGGTTTCAACAGAAATTTCTGTTTACTATTTTACATTACTATACATTTTAGAAGAGTTGAAAATATTATGGTAAAATATATGAACCGAAAGTAGTAGTTTATTAAAAGAGTGAATAGATTTATTTTCAAAATTTAAATAAATTATAAAATAAAATAAATATATCATCACGCCTTTTACCCATTAAGGGTGTGGCACTCTGCTTACGCAGATCTCGGTAAGTGATATATTTGTACGTATGAAGTGCGGTTACCAGCCGTCAAGTCATAGCCCCCAAAGATGTTAGTGGAGGGGGAACCACAGGGGTCAATTTAAATTTGTAACTGTCGGCAGTGGCATTCGAACTGAGGATCTCACGATCCACAGTCCGACACGTTACCACGGAGCTATTTACCCATGGGGGTAAATAAATTATGTATTTATAGTATATTTTCATACTGCAATAAAGGAAAATTTTATTTGCCACAAACATTATTTGAAACATTTTTCTCTGTCTTCGTAGAAATTCAGATTTGTAATCGAAATTTTAAAATTTAGTTTCTCTAATTTGATGTCTTGTAATTATTGAATGTTTGGTAAATGTAATATGCCAGTACTCAAATTTTATATTCTACGTTTTTATAGTTAATATATAGTTAAGCGGCAGGTTTTTGTGCTGGGTACAACAGATCTTTTAAATTTATTGAAATATTAACAAAATTCTATTTTATTCGCGATGTACATAAGAATTTAATATACGAGTATAATTATATGGCAAATCATATAATTTTAAAGTTATTTTCATGTTTATTGTAAAAAATGAAGAAATCCAAATTCCATTATTTAGACGACTTAAATATAAAGCACAGTAAAACATAAATTAAAATCTTCTGAAATTAAATTAAGAACGACTCAAATAGGAATACTATAAAAACGTTGGAGGTCTCTGATTGAATTTTAGATATTTTTCGTTATTGAAGAAGGATGTTTTAAATTATTTTAGCTTCACTTGCAATCCCAGACCATCTACGGTTTTGAAAGTGTAAAGGGGGCCAGTAGGCTTCTAGAAATTTAACTGGTAGACTTACATCTCATAAAAGTAATGGCCGGCTTAAACCTAACTCTAGTGCTTTGGCTGAACATTTTAATAATAAAAACCATAGAATAAATTATGCAGATGTTAAATATTGGATATTGAACGAAATTTGTCAAAAATGTTATTTCTTGAGATGGTTCATATTTACAACATTAGTAATACGATGAATAAAAGGACTGATTATATGGTCTGAGCAATATATATTGAAATTTATTAAAAATGTCTAATATAAAAACCTGTAATGCTCAAAATAATCCATAATTATTTTAATTATTCTCTTTTGTAAAAAATATTTATAATTTTATAATTTTTGATAAAATATATCTGAAAGCTTGGCAAATTTAAAAGAAGTTTTTATTTAGCCCACAATTGACTGCCTTCCCACGACACTTTAATATATATATATATATATATATATATAAATTATATAATTCAAATCGCTGAATTTATTTTTAAAAAGTTTATTTGAAGCGGGAAAAACGTTACAAGCTTGTCTAACATATGAAGACTGAGTTATCAGTGCATTCTGCAGGGCTTATATTACCTTGTGTAAAGTTTATAACTGAATCAGCTTTTTAAAGATAATTCCATTTCATAATTCCTCCCCAGCAAGTTTAAACTTTGCACAAGATTTACAAATCTTCAGCTATTTTATCTAAATTCTTTAAATTTCTATTAATTTTCAAACGCTTTAACATATAATATTTAAAAACAATTCTTACAATTATTACAGATATTATTACAACAAGTATAACATATATTATATAATAATGATGAGTGTTACTTTCAGGGTTTCGAATTTCTTTTATTTTTTCTAATTGAGAAAATGATATATTTAATTCTTGTAATGGTTTCAAATTAATCTTATTTATTTTTATATCAAATTTTTGAAGTTGCACGTTATCAAATTCTAATTCTTTATAAGCTTTAGATAATTCATTAAATGACCATTGGTTAATTTTACTATCTCCATAATTAATAAGTTTAAAAATTCCTTGAAAGTTTTTCTTTATAAATTTATTTGTGCAATTTATTATTAATTCTTGATTAATTGGAGAAACAATTATTATATTATTAGTGTTTGGAATTTGCACTACACTGTTTTTATTATATTTTTCAACTATTTCACAGTCATCATTATTTTCACTTAATACTATATTATTAATACAATTACTAACTTCTATTCCTTTTGTTTGACAAAAGTTTACATTATTCGATTCTGTATTGAATCTTTCTATCAATATATTTTTATTTCCTCTATTTATAAAATATATAGGCGGGTCTGTAAATTCATACAATTTATTGTGGTGGATAAAAGGGATTGGATAGAGTTGATGTAAAGGGTAAGAATTCTGTGAGAGTTCTGGTTCAATAATCAGTATGTGAATTTTTTCGTTTTCGTGTCGGCAGTATGTAGTTATTTCGTTTATTTGTGACCAAATATCAGTTTTACCTGTGATTTGAATTAAGTCTTCGTGGTATATAATGGTGGTATCTAATTTATTTAATGAACAAATTATTAATGTCAATTCTATGTGTTTACAGAATTCTTTTAAATTTTGGATAATAATCAATAATTGATTAATTTTTACTTCTGCCTCCATTAGGCTTACCCAGTTTTGTTCTTCATGAAGTATTTGTATTATACTATCAAGAGTTTTTGATATTTTAATTTCATTTAATTTTATTTGTTCTAACTTTGAATTAAATTTATTTTTCAAATATTTTTCATTCTTTATTATTTGTTGATTTTGATTTTGAAGAATCTTTTGATTATCTTTTAATTGATTTATTAAATTATCGTATTTTTCCGCGTCATTCTGGTCTAAGTTGCCTGTGATTGACTTAATTATATTTCCTAATCCGTTTATCAGGCCGCGTTTATTTCTTTTACTATTAAAGAGTTTTTGAATTTGTTGCGCCAAGTCATCAAGAAAGTAAGACAATGCTTTATTTTGTTCTTCGAAATGAGGGTTATTTTGAATTTGTTTTATAACATTAGTTGTAATATTTTTTTAATTTTGAATATTCTTTATAAATTGGGGTGATATTATAATTAAAGTAATGTATTATTTCTCCTTCTTTCAGTTTACAATTTCCGATCCCAAATAAGAGAAATCCGTTATTATTCGAGATGTTCATCAATTGAGCGGTGGTAAAAGCCCTGAAATCAAAAGTTGATTTTATCGAGTTTGAATTTTCGAACATGTCTTTTATTTTTTATTTCTACTGTTCCTAATATGGGGTTATAATTTTCTACTGTGACTCGTTTAAATATGGGTTTTTTATATTTATGCATTAATCTGTTATTTTGTTTAACATAAACTTTATCAGGCAGTTTTAACGGTAATCCATTTTCTTTTACTCTTTTTGTTTTATCTTTTTCAATCAATTTATTAATTATTTTATTTGTATCAGATTTATTAATGAAGTAATCGTTTCTGATTTCTTCTTCAGTTTTTTGTTCTCTATAATATTTGTTATGTTCATTTTGTCCGAAAAGTATTTCGCAAGGAGTTAATTTTGTTATGGAATGTTTAGTATTATTATACGCTATTATTGCTTTATTTATAATGATTTCAAGGTCTTTATTTTTTCTTGTTGAGTGTAGTATTCGTAAATGTTCTATTAATACGGAATGAAATCTTTCTACTGCGTTTGATTTTGGGTTTGCTATACTAGTTAAGTGTAATTTTATATCATGATTATTACAGTAGTTTTTTACTAAAGCATTATTAAATTCTGGTCCGTGATCGGCAATGATCATTTTTGGTTTTTTATAAGTTTTTATGAAATCTTCTATTATTAGCATTGTTTCTTTTCCTGTTTTATTAAAAGTGGGGTGGATAAAACCAAATTTAGAAAATTGATCAAATATAGTCAGGAAGCATTCTTTATTTAATGTAAGAAGATCTATATTTATAATTTCAAAAGCGGTTTGTGGTGTAGGTGTTAAATTGTCATGTAATTGTATTGGGTGTCGGTCATATTTATTTTCTTTACATATTCTGCATTGATTAATAATTTCTGTAATATCTTTAACCATATTTGGCTAAAATTATTTTTCTTTAAGTTCGTTGTATGTCGCCATTATTCCTCTATGATTTAGGTAACCATTATGACTGTCAAATATAATTTGAGTTTGTTTTTCTTCATCCTCGACATCTTCTACAAGTTTATTACATTTTATTAAATTTATTGTATTTATTTCAAATTTACTTTGAATTATTTGATTCAATGTTTGTTTAAATTGTTTAGGTATTAATATTAAATATTTAATTTTTGGTACCACATAATTTTTTAACAGTTCTAGTAATTGTTCTTCTTTTTTATCTATATTAATAATAAATCGTTGTTTTTGATGATTAAATAACTTTTTTATTTTTATTTCAAATGGGTTGTTTGAGAAATGAAGTATAATAAAAAATAGATTATGATAATACGTTAATTATTAATATGTAGATATTTGTTTATGATAATTTGTGACGTCGTAGTTATTTTAATGAATTGTTGATGTGTTTTGGATTTCTTTCAACAATTGATTTGAAGGTAATGTAATTAGCGGTTTAATTTGAAATTTTTGCCAAATATAGATTATGACAATATATTAGTTATTTATATGTAGATATTTGTTTACAATTTGTAAGACGTCTTAGTTACTTTAATGAATTGTTGATGTATTTTGGATTTCTTTTCTGGAAAATTTTGTCTTATATGTTGTTGTAACCTGGATTGATTGGCTACAACAAATACAACTTTAATATTTATTTTTAATTCCGGAGAATGGGTAAGAGCAGGATCTAAATGCCAAACCCACTAATAAAGATCGTGTTGGTTAAATATAAGTTTATTAACTAATATTCACTACTTTGTACAGTTATTTACAGATGATTACAACTTTGAGCCGATGATTTAGTTAATTAAGTCGCTGATGATTTGCAGACTCTAGGTCTTAATTGAGTCGAGGATGGTAACAGACTCTAGGTCTTAACTGAGCTGCTGATGGTAACAGGCTGACTTCTCGATTCACGTCTCAGCCTTAGGTAGCCGAGACAAATATTCATACTCAGCATTCTTACGGGGGCATACATCATCAAAATCTTTAGACAATAACAGTTCTAAGAATGCTCAAGGGGATGCTAAAGGCATCAACAGGATGTGATATCATTATTAAAAATAAAATAGAAATGAATACGTGACATTCTTTCGACATAAGCAGAATATACGTCTCACAAATAACTAAAAGATAAATAATTCTTATAATTATATAGGGAGATTACAACACCATCCCCCTAAGAAAAAGAAAAAACATGAAACAATTTACAAACTAGGTTTTATTTTGGAGAATGTTTTTTCTTTTACTTTCTTATCTAAAACCTCTTTACTGATAGCGGCATGTGCAACAGATAACTCATCTCTATTTTCTTCTGTTATATTAATGTGACTAACAAAGATACCTGGTCTAGCAAATTCAATACTACCTTGACTGGTGGACATCTCGCCATCATATACTATTTTACATGGGTCATTACAAAATAAAGTTATAAACTTCCTTACATAATTCCTCATATATAATATTACAAAAACAACAATCAATAATAATAATCCATAGGTAGCATAGGTATAATTACTAAATTCATCATTTAATTTTACATGTTTAATCAGTTCATTTGCATCTTTATCTATTTGATCAAGACTTTTACTAACTTCTTTCAAATTATTTAAATGATTATTAAATTTATTAATTCTTGGTAAATTAATAATGGAAAAATTTGTCATATTAATAATATTTTGATTTAATTCAAATTGTGGTAAATAATCAAAGAAAACTTTAGATGAGATTTGTTTAGATGGTATCAGCAGGGCATCTTTTGTATAAACTTTACAATTTTCATTAATAGTGATGCTTCCTGTTCCATTTAATTTAATATCTACTGATTTATCATTATTACAATTTATCAAAATATTTTCTTCTTCAGGAATAGAAAAAATCCATTTATTATACTGTATTGATTTCAACCAAATTGATTCTTCTATAGTTGCAAATCTCATATCACAATTATTAGGGATTCTATCAGCTTGTTTATATAATTCAATTTCACAACTTTGGAAATTAGCTGTATAGACTGGATTAACATGTTCACAAAGATAAGACAAAATTACTTTACATTTCATTAATTCATATTTAGATAATTGAATAAATTTTTGTTTCACTTTATCTATAGCGATATAATTGCTATCAGGACGAATAAATGCAAATTTCTTTAATTCAAAATGAACTGGCATTGGAAGTAATTTATACAAGTTAAAATTATCATATTCTACCAATGGAATGTTAATTATATAAATCAATTTACTTTCACAAAAGAAAACATTTATATCTAATAAATCAAAAATTAAATAAATATCATTATCATTAACAGGGATAGGAAATTTTACATTTTCTGGTATAATAGTGCTTAACTGTGTTAATTCTCTGGTCAACTGTTTGGGTGTTCAAATAACAGGGTGGATAATTCCTTTCTTTGCATATAAAATTGCATTAATTAATTCATTTAATTCAGATTGATATTGTTCAAACATAAAAGAAAATAATGAAATTCGTTCATCTAGCATTTCTCTAGCTTCTAAAATATTAATTGCACTTGTTTCATTATTAATTATATCTGACATTCGATTAACTGTATTTCTCAAAAGGTTTTCATTCGAATTAATCTTTTTAATTGTCATATTATAATTTGAAAGAGAATCTTTAATTATTGAGCTTTGATGTTTAATTAACTCACTCAATTCTATTTCATTATTCGAAAACTGTTTAATTTTATCATTATAAAAATGTGCATCTTCATCATCTAAAGTGCCAAATAAAACTTTTGAGAGTCTACCAACGGCATTAATCAATCCTCTTTTAAATCGTTTTTGATGACCAATAAGTGAAAAAATTGTATCTTGTTTTTTTTTATATTAGAAATTAATAATTCAATTCAGTTAGCGAACGTACCTGTCAGCGGTAACACCTGCCAGCGATCCGTCCGCAGTTATTTTTGTAAAAAAGTGGTATTTTTCGTAAAATAATTTACGAATTCAGTGTGAGGTTGTTTAAAGAAGTGCTGTGAATAAGTGCAGTGTGAATTTTTTTCAAATCAGGTCTGTTTTTCCTTATTTTTTTAACTTTGAAAAATTTTTCACTGACTGGCCACGCCCACCTGTGGTGCGTTTTTTTGTTCTCATTTTCTTTTTTAATATTTTAATTTATTTTAATAAATTAAATAAAGGCTTCTGAGCTTCATTTCATTGATTTTCTGGCATTTAGTGCCAAAATTTATTTTATTTAAATTTTTTTAAATAAAATTAAAATACATATTTTTGCTTTTCGTAACTTTGGTTTCGTCTGGGGGCTTCGGCCCACCAGACATTAAAAATGGCTTCGGACTCGGTCCCGGGGCCTAGGGAGAAACGAGCTCGCGTCACTTCTGACGATGAGGACCCAGCACCAATGTTCCTGTTGGTAAAAAGAGCCAGTGTAGACTTCAGCAAAGTAAGCCCCTTTCTTATTTCGCGTCTAGTGAAAACTATTGCCGGAGACGTTAAAGTCATCCGGAAAATTAAAGACGGTCTTCTTATTGAAGCAAAAAATGCTGATCAGTCACGAAAATTACTTGCAGCCAAGACCCTAGGTGATTATGTTGTTACTATCACGCCACATAACACCCTTAATTTTTCTAAGGGTGTTATCTACTGTAGGGATCTGCTGAACTGCACAACTGATGAAATTTTGAGTGAACTGAAAAAGGAAGGTGTGGTTGAAGTGCGAAGGATCATAAGTAGGAAAAACGGTCGTGAGGAAAATACCCCATCCCTTGTGCTAACTTTTAATTGTTGTGATGTCCCAAAATATATATATGCTGCCATGTATCGCCTCCCTGTTCGGCCGTATATCCCTAACCCTCTTCGCTGCTTCAATTGCCAACAATTTGGACACTCCTCGTCCAATTGTAAAAATCAAAAAATTTGCATCTGCGGAAAACCTCCACATGACGGAAACGAATGCGGTGATGTCAATTGTATTAATTGCCAAGGTAACCATCCTGCCAGCTCCAGAAACTGCCCGAAATTTAAAATGGAATACGCTATTTTAGAGTACAAAACCACTCATAAATGTAGCTTCCCGGAAGCAAGGCAGCATGTACAGCGTAATACGACTTTCACCACTTCTTATGCTAAGGTTGCATCAAAACCTGCTTCTCCTCCACCGTTAAACGTTGCCGACATCGCGTCTCTGCTGATGCCAGAGATCGCAAAAATCGTTAAAAATGTTTTTTCTGAATTTGTTCAATTATTTGCTTCTCAAAGTCAATTCAAAACGCCAACCGCTTCGTCTCTTGCTTCTACACCCAGTTCATCTGGTGTTAAATTTGTTAATATGCCAAGTGTACCAACAAGTAACACTCCCCAAGTCAGCCTACCTACGACGAACACTCCCGTTCTCCTTCGTTCGGAAGAGACTGACAATTCCAGCAATGACAGTACTGCTACTGTCGACGGGAATTCTTCTGCCCGAATTAAGAAGAAAAAAGATAGAAGAGGTTGGCCTAAGGGCAAGCCTCGTTCCTAGAGCTTGTATTCTACCTTTGAGCTCTTCAGCTATTTATATAGCACCATTTTTCTTTCCTTTTTTTCTTACTTCCAATGTTTAAACTCCTTCAATGGAACTGCAATGGTATTGTTACTCATCTTCCAGAGCTTAAATTGCTATTAAATGATCAGAGCCCCAGCTGTGTTTGCATTCAAGAAACTCATCTCAAACCTCAAGATTCATTTCTCTAAGCGGCTTAAACATCATACGTCATGATGTAAATCCCGACGGACGAGCACATGGCGGTGTTGCGATACTTTTAACTTCTCCTACTCCATATACAGTATGTAATCTTCAAACGCAACTTCAAGCAGTTGCAGTACAATTATATTCACCTAGAAAGTTTACAGTCTGTAATATTTACTTGCCAAATTTTAATTGGAATATGAATGATCTTGAGAATATTATAAATCAGCTTGAGCCACCGTTCCTTCTTGTTGGTGACTTTAATGCACACAGTTTTTTATGGGGATCCAATCAGTCTGACGGTAGAGGACGTATTATTGAGAACCTTCTTGATAACATTGATGCAGTTCTCCTGAATACAGGGGACGCCACCTATTTGAATTTGCGTTCAAATTCCTTTTCAGCCATTGATTTATCAATTTGTTCTCCTTCTTTAGCTGCGCACTTCTCCTGGAAAGTGCTTGATGATGCACATTTCAGTGATCATTTACCCATTTTGATCTCTTGTTCTCTTCCTTTTTCAGAGCCTTCTTTTCTCCAAAGATGGCGATTTGAGTCTGCTGATTGGGACAGTTTTTCCGCGGAAATAATTGTCCCAGTTATGTCAGAAAATATTAATGTTTCACTTGGCGATATTAATTGCAGTATCTTAAGGTCTGCAAACAATAATATCCCGTTAACATCTTCTCGTTTCATTAGAAGAAAGGTCCCGTGGTGGAACACGAATGTAGCTAATGCTATCCGTGAAAAGAAACGTGCATTAAAATGTTATCGACGTTCACCTACTCTTGATAACCAAATCATTTTTAAGAAGGCCCGATCTCATGCTCGACGTGTTATTCTACAAGCTAAGTCTACCTCCTGGCGGAATTATGTCTCTTCTGTCACACCTGAGCGTCCGTCGAATGAGCTGTGGAATAAAATTAAATACATGCACGGTTATCAAAAGTCTCACACTGTCAATCTTCTTCATATCAATAAAATTTTAAGCACTAATCTTAATGACATCTCCGAATGTTTAGCTACACATTTCGAGTCTGTCAGTAGTACAGAAAACTACTCTTTAAGATTTCTTAATGTCAAAGAAACGAGTGAAGCCCCTCTTGATTTCTCTTCTGATGGCGATGAAGTATATAACCTTCCTTTTTCAATTTTTGAATTTGATTTTGCACTTAGCAAAACAAAAAATACATCTGTCGGTCCTGACAACATTTCATATTGCATGTTAAAGCATCTGCCTTCTGAGATGAAAACTCATATTTTAAATTTTTTCAACCTTCTCTGGCGTAGCGGTACGTACCCGGATGCCTGGCGAGAAGCCACCATCGTTCCTATTTTGAAACCGGGCAAGGATGCCACACATTCTACTAGTTACAGGCCCATATCACTAACGTGTCATCTGGGTAAAATTTACGAACGTATGGTAAACTACAGGCTTTGCTGGTACTTATAGCATAATCGCCTTTTAGATCCTTTTCAGTGTGGCTCTAGAAAATGTCATTCTGTCACTGATCTCCATGTTCAGTTAACGAATGACATTCATTGAAATTTCCTCGAACGAAAACATTTGGTTGCTGTTTTCTTCGACCTGGAGAAGGCATTCTCAAACAGCTACATGAGTGGGGACTTCGTGGTAATCTACCACTTTTTATATCTTCTTTTTTTGAAAAGCGCACTTTCAAAGTACGTATAGGTGATATCTATTCATCTTCTCACTCCCTAGAAAACGGTATTCCGCAAGGTTCTACCATTAGTGTATCCTATTTCTAATTGCTATCAATAGCATTGCACTAAATCTTCCTCCGACCGTCCGCCATTGTCTCTATGTCGATGACTTGGTCATTTACACTTCAGCATCTAGCATTCCTGAGTGCGAATCTCGACTTCAGGATGCAATTAACACCATTACCAATGCTGCTACCGCTAGGGGTTTTCGTTTTTCTGTCGAGAAAACGAAGTGTATAGATTTCTGTCGCTTACGTACTCCTCACAACAATCCTTCTCTTCATTTGTATGGTTCTCCAATTCAGTGCGTCGATAGGGTTAAATTTTTTGGTTTAACTCTTGATCCGTATCTGACCTGGAAGCCGCATATTTTAGACCTTGCTGCAGACTGCCGTCGTGTTCTGAATGCTTTAAAATGCCTCGGAAGCACTAAGTGGGGTGCTGATAGAGATTGTTTGCTACGACTTTACAATTCACTTGTAACGTCAAAACTTGATTTTGGAGCAATTGTACTCAGTTCCGCTAAACAACTCCATCTCAACCGCTTAGATGCTGTCCATAATACGGGTATCCGTTTGTCAACTGGTGCCTTTCGTACTTCTCCAGTTCACAGTTTATACTGTGAGTCAGGGTTGCCTCCATTATCTATCCGTAGAACACGACAATGCATGAGATATACTGCTCAATTTTTTTCCAAACCTTGGCATTTCATGTTTACTTCTCTTTTCCAAGACGAGCGTGCTCATAATCTATTCCTCAGCAGTTCCACCTCTCTCTGTCCTTTGGCTGTTCAACTGGTCAAAAAGTTTGATAAACTTCCACTAGGCAAGGAAGATATTTTACCTCAGCTTATTTCGGATACACCACCATGGTGTCTTCCTCAAATAAGTACTGAGTTAGTTCTTACTAAGTATAAAAAGGATATTACTCCGCCTTCCCTTTATGTCCAGGAATTCTGTCTCCTTAAAGAAAGGTACACAGACTCCATTTTTATCTATACAGACGGGTCTAAAAACAGCACCGGAACCGGATGTTCTTTCATTGTTCAAGATGAAGAACATATTATCACTTTATCGCCTTCTTCCTCTGTTTATGGTGCTGAGTTGTATGCCATTTATTCTGCTTTGCAACGTTTGCTTACACGTCATCGAACGTGAACAACATATCGTTTTATGTACGGATTCACTCAGCGCTATAACGAGTCTATGTAACCGGTTTTCAACTGATCCTCTTATTCAGATGCTTTTTTATAGTCTTTGCCTACTTTCATCTAGGCAAATCCGTGTTACTTTTCTGTGGATTCCTGGACATATCGGTATCGCTGGTAATCACAGAGCTGATAATGCTGCACGTGAAGCTGCTCTACTTGATTACGTTAGGACGCACGCTCTCAGGCCAGACGATATGCTTCAACGTATATCGTCATTTTGTTTAACTTCTTGGCAGGACGAGTGGACTCGCTCCATTGACAAACTAAGATCTATCAAACCAACCGTTAAAAAGTGGAAGCTACCTATTTCTGTTTCGAGGAAGGAGCAAGTAGCGATTACGCGTTTGAGAATAGGTCACATTAAAGCCACCCATCTTTATCTTCTTGTTCGGGACCCCGTACCTATGTGCGATGTATGTGATACTCGCCTTTCTGTTTTTCATCTTCTTCTACATTGTGCTAAATATCACAACGTCAAAAACCTTCTCAACTTTGCAAATACTCTGCCGTCAGTTCTCTCCAATGAGACTGATAGTGTTGAGAAACTTTTAAAGTTTATTCATACCACCGGACTGATAAATGATATTTTCTAGTTCATTTCTTTCCTCTGTTTTTCTTACCACCATTATTTATATATTTAATTTTGGTTGGCTTTAATTAATTCTTTACAGCGGTAATGACCGTAGCAGTCGATCCGCTTAATTTAAAAAAAAAAAAATAATTCAATTGCTCGTGTGAACTGTTGACACAGTTGAATACCAGGAAATTTATTTTTAATAATAACACAGTTAGCTCTTATTAAATCATAATACTTAAGTATAACATCAAATTTTCTTATCATATTTTTTATATCAATATATGTTATTACTTTCCATTTATCACTATAAAATTGTGCTTCACCAATATTTTCAAAATAAATTCCAGGGGAATATTCAAACGAGGTTATATTAAAGTCATTATTAGACTTCGTAATCGCTGCAGTCAGCATAATAGGATTAATATCCTAAAACAAAATAATATATTTTCAAAAGGGTAAGGTAATATTTATAAAAAGAGAAATATAGAAAGAAATAAAATCAAAATTATATAAATAGATAATGGTTATATCCATTGACGTGTGTCCGGAAATACTCATAAGGTAATCAGAACTATATGAAGAGGTACATGTACCTAGTCCCACAAATTCAACAACAACAACAAAACACTAACTCATTCCAGGTAAATCGACTTCCGGTAGTGGCTATTGCCGAACCATAAAAAAAAGGGGAAAGACAATAAAAAGGTAATAAAATAATTATATCATATCATAAAGATCTAATTTATCTCACTCTTCATACGTATTGTAAACGCTAAGTCACCACACAGAGATTCCAAAATTTAATAACGTAATAAGTAATGTCAGCATGTAGAGAGAGTTCAATACTTGATAGTGTAATAATTAAAAATGCATGTGTAAGTAATTGTCTAAATTTAAACTGGTAATATATGTCATGTTTGCTGACTTAGCGTTGACAGAATTATTAATTATTGAGTAATTAGGTTACATTGTTTGAGTAATATTATTTAGTTAGCACTTATTTTGTTGATGTAGAATTTGTAGTAACACATATAAATATTAGGATGTAAGACAGTAGTATTCAGTATTCAGTATTCAGTAGGCAGTATTCAGTATTCAGTAGAGAGTACACAGTTGTAGTATACGTTCATCGTTTAATAAAGAATATGTAAGTTAGTCGACGAAATCAAGCCGTTTTTATTTGTTGCTGACTCCCAGTCTCGACGGGACCCCGTTGTTAGAAATGGTGGCAGCGGTTTTGGGTTCATTTGTCAGACCAGAGTGGCCTTTACACACTGTATTGGTTGCTCGCGGGAGTCAGTATGCTACGAAGATTGTTGAAGTCGAGAGTTGTGGCCGATAAATTGTAGAAGACGCAAGAAGAAAGATGTACGGTCAGAGAAGATTCCATCATAATGAGAGAAGACGCGTACAATGTTACAATTGTGGCGGAAACCATTACGCCAGGCAGTGTTGGCAACAAGTTATCAATTAAAGGAGAGGCTACGAAGAACACGAGCACTGCAAAAGATATGAAGAGAATCAACGAGCTACGATGTATGAAAATCAACAAAATTACCCGGACGAACAAGAAAGAAAAATAGAAGAACCATTCGATATAGAAAAAGAGACAATAAAATGCTGGTTTAGCAAATTAGCAAGAGCCCATTTATTAGGTCAGGAGGAAGAAACATATAGAATTTGTGAACATCTTGGCGGCTTCCCAACCCCTGAAGGCGTTTTAAGATGTTTCGGATGTCGGATGCCCAAGAAAAACTACTGCGTTTGCAAAAGAACTAAAGAACAAACAGATAAAATTGAAGTTGCTGTACCAGAAAATACGGAAGATGAACACGAAACAGAACCTGAAACCGCTACTGAGGTAATTCACGAGTGTGTTAGTTGTCTGTTCCCAAAACGGGATTGCTGCATTTGTGCAGAACAGAAAGAAAAACAACAGGAACCACAAGAGATTGCCAAAGAAGAATTCTGCGAGAAAGGAGCGGTGGACTCCGAAGCAGAAGAGGTTGAATGGGAGGAAGAAATATTAGAAGATTTTAAAGCTGAGGGTGCGTTAGAGAGGGCACCAATCGTTAGTATCCTTATCAGAGACGAATTCTGCGGAAAAGGAGCGGAGGACTCCGAGGCAGAAGAAGCTGAAGTGAAGGAAGTAATAATTGAAGATTTCAAAATGGAGGAGAGTGCGATAGAGAGCACACCAATCGAGAGAAGTCAAATCAAAGAAGATGTAGCGATAAAAGTTAACCAAGACCAGGTTCAGCGGATCATCAGAGATTCCAAGAGCAGCAACAGCAAAAGACAGAAGATGAAAAAGAAGAAAAAAGAGTTCAAAGTGCGGAAAATAATTAAAGTTGCAGGCAAGCATCGTACAAATCCGAAGAAAGTGAACTTTTCCAAAAAGTCAGATAAGCAGAACAAAAAATCGAAGCGCAACCAACCAATTCAAGGTCAACATTACACAAATCCAAGGAGAAAGCATGTGCCGAAGAAAATTGTGCATCACATAATAAACTTTAGAAGGTGGTGGTGTTTATATGGACAATTTTGTGGAGATGAACATTGTTAATAAACTTTCGTGAAGTGTTAGTAATATTTAGGTATTAATATTTATGTAATTGTATTGTGGTATTAGTTTTTAATGTGTTTTTTATGTATAAAATTGTGCTCCATGCGGAAGCAAATTTTCTAAAAAAGGGAGGTATGTAAACGCTAAGTCACCACACAGAGATTCCAAAATTTAATAACGTAATAAGTAATGTCAGCATGTAGAGAGAGTTCAATACTTGATAGTGTAATAATTAAAAATGCATGTGTAAGTAATTGTCTAAATTTAAACTGGTAATATATGTCATGTTTGCTGACTTAGCGTTGACAGAATTATTAATTATTGAGTAATTAGGTTACATTGTTTGAGTAATATTATTTAGTTAGCACTTATTTTGTTGATGTAGAATTTGTAGTAACACATATAAATATTAGGATGTAAGACAGTAGTATTCAGTATTCAGTATTCAGTAGGCAGTATTCAGTATTCAGTAGAGAGTACACAGTTGTAGAATACGTTCATCGTTTAATAAAGAATATGTAAGTTAGTCTACGAAATCCAGTCGTTTTATTTGTTGCTGACTCCCAGTCTCGACAGGACCCACTCTTTTATTTTTCTACCCTCTTAGGGGGTGTTAGAGTATCTCACAATCAAAAAGAAAAGTTTTAAATATTTTATAAAAGTAACGATAATTATCAATTAACATATGATATCGAGTTCAGTAAAATGAAACAGTGATAAATATATGTACACCCGATCTCACAATTGCAACGATCAATTTATCATAACGTGTGCCCGATCTCAAAGAATTCAGCAATCAATAAAAATATTTTATAATAATAAAAATATTTTAACCTTAATTCTAATTTAAGCGTGTTCCCACGAGTTTAATCGTGAAAATGTTTTAAACGATTACAATGAACTTTATAGTTCTTATTCCGTTTTTTAATAACAAAATTGACAGGAGAGTCTTGTGAAATAATTGTAAATGGGCCAATCCAACGTGAATCTAATTTTTTACTCCGACCTCGGCGAACACTTTCATCATATAGTAACACTTTATCGCCGACTTGAAATGTGATCTCTCGTGCGTGCTTATCATAAGTTTCTTTCGACTTTTGTTTCTTCTGTATTAATTTATCACGAGCTAATTCATGAGAGATTTGTAATTTTAATTTTAAATCTTGAATATAATCATCATATGTATAATTTAAATTTGGAGGAGTTTTAACCGATGTGGGTATTTCAGCTTGAAATCCATAAATTAATTCAAATGGTGTGAAACCAGTAGAGGTATGTGGGGTGGTATTATATGTAAACATAGCAAAAGGAACAAATTCATCCCAATTTGTTTGGTCTTGATTTATAAATGCTTTTAAATATTCTGCCAAGGTATGATGCGATCTTTCTAGTGCTCCATTTGACATAGGATGATAAGCAGTGGTATTTAATTTTTTAATCTTTAATAATTTGCAAACATCTTTAAAAACTTCTGACATAAAATCTGAACCTTGATCGGTTAGGATTGAATTTGGAATACCATATCGACAAATTATATGTTTAACAAATTTATCAGCGATAGTATACGCTGTATGATCTGAAATAGGAATTGCTTCTAAAAATTTAGTTAAGTCATCTTGAAAGGTAAGTATAAATTTATTACCGGATTCTGTTTCCGTAATTGGTCCGACAATATCTAAAAAATATTTTTCAATTGGTTTAGAAGACGTGGTAGTAATTTCCATAGGAGCAATAGTTTTTAATTTAGAAGATTTATTTTTCTGGCATTTACTACATTTATTTATATATTCTATAATATTTGCTTTCATATTTGGCCAATTATATTTCAAACGCATACGTTTATATGTACGTGATATACCTTGGTGTCCTCCTAAGGGGTTATCGTGAAAATCTCGAATTAATTGTAATTTTTCCTCCTCTGATAAATCCACGCTTGGATTATAATAATAAACATGAATTAAAATATCGGTACTTTTAAAAATATAGCGTAACATAATACGAACTTTTTCCCATTTTTTTCTATCTAAGCCTGACGCTATTCTTGGAATTGCTAACTTATTTATTTTATTCTCAATAAGAAATGATTTTAAATTTAATAACGTTAAATACACATCTTCATAATTTGGTTTATCGAAATAATTTTCTTTAGTAATTAAATATAAAATATCTCGTGATTCATATTTCAAATGTGCTATATCATGGATTTCTTTATTTTGACCTTTTAATTCCTGAACATGATTAAATTTATCTTTAAATTTTTCAGCGATACCTTGTGACATTTCAAAATCTTTCGACACACAATGAGCTAAAGCAAACTCCGGCGGTGCATTAAACAAATCTTCGTAGAATTCTTTTATATTATTATTAATAATAATTTTATTTTTAATGACTTCTAAAAATTCTGAATAAGAAACATTATTACTTTGGTCCGCATTAATATTATATATTCTTGAAAGAGCATCTGCATGGGGGATTGATTTTCCTTGTCTGTGGATTATTGAATAATCATATTCTTCTAATTTAATTCGCCATCGCATAAGGCGTGCTCCTGGGTCTTTTAAATTATTTATATAAACTAACGGGTTATGATCAGTTACAATAGTAAATTTTCTGCCATATAAGTATGGTCTAAAATGTTTTACAGCCCAGACAGCGGCTAAGAATTCCTTTTCAATAACAGGATAGTTCTGTTCAGCAGAATTTAAAGTTCTAGAGGCATATGAAATAGGTAAATCTTTTCCAATATCTCCTTGTGACAAAACAGCTCCGATAGCATGATTGCTAGCGTCTGTGGTTAAAATAAATGGTTTATTAAAATCTGGGTATTGTAATAAGGGAGCGGTTGTTAAAGTTTATTTTAAAGTTACGAATGATTTCTCACAATTATCATTCCAAGTAAAATTTACATTTTTCTTTAATAAATGGGTAAGTGGTTTGGCTAATTTAGAAAAATCTTTTATAAATCTTCGATAATAACCAGCAAGTCCTAAGAAGGATTTAATATCGCGTTCATTTTTTGGACGCGGGAAATTTTTAACAGCTGAAATTTTACTCGAATCTGGTTTTATACCTTGATCTGTAATAATATGGCCTAAAAAGACTACTTCTTTTCGTAAGAATTCACATTTTTCTGGTTGCAATTTTAAATTATATTCTCTTAATTTATCAAATACTGTTTGTAATTTAGAAATATGCTCTTTTAAATTAGACGAATAAACAACTATATCATCTAAGTAAACATAACATGATAATCCTTGTAAACCACTAAGTACTACATTCATCAATCTTTGAAAAGTAGAAGGGGAATTTTTAAGCCCCATAGGCATTCTTAAATATTCAAAATGACCAAAATGGGTAGAAAACGCGGTTTTTTCTTGGTCACTTGGCTCCATTTTAATTTGATAAAATCCAGATGCTAAATCAAGGGTAGAAAAATATTTTGAATTTCCCAATTGATCTAAAATATCTGTAATATTGGGCAGTGGAAATGCATCACCAACAGTGATATTATTTAATTTTCGAAAATCAACTACAATACGCCACTTCTGTTTACCAGAGGCGTCTAATTTTTTTGGAACAACTAATAAAGGTGCATTCCAAGGAGATTTACTGTGAGTTATTATTCCTTCGTCTAACATTTTATTTATTTGAGATTGAATTTCAGATCTGTGCGCTTCAGGTAAGCGATAAGGTTTAACATGAATTGGAGCATCGTCTTTAGTTTTGATTTGGTGTTTAACTTCTTCAGTGCAAGTTAAATTATCACCCTCTAAATAAAATAAATCAGAATATTCTGCACATAGTTCTTGCAACGAAATTATTTCTTCTACATTTAAATTATCACTACGAATCGAGGATAAGACTTTATCTACTCGCTTGGCATCAAAACTTATTTCCGTTTGTTCATTATTATTATCAAAATTTACTTTATTTACAGAATATATAGTTTCAAGTTCGACATAGGGGATTTTAATTTTCTTTTCATTTTCTGTAATATTCATAATAGAAACTATGCATTTTCCATTAACCGGCTTTGTAATTGAGTTTGACATAAATAACCCTTCCTCTAAATTTCGGGCGTAACAAATTCCTTCTTCAGTAGAAGTAGTATTAGCTTGAATTAACATTTCTGAACGTGGAGGTATAATAATTTCATGATTTTGAGAAAGTAATGGTAGAGAAATTTCACCGTTATCACAAGTGAATCTTAAAACTTTATCTTCGTAACAAATATTAGCTTTATAATGACTTAAGAAATCTTTTCCCAAAATACCGTCATATTCACTTTTTAAAGCAAAACTCTTAGGGACAACTTGAAATGGATATTTAAATTTAACACCTTCTTTTTCTATTTCACATACGGTAAGTCCATGCGTTTTTATTACTTCATTTGTAATTCCTTTTAAATTTATCGCATAATCAAGGTAAATTAAAATATCATCTTTTATAGAGCTCAATTTAATTAAAGAAATATCTGAGCCTGTGTCAAGCAAAAATTTTCCAGAATTATTTCGTAAACTTGAAATTGGTACTGTAACATAATCTAATTTCTCTAAATTTTCTTCATTTGTTATCAAAACATTTGAATTTTTATTATGATTATTCACAATATATTGAGGACATTCTTGTAATTCATTTTTAAAATTTTGAGTACTTAAATTTCTGTCATCTTTAACAGAATTAACATAAGAATTAAATTGATTAAATTTTTGTTTTGAACCGCTTAACGTGGAATATTTTGAGAAGCCGCTACACGGTTCGCCGTAGCGCTTCCTTTCTCGTTTCCCGACTGATCTGGTCTTGATGGACCCGCATTAAAATTTGGTTTATTATTTTCATTATAAATTCTTCTTCGACAATTTTGTATATCATGACCAACCTTTTTACAATATCGGCAAAACAACTGAGTAACATTAACAGATGGTCTTTCTTGCTTTATGAAATTACGGGAATTATTATTATAACCAGGGTTGTAATTTCTAAATTGATTATACGTAGGAGTAGAATAAGATGTAGAAGGTTGTGTATTTTTCCTACAATTAGGCGACTTATGGCCAAAAGCTCCACAAGTGAAACATTTAATTTTATTTTTGTCAGAGACAGAGTTGGATCTAGGGGTAAATTTAGATTTTTCCTGTGGATAACCAAAATACTTTACTGATCTTTCATCAGAAGTTAAATTTACTTCCTCCTCTTTAGCTAATGTAAAAGCTCTTTCTAAACTATCAGGGTTTTGTGATTTTACAAACATTTTTATGGGTTGGCGTAACCCTTCAATAAATACATTTAAGGTTTGTTTCCGTAATAAATCTTGTATCGTTTCAGCTTTATCCTCATCCTGACCAGAGGTACTGACATAACAAAGTTGAGCAAATAATTTTTCGATACGCATACAATAACTTAAAATTGATTCATTTGGCAAATGTCTACATGCGTTTAATTCTAATTGTAAATTATTCATTGATCGTCGATCTGCAAAATTCTCTTCTAATATTTTCTTTAAATTGTCATATGTATTAATTTCCCTAAATCTTACTGACTGATATGCTTTTTCTTTTAATTTTGATGTTATTATTGCTAAAATGGTCGGTCTATCAGCGGGTGCCACTTTATCATAAGCAATTTTAGCACAATTTAAAAATTCTTGTAATTTAATACTATCGTCCCCTCTGTATTCAATTAATATACTAATGGCTGCTTCTAGTGATAAATGGGCCATAACGAACAAATTATCAAAATTATTACTAACACTTTCAAACTCACTGAATAAACTTTGGATTCCGTTACTCATAAACTTGAATAAAAACACCTACACTTTCATAGTGAAGGTAGAACTGGGACTGATTCTTTTGTAAAAACTGGGACTGGAACCCTCGTAGAAATTGGGACTGGAACCCTTGTAGAAACTGGGACTGGAACCCTTGTAGAAACTGGGACTGGAACCCTTGTAGAAATGGGACTGGAACCCTCGTAGAAACTGGGACTGGAACCCTTGTAGAAACTGGGACTGGAACCCTTGTAGAAATGGGACTGGAACCCTCGTAGAAATTGAAACTCTTGTAGAAATTGATTGAATACGGCTCTGTGTACTCTGCGCGCTGTGTTTGTCACGCGACGGAAAAGTGCGCGGCTAGCTCCGTAGCTGATCACACTTGACTTTGGTATTTAGAATCGGGGTAATTGGTGGGCTTTTTCTAAGCTCGACCCGCGAGTTCTTTAGTTGAATTATGGAGTTACGAATGGTTGAAACTTCGCAATCACAATTATTGTCACTTCCGACGCGGCACTGTAGTTTTCACGACTTTATTATATCCGCTTTATTAAATCTCACACGCTGCCACCAAAAATTATATGTTGTTGTAACCTGGATTGATTGGCTACAACAAATACAACTTTAATATATATTTTTAATTCTGGAGAATAGGTAAGAGCAGGATCTAAGGGCCAAACCCACTAATAAATGTCGTGTTGGTTAAATATAAGTTTATTAACTAATATTCACTACTTTGTACAGTTATTTACAGATGATTACAACTTTGAGCCGATGATTTAGTTAATTAAGTCGCTGATGATTTGCAGACTCTAGGTCTTAATTCAGTCGAGGATGGTAACAGACTCTAGGTCTTAACTGAGCTGATGGTAACAGACTGACTTCTCGATTCACGTCTCAGCCTTAGGTAGCCGAGACAAATATTCATACTCAGCATTCTTACGGGGGCATACATCATCAAAATCTTTAGACAATAACAGTTCTAAGAATGCTCAAGGGGATGCTAAAGGCATCAACAGGATGTGATATCATTATTAAAAATAAAACAGAAATGAATACGTGACATTCTTTCGACATAAGCAGAATATACGTCTCACAAATAACTAAAAGATAAATAATTCTTATAATTATATAGGGAGATTACAACATATATAAGGGTATCTTTAACATATAGTTATTATTGTACAGTGCACTTTGGTGTATTGTGTAAGAGAGAAAGCAGAGTTTGATTAATTATTATTATTATTGCTAATATTATTATATAATAATATTGTCATCATGAATAATACTGCGAAATTGTACAATTCAGCATGTGAAGTAAAGGATCCTAGGGTGGTGCAGCCATATGTCGTTGAATGTGTGTAAAATTGGAACGACGACGCCATCACCGACTTGGGTCGGTACAGGATTCTCGAGAAGCACAGCCGTACTTGGTCGCAAACTTTGAAAACGAGGGCATCGCCGTGGGGTCTGACACACACAAACAATACAAGGTTGAGACAGCCGAATGTTGGGACAAATGTGACGAGCCATTCTATAATCCGACAGAGTATCTGGAGAATAGTTCAGTAATTGTCCCTCTGACGGGTTATAAAATGACTATGACGGAAAAAAAGGCTTACTACCTCAAACAGCGTGAACGGATGGTCCGTCTCACCAATAAGAAAAACCCCCGTAGCTAGTTATGTTATATTTATATTAACTATGTATTTTATATTGTAATTTTAAAATGAAATAAAAATTTTATTTATATTTTTTGTTTTATATATTATGTTACTACATTACCTATCATCAGTAAACTCTATTGAGATTAGGTTATATTATTTGTAGTCTTTAAATTTATATTAATTTGAAAAAATTTGTACAAATTTCATCTCAATTTCTTCGATATAGAGCTAAGAAAGCATATTTGCATAAACACCGATTTTTTAATACCTGTAACAGAGATTATTTGGGGATAATGATTCAGGTTCATTTCTGAGTTTAACTTAAGGGCTAGACGATGGGTAATAACTTGTTGAAATTTGAAAAGAAGCAGGTAGTTAGATTTCAATGCTGAGCAATTGTTATATTGAAGGACCGCCTGTCGACGGAATTACAGTTTCAATATGGGATATTAGCTTGTTGAAGTTGGAAAAGAGTAATTATGGAATTAGAAGTAAGCAATACAAATTTGTCTATGTTAGTGCCATTACTACGGGATTTGGGAAGAAAATACTTGCAGTGCAGACTAGACGATAGAAATAATAGTTAATTACGGAATACTAGTTAGTTGAAATTTGAAAAGAATAATATGTCTCTAGATATGGTTTAGGCGTAATGATTGTAATACAAAATTATATTTAAATCGCTTATAACTTGTATAGGTTTCAAGACTTTATGCGCGTCGAAAAGACATTATGGCATATAAGTTTAAAAATTATGTTTCATTATGTTAAAATTTTCTAGACTTTTTGCCCTAGAAACTTCAATATTATTATTTAATTATTTTTAAATGAACCAAAATATGTTCCGGTCAAAACTTAGAAAATATTAGTTTATAATAATATACTCCGCGATAATGATAAATGATCATAGCTTAATTTGTTAGAAAAATATTTCTCGATTTCAGTTTTTCAAAGTTCATATTGTCTGTTTTATTTCAAGATATGCCGTTATCATAATTGAGTCGTAGTGAGATCAACACGTTGTTTTTGCTCTGTCAATTTTTTTTGCAAATAAGTTTTGTAAATCCGCAGTAAATAATTAGTTTTTTATATCTATCTGTGCATAATTTTATTTGTGTCATTCTGTGATAAAAAAGTTTTGGTGCGCGATTGAAATTCGCTCTAATTTCGTACAATAAATTAGTTGTATCGATAAATTTCTTAAAATATTTAATTACCTTAATTAAACATACCCGTGCGTGTCTTATACGTCATCAGTTTAAGTCATGTCCACTGTGTGTAAAATTTGCGCTAAGAAATTTGATCTGTCATCTTCTATCACAGGTGCGGGCTGCTCTATTTCATATCACACGGTTTGTGTTGATGTAACTCAATCTGACACTCGTGTGCTACGTTCCAAGAAGAACATCAAGTGGTTCTGTAACTCCTGCGAATCAACGGCTGAACAGAAATCACCTGAAATTTCGGAATTAAAGCAACTCATCTTGGCACTTCAATCTGAAATTAGAGAGATCAGAACTGAACTTAACACTACAAACAAAACCGAATTTGAAAAATGTGTGGACTTTGAAGATACAATTGCCGAAATCAACGATCGCATCTACCGTCAATCCAACATAATTATTTACAATTTACCTGAGGTAAACCATCCTGCCAGTAGTACTGCACAAGCCAGTTCCGATTCATCTGCTGTCAACGAGATTTGCTCAATCATCTCTACTCAGTCCATCTCAGCAAATGAAATAAAGTGCTTCCGCTTAGGCAGAAGTAATGGAAACAGTACCACTCCTAGGCCATTAAAAGTAATATTGAAATCCTCATCTGATGCTGTTCATCTTTTAAAAAACTCTAATAAACTGAAAAACGGTAAATTTAATACTATTAAAATAACTAATGATAAAACTCCTAAACAACGGACATACCTTGAAGAACTTCGTAATGAACTGACAAGACGTACTAATTGTGGTGAGAGTAATCTCACCATAAAATATATCAACGGTGTCCCTCGTATCATCACAAAAAACTAAACAGCGTAACATCTCGAACACTTTCCCTCTACTACCAAAATGTGCGTGGTCTTAATACAAAAATATCCGAACTTTATTTAAGTGCTCTATCCGTGCATTATGACGTTATCGTATTCAGCGAAACCTGGCTAACTGAGAACATTTTAAACAACGAACTGTTCGATCGACGATACAGTGTTTATCGTTGCGACCGTGATCGTGAAAAATCTGGAAAGAGCCGCGGCGGTGGAGTTCTAGTGGCAGTCAACGACGTTTTCAACTCACAACTACAACAAATCAGCTGTCCTTGCCCAAACATTGACATTGTATGTGTTAAACTTCAGTCGAACAATTCACCCCATATAATTCATATAATGGCAGTATACATTCCTCCCGACACCTCCCTCCTTGAATACAGTAATTTTTATGACAATATTTGTGCACTCCCATTTATTTACAACTCAAATACAATAATTATAGGCGATTTAAACTTAACTAACCTAAACAAATATTACAATAACAATGGTACAGATAATTATGTTAACAAATTCTTAAACTTCATACATATACTAAACATTACACAATATAACAATATATGTAACATAAATAATAATATTCTTGACATTATAGCGTCTAATCTAAATTGCACTGTAGATAAAAGTATATTTAATCTTCTGTCAGTAGATCATCATCATCCTCCTTTATACATTGAATGTAAAATTTCTGAGTCTACTTACTCCAAACTTAAACCTAAACCAAATGTACTCTATAACTTTAAAAAAGGTGATTATGTTCTACTGTACAGATTACTAAATGAATTTGATTGGAGTTGTTTAGAATCATACACAGATGTAAACTTAGCAGTGAATAAGTTTTACGATGCAATGTATAACATACTTAACAGATGTATTCCGAAACTTGAAACACGCAACAGTAATTATCCTAATTAGTTCACTCGCGAGATAATAAAAAAATTAAAGCTTAAAGATCACTTTAGGAAACTTTATAGAAAACATAATTCCAACTACTACTTACAACAATACAAATCAACGAGGTCAGTAGTTAAAATATTAATTAGGGACGCTCATAAAGCCTACTTAAATTCCGTACAGGATGACATCACAAGTTGCCCTAAAAATTTCTGGGACTTTATCAATAATAAAAAAAATTCATCCAAAATTCCATCCTTAATGAATTACAACGATGAGGAATTAAACAGTGGTCCTGACATAGTTAATGCTTTTGCTGAATTTTTTCAAAGCTCCTACAGTAATAATCAAAGTAATATTGATTATTCAAATATAAATATTGATGATTCATTATGCAATCTAATTACAATTTCTGAAATCTCTCTTACTGACATATCAAAAGCTATAAAAACTCAAAAAAAAACACTAGATCTGTAGGTCCAGATAATATCCCTATCTACGTTTACAAAGGATGCATGGAATCTTTAATCTATCCATTACACGTGCTATTCAATTTAAGCTTATCTACCAGTACATTTCCAGAAAGTTGGAAGCGCTCTAAAATCTGTCCGATATTTAAAAGTGGTAAAAAGAGTAATATTAACAACTACCGACCTATATCATGCTTAAATTCAATATCAAAAATCTTTGAAAACATACTATTTAAGCACATTCATTCTCAAATTAGAAATTATATCAGCACATTCCAACACGGTTTTATTAGTCGTCGCTCAACGGTAACAAATCTTACAAATTTCGTGCAATTTATTTTTGATGAATTTGAGAACAAAAATCAAATCGACGTTATATACACCGACTTTTCGAAAGCGTTCGACACCGTTAGTCATCCAATTCTACTCTATAAATTAAAGAAAATCGGTTTCTCTAACAATCTTTACAATTTATGTGAATCCTATCTAAATAATAGAATTCAGTATGTTTTTTGTAACGGATATGTATCGTCGAACTTTATTGCAAGCTCCGGAGTCCCACAGGGCTCCGTGTTAGGCCCTTTATTTTTCATAATTTTTATCAATGACATCTCCAAAACAATCAAACATTCCAACTTTCTTATGTACGCGGATGATTTTAAATTGTATCGCACCGTATCCAGTACTGATGATTGTAACTTACTACAAATTGATTTAAACACCATATATCAGTGGTCACTTGTCAATCATTTGCACTTCAACATTAGCAAATGTCAAATTATGTCGTTCACTAGAAAGCCTATTTTAATTTCTTTTGACTACCACATGAACAACGCGCTTTTATGTCGTACAACCATGATTAAAGATCTTGGTCTTCATTTAGACCAGAAACTTTCATTTGTTCCTCATGCTGAATTAGTAATTAATTCCTGCTATAAATTATTAGGTTTTATCTTACACGCAACTAAAGATTTTAAAAATGTACACTGCTTTAACTCACTATTTCTAGCTTTGATTGTCAGTAAGTTGGAATATTCGTCTATAATTTGGAATCCGTCTCAAGAATATCTAATTAGAGCTATTGAGGGTATTCAAAAAAAAATATTGCAAAACAATTTTTTATAGAATATTTCGTTACTGGCCTGACTGTGACTATGGCTCTTTACTTAATATTTTCAACCTTGAACCTCTCTCAAACAGGCGTCTGAAAAATCAACTTTTGTTTTTATTTAAAATTGTAAATTGCATCGTCGACGATTCTCACTTGCTATCTAAATTAAACTTTTATGTTAATACACACCATACTCGTTGCAACAATACGTCCATTTGTAATTTATCTAAAAGTAATTATCATTTCAATTCTCCAATCATTTCGATGTGCCGTTCTTATAACTCTGTTTGTTCTAAGCTAGATTTTAGTATTAGTATAAATGAATTTAAATCTATATTAGACAGTACTATTCAATAAATTTCTATAGTTATATTCATTATTACTCACTACTGTAAGAAACTTTTATATTATTCTGTAATTGGGACACTGTCCTGTTGAATAATAATAAACATTATTATTATTATTAAACATTATTATTATGATATTTTCAATATATTTGGTGTTCTATTACTTTTAATCTTTTAGAAATTATTTCCGTATTCAATTTCCATTATTTTTAATATTTTAATGATCCTCTTAGAAATTATTGCCTTGTTTCATTAGTTTCAAAATTTGTAAGTTATTTATAATTATTAGTATAAAGAATTAAAATTATTTATATTTTAGAATATTTGTTTTCCTCTACAGGCTATCTATTATTAGTTACTTTATTTAATTTATTTTGAAAAATTTGTGTAACATATTTTCTAAATCGAAAATGTTTTGTATTGAGAAGCTAATTTGGGTAAATATTTTAAGTCAGTATTTTAAAATATTCACCAGATGGATAATGTCAAACATTCAAGACCATGAATATATTATAATTTGTGAATATTGCCAAAAAAAATATTTAGCTTGAGACATTCTTTAGAATTATAGTAAGTAACTTTAATAGAAATTTTTCAATTATCGGAAATAAAGTATACTTGAATTGTATTTATAAGGTATAGAAACAAAACTAATATTTGAAAAATTCAAAGATATATCTAGTATAACAAAATAAATTATGGTAAGTAATTTCAAAAGAAATTGTTGGATTGTTGTAAAATATGTACCTACATGGCTGAAATATTTTTATAAATAAAGGAATAGAAGTATTATTTATTATGTTTCGTTCCTTCGTGTTAATTCGGAAATTTTGGCGAAATTAATAACTGAAAGTAATTAGTTTCCATTTTCTTTAACTTATTTAAATGCTTAACGTTTACAGAAATACTGATTCGGAATGGATTAGTTAATTTTAAGTTTGTATTACATATAATACAGATTCTATATACAAAAATAAGTTGACATCACACTGATTATATTTATTAAACAATTTTACAAATTTATTATGTGTTAATACTAAATATCAAATTCACTTCGGAAAACTGCAGATCGCAAGTCGCAAAATGAATTATTCTAAACTAGTATCTCTATCATTAGCCTATCCTTTAGAAATTTAGCTAGAAGACAGATATTAAAACAATTTTAGGAACATATTTTCTGATACTTATTTGTGATAATTAGTGAATTGAGTTAGATGACTGAGATATCAGAAACAGTTTTGGTCGCAAATTCATCTAGAACTCATTATTCAAACACTTACAGCGAACGAAATATCTTTATCTTAACCTATACTCTAAAACATTGGCTTATATGAATTTTTTAACAAAGTTAAATATATATATATATATATATATATATAAGACGTTTGAAAATTATCGAATTGGAATATATTTTTAAATATTTCCTTATAATACGTTTCCATATCGGCATAAAATATTAAATAATATTGACTACAACAATTTCATGGTCTTGAATATTCTATATTATCGACCCTAGTGAATATAAAATATGTTATTATACTAATTTTTCAAAGTAAATTATATACAATGTGTCTGGAATTTATATTTATAACTATGTGAAATTTATTATAATCTCTAACTCATGGTGTAGCATAGGTAAATTTTTTCGAAAATAATATTTTCATGTACAAATTATAACTATTTACGATTTACATATGTAAATTGCACAGAATTTATAAATTAGTTACTTTTAATTATTAATTTCATAATAAAACGTATTTATTGTTATTTACTTGCGAAAATGTTTGACAATGGGGCCGCCATGATATCAAGAAGTTATATATTCTGAAAATGATTATGTGTGTGATAATTTGTATGGCGTACTTGAATTAAGGATGCCTGAGTCTGCAATTAGTAATGAGGTTCAAATGTATTTATTTGTAGGTAATTATAATGTAATGATGATTTTTAAAATTATACTGAGTTCTCTTTTGGTAATTTTCGTCATTTAGATAGATTAATGGCAGAATGTCATTATGAATTCATTATGTAACTTGCAGCTAAATATGTATTAGGAAGTGATTCATGTTGCTATGTGTTCAAACTGTTTTATAAAAAGAGCTGGAACATATTTTTATGGTATTTTCAAAAGAAATTGTTGGGATTGTTGTAAAAATATGTACAGTTTGTATAAACGTATAGAATATTCATACATAATCTAGTAAGTAATTTTTTTTGTCTTCCGGAAATAACATAAATGTCTTTAAAATTATTGTAAGCAAATTAAATAGAAATTGTTGAATTTAAATGTATCAAATATATTTATAAATAAAGTATAGTGTAATAATTAGAATTTTGCTTCATTTCTTAGTTTCGATACATATAATTTGGGATTATTGTTGCAGCCAATATTAGTAAATATTTTATGCCGATTTGAAAACGTATTCTAAGTAAATAATGACTATATGTATGTATCAATTATTTTGAAATATTACTTTCAGCTTGTGATATACGCGAATTTCACACTACATATTTTAACCTCCAGAGAAATATTTAATTTAAAATTATTGTTAGTAACTTAATTCGGGAGCGGTCGCTATACTCCCTAAGTATTCTTCTTCTACCTTGTAATAACTGTACAGGGATTCATTTAGTTGTGAGATTTGTTGAAGACGTGCGCTCATCTCGCGGCCACTGGAATTTTATTCCTTTATTGTGAGTTATTTTCTAAATATTTGTGTTATTCATGAATAGTGGACAATTATTTGGGAACTTGGCAATCTTTTGAAGTTGGAACAAGAAAGAAATAGAGGTAAGTCATAAAATACGGTTATATTGTGGAAATTTACAGTTGATTTCAATCAGATGTACAGCAAAATGAGCCTCCACCTAATCAAACTAGTTTTTCATTAATCCTTATTTATCTGTAGTATTTCCTGTTTATTTATTTAAACTAAAATAATAAATGTTTTTTCTGAATTATTGTTTTTTGAAGTATAATTGAAAAATGCAACAAGTTTTATATCAAAATAGGTAAATAATACCAAATATTTATTTGGATTTGTGAATAAGTATATTAAATTTTGGTATTTATCTAATTTATGTAAATAACCATATATGGTTATTTTAAATTTTCCTGAGGGATTGTTAGTTTTAGTTTGCAAATACAAACGAGTACCTGTAATAATGACGCGAAGGGATAATTAAAATGCTCGCACTCCTGATTGGCTACAATTTCGTACATTACATGATGATTTGACCTACATTTACTTACCTAAAATGATCCCTTGGATATTATTATTATTATTAAATTTTAAAAGACTGAAAATAATATTTGAAATTGAAACGACCGCAAACGAACTTTAAATCAGTTATACGCTGTGCACGCAATATACAATTGATTATGGTAACTTGAACTATTAATTTCACAAAGAAACTTAGTTGTTGATATTTATTTCTGAAATAAAATAAGACTTTTTGGATACACATAGTTCTGCAGATTTAAATTTATTAAAACTCAACGTTTCAAATTATTGAACATAATTCTTCGTCAGTAAACGTTGAATTTTAATAAATTTAAATTGTTGGGAAACTAGTAGGTAATTAAAAGTACTAGGTATTTTTTAAATGTATGTATATTCGTATTTTAAAATAATACATATCTTAACCTGACATAAACTTACATCTAATTTTAAATAATTTTTTATCAAATTAATAATCTATCTTATAACTGTACACATAAACTCAATCATAATCCGAACCCTAGCATAAACTTACATCTAATTTCAATTTAATAGTCTATCTTATAAGTACAAACAAACACACAGTCATCGTCTTTTTCCTCATCTTGGGTTTCTGATTGTGATTCGGGGACATTTTCCTCGTCATCAAGTATTATGATATTTGGATATATTATCGGTATTATCCCAACATCTTTTAAAATTGGCGATGAGCCGTCTTTCAATGTTGTCAGTTTCACTTTTTTAACTCCCTCGGTTACGGGACTATTTAATTTCCTTTTTTGCCGAGTATCAGGAACATCCTCTGGAATAAATAAAATTTTAGTTACCTTTCTCATAAACATTAAAATAAATTCTGACTTACCGGTTGTTGAAAAAACATCCTTCCATCCACAAACATCTTTCGACACGCTCTCAATAGAATTATTCGCAGCCATGATACCAACTTCTAATATACACATGTAAAAGTATAATGATGAAAAATATGTTCCAGCTCTTTTTATAAAACAGTTTGAACACATAGCAACATGAATCACTTCCTAATAGATATTTAGCTGCAAGTTACATAATGAATTCTTAATGACATTCTGCCATTAATCTATCTAAATGACGAAAATTACCAAAAGAGAACTCAGTATAATTTTAAAAATCATCATTACATTATAATTACCTACAAATAAATACATTTGAACCTCATTACTAATTGCAGACTCAGGCATCCTTAATTCAAGTACGCCATACAAATTATCACACACATAATCATTTTCAGAACATATAACTTCTTGATATCATGGCGGCCCCATTGTCAAATATTTTCGCAAGTAAATAACAATAAATACGTTTTATTATGAAATTAATAATTAAAAGTAACTAATTTATAAATTCTGTGCAATTTACATATGTAAATCGTAAATAGTTATAATTTGTACATGAAAATATTATTTTCGAAAAAATTTACCTATACTACACCATGAGTTAGAGATTATAATAAATTTCACACAGTTATAAATATAAATTCCAGACACATTGTATATAATTTACTTTGAAAAATTAGTATAATAACATATTTTATATTCACTAGGATCGATAATATCGAATATTCAGGACCATGAAATTGTTGTAGTCAATATTATTTAATATTTTATGCCGATATGGAAACGTTTTATAAGGAAATATTTAAAAATATATTCCAATTCGATAATTTTCAAACGTCTTATATATATATATATATATATATATATATATATATATATATATATATATATTTAACTTTGTTAAAAACATTCATATAAGCCAATGTTTTAGAGTATAGGTTAATAATAATAATAATAATAATAATAAACTAAATGAACAACATATCGACGAAAAAGCATCCCATGCATGGCTTCAGAAGAGCGGTCTTTACCCTGAAACTGAGGGATTTATCATGGCAATCCAAGATCAAGTCATTGCCACAAGGAATTATAAAAAACATATAATGAAAGATGCCGCTGTTAAACATACAAGGTGTAGGATGTGTGACGAAGGCAACGAGAACATAGAACACATTATAGCAGGATGCCAAACTTTAGCACCAACAGAATATACCAGGAGGCATAACAATGTTGCCAAAATAATACACTTCAAGCTATGCAAACGGGCTCTACAAGTCGAAGAAACACCGTACTACAAATACAATCCAGAAGCGGTAATAGACACTCCACAAGTAAAGATATACTGGGACCGCACAATTCAAACAGATAAGACAGTACAACATAACAGACCTGACATCGTGTACCAGAATAAAGTAGAGAAATGTACATACCTGATAGATATCGCCGTTCCAGCACCTGCAAACATAAAGAAGAAGATATCAGAGAAGGTCAACAAATATATACCATTGGCAAATGATATGAAGGAAACATGGGAACATGAGAGGGTAATAACTATCCCTATAGTCATAGGAGCCACTGGAGAAATCCCATATAAACTTCACGAATACATCGAGAAGCTTGACCTGGGACCGAATACTTACCTGCAACTCCAGAAGGCAGTAATTCTTGACACCTGCAACATAACAAGGAAAGTGTTAAACATGAAATGAAACTACATGAGAGTATCCGTATACCTATATTACGAATAACTGTTTATCTTGCTGCGGCCGATAAATAAGATTTTTAGACCTCCTGTAAAAGGGAGAGAAAGAGAGGATGATAATAATAATAATAATAACCCCGACCGGGTTTTCGCTACTTTCCCATACGGGGCGCCTCCCCAGGTGGCGGATAGGGGAACGCCCACCAGATATGGTGGGTACCGGGAGTTATCCCGGGGCGGTCCAAAAAAAGTAGCACAGGACGCGGCTGCAACCAGTAGGTTCGGCGTCCACCCACCCGGCGCGTCTGTCACACAGTGTGCGGCGCCAAACAGCGTCTGTTCCTCCAGTGGAGGCGGCTGAGTACAAACCTGGCAGAAGGTATAAAATGCAAAACCCCTTTACAGGGTGATATGTAACTATGGTCAATACACGACACAAGCGTTACTCGGGCGGGACAGGGCACCAGGCTGGTCCTGTTCGGAACCGTCCTGATGCCAGGCAGCCTGGAACTGGGGATGGCGAAGCAAGTGGCGCCACCCAGCTGGCCGGCACCACAAGACAGGCAATAGAGGAGGAAAACGACAACAACAGATCCCCCTCACCTTCGACTAGTGTTGCGACTGTACATGCAGCGCCCACCGTTGAAGGAAGAGGAAGAAAACCTGAAGAGAAAGGTAAGAGGACTAAGTGGACACTAGACATGAACAGGTGTATATATCGTACTTACCTTCTCGTCACTAAATTGGAAACTGAGATGCAGAATTATACCGGGAAGCTGCATGCTCAGGTTACAGAGAAATGCCCCGAACTAGCCGACAAAACATAAATGAACATCTTAAGTCAGAAGAGAGAAATCCTCACTAAAAACAGGCTCTCACAGGAGGATATAAGAAAGATTCGGGAAGAAGTCAGAAGAGAACTACAAGCATATAATGGGGAACAAGAAGAAATACAGAGTGACGTTACAAACATCTCACAGGACTCACAGTCCGCACCAGCAGATGACCTCGTTGTGAGCACATACAACACATATAAGACGTTATATTATGGCATGCATCCAACAAGCAAACCCAAGCTACGGAAACTACGATCAAACAAAACAACTAGACACTATTTTGAGCAAGTAAACAACCTTTTAGCGGAAGAGATACAATCATGCGACAATTTAGAAGACCTACATTCGCATATATATACAGGAGCGAACACAATGTTGGCATTACATGATGAGAAACTAATACAGAAAGCTAAGACAAGCAAAGACATCAAGAAGAACCACAACAGACCACCATGGCAGATGCGCATTGAGAGGAACATAGAAGTACTGAGACGAGATATAGGTCGCTTAACACAAGCTAAGAAGCAACCTAATAACTTAAAACTCAAAAAACAATCTAGCGCCATAATCACTGCACAGAAGAACGAAGAGAACAACACTGCAGAAGAAGTCTTAGATCTATTGAAACAAAAACTGGCTGTTAAAGCGGCAAGGCTGAGAAGGTATAAAATAAGTGCCGAAAGGAAAAAGCAAACAATGCTGTTTAACAGCAATCAAAGACTCTTCTACAGAAAACTTAACAATGACAACACAGAGCATGCAAATAACCAAACACCAACATCTTCAGAAACTCAAAACTTCTGGAGAACAATATGGGAAGCACCATGCGCACATAATAACCATGCTAACTGGATAAAACTAGAAAAGAAAAGGATGGAGAAGGTCAAAATAATGACACCAATAGAAATAACCACAGAAGACCTTACCAACTCTCTGTCTAAAACCCAAAACTGGAAAACACCGGGACCAGAACACGTACAAAATTTCTGGATAAAGCGATTCACCGCAATACACAACAAACTAACAGAACTATTGAACGAAGCTGTAAAAGACCCTGCAACAATCCCAGATTTCCTAACTCAAGGAAGAACGTATCTGTTGCCAAAAACGAGCCCAACAAATGAAGATCCCAGTAAGTATAGGCCAATCACGTGTCTTCCAACCCTGTATAAGGTTCTTACTTCAATTGTTGCACATAAAATAAGCGAACATCTTGAAAAAAATGAAATACTATCTGAAGAACAAAAAGGATGCAGAAAGAGAAGCAGGGGGTGTAAAGAGCAACTCATAATTGACTCTATTATAATGGAGGACACCAAGAAGAACAAACGTGACCTATATACTGCGTATATTGATTACCGCAAGGCCTTTGACAGTGTTCCCCACACGTGGTTAGTAAATGTCCTGCACATGTATAAAATCAATCCTACAATAATTGCGTTATTGCAACGACTTATGGCATCATGGCAAATCAAACTGACCATAAACAACGAAGAAGCGGGAGAAGTAAGAATAAAAAGAGGAATATTCCAAGGTGACGCCTTGAGCCCCCTATGGTTTTGTTTGGCAATACAGCCATTATCAACCATTCTTAATAAGTCAGGAAAAGGATTAACTAAACCATGCGCTATTACTCACCTATTATACATGGATGACCTCAAGCTATTTGCACCGTCGCAAGCATACCTACACAAACTTCTTAAGCTTACGGAAACATTCAGCCATGATATAAGGATGGAATTCGGCATCGAGAAGTGCAAAATTAACGCAACCCAAAAAGGAAAGTGTGTGGAGACCGAAAGTTACAGTCTTAGTTACAGAACAGAGGATGAGATAAGAACACCTGGGATGTGAACAAAAGAGTGGAATAGAAGGAAAACATATTAAAGAACATTTAAGAGACAGATTCCAGGACAGAGTGAACGCGATAATGAAAACAAAATTAACGGGAAAGAGCATCACAACAGCTATTAACACCTATGCAGCACCAGTTATAACTTACAGTTTTGGAATTGTCAAATGGACATCAACGGAGCTGGAAAACATAAACCGGACAATCAGGACAACATGCACAAAGCATCGTATGAAACATCCTAAGAGCTCTACTGAACGATTTCATCTTGACAGGAAGAAAGGAGGCAGCGGCTTCATAGACTTTAGAAATGCACACCATCGAGAAGTACATAATCTGAGAATATTCTTCCATAAAAAGGCTGCGACATCACCAATACATGCGGCAGTACTTAAACTCGATAAAAAGTATACCCCTCTCGATCTGTCAAATGAAGAATACGAGCCCGAAACACACATTATAACGGATGAGCAAAAAATACAGAGGTGGAAAGAAAAGGAACTCCACGGTAGGTACATAGCAACTCTACAACAAAACCATGTAGATGAAAAAGCGTCACATGCATGGCTACAACATGGAGGCCTGTACCCGGAAACGGAGGGGTTTGTAATGGCTATTCAAGACCAAGTCATCGCAACAAGAAATTACAAAAAATATATTATGAAAGATCCTACACAAAAACATACAAGATGTAGGATGTGCAACACAGACAATGAGAACATTCAACACATAATATCGTCATGCACACCTTTGGCCCCTACGGAGTATCTAAAAAGACACAATAATGTAGCTAAAATTATCCACAATAAACTCAGTAGTCGAATACTTGGCACACCTGAAGTACCGTACTACAAATATCACCCGGAGACTGTTATAGAAACACCATCGCATAAACTCTACTGGGATCGCACGATACAAACCGACCGAACAGTACAACACAACCGACCGGATATAGTTTACGTGGACAAAGCAAAAAGGCTTACCTACCTTATTGACGTAGCAGTACCAGCAGCTGACAACCTGAAACAAAAACATACAGAAAAAGTTAATAATTACTTGCCGTTATCCATAGATATAAAGCAGACTTGGGACCAGGAAAAAGTTATAATAGTACCTCTCACCATCGGGGCAACTGGAGAAATCCCATATAATTTACATACAGCCATAGAAGAACTTAACCTGGGATCAAATACTTACCTTCAAATCCAGAAATCTGTGCTACTGGACACATGTCACACTGTAAGAAAAGTCCTCAATATTACATAAAACCAAAAGTCTCTGTAACGAACAAAAGAAAAAGAAACAATTTTAACATCTTAAATTTGTATGTATTTACTCGTCAAAGTCATATATGCAAATTAAATACACCCATTTTGGAGAAATAAGGGATAATAATAATAATAATAACCTTTATTGACACCAGTCAATGGCGGGGTTCAGCCAAAGGCTGTTCTTCCACCCAACCAATACATACACGATTACAAAAATATATTTACATAAATACCACAATAAATTACAAACGACTTTAAGTACAAATTAATAGTAGAACTTTCAGGAGTTTACAAAATACTGCAATAGCATGATAATACTGAAATATTTATAAATTTGACAATTGTTTTATATACTTTTTGAATGGACTTAACGATAGAGACTTTGCTTCATTCGATAAGTTATTGTATAGAGTAGGTGCTAAGTAAGTAAACGAGCATTTGAATTTTGATTTATTGAAAGTAGATACAGAGTACAAGTCCTTAGCCCGCAAACCATAATTATAGTTTTTAAATGTTAATTTGTTATGGAGATATGTTGGAGTACCAGTAATTTTAATTTTATGTGTTAGAATTAACAGAAACTTTTTTGCCCGAGTGCTTATATCCTCCATGTTTGCAAGAGATCTATATTCAGATATATGATCATATTTACACACACCGTAAACATATCTTAAGCAGGAATTTTGAAACGTTGTTATTCTACGTTTGTCATATTGTGTCAGATTAGGAATGTACACACTAGCACAATAATCAAATATTGAGAGCACTAGTGAATTTACTAAACGCAATTTAACTTGCGACGAAAGAATATTACGAAACTGATAAAGATGGCGTAGTTTAATCATTGCTGCTTTTAATTTTCTCTGTAGATGAACACGAAAATTCAATCCCTCATCAATGTACATTCCTAAACTCTTGCATACCTGACTACGCTCTAATGTAACTCCATCCAAAATTATGGGAGGAATACTCTGTGAACCAAAAACTAACAATGATGATTTAGAGGCATTGATTTTGAGACCATTATTTCTCACCCAGGTTGCAAGTTTTTCCAGGTCTGAATTAATTAGCTGACAATTTTTTGTTAAGTCTGTGGAAGTCATTGATGCTAAAATTTGTGTATCATCAGCATAAGAGTGTGCGTCACAATACAATAGATTTTTTGGTAGATCTGCGATGTAAATTAAGAAAAATAGTGGCCCCAAAATCGATCCTTGCGGTACGCCACATTTTAATGAAAAAGGAGTTGAATTAATTATTTGAGAATTTTGTGACATACTAACAAAAAATTCTCTATTTTCGAAATAATTTTTGCACCATTTAATTGCATTAGTTGAGAAATGATAGTAATTTAGTTTCGCCAGAAGTAGTCCATGATCAACCATGTCAAACGCTTTGGAGAAGTCTATTTGAATTAGCAGCGATATATTCGAATTATCGAAGTTTTTTATTATTTCATCTATTACATTTAGAAGACAAGTGTTGGTACTAAACCCTGCTCTAAACCCGGACTGCGAAGACGGTAAGATATCATTTTCCACAGCGAAAGACATGATTTGATCACAGCATACTCTCTCCAAAACCTTAGATAGAGTAGGCAGAATGCTTATAGGGCGTAAGTCATCAAATGTAGAGGAGTTTATTTGCTTAGCAATTGGCTTTACAATTGCGGATTTCCACAAATGAGGAACTACTCCATCCAATAAACAAGTGTTTACGATGTGTGTAATATAATCTAATATAACTGGGAGAACAATTAGTAATATTTTTCTTGATATTCCATCGACACCAATCGCATCAGATTTAAGACTTTTTATAATTTTTCTACCATTGCACTGTCTACACATTTAAAGCAAAACTGTTCTCCAGTTACCCCATTAAAATTGTTACTATAATAATGATTAACGGTATTTGGATTTACATTTACAATATCGAGTTTATCTATCAAATGCTGTCCGTATTCTTGAGGTTTACATAAGGAATCATCCATTGTATTTTGTTTTACTTTATTAACACCTAGTCTTTTCAAATTATTCCACAGTTTACCAGAATCACCAATGTTATTATTTATGTTAAAATTAATATAGGCTTGCTTTCTTTTCTAATAGCAGCTGTTGTTAAATTGCGCAATTGCTTATAATATTCAAATTTTGACTCCGTTTTAAATTTTTTATAATCTAACAAAGCTTTATCTCTTTTCCTCTGCATTATTTTTACAACTGGAGTTATCCATGGTGTATATCGCCTGTTTGTATGGATTTGTTTAATGGGAGCGTGTTTATCAAAAAGGCTGACTATATTCTGATTTAAAAAATTTACTTTCTCATTAACATTATTTAAATAAACAATGTGATTCCAGTTCACTGCTTCACAATCTATAAAAAAATGTTCATAATTGAAATTTTTAAAATCTCTGTACGAAAAAGTTTTCCGAGGAACATATGTCTTTGGAAAATTTAAAACACAGTACACAGAGTCATGGTCCGAGAAATTACTACAATCAATAGTATCTGAATTTAGACAAATATTTTTGTCAGATAATAGCATGACATCAATCAATGATTTAGATGCTGGTCTTGTAAATTTATTAATAATTTGATGCATGCTATTAGCTGATAATATGTTATTGAAATAACTGGATCGGGCGTCATCCACTAATAAGTTTATATTAATATCTCCAGTACATACTAAATAGTCAGACTGAGAGTTAAATTCAGTAAATATTGAGTCCAAAATCGCAAGATCTTTGTAAAAAATTGAATTTGGATTATACATAGCACCTATACATATTTTTGTGTTATAAATCGTACATAAAATTCATACATGTTCTACATTATTATTTGGTACAAATGAAGTATCTAGAATGTTGAATTGTATGCCATTACGGACATAGAGCGCGACACCTCCACCGCGTTTATTTTGTCTTTCTTTGCTAACTAAGGTGTAATTATCGATATGGAATAAATTTGCCGGAGCTGTTTCTCCTATCCATGTCTCAGTAACCGCTACAATATCAAACTCAAACTCATTGACAAAGTCCTTAAATCTTAAAAAGCAAGAATTAATTGATCTAACGTTAATTTGACATACAGAGAACTTATTTTCGTGTATATCAATTGCTTGTGTATTGTAAACAGCTGATTTTGACATTACAAACAAAAAATATACAAACTGAAACCAACTTAGCGCTAAGTCACCAATTCAAGGATGAACAATCAAAAGGTCAGTGACTTAGGCACGTTCTGGCTTAAGTAATTAAGCAAGTAGATACTGAGCCATCGATTCATTTTAAATACAGGTGAATTGAAGTTAAAAAATAACATTTGTTTTTATTATGAGTCTATATTATCCAGATCCTTGACGCTGTTCAAGTATATTTTAACATTTTTACCCTTCCTCTTGATATTTAGAACAATTCGCCCGTCAGAAGACCAAACATTTTTATACGAGAATTTTTCAGATGCTAGTTTTAGAAGAGCCAGTTTCATTTTAGTGAGATCTTCCCGTATAGTAATGCCCGAGACTTTGAGCAGTTTTTTCGCACTGAAAACTTGATGGCGGGAACGATAACTGACGAACTTCACTATGACCGGTCGATTCGTATTATTTGGAGCAGGCTTACCTAGTCTATGTGTACGGTCTATTTCAGCTACACTAATGTTCACCTTAAGTTTGTCACGAAACAGCTTCACTACACTTTCGTCTAGGTTCTCATCTCGAGTTTCAGGGAGTCCAAATATTCTGATGTTGTTGCGTCGGGTATATTGTTCCATATCGTCTAAACTCTTCTCATAATTCACGCACGTATCTTTTAAGTCCATATTTTCTTGTTTTAAAGATTGTATCTCCGATTTTAGCTCTTTTAATTTTTCTTCATACACTTGCTTTACAGCACTCGTCACTTGTTCAACAATAACTTTTATAAACTCTTTATTATCACCAAGTGTTAGAAGTGAGGCACTAATCATCGAAGTGATGGTTTCTCTGTCGTCACGCGACAACATTTTAATAATATAAATTATTTAAAAAGCGTTGAAAAAATCAAAAAAGAGAGTATACTTTTAGAATCTTTGCCAGAACGCGCAGACACGTCTAACTCGTATGGCAGTTCATGTATAATTGAGTAAGATAAAGATATTTCGTTCGCTGTAAGTGTTTGAATAATGAGTTCTAGATGAATTTGCGACCAAAACTGTTTCTGATATCTCAGTCATCTAACTCAATTCACTAATTATCACAAATAAGTATCAGAAAATATGTTCCTAAAATTGTTTTAATATCTGTCTTCTAGCTAAATTTCTAAAGGATAGGCTAATGATAGAGATACTAGTTTAGAATAATTCATTTTGCGACTTGCGATCTGCAGTTTTCCGAAGTGAATTTGATATTTAGTATTAACACATAATAAATTTGTAAAATTGTTTAATAAATATAATCAGTGTGATGTCAACTTATTTTTGTATATAGAATCTGTATTATATGTAATACAAACTTAAAATTAACTAATACATTCCGAATCAGTATTTCTGTAAACGTTAAGCATTTAAATAAGTTAAAGAAATTGCAAAGGATTTTTAAATGGAAACTAATTACTTACAGTTATTAATTTCGCCAAAATTTCCGAATTAACACGAAGGAACGAAACATAATAAATAATACTTCTATTCCTTTATTTATAAAAATATTTCAGACATGTAGGTACATATTTTACAACAATCCAACAATTTCTTTTGAAATTACTTACCATAATTTATTTTGTTATACTAGATATATCTTTGAATTTTTCAAATATTAGTTTTGTTTCTATACCTTATAAATACAATTCAAGTATACTTTATTTCCGATAATTGAAAAATTTCTATTAAAGTTACTTACTATAATTCTAAAGAATGTCTCAAGCTAAATATTTTTTTTGGCAATATTCACAAATTATAATATATTCATGGTCTTGAATGTTTGACATTATCCATCTGGTGAATATTTTAAAATACTGACTTAAAATATTTACCCAAATTAGCTTCTTAATACAAAACATTTTCGATTTAGAAAATATGTTACACAAATTTTTCAAAATAAATTAAATAAAGTAACTAATAATAGATAGCCTGTAGAGGAAAACAAATATTCTAAAATATAAATAATTTTAATTCTTTATACTAATAATTATAAATAACTTACAAATTTTGAAACTAATGAAACAAGGCAATAATTTCTAAGAGGATCATTAAAATATTAAAAATAATGGAAATTGAATACGGAAATAATTTCTAAAAGATTAAAAGTAATAGAACACAAAATATATTGAAAATATCATAACGGCATATCTTGAAATAAAACAGACAATATGAACTTTGAAAAACTGAAATCGAGAAATATTTTTCTAACAAATTAAGCTATGATCATTTATCATTATCGCGGAGTATATTATTATAAACTAATATTTTCTAAGTTTTGACCGGAACATATTTTGGTTCATTTAAAAATAATTAAATAATAATATTGAAGTTTCTAGGGCAAAAAGTCTAGAAAATTTTAACATAATGAAACATAATTTTTAAACTTATATGCCATAATGTCTTTTCGACGCGCATAAAGTCTTGAAACCTATACAAGTTATAAGCGATTTAAATATAATTTTGTATTACAATCATTACGCCTAAACCATATCTAGAGACATATTATTCTTTTCAAATTTCAACTAACTAGTATTCCGTAATTAACTATTATTTCTATCGTCTAGTCTGCACTGCAAGTATTTTCTTCCCAAATCCCGTAGTAATGGCACTAACATAGACAAATTTGTATTGCTTACTTCTAATTCCATAATTACTCTTTTCCAACTTCAACAAGCTAATATCCCATATTGAAACTGTAATTCCGTCGACAGGCGGTCCTTCAATATAACAATTGCTCAGCATTGAAATCTAACTACCTGCTTCTTTTCAAATTTCAACAAGTTATTACCCATCGTCTAGCCCTTAAGTTAAACTCAGAAATGAACCTGAATCATTATCCCCAAATAATCTCTGTTACAGGTATTAAAAAATCGGTGTTTATGCAAATATGCTTTCTTAGCTCTATATCGAAGAAATTGAGATGAAATTTGTACAAATTTTTTCAAATTAATATAAATTTAAAGACTACAAATAATATAACCTAATCTCAATAGAGTTTACTGATGATAGGTAATGTAGTAACATAATATATAAAACAAAAAATATAAATAAAATTTTTATTTCATTTTAAAATTACAATATAAAATACATAGTTAATATAAATATAACATAACTAGCTACGGGGGTTTTTCTTATTGGTGAGACGGACCATCCGTTCACGCTGTTTGAGGTAGTAAGCCTTTTTTTCCGTCATAGTCATTTTATAACCCGTCAGAGGGACAATTACTGAACTATTCTCCAGATACTCTGTCGGATTATAGAATGGCTCGTCACATTTGTCCCAACATTCGGCTGTCTCAACCTTGTATTGTTTGTGTGTGTCAGACCCCACGGCGATGCCCTCGTTTTCAAAGTTTGCGACCAAGTACGGCTGTGCTTCTCGAGAATCCTGTACCGACCCAAGTCGGTGATGGCGTCGTCGTTCCAATTTTACACACATTCAACGACATATGGCTGCACCACCCTAGGATCCTTTACTTCACATGCTGAATTGTACAATTTCGCAGTATTATTCATGATGACAATATTATTATATAATAATATTAGCAATAATAATAATAATTAATCAAACTCTGCTTTCTCTCTTACACAATACACCAAAGTGCACTGTACAATAACAACTATATGTTAAAGATACCCTTATATAAGACAAAATTTTCCAGAAAAGGAATCCAAAATACATCAACAATTCATTAAAGTAACTAAGACGTCTTACAAATTGTAAACAAATATCTACATATAAATAACTAATATATTGTCATAATCTATATTTGGCAAAAATTTCAAATTTAACCGCTAATTACATTACCTTCAAATCAATTGTTGAAAGAAATCCAAAACACATCAACAATTCATTAAAATAACTACGACGTCACAAATTATCATAAACAAATATCTACATATTAATAATTAACGTATTATCATAATCTATTTTTGGCTAAAAATTCTAATTAAACCGCTAATTAGATTATCTTCAAATCAATTGTTGATAAGAAATTCGGTGCAATTAACAAAAACCCATTAAGGAACCAGACAAAACCCATTATGGAACCAGACATAGCCCCAGGGCCCGCATTCCGGAATTTCGGCGGGTTGGTAATTACACTACTAATCTGCTATTTTGTTTGTTTTTCCTGGTAAATATTCAATATCAAAGTTGTATTCGCCTAATTCTACCTTCCATCGCATTAGTTTTTGATTCGCGTTTTTCATGGTAAATAACCACGTGAGGGGTTTATGATCAGTACGGATAGTAAACTTTCTTCCAAATAGGTATGGTTTAAAATTATCTATTGACCAAATGATTGATTTTAATTCTTTTTCTAAGGTACTATAATTTTGTTCTGCGGTATTAAATGTTTTTGATGCGTAAGCGATTGGTTTTTCTTGTCCGTATATGACTTAGGAGAGTACAGATCCCATAGCAAAGTCGGATGCGTCTGTAGTGAGAATGAATTTTTTTGAAAAATCATAAATTCTAAAATTGGTGGGTTACTTATTAATTCTTTAGCAGTTTTAAATGAATCTTGATATTCTTTATTAGTTAGGTCTATTTGATTTCCCTTTTTGAGGCACTGCGTAAAAGGTTTGGTGAGTTTAGCCAGGTTAGGGATAAAACGTCTGTACCAGGAGAGTTTACCTAAAAAGGATTTTATTTCCTTTACTGTTTTTGGAATCATTATTTTTTCAATTGCCTCGATTTTTTTCTTATTGGGTTTAAGTCCTTCTTTTAATAAATAAATAAAATAAATATATCATCACGCCTTTTACCCATTACGGGTGTGGCACTCTGCTTACGCAGATCTCGGTAAGTGATATATTATCGTATGAAGTGCGGTTACCAGCCGTCAAATCATAGCCCCCAAGGATATTAGTGGAGGGGGAACCACAGGGGTAAATTTAAATTTGTAACTGTCGGCAGTGGGATTCGAACTGAGGATCCCACGATCCACAGTCCGACACGTTACCACGGAGCTATTTACCCTTCTTTTGATATTATAAAACCTAAGTACTCTGTTTCGGTTTTTAAAAATTCCGATTTATCTATTTGAATTTTAAGGTTCGCATCTTGTAATTTTGAAAATATTTTTTCTATATTTTGTAAATGTTCTTCTAAAGTATTTCCGAATATTATTATATCATCCATATAAACTAAGCAAATTTTATTAATATATTCTGATAAGATCTCGTTCATCATTCTTTGAAACGTCGCGGGGGCATTAATTAGTCCAAAGGGCATCCGGACAAATTCGTAATGTCCTGAGGCAGTAGAGAAGGCTGTTTTCGGTCTATCTTTTTCTTCTATTAATATTTGATGGAAGCCAGAATGCAAATCTAAGGTTGTAAAAAATTTTGGGTTTCCTATATGATCTAATAATGTGTCAATATTTGGCAGAGGGAATTTATCTTCAACTGTTTTCGAGTATAATTTTCTGAAATCGATTATTACTCTTGTCTTACGTTTTCCCGAGGCGTCCATTTTTTTTGGAACAATCCATATGGGTGAATTATATGGACTTTTTGAATTTTGAATCACGCCTGATTTTAATAAATTTTGAACATGTTCTTCTATATCTTTTTCGTAAATTTGTGGGAGTCTATAATTTTTTTGAAATACCGGTGTATCGTCTGTTGTACGAATTTTGTGAGTAGTTACGTTTGTAGCAGATAATTCTTCATCTGACTTTGGGAATAAAATTGAATATTTTTCTATCAAATTTTGTATTTTTTCCTTTTGGCCGTACGTGAGATGTTCGTGTCTAAATTGAACAAAAGAATTATTTAATGTGTCTGATGATAATAAATTAAACTTTTTATTTCCAAGTGTTATAACTTTATTTTTAAAATCCATTAATGCATTACAATGTTCTAATATTCTTACGCCGAACAACATGTTACTATCTTTGTAAAAGTCATGTATAAATAACTCAAAATTTTTATTTTGAATTTTAATTTCAACACATTTTTTACATTTTACTTTTCCTTGAGCTGTTTTAAAGGTAATTGGTTTATCAATAATTTTTAACTTTCTTTGTTCAACAATATTTGGAGATATTAAATTTATATCAGAGCCTGAATCGATTAATATAAGGTAATCATTATATTGTATTAGGGGAATAGATTTTAATTTTGATGTCATTACGTATTTTGTTCTATCGTGTCTGGGCCTTCCTCTAAAAAAGAATCGGTATTGTTTTCATTTTCTGTTCCGCATTCTTCGAAATTCTGTTTGTCATTATCAGTATTATCGTCTAGAGTTTCAGTACAATAGTTTTGTTTGATTGTAGATGCTGACATAGGTTGCGTATTACGTGTCTGCAGTGACATGGGTTGTGGTTGGAATTTACGTGTCTCAAAACTGTTTACTAGATTTTGTCTTTTAAATCTATTTGGTCCTGGAGTTGGTTGGACATGAACATTGATAGGTTTTGAGGGGAAGTATTGACCAGGGAATTGTTTAGGTGGAAGATTAAATGTAAAGTTTGGGTTCTTTGATGTGTTTACATTTTGTTTATTATAATTTCGTGTCAATGGACTGTTGTGTAAGGAATTAGCGAAGCTAAATTCATTTTTCAATAATAAGTCGCATTGTTCTAGTGTTGAAGGTTGTTTCACAATGAAAGATCCTTTTATTAAGGGTGGTAATAATGAGATGAATTTATTTACAATTGCTTTTTGATTTTCTTGGATAATAGCATTTTTCTGATCTAAACTGTATTTTTTTGCAAGTATTTTAGACTTATACAGTTCAAATTTATCTAACATTATTTTCAATGTAGTATCTGTATTTTGTTTAAATTTAATTTCAAACAATTCTCCTAACAATGTCTCGGACGTTGTTTTGTCTGAGAAATTTGTAGTTAAGTATATTTTTAAATCATCCCAGTTTGCAAATTTATTTTGTGAAACAATCTTTTTTGAATTGTTAATTAATTTATTCTTAACTAAATTAAAAGCATACATTTTTTGTGCTGCTGTCAATTGTAAAGTATTTAAGATGGCATATGCCTCAACTACAGTTTGTATAAAATTATTAAGTGTTGTTATGTCCCCTTCGTATGTTGGGATCATATCAACGTAACATTTGATATCTTGCAAAGTCGCCAAATTATTTGATATTACTAAGATTCTGTTAATATCGTTTTGAACAGTATTTATGAATTCGTCACTATCAGAGTTTTCAGAATCTGTCATAAATGTGTGTGATTGCCTTGTGCCGGGGCTCGTACTCTTTATTATTAGTACAAGCTAGAGAGTACCCTGTGTATTAATACAAAATAGTTTTACTTACAAGAATAAACTTATGACTAAGAATTTCATTGTAAGGAGTCTTCTGGTGTGGTTTTCGAACTGTTTCTCGTAGAACGAATTAGACGAGATGTGAAGTTCTTGAAGCTTGTCGTCTGGATTCTCGTGATCGGTTGGAACAGCAAGAAGAATCGCTTGAGACGGTTGTGGTCCGGTCTGAGGGACGTTTGAATAGTCCCTGATGGGCACTGTTTAGCCGTGAGATGGGTAACCCTTTCTCAGATGGTTGATGTTGATTAATAAGGTCTTATTGATATAGCCTTAAGTGTGATTTGTGTTGCACACTTTGTAATAGTTTCGAATAGCCACTTTCCGTATAGAAATACGACAATTAGATGAGTATCTTTGTGTTTTTCACTGTTACAAACTATTGTTGGTTATCCTACCAAGACTGCGCCAATTATATAATTCAAATCGCTGAATTTATTTTTAAAAAGTTTATTTGAAGCGGGAACAACGTTACAAGCTTGTCTAACATATGAAGACTGAGTTATCAGTGTAAAGTTTATAACTGAATTTTAAAGATAATTCCATTTCATAATTTATATATATATATATATATATATATATATATATATATATATATATATTCGTTCTGTAGGGTTTAAAATGAAAGAGTTCCATCTAAAAAGTTGTGGAGATGTGCTGGAACATTTTTCTGATGAATACCCAGGCAGCACCGAGCACCTCAAAACGCCGTTTTTTGCACTTTTTTTAGATTCTGGCCAATAGCTTTTTTCAATTTGCTTCAAATTGGCTGAGTTTTTTTCGGTTATTCCCAGATCAATACCGAATAAGCCAATATAACCGGTTTACCCTTTTCTAAAGGCGAAGAAAAAATCCTCAAAGTACCCAAAAATCGGGTTTTTCAGGTATTTTGTTATATATATATATATATATATATATATATATTTATTTATATATACACCTCTAAATTATTTTAATAGTTCAAAAATGTACATATTTCATTGTCTGGTTGAATTATTGTATATATATATATATATATATATATATATATATATATATATATATATATATATATATATATATATATATATATATATATATACAATAATTCAACCAGACAATGAAATATGTACATTGTTGAACTATTAAAATAATTTAGAGGTGTAAAATTAAAAATATGAGTAACTAAATAACAATATTTTCATTTTCATTGTTATCTCGATAACTGTAAGAACTACGAAGTTGGTTAAATTAACAAATAATTTTCATTTTATAAGACTATTTTAAAGAGCGAAACAAGAATTTTTTTAAACCAAAACATGGTTTACAACTTTCTTATTTTAAATAAAAACCTACTTTTTATTTGCTAATCGATTCATTTTTTTTTTTAATTCAATGATATAAAACGTTTATACTTTTGCATAAAGGAATAACTGAAAAAAATTCAAATGAAAATTATAATAATTTGAAGTAGTAGGCTCTTAAACCACTTTAAAATTAAGCAGACTGACTAGTTACAGATAAAGGTTGTGCGCGCATAATCATTCCCATCTTGGCGTTGAGTATTGTGTTCTGTCAGTTGTATTATTGTTTTTATTTGTTGAAAATCTCCTTAAAATTACAATTATGATTATATATGATTGCTATGTGCCAAGTTGTGAAAACAATAGCAATAAAAATAAAAAAAATATTATTTATTTAAGTGCTGTTCTGTCATCAGGTACATTTTGATTCAAATTAATTGTTGTTTATTGCCAAAATAAATAAAATTACACGTCCAGATAAAATTATGAAATATGCTAGGGATTATTGAATTTAGTCATGCGTCTACAAACATTGTGCAGAATTTATAAAAATAAATAAATTTATAAATATTGTTCAAATTATATCCATTTTCAATTAACACAGAAATATTTTCGAAAAAAAAAATTCTTCTTAATCTTTGGGTTTTAAACAATTAATATAAAGCAAACTAATCAATTTTTTCCTTGGTACGCTTTACAATCAGATTTATATTAAATTATGATTTTCAATTTTTTTGCAATGCAAGGTATATGAACATTTTTCATCGTTAATTACGAATAAGAAAATTGCATTCCGTATTTTTAGAACCACTGGTCGATAAAAAATCTTCTTTCGCCAGTTAAAATTGTTTTATGAAATAGAAAATATTTACTAATTTGACCAACTGAAAATGAATATCCCGTATACGTTGGCGATGATTAACATGTATAGACATAATTTAATAATAACAGAATAATACAGCAAATACTTATGAGATTGCAAAGAGTTCAGTACAAAAAAGATACGCGGTATTTTCCGAGACCTCATAATTAATTGTTTTGCTCTATTTACAAATTGTAACAAATTAACAAGAGAACAATATTATAAAACAATATAAAATTTAACGACAAAAATACTTGCAAGAATACATGTATCAAACAGTTTTCATACGATCTTATATTCTTTTTTTTTTTCGTGAATTTTCATGTTTCTATCAATTCAAGAGTCAATAAAATTTCATAAAGCGTATTCCAGTTGAAAAAAAAAAATGGATGCAATAAACTGAAATGTAAATAAAAATTTGAAAATATAAACTCTATTTTAATAGCAATTTATGAACATAAATTATATATGTCGGAGCAGGAGGCTCGAGGGTTTCATTAATTGCATCATTGTCACTTTCAACTCCTTTATTCATCTTTCCCAATAACACTAATTTACAAATCACTATACAAAACTCAGCATAAACAACATCAACAACACGGCACAGATGCGAGGAGCCAAATACCTTAGTTCTCTTGACATTAAATCTGCTTCTTGGCCGATCCCCATGGATCCTGGCAGCCGTGAGTACACTGCGTTTAGTATTCCAGGTATAGGATTATACCAATTCAATCGTATGCCTTTTGGGCTGACTAATGCCCCTGCTACTTGGCAACGCCTCATAGATCGCGTTTTAGGGCCGGACCTTGAATCTTTTGTATTTGTTTATTTGGACGACGTAATTGTAATTTCGGAAAACTTTGAGCAGCACTTGGAGATTTTGCAAAAAGGTTTTGATCGTATTTTTGCGGCAGGGATAACACTTAGTACGGATAAGTGTCAGATTTGTCGTCCTGAGCTCCGATATTTCGGCTATATTGTGAACAAACAGGGTTTAAGAGTCGATTCCGATAAAGTAAAGGCCATTTTAAACATACCACCACCAACTTCCGTATCTGAAGTACGAAGTTTTCTCGGGATGACGTCCTGGTATAGACGTTTTGTAAGAGACTTTTCCAGTATAAGTGCTCCTTTATCGAATTTATTGATGAAAGGCAGAAAATGGTCGTGGTCGGATGAGTGCAAGAACGCATTCCAATCTCTGAAAGAACGTTTAGTAGCAGCTCCTATTTTGACCTGTCCGGATTTCTCCTTACCTTATGTAGTGCAAACTGACGCTAGCGCCTTCGGACTCGGTGCTGTATTAACTCAACATTTTTCTGACGGAGAGCGTGTTATTTGCTTCTTGAGTCGCTCGTTGAATAAGGCCGAGAGGAATTATTCAACCACCGAGAGGGAATTTTTGGCGGTAGTATGGGCCGTAGAAAAGCTACGGCCATACCTAGAAGGCAGCCATTTCACTTTGATCACGACCATCACTCTTTAGTCTGGCTCAATAACCTAAAAGAACCCGCAGGACGATTATGTCGTTGGGCAGTGAAATTACAACAACATGATTTTACCATTATCCACCGTAAGGGTAAAGACCATATGGTGCCAGATTGTCTGTCAAGATCTGTTCCAATTATCGATTCGGTGAGCACAAATTTAAATTTGATCGAAGTTCCAATTACCAAGGATACATGGTACACAAAGATGCAAGAAAAAGTACAGGCGTATCCTAGAAAATACCCAAAATGGCGGCTGGAAAATAATATTCTCTTTAAATACACGAATGCTAAAATACCTGAGTTGACAACCGAAGAAGAGTCGTGGAAACGTGTTGTACCCAAAGATTTACGCCGGCAAATATTGAACGATGCACATGATGTACCTACGTCTGGTCATCCCGGAATTACCAAGACATATCAAAAGTTGCGGCAAAAATTCTACTGGCCAAAAATGAAAGCGGATGTGGTTGCTTATGTTGGACGTTGTGTCGTTTGTACGGCGCATAAGGCAGTTCAGGATCGTGCTCCGAGCTTCATGGGTTCACGTCCACGCGTTGACCGACCATTCCAACTCATATCTCTAGATCTTTTTGGACCGATACCTAAAACTAGCAAAGGTTATAGATTTATTCTTGTTGTATGTGACTATTTCAGTAAGTTTGTTCTTACTTTTCCCCTTCGTGCGGCTACGGCTCAATCCATTGCACGGCATGTAGAAAATGATGTCTTCCTTCTATTCGGAGTCCCACAATATATAATAAGTGATAATGGGGTTCAATTTCGCGGCCACGAATTCAGGAATTTGTGTTCTAAATACAACACAAAAATTTTATTTAATGCGTTATACCACCCCCAGAATACCCAACAGAGAGGGTTAACCGGGTCATAAAAACAATGTTAGCCTCGTATGTTCAATACAAGCATCAAAATTGGGATGTACACTTACCCGCAGTTAGTTGTGCTATTAGAACATTAGTCCACGAAGCCACAGGTTTTACTCCATATTTTATTAACTTTGGCAGAGAGCACATAATATCTGGTCTTGATTATAAGAATGAAGCTCTTGCTGATGGTGACTTTGACCGTCGAGACGTGTCAGAAAAGCGAGTACATGGATTCGCCGTATTGTACGACGAAGTACGGAAGAAACTAGACCACGAGCAGGCACAGGCTCGGCGACACTACAACTTACGACGCCGCCCGGTGGAATACCGCGAAGGCCAGAGAATATGGAGAAGAAACTTCAAGTTATCAGAGGCTGCAGAACAATACGCGAGTAAGTTAGCTGCTAAGTACATAGGACCGTTCATCGTAAGGAAGAAAGTCTCAAATTATACTTATGAATTAGAAGATAAGCGTGGACAACAACATGACATATGGCACGTCAAAGATTTGAAACCCGGACCTAATGAAACTGAGGAAGATCGAATTTAGAACGATGAAAACATGAGTAAAAATTTCTGGTGAAATTTTTCCTCACGAGAGGAAGAGGGGAGTTGTTACGGTTCAAATTGGGATACTTATCTTTTGCTATATATTCCTTTCTTTGTTCATCTTTAATCCCTTTTTCCATTTACATTACACCACTTGAGTATTTATAGTAGTAGCAGTAGGTTTCAGATCATTTCGGTTTTCCTTCATTGAAAAGTGGAGTACGTGTATATTTAAATACTGCTTTGCAATAAGTAATTTTATGAAGTAAATTGTTAATATTGACCTAATAACGTACCTATTTGTTCATTTATTTGTTAGAATTCAATATTCTGTATATTCTTTATTCTTTCTGTGTTTACAAAATTTGACAGACAAGTTTATTCGACAATGTCATGCTAAAGGTAAAGGTTCGTCCACAACGTGGTTATTGAATTAAATTTTACCCATAAATAAATTGGAGTTAATTTCAATTGTTTATTATATATAGTACTTATGAAACAGTACATTTCATTTTTATAATAATGTCTTAATTTATCTGGTCCTCCACTCACCATATTTGTATTTAGTGGTAGCAAGTGTGCAACAAAACTTTCAGTTGTAAACTGTCCTTTTGTTATAAACTTTTTCTTATTTCTTCTTTTTGTTGGAAATAAATATTGGCTGTATTATTCTTCTTCCGCCGTTAGACTTTGGATGGATTTGCTAATTAATAAATTTCCGTTTTTTCATTCGTTCGGCAGTCGTAAAGTACGAAACAGTTGTCCGTCGCGGCGTACATTTTTTTTTTATTTTACTACTCACGTGGTCGTAAATAAATTTTCCAGGGTCTATTCTGTAACCCAGGGTGGTTTCGCTTAACGCGGATTATTAGCGCCGGAATAATTAGTGACTCTCATTCGTTGTGTGGTGTCCCGCGAAGCCTACGTGTTTCGTGGTGTGGACGACCTGGTCTGGAAGGAGTCCGTCTCTGAGGAGGATTAAATTATTTGCTTTCCCACGTCATCTTGTTGGACATTTTTTTTCACCTGTTGTGTAGCCGTTCGCCATTCACCACGGTACGCTACACCTTCCGTTCAACTGCTGCTGCCTACAACCATCATCCCTGTTACCAGCCGCCACTTGGATAAGTTATTTCCAGAATTTTATATTATTTTTCTTTGCAATTGTTGTGCTGGAATCGTCAGCTTAAAATAATAATTGTTTGCATTATTACATTTTCTGTATTTTCTTTGTCTGCCGCGGATTGTTCGTGCCCCGAAAACCAACTGGCTGTAATTTGCCCTGCGTCCATCGTTGGCCAACAATCGGTCGTATAGCTGTACATCGGGAAACGGGCTCATTCGCGTCGCCAAAGTTCATTTATTTATCTGTTGCTTTACATTAAATATCTCGATTCCAAGTGTTGACTATTATTTTACGAGAACCTTTTTTGCCGTTTTCAGCCAACGATAAGATTCACGGTAGGTAACTATTACTTTGGTTAAATATATCGTTTTCGTAATTTTTCCGGTAAAAATTACGTGGCGCCCTCTATTCCTTTTTTTAAATTGTTTTTACTATAATTCAGAACCACTCCCTTCTCCACTGTCAAAAGCTAGCGGCCGCACACCAAAATATCTACGGGTACGTATAGTGATAATTGCGTCAACGCTAACTCATCTTATTCCGTTGCACGATTTTCACGTCACAACCACCAGCCCACTTCCTTAGTGACTCTGCCGCAACTACTGCATCAAATCGTTTATAACCTTATATACCTTTGAGCGACACAATTTTATATCTGTCATTTCTTAATACTAATTTTATTTCATAGGGCCCTCGAAATTTCAATTTTAACTTCCTTTTTTCATTTTTCTCAATTTTCTCCGCTCCGTTCCACAGAACCAGATCATTAACGGTATATTTAGCACTTTCCTTTCTTTTCTTGTTGAATCTTTTCTTCATTCTTTCAGCTTGTTTTTGCATTTGAACTCCTACAATCCAATCGGATTCCTCTAAGTAAGCTATTATTTGGGGATTTCTGCTTAGAGCATTGACGTGTTCCATCATTTTTCCTGGTCGATGCAAAATTTCGAAGTCATATTCCTGAATTTGCAACCACCATCTAGCAACTCGAGGAGTAATATCTTTTTCCGTGAATGTACTTCGAACTGCAGAGCAATCTGTCAAGATTTTAAAATGAATACCCATTAAGTATATGCGAAAACGTTTTACAGATTCAACCACTGCCAAAGTTTCTAGATCATAACTGTGATATAATGACTCATCTTTACTAGTTGTTCTACTAAAGTAAGCATTTATTCCTTTTCATGATACTGTAGAATTATGCCGGCTACCCCTTTACTACTTACATCGCAATGTAATTCTTTATCTTAGAAATGTATATCGTTCAGCTCATAAAAGGCACTTATTTGTTTATTTCCCCAAGTCAAACTTACATTTTTCCTCAACGGTTTACTCAAAGGTTCTGCTTTACTCGCAAAATTATTTACGAATTTTCTAAAGTAACTATTTTATTATCTCCAGGCCTAATACCTTCAGTGCTAATTTTATATCCAAGATAGTTAATACTAGTTGCAAAGAAATTACACTTCTCTAAATTTAATTTTAAATTTTCCTTTCCAAAGATTTTAAGCACGGTTTCTAAAATTTCTAACCCCTCTGCTATGTCTGTAGAAGATATTAAAAAATCGTCCATGTATGCAAGAACTAACAATTAACCTTTGAAAAGTAGATGGTGAATTTTCCATACATCCTAGATCTCGCGTATTTTTAGCCAAACAGTTTTGATATTTCTCTAAAAGTTTAAAGAGTATGTTTCGAAAATACTCATCAATGTTTCCAACATTTATTTCAATGAAATTGACCTTTCTAACGTTTATAGTTTCATTTTCGATTTGTATATGGGTTGATATTTGTTTTGCCGCATTTACCTCGTTATAATAATAATAATATAATAATAATAATAATAATAATAATAATATAATTTATTTTGCTTAGAAAAATATCTTTACAAAAAGTAGTTGGTATTCGAGTTTGTACATTTCATTATATTTTATTTAAACGTTAAGTACAAATGCGCGGAGTTTTAAGGAGCTGTTGATGAAGTTGAAGATGTCGAACATTTTCTTGCTTGAAAGTTCGCCTAGTAAGGTGCTTAAGTCCGGACAAGGTACTGTGGCTGTGTGTTTTTCTAGGTACATTGATCTGAAAGCAGAGTAAATTGGGCATGACAGGAGGAAGTGGACTAGGTTGTTAGGTTCGTTTTTATTGCATACGTCGCAGATTTTTTCTTCGTCGAAGATATGACGGTGTCCGTCTTGGAAGATGAAGAGTTTATTGGGATTTGATATACGTAGTCGGGTTAAGGAATGAGTGATTTTGGATGGAACTTCGAAATTGAAATAGAGTGTATTTGTGAAGAATGTTTTGTAGAGAGGATTATAGCTTGAGAGTGCAATTCGCTTTGTATCTTCACTGTACAATGTTTCATTATATGCTGTAAGTATGTTGTTTGTTTCATTTTTCAGCTTTATGAAATTTTGTTCTTCCCATAGCCATTGAAAGTTGGTCTTGTTAAGTACCTATTTCTTCCAGATATGTTGTCCAGTTAGATTTATTGCATTCTACTGGGGAATTAGGTGATTTTTTTCCAAGTATAACTAGTCTGTTATAGCAGATTTTGACGTATCGAGATTCTTGCATTAGCAAAATTTTGTACCACCATGCCAAGACTTTTTGAAGAATGATAATTTCTAGTTTTGGCTGCCCTGTTTCTCTTCTTATCAAGTAGTTGGGAGTGTTTTTCGGCCAAGATAGTACGGATTTGAAGAATTGGGATTGGCCTTTTTCTACTGAGTCTAGTTGCGAGAATCCCCAGATTTCGGCTCCGTATAGAATTGTAGGTACTAATACAGAGGAATATAGTTTACAAATTGTATTCCAGTCGTGTACCCCAGTTTTCAGTAGTATATTTTTTGTACTTCCCGTGATCTTGCTTGCTTGAGTTAATTATTGTGAAACATTTTCTGTGAACTTTCCAGAGGATGTGAAAGTGGTGCCCAAATAAGTATATTTATTTGTAAATGTAACTTCCGTTTCTTGGCATGTATATAGTAATCTTCTTTTTGGTGGTCTTCCTCGGTGGAAATGCATTATTTTAGTTTTGTCAGTGTTCACACTTAAATGCATTTGGTCACAGTAGTCGGAGAGCGCTTGTAGTTTGTGGTGGATGTCAATTGGTGAGTTGGCGAATATAACTAGGTCGTCTGCGTATTGGAGTGTTAGAATATCTTGGTTATGGTTTATGTAATAGCCCTCCATGTTTCTTGCTCTGAAGAATGTCTCCAGTTGCGAGATGTAAAGTGCAAAAAGTAACGGGCTTGTGCACTCGCCTTGGAGGACACCTTTGGATATTTTAATTTCTTCTGAAAGTTTGTTCTCTAGACAAATTTGCATCATTGCATCGGAGTAAATATTTTTTAATAGTCTTACTAATTTTCCGCTTATACCTAGGTTGAATATATGTTGCCATAAGATGTCATGAGGTACTGAGTCAAATGCTCTACTGAAGTCTACAAATATTGCGTAGATTCCTTTCTTGTCTTTTATAAATGATGTTTGTATTACTGAATGTAGTATAAAGAGATTATCAATACAGGATCTCTTCTTTCGGAATCCTGATTGAGCTTCGGGTAGAATATTAAAACTTTCTGTCCATGTTTGCATTCTATTGTTGATTATATAAGTAAATAATTTAGTCAGAGAGTTTAGAACTGCAATGCCTCTGTAGTTTTCCATTTTTTTGCAGTCACCTTTTTTGTGTATTAATGTTAATTTTATCTTTTTAAGTTTCATAGGTATATTTTCTTCGCTTAGGAATTCGTTAAATAAGTCTGTAATATATCTCTTCCATTCAAGTGGCAAATTTTTAAGTTGTTCATTTATTAGTTCATCGATGCCTGGGCTTTTGTTGATTTTTAGTTTGAACAGAGCGAAATTAACTTCCTGTATTGTTATTGCAGTGTCCATGTATGGGTGCAGAACATCTATAAATGATTGATTAAGAGGAAATTTTTCGCCGTACCATTCTTCAAAGTAATGTTTCCACTCGTAAAGATCAATTGGATTAGATTTATATCTTGTTGGGTTAACCTTTTTTATGATTTTCCAGAACTGGGATTGCTCGTTTATGGCTACTAGTTTATTTTGCATTTCTTTCTTATTATTGTTTTTTTGCTCTGTAATATATATTTTGTACGCTTTCTTTAATTCTACGTATTTGGTAACAGATTCTTTGGAAAAATTTTTCGTTTTGCAGGTTCTCAGTTGCTTCCTAACGCCTGTTTTGAGCTCTTTGCAAGTTTTGTTGAACCATACGTTTTTAGGAATATAATTTCCTGATATTTTTATTTTGTTTTTTATTCCTATTTCTGTTGACACTTTATCTACAGCTTTGACGAAGTAATTGTATTTATTTTCGATGCTATTAGGCAGATTAGCGGTATCCAGTTGTTTGGCTAGTTCTTGTGTAAAACTAGATGCTTTTGCTTCGTCCCATGTTATTTTTGTTTTAAGTTTCCATTCATCATTTTGCTGTATATTGTCAATTTGTAGGTTTATTTTAACTGATTGAATCAAGTGGTCGGAGATGAGTACATTATCTAATACTTCAGAGTCTAAAACAATAAGTGTGGCTCTTAAGTCCACCCAAACAAAATCTATAATACTTTTCCCGTTTGTTCCTACGAAAGTGTAGTTGGCTGGTGTATCACTCAGTGTTCTTCCATTTAAAACGTATAGGCTATTTTCTTCCATTGCTGCTGTTAACTCATTACCTTTTTTGTTCTTTCTTCTGTCCATGCTGCTTCGTGACGCGGTTAGATTTGTGTTTCTCATTAAAATATTTTCGCATTGATTAGTTTCGCCTATCCAAGCATTGAAATCTCCTCCAGCTATTAGTGCGTGATGAGGGTACGTCCTTATTAAATTGTCAATCGTTTCGGAATACATATTTAGTAGTGTAGGGTAGTCGTAGGATGGAGAGAAATACGTTAACCCTAGAATAAAATTTTCAGTGGTTGTTTTTACATTAAGGAATATCCAGTGGATTTCTTTTTCTAGAATTTCGGCGCTGATAGTACCTGGTTTTAGTAATATTAGTAAGCCCCCAATGGCTCTGCCAGTACTAGCCTCTTTTGTAGCTGCCTGTTCAAATTTTATGTATTGGTTTAAAAATTGTGGGTTTTCTTTTATATTGTAGCTCAGCCAAGTTTCTGACAAGCAAATTATTTGATGTTCTAGCATAGTATTTTGCTCCGAGGTATTAAGTTTAAAGATGTTATTGAAACCTTGGATGTTCCAAAACATGATTTTGTTACACGTATTAATTTTCGTTGTTTGAGGTTTTAGTTTTTTGAAGTTTGTGTTCTTTGTCTTGTTTTAATATGCAAGTCGAGAGGCCCTTGTTTCGGCAGATTTTTCTTTTTTGTGCTTTTTTGAAAGAGGATCGCCTTTGCACTAGAGGTAGGTGTTCCATTTCGCTCGCCATCGGAGTCAGCAGTTGGTTCTTCTTGCATTAAATTCCCTGTAGATCCGTGGGCAGTGTTGGCGTTGGTTTTTTCATTGGTTTTTAGTATTTGGCCTTGTGTTTCGTTTGAGTTTGGCAGTTCTTCATGAATATTTTCAGCCTCGTTGTAGATTGGCGCAAGATGACCTAGAGAAAGGGACCGTCTTGGCTCAAAGTTTCTGTTAGTGGTTTCATTGTCATAGCTTAGATATTCACCATTTGTGTCCTCAGTGAAATCTTTTGCCTTGTATGGTTTCCCGTTTATATAGAGCGTATTTTGATTTAGATTAACTTTATAGCCCCCTGCTTTTGCCTTTTTTAAGTGAGGTTTTAGAGTTTTTCTTTCCTCAAGAACCATCGGCGTAAAGTCCTCTTCTATGTAAATGTCAGTTCCTTTCAGATTTTTTGAGTTTACTAAGATTTCTCTTTTAATTCTTTTAGAGTTCAACTCTACTAGTATAGGTCTTGTTCTGGTGTTGTTATATCTACCCAATCGTTTCGCGACTTCGAGATTTTCCAGTTTTGTATTAGTTAATTTTAGTGTTTCTGTTATTATTTTTAGAATTTTTTCGTCGACAATTTCATGTTTTTCTTCAATAATTCCAAAAAAAATTAAATTTTTCTCCCGTAGTTTTCTTTCTAAGTTTTCTATATTTGTATTTTTATTTTTGAGTTCAGTTAGAATTTGATTTATTTGTTTTTGATTATTGTTACAGGTTTTATTAAATAAATCGATAGAGTTTTGCATTTTTATAATATTTTGGTTGATGGGAGTTAGTAAATCTTTAATGTCATCAATAGAGGCCATGATGTAGGTTTATTTGCTTAGTTTTAATTTTTAGTATAGTTGAGAACACTGATTGTTTAATTTAAATATTAAAGCGGCAAGTGAGAGCGCGTTAATTACTACTACTTATCGCGCGACCTTGACTTAGGCGACTGCTATGAATGGACGGTTTTTTGTTTGTGATACACTGGTTTGCCACGGTTTCACTAATGCTTTTACACAGAACTAGATTTTAGCACCATCGTTGCACAGTTTTCAAAAAATTAGGTTGAGATAGTAACTGAATTTTCGACTTAAAGTACAGAACGATTAACAGCCGACTTAACTCTTACAAGCAGTCATACCAACGATCATTTACCTCGTTATGTACGAGCATATCAATAATAATACATCTAACCATCACTTCATTCATAGTGAAAGATGCACGAACTTCTCCTATGTTGATTATTTTAACAAATCTTTTTCACTGTTTTATTTAACAAGTTATTAAATGATTTTCAATCAATGTTTTTAACACTGACTACTCATTTGCACTTGATTCATTACCACCATTATCTTGTATGCACCACTAATGTTTTCTTTTAGACATATTTAATGGAACTCAATATAACTTTGTAAAAGCGGGTTTTGCAACCCCACTTCTGAACTGTTAGAGACAGGGAATATTTAATATCAAAAATAAATGTGTATAACTCTTAACAAATATCTTTATGTTCGTTCTTGCCGTTCTACCTTATGCAGTCAATTTATTTACTTACTTATTTAATTACTTATTTATTTTAAACGGACAAGCGTCCACTATACATTTAATGGGTACATACAAAATTGTATTCATAAGATACAAAAAAATATTGACATAATAATTACAATAAGATAATATAATATAATACCACAAGTATTAATAATATAATTTGAAGCATTTCTACACGAATTTTAGTTTATTTTTATACATCTGCAAAGATATATTATTTAAATCTACATCAATTTCAATATTATTAAATTCTCGCATAATCCTGCTTATAGGAGAATGTTAAATATAATTTTTATTAGAAAAATGTATATGAAACATATATTTCCTCCTAGTAGTGGAGTAACGAACATTAAAGTTAACATAAGATGATAGCAATAGGGGACATTCAATACAGTTATTTACTAATCTATAAAGAAAAACTAAATCAATGTATTTACGGCGTTCTTTAAAGACGTTATATTTAAACAATTCAAAATAGCATCATAAGATGCATTTTGGAATAAAGATGTAAATTTGAATCTTAAGGTATGTAAAAATTTATTTGTATACTTTTAAGGGCATTCTTATGAACATCATAATACGGAGACCAAACTATGCACAGTAATCGAGTGTTGGTCGTACTGATGTAACATATAGGGTTTTTAATGAATTAATATTTTTGAAATCTCGAGTAAATCTAGTAATAAAACCTAGTACTCTCAATGCTTTCAACTTTATGTATTCTACATGGTTATTACATCCCAAATCAGGACTCAAAATAATACCTAAATCTTTTACTGTGTCTAATCTATTTAGCACTTGGTTGTTGAGATAGTAATTAAATTTAATAGGGTTTTGTATCAGATGAAAAATCATAAAGTCGCATTTATTGATATTTATTAACATTTGGTTTTCCTCACACCATACTATTAAATTGTCTAAAGAATTTTGAATAATTTGACAGACACCAGAAGAGGTAATTTCTAAAAAGATTTTCAAATCATCAGCAAACAATAAATAATTAACATTGCCTAAAATTTTACCAAAGTCGTTGATGAAAAAAGGAACAGTAGGGTCCCTAAATGGGAACCTTGTGGCACACCAGAAAATGCCTCAAACTTACTAGACAATGTTGAATTAATTTTCACCATTTGTGTTCTATTAGTTAGATAGCTTCTAAACCAATTCAAAATTGGTCCATGAACAACAAAATAAAATAATTTACGTAGATGAATTTCATGGTTATAAAAGGCTTTCGAGAAATCAGCATAAATGGTATCGACTTGACAACATTTCTTGAAAGCATTTATAATATATTGATAAAATGACAGTCGATTTGTTTCTGTAGATCTACCTTTCAAAAAACCATGTTGTTCAGGAATTAAGGTACTTTTCAATAGAGGTGTCAATTTATCACAAACCAAACTTTCCATAACCTATAGTTCTCTACATTATTTTTATCACCAGATTTAAAGACTGGAATAACATAACTACATTTCAGTAAATCTGGAAAGAGGCCCATATGAAAGGATCGATTGAATAAAATATAAAGTGGATAACACAATGATGAAGAACATTTTTTTATATAACAAGGGGGTATTTCATCAGGACCGCTTCCCTTACAAACATCTAATTTATTTAACTTTTGTAAAATATCTTCAACTGTAACACTAACATTACAGAAATTAACTGCATAATAAACTTCATGTGTATTTTTGGACATGGTATCAGAATTTGGTGTATGTGTGTATGTATATCTTACATAATCCCAAATTAAATACCACAAAATTATGCAACTTATGCTATAATATTCAACATAAATTAAGGTTCATTAACACTATATTAAAACGATTGATAATAGCTTTTGTTTTATCAAATCGACTTTTATCATACCCAGTGTTTTTAGTTGTATTCTTAGTTGCTTCATTTCGTACTTGAGTCAAATCAGTTGGTTCATCTGAATCATTACCTAACAGACTCAGAGGTCTAGCTGACTTTCCAATGAAGAGCTCTAAAGGGACTTGCTTTAGTAACCTTGTTAATAGTACAATTTATTGCTAGCTGAATATCTTCTAAGGTATTTTGCCGTGTATTATCCTTACTCCTTTCAACTGCGGTTAGCATAGATTTTAGCATGCTCATAATTCGCTCAGCTTGTCCGTTTGCTCTACTAGTTTCGGTTGCAAATAAATGTAGTTTGATATTACGTTTGTTACAAAATTCATTGAAATCCTTCCCAGCGAAACACCGACCTTAATCAGCTATAATTCTAGCGGGTGTTTCGAATAACGAAACAGCATTTTTAACAGCTTTAATACAGTTTTTAATATTAATTTTGGATAACTGAAAGAGTTTGTGTAGTCGGCACTTGATGGAACATTATAACTAATAGTTTAAAAGAAAATATATCACTTGATTATTCCACAAAATTTATTAAACGTAACGATCGTTTCGTCCTCTCGGACATCATCAGACAAAATAATACAATAAGAAGACAGGTATATATACATAATACAAAACATGTTGAGAAGGGGGGAGTTGTTTATGTCGAGTTGCTCATTAACGATGTTTTTCCCAGAATTTACCGCCTTCCTGATTTCCAAATTTTCCAAAAGGTTCAACCGGAACCCTTTGTCCGCTACATGGAGAACTTCAAAGTCACCGTTAAAAAAATGGTTGTTTACGATACAGTGTTCTGAGAAACCAGTGGTACAGTTTTGTTTGTTTATGGCACTCATGTGTTCTTTGATTCTGCATTTGAAACTTCTGCCACTTTGGCCTATATATAGGGCATTACAGTCATTACATTCAATTTTATAAATTCCATTCAATTCTGATTTTGAACATTTTCGCTTGTTGTTAACTAATATTTTACCTAAATTGTTTTTGTTTACTATTATAGTTTTGACGTTAAATTTTGCTAGTTTGCGAGAGATTTTTTTCTGTTGTTCCGGGAATGTAATTCAAAAAATGCTATTTAGAATTAGCATCAAACATTTTACATCTGCAGTAAATTTTGGAGGATATTAAATTTCTATTTTTTGTTCTTATCAAATTATCTATAATTTTTGGGCTATAACCATTATTCGCTGCAATATTTTTGATTATGTTTACCTCTACATCGTAATCAGATGGGCTCAGTGGGATTGAAAGTAATCTATGAATCATGCTATGAAAAGCTGACATTTTAATTGAAAAAGATTGATTCGAGTCGAATGGAATAATGGCGTCCGAAAAAGTCGGCTTCCTAAAAATTTTGAATTCTACCCTATAATTGGTTTTACTTACGGTTAAATCTAAGAAGTTAATAGAATTGTTTAGTTCTCTCTCTACAGTAAACTGGATTTTACAATTTATACTATTTATAAATTCCAAGAACATACTAAATTGTCTTTCAGTCCCTTTCCAAATGCAGAAAACATCATCAACATATCTACACCAGAAGTTGATTAAATTTTTAAATTTAGTGTTTTTCATAATTAGATTTTCAAAATGACACATGTAAATCTCAGCAAACAGCGCTGATAACGGTGAACCCATTGGCAAGCCTGAATCCATTTTATAGAATTTATCTTGGTATTGGAAATAATTTTGATCCAAACATATATCAACAACTGTAAAGTACCACTGTATCGTAAACAACCATTGTTTTAACGGTGACTTTGAAGTTCTCCATGTAGCGGACAAAGGGTTGCGGTTAAACCTTTTGGAAAATTTGGAAATCAGGAAGGCGGTAAATTCTGGGAAAAACATCGTTAATGAGCAACTCGACATAAACAACTCCCCCCTTCTCAACATGTTTTGAATTATGTATATATACCTGTCTTCTTATTGTATTATTTTGTCTGATGATGTCCGTGAGGACGAAACGATCGTTACGTTTAATAAATTTTGTGGAATAATCAAGTGATATATTTTCTTTTAAACTATTAATTTTGGAGGTATGATGTAATAAAACATATTTCGTAAACGCATCTACCATTACAATCACATATTCTTTAAGATCGTTGTTACCACTTAATTTACCAGTAATGTCAATATGGACAGTATGCTATGGTATAGCTATCTTAGGAAGGGGGTGCATTTTTGCTTGTACCTTACCGAAATTATTCTTTTAAACTTTGCAATTCAGGCAATTATCGACAAATTTTCGTACGTATTTGTTCATTTTCTCAAACCAGTAATACTCGTAAATTTTATGCAAAGTTTTCACCCACCCCAGATGAAAAATTGATTCGTGGACATTGTTTATAACTGACCACCTAAAAGCTCGGGGTACAACAAGTAAACTTCGAGTTTTGCCATATCTTTGAATATTTCGATATAATATCCCGGAGCGAATTTCAACTGACCACCTGAAAGCTCGAGGTATAACAAGTAAACTTCGAGTTTTGCCATATCTTTGAATTTTTCGAAATAGTATCCCGGAGCGAATTTCATAGGTTTTTAAATTTTCATTTTCGATTTCATTATTTTGGATTTGACTATCAACTAACAATACAGTTTTTATTAATTAAAAATACGAGGTTATGAATACAAAAATTATTACAATATGTATCGTCTTACTTCGACAGTGGGCTATATATTACTGTTGTTGGCTGAACTGCCGGTGTGCTACACTCAAGCCGGCTAAAAATCAATGACTCTCAAAAGTTCTTAACATATGCCGCCCGCCTTGGAGACCTTAGCTCCAAAATAAACAAAAGGAGCTTATGAATTTAATGGTAATACACACACTTTTGATACATGCCGTTTAAATTCACCATTTTGCATTTTTACACTGATCACCCTGGTGACGCCGTCTGATCCTGGGTGAAGATACGTTATGCGTCCGAGACGCCATCGTAGTGGTGGTAAGTTGTCCTCTCGAAGAACGACGAGGGCTCCAACTTCTAATTGCACAACTGAGGACTGATGCCACTTGGGGCGCTGTTGGAGTTGCTGGAGGTAGTCCTTGTGCCATTGCTTCCAGAAATTATTGAATATCTGCAGCTGTCTCTTATCTCGGTAATCTGTTTTAGGTATTGTCTTGAGTGAGTCTCCTATTTGAAAGTGTCCATGAAAGTAAGGGGACAAATCATTTGGGTCATTTGAAATAGTGATATGGGACGGGAATTTAAACAACTTTCAATTTGTATTATGATAGTATTCAATTCCTTGTAAGTCAAATTAGCTGTGCCGATAATTCTAGTCATGTGGAATTTTGTAGACTTATGGCTGCTTCCCATAATCCACCAGAGGTTGGAGCTCGTGGCGGTATCATTTGCCATTGTATTTTATCCTTGCCAAATTGAGTGGCTATTTGTTCGTGATTATCATCCAGCATTGTTTCAAGTTCCTTTAACAGATTTTTTTTTGCGCCAACAAAATTTGTTCCGTTGTTGGAATATATGATAGCGTATTTTCCTCGGCGACCTAAAAATCGATAAAGACAGTTCATCGATGATTCAGTACTTAGATCTCAGGCTAGTTCTAAATGCACTGCTCTTGTCGATAAACACACAAAAATACATAAGTAGGTTTTTATGAGTTTTTTGCTTCTGTAACCTCCTTCCTTTATGATGAAATGATCTGCGTAGTCTATTCCACAAGAATGAAATGGTCTCGTAGGAGTTACTCGTTCTTCTGGTAGATTTCCCATTAAATATTCGATTTGAGTTGGTCTAGCTCGAAAACACGTGATGCACTTATTTATTAATTTTCGAGCAACATTTCTCTCACTTAAAGGCCAGTAACGTTATCTCAGTGATGCTAGTGTAGTTTGACAACCTGCATGCATTAAATTTTTGTGCTCTTCAACTGTTATTAGCTCCGTTAATGGATGTTGAGGTGCTAGAAGAATTTGATGCTTATTGTTCTAATTCAGATTTGCATGCTTTAATCTTCCTCCTACTCTGATTATTCCCTTCTCGTCTAAGAAAGGGTTTAAAGATAACAGTTTGCTATCCTTTTTTATTTGTTGCCCTTCGAATAAGAGTTTGTGTTCTTTGCTGAATGTTTGTGACTGCATTTCCTTTATTAGTATGGTAGTAGCATTTTCTAACTTGTTGACACTTAAATTGCCCGTTTGTATACTTTTATAAGTTATGCATTTAACAAATCTGAGAACTCTGATTAAATTATGCAAGCTTGAATATTTCTTGAAATATGAAGACGCAAATGTTGTTATGAGTGTAAATGTGAACCCCTTCTTTGATTCGGGTATTTCTTCTGGTAGCTTGTGATTTTTTTGCCACTTATTTGGTGATTCTTCTAATCTTAGTGAGCCATTCCACCATAATGTTGAGTGTTTCATTGGTTTTTGTGTTAGTCCTCTTGTCAGAAGATCTGCGGGGTTATCCTTTGAATTGACATGACGCTAATCAGTTGAACTGGTTAATTCTTGTATTTGGCTAACCCGGTTTGCTACAAAGGTTTGCCAATGACTAGGCGATCGGTTTAAACAAGCTAATACTATTTTTGAATCAGTCTAAAATTAGACCTTGTATTCATTTTGCAATATTATGTTCAGTTTGGTATATAGCTGCGCTAAAAGTACAGTTGCACATAATTCTAATCGTGGTATGGATTGCTGTTTAAGAGAAGCTACTTTTGTTTTGGCACAAACTAAGTGAATTGATACTTGATAGGATTTGTTTGTTGTCTTGAAGTAAATACAAGCACCAAATGCTCTTTCTGAAGAATCTGAGAATCCGTGTACTTCAAAGTTATGAGGTTCGAGTATTGTTATAACATTTCTGTTGATTTTGATTCTTTCTAAGAAATATAACTTTTGCTTGTATTTTTCCCACATGGTATGTAGGTTCATGAGTAAGGTTTCATCCCAGTCTAGCTTTTGCTGCCAGATTTACTGCAGAATGATTTTTGCCATAATAGTTATCGGTGCTATTAGTGGATCAAAAATGATTGCAATTTCAACGAGCATTGATAGCTTGGTTATCTTATTTGTGTTGTTCTTTAAAGTATATTTAAAAATATCCTGTGAAGGTTGCCATATCATTCCTATAGTTTTTACAGCTTCTTGTTTATTTAGATCAAGAGTTTCACGTTGTTTCTCATGTTGTTGAATTTTGTTTGTGAGTTTGATATCATTTGAGCACCATTTTCTTAATCTAAATCCATAAGAAAGTAATACTTCTTGCAGTTCTTTTTGCATTATTTCGGCTTTAGCTGCTGTTTCAAATCCTATTATAAGATCATCAACGTAAATGTTTTCTTTTATTATCTTGCTAATGGCTGGTTGTGTATGTGCCGCTTCTACAGCTATTTTTAGTAAACATCTTGTAGTTAAGTATAAAACTGAGGCTGTACCATATGCCACGGTTAGTAATCTAAATAATGTTAAGTTTTGGTCCTTTGAATCGCGCCATATGATTTTATGTAAATTAGTGTTATCTTGAAGAACTCTGACCATGCGATACATTTTCCTAATGTGTGCTGTAATCACTATGTTATGCATTCTGAATCTTGTAAGAATTGTGAATAAGTCTGGTTGCACTGTGGGACCTACCATGAGAATATCATTTAGTGAAAATCCAGTATCTGTTTTGGCAGACCCATCGAAAACCACACGCAACAATGATGTGAGGCTGTATGGTTTGAGTATTGCATGATGTGGTAGATAAAATTAGATTCCTTCTCCTTCGTTATGTGTTGCCGCTAATTCTAGTGACGTGAGTGGGCCGGTCGGCTATCAGGCTATGCGAAACAGCGATATTTGTATCATTTTTTACTATATTTTGGAAAATACGTGTTCTAAAGGAAGGATTTCTTTAAAAATATATGTAATATTAATTTGTTATTAATAATATGAAACATTTCAATATATAAATCAAGTTTATTCATAAAAAAAAAACTAAGCAAAAGTGAAAATATCAAAATATAACACGTTAATAAATAAATGAATATAGAATATTAAAATAACAAAAATATTTTACAATGTTTGCAATTTTCGTTTTTTACATCCCTTCTGTTTTTCTGCTACTATTGCATTCGTTATTTGTTTACTGTAATTATTTAAAAAGATGTTAACAAAAATACGAACACATTGTTTGATTATAAATTGTACAGGTCTCGAACATAAACATAAGTCATCTATTTGTGGTATTATGTCATTATTTAATGCACTCACAATTAAGGCAAAAACAATAGATTTGTGCTCAGTTTCCTCTAAAAATTTATCTTCATGATTTGTGGAAATTATCTGATTGGAAATGGCAATGGAATGCATGCCCACAGTAATAATTATATCAGATGATACTGATAAACCACCTCTGGTTAAAGTTTTTAAATATTCGTGGTCTTTATTTGACGAATTTCCATTAATTAGAGCTATGCAAATATTACAATTTAAAGAATTTGAAATTTTAAATGTTGCGTACCCACAAATGTACATTAATGCAGACATATCTACATTAGAATGCATGTATTTATCGCTAATAATTACTAAATATTTATTAATTAATTTGGAAACATCAACATCAAAACTACCATGTGTCGGTAAAGGTAAACTATTTAGGGAAAATTTTATAGCACCATAACGAGCGGAAGCTATTCCAAGAAGACTTTTGACTCGTAATTTTTTTTCTGCTTCCATTATTTGTTGTACTCCAATGTTATAGTTTCCTCCAGAAAGTTGTCTATATCTTCCGAAACGTCGCTCCAAATTGTCTGTTTGGAATTTGCCTGCATTATTAGAGAATTAGAAATTATTTTAGATACTAACTTAAAAAGAACATTATGTAGGTACTAATATAATTGAATATCTTATATTTCTTTTAAGGCGAGCCTTAGTGAAGAGTACTACACTGTGTTATTATTTAATTATGAAAATAATAATTTTATGTGTAAATTTAAGAACTAAAACTTGAATGTAAAATCCGGCACGCTTCTCAATAGAAGAAATTCAGTTATATTCGTATAATAGATTTCCCACTTACCTGTGAGTACATATGGAACTTTGAGAGAATTCAATGCGTGTTTAATTAAATTAATTAGTGTTGACGTAGAATAAAAAATTGCATTGTAAGTATCATTTGTTAGAAATCCTACATTTTTGGAAATATCTCTCCATTTATTTAACCAAATTTTAAAATTTTCTAAAAAAAATTAGCCGCTCATCATCAGCGGAAGTAAATGGAAATGCTGATTCATTTCTTTGAGACACTCCTTTGAAACAAGTTTTTATGTTGACTATAGTCCACCATTTTAGTATAATATTTAAAAATATTGCGGTGCCATTCCACTCATGATTTAAAATTAGAGCAGCAGAAGTTTTTTCATTAAAAATGTTTATTACTCGAGTTACATTTTGTCTTTCCAAATTTGTAGGAAAACACGATTTGTAATTTAAATTCGGTGCTAATTTCACAAATTTTTCTGAGTCTCTTTTATATAATTCTCTAATATCAGAAAATTTGGCATGATATATTTGTGTGTGGTCTTCGAAACCCGGAAATACAAATGTTTTGTTTACATCTTTTAAATTTATCCAATTATTTCTGATATTTTTAAGAATGTGAACAGTATCGTACATTGCGAAAATTGGCTCTGAAATGCCCTCAATTTGAAACTGCACACTATTTTCTGTGTTTTCACAAAATTTAGAAAACATATTTCTATTTATTCCATTGTTATCTGATATAACACATAAAACGTGAAATCCACAAGAAGTCAGCAACATTATCGCGGCTGTTGTCATTTCGTATAATTCTTCACTATTAACATTTTTCACAGGGTTCAAAGATATAATGTGTTTCATATTTCCAAAAGCGCTCGAAATCAAAAAAGCTTGTACTGTTTTTGCTTCAACATTTTTGGCGGATTTATTTTGTGCAACCCCTGTTAATTTCCCACCTCGATACTGAGTAGCAGGATTAACGTATATTTCGTCTAATTGCAAAATAACGTATTTTTCAAAAGGTGTTACGGTCTTGCTAATTTCGTTTAAAAAATGTTGATTCTCTTCAGTTGTTTTTGTTGAAATTTTTAGCGAGGATGATAATTTTTGTAGGTATTTAGGGTGGGGCAAACATAGTAAATTATTTTCTCTTATTGCTGAATAACATGACACTGATTGATAATAAATCATGAAAGACCTTAAAATCATTTTTACGGAATATCTTTTATGAAGCATGAATATAAGATCAAATTGTTCGGAAAGAAATTGTACATGCTCGTAAATGTCTTCATTATCATCGTCATCACATTCACGAATAAGATTCTGTAGACATAATAAATTATTTTCTACAGTATGCATCAAATAGCCTTTATTTGGTTTTAAATTGTCAAATGGTTGCGATAATAATTCTAATAATTGATCCCATTTCGTTATATTTTTAAAATTATTAATATGATTGAGAGGTATAATAAAATTTTCCGAATTAATTGTAGTGTTTAATGTCGATGATATTTTAATATTAATTGTAATTATCATTTTTTCAAAATTTATTTTATAAAATATTATTTCATTTTCAGTTGAATGGTGTAACCATTGAAATTTTGAAATCACCTGCTGCAATTTTTTGTTTATGTTGGACGAAATATCAGACAATGATTTTATATTATTTTCTTCAATTAATATAGCTTCCTTGCGCTTTTCATTTTCTTTGATTTTCTTTCGCCTAACTTCAGGATCTTGTCTGACATGTTCAGGAGAAGATAAATAGAATGGCAAGTTTTTAATATAGCTTCCTTGCGCTTTTCATTTTCTTTGATTTCTTTCGCCTAACTTCAGGATCTTGTCTGACATGTTCAGGAGAAGATAAATAGAATGGCTAGTTTGGAAAAATTTGAGGTTTTGCTGTTTCAATTAATTTTGGTCGTTCCGAAGAATCTGTAGGTTTTATTATATCTGAGTCGTAAAAATATTTTATACAAACTACACTATTTTCATTCGGATACCAATTTTGTCGTGGAATTTTTTTAATCCATTGTTCTCGTTTTTCTTTACACTTCGGAAATTTGAAAACACTTACATACCCTGCATTTGAACTTTTATAATTACTTGTGCAAGCAGGAACACAACACTTTGCAGGCATATTTATTAAATAAATAAAAATTAACAATTAAATTAAAGTCAGAAGAACAAATAATATTGTTAACAAAGATAGAAGATGAGCGAAACCTCTCGAAATGATTTACGGAATACATAAAGCAGTAGCGCTAGCGACACAGCGACAGCCGGCAGTCGGCCCACTCGCTTTGTTGCCATTTAATACATGCTCCGGCCTGGTATCTATAGTACGCCCTGGACGTACTCATTCATGAACATTTGATATTGCTCTTTGAGTTTTCGGATAATTTCTAATTTTTTCTCTAAATTATGAAACCTTTTTATTGCTAATTCGGTTGACTCACCTAGATTATTTTTGTTTAGTTTCAATGGTGGTCTAACCACAAATCTTCCATTTATGTCTCGCGTTACATTTTTATTAAAATGATCCTCACAGTATGCTTCTTCTGTTGTTATCAAGGGTTTTGCATGTTGAGTGGCGATTCTCTAATTTCCATAATTGTTCAACTTTATTGTGAAGAAGTTTTATTGTTAGGTGACAAGAGAAATCACTGTTTTGCTTTGAATGTTCTATTGGTCCTGCTAGAATCCAACCTAACTTGTTTTTTTCTGCTATAGGCATATTTTGTCTGGGTTCTACTTGCCCTACACATATCAGATTCCAAAAAAGTTCTGTTCCTAATAATATGTGTACAGGAGCCGGTTTATTGTATGTTGGATCAGCAAGTTTAATTGAGCTAGGTATGTTCAAATTGCTTGGGTTTTTATGATATGATGGCAAGTTTTCAGTTATTTTTGATAATACTAGAAAATCTGCCTGAGATGTAAATCCGTTAAATTGTGTTTTTATTCGTGTGCTTGCGCGATATTTTACATAAATTGATGCCTGACTAATACCACTCACGGCTTGATCTATTTTTGTTTTCTTTAGTTTGAGACGTTCACATAAATCTTTTATGATGAAGTATAAATGCGAACCAGAATCCAGCAGAGCCCTTGCTTTGTGTTGAGTGCCTTTGCTGTCCTGAATAAAAACAATAGCTATTGAGAGAAGAACCTGATTTGATGTTTTCTGGCAAGAATTGCTGGCCAGTAAAGGTAAACTTGTGCTTGTTTCTGTTGCTGATTCACTTGTAACTTTTTTCTTGAGTTAAATGAAGCAACTAATTATGGCTCTTAACGCAACGACGACATTTGCTTGACTTGCAGTCGTTAGACATGTGTACCTCACGAAGGCAGTTCAGACATGCTTTTATTGATTTAATTTTCTTTATTCTATCTGCTACTGATAATTTTAGAAATTCAGTGCAGTGATAAATACCGTGCTCTTTGTTGCAATAAAGACATGTTATTAATGAATTTGTTAAATATTCTGATGCATTGCGTTGTTTGTTTATATTTATTTCCTTCATTGACTTTATAATTTGTTGCTGAGGTCCGTACATGACTTCTAAAATTTGTACATGGTTTGATAAAAATTGTACACGCTGACAGGGGTATAACTTCCACCAATAGAAATACCCAAACCATTCGTGATGTTTCTCTCCGCAATGAAGAGACCACACGGGAGGTCCGCAGTAAGAAGCGGTTGAGATGGACAGAAGAAATTGTGCAATGGCGGATATTGGTATATCTAGTATTACGAGTGAACTGAATAAACTTAAAAAAAAGCGAGCTTATTGAACTAATAATATCAAAAAAGCTCCCAGAAGCAGTCAGTGATAACTATACTCTGAATACCTACTTCCAGTCTTATTTTAAAAGTGAAGTGGAAAATGACAATTTTGTGGACGCTGGGGATAACCTTAAAGGTGACCCAATAGAACTCAGTGCAATTAAAGATAAATGTGCGATACTCGAAAAACTGAACTATCACTTAGAAAAAAGAGTACAAGATTTAGAACTAATTATACATCTCAGCAAAATTGATAAAAATAAAAGTGACAAAGCTATTAATAAGCCGGTATTAACTATCCACAACGAACAAACTCCGACATCTTACGGCGAGTCTGTAAAAAAACAAACTGTCGTGAGTGCCGATAATGCAAAAAAAACACGATAAATAAAAATAAACAAACTAACCTAAAAAATTAATCACAGTTAAACAGCACGGTCGGGATACAAATATTTCAGCTATACGCAGTGCTAATAAACACGCCTGGCTGTATGTGGGAAAAGTTCATTCTGAAATCACGGAAAATAATATAAAAACTTTTTAACCTCTAAATGTCCAGGCAGATTGTTTGAGGTAAAAAAAGTTTCCAATGATCAGTCTATGAACAACTCTTTTAGAGTACGTGCGGATTTCGATCTGCTGGAGACTCTCAATGACGGTAAATTCTGGCCAAAAGGAATACTTGTACGCAGATTTAAGTTTTTTGGCAGTCAGAATCAAGATCTAATGAAAAATAGTCAGCACAATAGCAGTATTCCAGGATCAGGACCACCGCACTCCATATCAAAGATGCAGTCTATACGGATTCTACATCAAAACATCCAATGTATTCGCAACAAAATTGAGGAGTTGGAGGTGTTCTTGCAGTCACAATCCTGTGACATTTTATGTCTTTCAGAACATTGGATGAATGAAAGTGAGAAACATGCATATAATATTAGTAATTTTTATAGAGCAAGTAGTTTTGAGAGACAGTCTTTTAAAAATGGGGGTGTAGTTATATTTTACAATCAGAAATTAGTTTGTGAAGAAATAAATTGTGTAAAAGAGTTTAATATTGAAAAGATATTCGAGTGCTGTGCTGTAAAATTTACAATCTGTAATGTTATTAATTATGTTTTAGTTTTATATAGATCCCCATCTTCCAGTGTAACAGAATTTTTAAGGCAATTAAATATGTGCCTCATAAAAATATTATATATATATATATATATATATATATATATATATATATATATATATATATATATATATATATATATATATATATATATTTTGTGATTTTAATATAGATTTCTTAATAGAAAATAATGAAAAGAAATTATTCCTCGATGTAATTAGATCATATAACTTTCGCTATGTTACCAACTCGCATAAGCAAAACAAGCAAAACCTGTGTGGATAATATTCTCACTAACAGTACCTATTTAACCTCCAATGTTATTCACAATAATCTGTCAGACCATTCGGCACAATGTATTGACATCGCATTAAAAACACAACCAACTATTGTGGGTAACTCATATTTTGAAAAAAGACTTTTTACTACTAGAAATTTAGATAACTTTATATTCAGTTTACAACAAGAAGACTGGTCAAATGTCTTCAATCTGAATGATGCCAATACTTGTTTTAATAATTTCTTAGAAACTTTTAAATATCACTTTGAAATAACACATCCGAAAGTTAGAATATCAATCAACAACAAAAATAAGAAATCCTGGGTATCAAATTATGTTAAAAATTAATCAAATAAAATGAAAAATTTGTTCGAACTATATAAGCTAGGGATTATAAGCAAAGAATGATACAATAATAATAAAAATAAATATCGCATATTCCTAAAAAATGTAAAAAAAAGACTTTCATGTTAAACAAGTAGAGAAATGCAACAATAATGTGTCGAAGGTATGGAAACTTATAAAAAATAATTTGAACGATAATAAGCCTAGAGATAAGATATCACAAATAACAAATGATAATAACGTTTCTGTAAATGATCCTTCAGATATTGCCAATACATTCAATAATTACTTCATACAAATTCCACAAAAACCAATAAAAGAGAGACCGATAAATTCAAATAGTGAAATTAACATCAATAATGACCAATGTAAGTCCTCAATCTTTTTAGACCCTGTAACTGTAGTCGAAGTTTTATCCGTAATATCATCATAGAGAAACTCGTTCTCTGCAGGCAATGATGAATTCTCTAGTAATTTGACAAAAAATTGTAATGAAATAATCGCACCACCTTTAACACACTGTATTAATTTGTCAATGTCGCAAGGAATATTTCCAGAGTCCTTAAAATGTATAAAAGTAGTTCCTATCTTTAAGAAAGGCGACAAATAGTCAGTTACGAATTATCGTCCAGTTTCTCTCGTGACAACATTTCACAAAATCTTTGAAAAAATAATGTTAGCTAGAATTTCATCCTTCCTTGAGAAACATGAGATATTGATAGAGGAACAGCATGGCTTCAGAGAAGGTCGAAGTACAACATCTACACTTGCAAACTTTCTGGATGCAATATATAGAAATTTTGACAATGGAAAAGACGTACATGGAATCTTTTTAGATTTATCCAAAGCTTTCGATTGCGTAAGACACGATATACTTCTTAACATTTGTAATAGCTATGGGTTACGAGGCACGTGCTTAAATTGGCTAAAATCTTATTTAGAAGGGCGAAAACAGCAAATATTTTGCAATAACTGTACTTCAGATTTTCAATTCATAGATTATGGAGTACCACAGGGATCTATATTATAAATAAATAAAATGTATATATTAAAATCAACACTTTTAGTTTAATTATTCCACAGAGTATACAAGAACATGTTTCCAAAATCATAACTGACTTGTCCAAATGGCTTGAAAGTATCAATTTGACTCTAAACGTTAGTAAATCTATAGCGATTAAATTTTCCAATGTAAAACGAACAGATAGTTTATTGATTCGCTGTCAAAATCATCTTCTACAACAAGTTGATTCTACAAAAGTTTTAGGAATTAACCTACATGAGAATCTAAATTGGGATTGTCATGTGGATGAAAGTTGCAGTACGCTTGCGTCACTGTGTTATCTAATAAAAAGAATAAGTATTTTAACAGGTCCTCATACTGCTAAAGTCTTTTACTTTGCAAAATTTTACTCAATCTTATGCTACGGCATAATTTTCTGGGGTGGTAGTCATGAAGCTGCTAGAATTTTTATGCTACAGAAAGCTGCAGTTAGAAATATTTTTCAACTTCCTTTCCGCTCGTCTTGTAAGGAAATATTTGCTAAAGAAAACTTACTAACTTCGCCTTGTATATATATCTACAATACGGTACTTCATATACGACAAGAACTAAATACTTTCCCAACCCACAGTGACATACATAATTATAATACTCGTGGTAAAAGTGGAATTATTGTCCCAAAAATAAATTTAAATAAATCTAATAATAACCCAAAGTACAACGGTTAAAAATTTTATAATAAAATCCCGCAATATCTGAAGGAAATAAATAATAATAAAAAATTCAAAAGTGAGCTTAAAATATATTTAATAAACAAAAGTTTCTATACAATCGATGAATTCCTAAATATAAAAGATTAACAAAAATGTATTTATTTGCGTATTTTAAATTTGTATGTTTTTTGACTTTTCCAAGATTATTATTATACGTAAAATGTTCATGATGTTTGTATTTTAAATTTGTTTTTTCTGACTATTCCTATACTAATGTATTTTAGTTTCTGGAAATAAAACTATTATTATTATTATCAGATTTTGTAACGTAGGTACTTCATTTTTATGAATATATAATAATAATAATAATAATAATAATAATACCATTGATTCTAGACTTACCTGTCAAACGGAATAATGTACTTGCTTGTCTAAGCCGTATATTATTTCTTAAATACCTGCAAAACGCAGAGAATTTGGCAATATAGAAAATAATAATAATAATAATATAAAAATAATAATAAAAATAATAATGCCGTGCTGATGACAGGCAGTCTGGAAATGGGGAAGGTGAACCGAGTGGCACCACCCGTAGACGACCCGGCGAGACAATAGTACACACTGACAGGGGTATAACTTCCACCAATAGAAATACCCAAACCATTCGTGATGTTTCTCTCCGCAATGAAGAGACCACACGGGAGGTCCGCAGTAAGAAGCGGTTGAGATGGACAGAAGAAATGAATACTTACATCTACCGCACTTACCTTTTAATCACTGAAATGGAAACCAACATTAAACCATATAGCGTAATGCTGCATTTTGCAATGACAGAACGATTCCCAGAGTTAAAAAGTAAATCAGTCCAAGACATCTTGGACCAGAGACGACAACTCTTCACTAACAACAGAATGGATCCTGAAATCATAAATAGGATTAGAGAAGATGTTTCCATTGAACTAGGCTTTATAGCAGAACAACGAGTTATAAGCGAAGACGGAAACATAACAGTAACATCACAAATAGATATGGCGTTAAATGAGGCTATAGAAGAAAGTAACTACGATGTAAAAGAAAAATTTAACAGAAACTACTTTCTATATAATGGAATGGACCCTACGCATAGACCAAAATTGAACAAGCTTATATATACTAAAGAAACCCAAAAATATATCGAAGCATGCAATGCACTGCTCGAAAGTAGAATACATGCAGAAAGCACGTTAACGGAGGTAATGGACATAATATATATTGGAGCAGTAACAGTGTTAGAACTAAATGAACAAACACCAAAATCGGGAGTAGTGCGCACAGGGAAAGAAAAAAGAATGCACCCGTGGGAAAGAAGGATTTGATATAAAATAGAAGAACTAAGAGTGGAAATTGCGATACTTACTCAGCACATGAAGGGTAACAGAAGTAAGAGAGTAATCAGAAGAAGAAATAGGATAACAGCTAAATACAAGAACGACAGTAACGTTACAATAACAGACATACTAGATTACTTGAAACAACAACTATCTGTGAGGGCCAACAGACTTAAACGCTACATGCAGAGTTACCGCAGAAGAACTGAAAATACTCTTTTCCAATCGAATCAAAAAGCTTTCTATAGAACGCTCACAAAAACTACGAGCAACGACGAAAACAACAACAAAGCAAGCCGCAAAAACTTTTTGGGAAAAAATATGGGCAACACCAACAGATCACAACCACAGAAACTCATGGATGCGACATGAGAAGAAAAGAGTAGATAAAGTAGAAATAATGCCTTTTGAATCTATTTCTCTACAAGAAGTTCAAATTGCAACAAGAAAGCTAGTGAACTGGAAGTCTCCGGGACCAGACGGCATCTATAATTTCTGGCTTAAAAAATTTAAGACCATGCACCAACATCTAGCAAGAACATTAACAGAGATCATTAAGAACCCTGAAAACACACCCAAAATACTGGCCCAAGGCATCACATACCTCCTCCCGAAGAATACTCCATCAAGCGATGACCCAGCACAGTATCGGCCAATCAAATGTCTTCCCACGGTGTACAAGTTAATCACATCCATCTTAGCAACAAAAATATACGACCATCTTGAGAAACACAAAATTCTAGCAGAAGAACAAAAGGGGTGTAGAAAGGAAAGCCAGGGATGCAAAGAGCAATTAATAATCGATACAATAATAACGGTAGAGGCTAAGAAGAAGAGAAAGGATCTATATGTGGCCTACATCGATTATCAAAAAGCTTTTGATAGTGTTCCACACTAATGGCTGATTGAGACACTACATTTGTACAAAATCCACCCATATATAATCCAATTCCTCCAAGAAACCATGAAGAATTGGCAGACCAACTTGCATATTCCCACCAGCAATCAGAGAAGCACAGTATCCAAACCTATTAATATACGCAGAGGAATATTCCAGGGTGATTCTTTGAGTGCTCTCTGGTTTTGTATGGCCTTAAATCCGCTCTCGACCTTGCTAACCCAAAAAAATGCGGTTATAAATCTCAAAATGGACTAAATAATTTTTCACACCTCATTTATATGGATGACATTAAACTAATAGCCGAATCCGAACAACATCTTCGTAAGCTACTCAAAACAACAGAAATGTTCAGCAACGACATAAAAATGCAATTTGGCATAAATAAGTGCAAGATCACAGGGATGAGGAAAGGGAAATGGGATAAAGCGAATTCTGATACTGTCACAAGTCAACCAGGAGACAAAATAGAGAGCATGAATAAAGACGATCAGTACAAATATCTAGGATTCCAACAAAATATGCTTACGGCTCAAAAGCAGATGAAGCAAGCAGTAACTGACAGAATGCTGACACGTGTAAAAGCCATACTTAAAAGCAAACTGTCTGCAAGAAATAAAACCTTGGCTATAAATACCTACGCCGTGCTTACGCTAACATACAGTTTTGGAATTCTAAGATGGACACGTACAGACCTAGAAGAACTCAACAGGAAACTGAGAGGCGCCTGCACAAAATATAGAGACCATCACTCTAGAAGCTCGATTGAACGCTCTCACCTACCCCGGACCTTAGGAGGAAAAGGAGTAATAGATTTGTTGAACGCGCATTATAAACAAGTATATAACTTAAAAAAATACTTTGCCGAAAAAGGCCAACAGAATAACAAATATAAAGAATTGGCAGCAGTGGATAACAACTACACGACTCTAAAAGACTCCACATACGATCCTCTTGAACAACTTATAACAGATACCCAGAAAGTTGATAATTGGAAGAGTAAAGAACGACATAGTACCTACATTCATAACATCACCAATGAAAACATTGACCAACAAGCAACGCATGCATGGCTCACTCAAGGTAATATTTTCTCAGAGACAGAAGGTTTCATGATATCTATACAAGACCGAGTTACTGCTACAAAAAACTATAAACGGTATATCATGCGAGACACTACAGTAAGAGACCAATGTAGGATATGCTCCCATAACGAAGAAACAATTGAATATTTGATTAGCGGATGTAAGGTTTTTGCACCAGAAGAATACACCACGAGACATGATAATGTTGCTAAAATAATACATGAACATCTTGCAAGGCAGATAGATCCAACCAGGACACAACAACCGTATTATAAATATAACCCTGAAAACGTCCTGGAATCAGATAACAGGAAGCTGTACTGGAACAGAACAATACTTACAGACCATACCATACGACATAATAGACCTGATATTGTTCTCTTCGAAAAACATCTGAATAAAGTATACATAATAGACGTAGCAGTACCACACGTGACAAACATTGTAAACACCAGAAATGAGAAAGTCAGAAAATATATAGAGCTTGCTACGGAAATGAAAGAACTATGGCATGTTGACAATGTTCAGATTATTCCCATAGTTATTAGAGCTACAGGTGAAATCCCAAAAGACCTACACGAAGCGTTACAATCACTATCGATGCCCAGAAACACATACATAGCCATGCAAAAGAGTGTAATATTAAGTACCTGCAGAATCGTCCGAACTGTCCTAGGTGAAAATGAAGCTCGACCAACATGAAGACAGACCAACAGCCGAACCTAAAAACAAAACAAAAACATTGTTAGTTTCTTTAATTTTGACATATTTTGACTTACCTTTTTATTGAAATTTTATTTTTGTATATACTTACCTTCAAAAGGTCGTTGTACAAATTTTAATATACCCTGCAGAGGTGAACAAAATAATAATAATAATATTGACTATCAACTTTCTGTTTCGAAAACGTTCTTTTAATAACGTCCTGGCAACCATGTAATTTGACGATGATATTTCTAGTGCTTGAATAACATTTTCTTCTTCATTCTTTAAATAAGATTTTAAATAATGAAATTTTCCTATTTCCGATAATTGAGTGTTATTGTGTACTAATGAATTGAATGTATCATAAAAATTGAGGCAGTCACTATACGAGCCAGCAAACGTTGGTAGATTGATTTGTGGATATTTTATTTGCGGCGTATGTTGAGGGTCACTGGTTTGTAGTGGCGCGTCATGAGTTGCAACCGACTAGCTCGCTTGGCAGTTGCTGTCGCTATATGTCGACCTTTGCCTATTATTGCGTAATACATTGTTTCAAACTCTTCTCGTTGTTCTTCTTCTGAATCCTCATCTGCTTCTATTTTTTTTTAATGATTCTATGCTACATTGAACATCTTGAAATTCTTCTCAACATTTTTCAGCTTTTTCTAACCTTAGTTGTAACTGTGTTATGTCAGCCTCGTTGATTGAATCGATTTGATGTACGTATGAATTAAAACGGTTTATTTGTGCTTTGATTGACTTGCGAGATTATTAATTTTTTCAAGTTGTTTTCCATTTTGAATATTAAGGAATTATAAATGTGTGATAGAATATAAAGGAACAAAGAGACTCACCTACCTGATTTATTGTTCTAACCAAACTTCTTGTCGATATTAGCTGGTTGTTTCTTGATATCTGGTTCGATGGACCAATATTGTGGATTTGGTTTTGAAGTGTTATTTATTCACCTTTTCTTTTAAACAATACACTTTTTATTGATTAAAAATACAAGGTATGATTACAAAAATTATGACAATATGCATTGTCTTACTTCGACAGTACACTGTATATTAATTACTGTTGTTGGCAGAACTTCCGGCGTGCTACACTCAAGCAGGCTAAAAATCAGTGACTCTCAAAATTTCTTAACAGACTAATTAACTTTAAAATATCAGTGTCGCGTTGCTGTTCTGTAAATATCCAATGCGAAGTTATAGTAATAGATTCGATTTGTTTTTGCTCTACTTTATTTGTTAAAATTTTAGTTTCTCCCGGTAAAAGATTTCTATAAAAGAAATAAGCATTACACATGTTTGCGCCCGGTTTATAAAAAATTTCGAAGTCATAGACCTGTAGAAATGCCCACCATCAGTGTACTCTAGGTGTTAAATCTATTTTATTCCGTGAGGATTTAAGTGAATTACAATCTGTATCTACTGTGAATTTGCGTCCTTATAAATAATGCCGAAGATGTTTAATTGCATTTACTACCGCCAGAGTTTCCAATACGTAGGACTGATATTTTGATTCTACTTCAGTGGTTCTTTTGCTAAAATACTATATAACGTACAATTTTTTTATCTATTCTTTGCATAAGTATAGCTCTATAACTTACGAAACTCGCATCCGTGTGCAGATCGATCGGACAGGTAGCAGAAATAGCGTAAAAACTGGGTTATTTGTTATAATTTTTATTATCTTTTGTCGAACTTTTTCGTAATCAGAGTTCCAAGCAAATTTAAATTTATTGGTGGTTAGATTATATAAAGGTCCCATGGTTTTTGTAAATCCTGGGACAAACTGGCGAAAATATGATGCCAAACCGATAAACTGCCGTAGTTGGACGATTGAAGTTGGTTCAATTTTTCGCTTTAGAAATGTATATTTGTTTAAGTTCAAAGAGAATTCAAACTTAGTTAAAATACCTAGTACTATTTGCAGTCTTTCAAGTGCTTCGATAACTGTTTCGGCAACAATCAAAACGTCATCCATGTATACTATGACATAATAATAGGCTAATTCGTATAATGCTTTAAATATTGCTCTCTGATACACAGTCGGCGCATTACGTAGGCCATGCGGCATTGTTAAAAACTCATATTGCCCGTCAGGTGTCACAAACGCTGTAAGTTCAACAGAATTCGGATTAACTGGTATTTGATGGAACCCGCTTGCCTTATCCAGGTTTGTGAAAAACTGGGCTCCACGTAATCTAGCAATTTGATCGGAAATTAAAGGTAGAGGAAATCTGTCTGGTACAGTTTTGGAGTTTAATTCTCGAAAATCTACACACATGCGGTCAGTACCATCCTTCTTCTTAACTAAAATAATGGGACTGGAAAACGGAGAACTACTTGGACATATTATTTTGGCTTTTAATAATTCGCTAATTTTTGATCTCACGATTTCTTTCTCACTTTCACTTAACCAATATAGTCTTCGCTATATTGTGCAATTAAGATCAATCAGACGTATTTCTAATTGGCCAGAAGTTACACGAGTGTTACGTATTCCTTCTATAAAGGAATTTTCAAATTGATTAAGAATTGAAATTAGTTGTTCTTTATCAGAATAAGTCACGTCAGTATCTATTTCACTCTTCCAGCTTATCAAACAAGAATTTTCACAAATACGAACATTTTTCTGTATGCAGAGAACGACTGTTTTATTCGTCATTTGAACGGAAAATCCGTGCTCAAGAATTTCTCGACCAATTATAATATTGCTTTTTAAGTATTCGTTAGGCAAGACATGGAAAAGAATTTCTAAAGTATTATTGTCGATTACAACAGTAGTTAATAATTTCTCTGTACTTTCAAATGCAGTTTGAGCTACGCCAACTTAGGAGATTATTTTATTTATTCTTTTACCAGGAAATTTACTTGTGAAACTTTCTTTAATTAAAGAACATTTAGCTTCTGAATAATAACAATATTCAAATTTTTTTACCGTTGTGCTGTAGTTTTCCGGTCGGTGTCCGTGCCGTACATATATCTATTCGTTTAGAAGTCCTTTTAATACACTCTTTACAACTTGAGGCATAATGCCCGGGTTTATTGCAATTGTAACAAGTAACCATCTTTGTCCCATAATTATACCTTTGTGTTCTTTTCTATACTCTCTGTTTTTAGCTTTCGAAGCCGACAGTCTTTTTGTTTATGTCCAATCTTATTGCAATGAAAACATCTGTTAGATAATAAAATGGCTCTGTGACGTTATACCCTCACATGGTCTTCTGACGATTCAGCTTTCCGTTTCAGTGTTGAAAGTACTTTTAATTCCTGCTGCATTTTATTTTGATCCATAATTTCAATGGTTTGAGGTACGCGTTGCAGTCAATGATCAAACTGAGAGGTATGTGCGATCACTAGTGATACACCAATATGTTCTACATTTAAAACTTGCCAACGTATCATAAATGGTGATAATAATTGGCTAGCAAAAGAAACATAAGACTCTCCTTCTTTTGGTTTATTATCTAGGAAGCGGATTAAGGAGACCGCTAAAGTTTCATTACATTCGTAATGTGTCACAAATAATTCTTTGAATTGTGATCAATTCAACCCTTCAAATGATATTCTGGGCAGCCAAGTTGAAGCTAAGCCTATTAATGATTTGCTTAATGCTATCATAAACGCACTTCTAGTTAATGGATTCTCAGGCATACAAAAACTCGCAATAGCACACCACGTACGCGCATCTGATTCTTCACTATCAGGATTGAAAGACGACAGAGCAATCGGATTCAAACTACTTACATTCGGTCGATTAATTCCTTGTATTAATTGCATCATACTCTTGTTCTGTTCAACTAATATCTTGTGCCATGATATGTTTTCATTTGCAACATCTGGATTTTCTGGTAATCCCACTTCTGATGTCGGAGCAGGAGGCTCGAGGGTTTCATTAATTACATTATTGTCACTTTCAACTCCTTTATTCATCATTCCCAATAACAATAATTTAAAAATCACAATACAAAACTCAGCACAAACAACAATATCACCAACACGGCACAGATTCGCGGATAGTCCCAGATCACCGACCAAACACTCCACACCACTCTCTCCAGAAAAGTAATCCCGGTAACCTGATGTCTTCCTCTTTTATAATCGGTCGGTAAATCTGATTCTATCTAGCATCGTAATGGTGTTACATAAAGTCATTATTTACAATAATCAATTGCCTACAATGACCTAATGCGTGCTAGCGAATCTGCCGCTCTGACATATAGAATAAGTAACTCTTATCTTTTTCTTTTACAGTTTCTGATACCAACTTTGAGTAAAATCAAATTTACTTTTAATTGTCTCAAGTAATTCTTTAAACATTGAATTTTAATTACCTTTGAATAATAGTATATTATACATTAATGGAGAGTGTTAGATTATAATCAGTGGAAGATATTTGGGGAATATATATATTTGTAACAACTATTTATGTTAACAAAACACAGTACATTCCCCAAATATCTTCCACTGATTATAACCTAACAGGTTATGGGCCCAGACTTTTAAAAATGACAAAATTAAGTTATTTTATTGAACCATTAAGAAAAGATAATTTTGATACATGGAGAGTTCAAGCTCAGGCTGTTTTGATTAAAAATGGGCTACGGGGATATGCTGATGGACCACAAATATTTTTAGAAAATAATGAAGTAGCGAAAACTGCATATGAACAAAAAGATTTATTAGCTAGGTCTGAATTTTTGTTACTAATGTGTCGATCTGAATTGAAATTAGTTAAAATTTGTAAAAAGTCTAAAGAGGTATAGGACACACTGATAGCTATTAATCAAAGTAAAGGTCCTGCAAGAAAGGCAACACTGCTAATGCTGGTAATCCTTAAAAGATGTGGGAATCTACGGATGTTAGAGATCATTTGAACGAATTTTTAGATAAAGTGGACGAATTAAAAAACATGGATGTTGAAATAAATCCAAAATTATTGAGTATTATTATGTTATATAGCCTACTGTCTTCATTTGAGAATTTTCGAATAAGCTTGAAACAAATTACAACTCCTGAAGTTTTAAAAGTGAAAATTAAAGAAGAAAGCGAAGAAAGAAGAAATAAAAATATACCAAAGAAAACAAAGATGATGATGAAACATTCTACATCAGAAATATAAAGAAAGAAAATATTATTTCAAAAATAAATATGAGAAGAAGAAAAATATGACAGAATTTCGGTTTAGATGCCACAATTGCAATAAAAAAGGTCATAAAGCAAAAGATTGTTGGTTGAAGAAAGTAAGAAAAGTAACACAAACTTAAGGTAGAAGAAAATATTTGACTTCCCAGACATTGTCAGAATTTCAAAAACAGAAATGGTATTTAGACACATGTTATAAGTCACATATATGTCATAATAAAAATATGTTCGATAAAATAAATGCGAACATCGAAAATAATATAATAAAGTTAGCTGCCGAAGATCAAATTGCAAAATTTGAAGGAAAAGGCAAAGTAACACTTAATATTGAAATTAGAAATATACATTTATGGAACACTTTGCATGTGCAAAACCTATCTTCAAATTTAATGTCGGTCTTTTCACCTTCGAATAAAGTAACGAATAAACTTATTTCTCGAGTAACAAAAAAATGCGTCTTTCGACCTATGAATAAAGTTATTTGTAAGAATGAATATGGTTATTCGTCGAATAACTTATTCGGTAGTTTTTGAGCGAATAACATGCAAATAGCTTTAAATATTTGTTGACAGCATCATTATTTTTGACACTGAACGTAAACATATAATTTAAAATATGGACATCATTAATATATTTAACGACATTGATGATAATGAATTTTTTGAATTATTTGGAGATCGTACTTATGTTATCCGCGAACGCCGCGACCATACAATGTGGTCAGACGATGAATTCTGCAAAAGATTTCGTTTAAAGAGAAACACAGTTAACGAGATATTACAACAAATTAAATATGAAATACGACTTAGAACAAACAGGTAAATAGCATAATAATAAGAATATGATATAAAGTATCATCTTGTATATTATTCCAGAAACCATGCTTTAACACAATTGCAACAACTACTATTAACTTTGCGTTATTACGCAACAGGAAGTTTCTACATAGTTCAGGGAGGTTTTATAGGAGTTCATAAGGCTACAGTGGGAAAACTGGTTGCTAAAGTTTCGCGGGCTATTGGAAATTTATGTAATCAGTATGTTACTATGCCACCTACTGAAATGGACAAATGAAGATTTCAGCTTGATTTTTATAATATTTCCCGATTTCCAAGAGTCAGAACAATATCGCTGTCGAAAAGGATATTTTGCTATAAATGTGCAAGGAATGTGCGACGCAAACTATAAGTTTACTACTATTGTGGCACGATGGCCTGGATCAACCCACGATAGTACTTATTTAATAACTCTAATGTATGTTTCGAATTCGAAAGAGGTGATTACGGAGATGCATTAATATTGGGAGATGCTGGGTATCCAGTGAAAACTTATTTGATGACTCCATTAGGTAATCCTCATATTGAAGCTTAGCAGCTTTACAATGAAGCACACATTCGAACACGTAACGTATTAGAAAGAAATTTTGGAATCTGGAAAAGAAGATTTAATATCGTTGGATATGGAATGCGATGTCATGTGCCACTAGCACAGCAGATAATTGTGGCTTGCGCAGTGCTTCATAACATTGCACGAGACAAAGCCGAAGAACCACCAGCTGAAGATGAAGTTCAAGTTCTTACAGAAGGACCTGATAATGTTCCATTTCAAGATGCATTGGGGATTATAATCGATAGAATTCGACGTCAAATGATTGACTACTTTGGTAATTTCTAAGGAATATTTTATATTTATGTTATTATTACATGTTTTGATTATAATTATAAATATTTATAAAGAAATAAACTTATCCTGTTTTTAATTTGAATTTAAATCGCATTGTACTACAGAATATAATCAAAATTATGCGCACGCCTAGAAGTATGTAAAGGAAGCGACACTTTTATCGTGTCACAATTTTTTCAATTTACAAATTGCGAAAATATCACCATAGATCGAAAGAAACAGAAAATAAATTGTTTTAACAAAGCATCAAACAAAAAAATCCAACATTTTAACAAAAATAACTATGTAAGTTTCACTCTAACAAATTATCGGCTGTAATAACTTGAAATGTTTATCTTAGTATTCCAAATTAAAAATTTTAATTTTTAATATATGTTCTTGTCTTTCTTTTATTCCGTTCCATCATAAAATCTAGTTTTTTTAAAATAAATATCATTTTCTGGAAATATCATTTTCTCCAAATATTCTTGTTATTTTTTTTTTTTATTAATTTTAATTTTACTTTTGTAATAACTCTAATTTTTCACTTGCGTTATTAACATCCTACTTTCTTTTCAGTGTTCTAAGCTTAGTATTAGGTGTAGTTCTCAAAGTATCACTCCAGTTTTGTGTCTAACAACAAAAATATTAACAATATTAATATATACAGGATGTAACAGCTAAACGAGCTACCTGGAATAACTTCTATGTTAATAAAGATACAATAAAATACTATAGGACAATCTTATACAGGATGAAGGGGGACATTCAGTCAACAAAATGTTGTATTTTTCAAATAAGATGCTGTATATTTTTTAAACCCATTCGATAGAGAATTTTTTTCTGATTTCAACCATGTATTTGTTTTATAACCTTACATAATAAAAATATTGAGAAAAATGCGATTTAAATTTAAATAAATTTTATTTTTAAACTTATTTTTCAGTAGGCTATAAAAACAATAGAACAATACAACAAAACATAAATTAAATGCATTAAATTATTTGTTAATAACTTTATAAATAGTGTTCTATCCGATTTCCATCTCCTTCTAGACATAACTCAAATCTTTTTAAAACTGATTTAGAAGTAGCATTATTAATTTCTTCCGGTGTTAGAGTAGCACACGCATCTCTTACGTGATCCATTAAATCTTCTTTAGTTGTTACTGGTGTAGAGTAAACTTTATTTTTTAGGTATCCCCATAAAAAAAAATCTAGAGGTGTTAGATCTGGGGAACGGGCAAGCCATTTAAATGGCCCATTTGTAGCTATCCAGCGATATTCGAACATATTTTGTAGCCGTTCATACACTGGACGAGTATTGTGAGCCGGCGCTCCGTCCTGTTGGAACGACATATTTTGTCTGTCATTCAAATTAAGATTTTTTACATAATTTATTATTTCGTTATCTAAAAAATTGAAATAATATGGCCCATTTAAAATTTCGTCATAAATATGGTTGCTAATAATTTTATTCCCCATTAATCCAACCCACACATTAAAAGCACACCTACGTTGATAATTTTTAACTCGAAATGAATGCGGTTGTTCTTCCGCCCATACATGTTCGTTATTTAAGAATATGGATGGAGGACAAGCTAAAAACCATATAAGAGGAAAGAACGAATAGGCACACAAAACGTTTTTACCAAGATATACGAGGACAAAAACATACGAATAAGATACGTACAACAAACTTGTTAGATAAAAATGGAAAAGTAACTGAAACAGAAGAACAACAAAAACAAATATGGGAAGATTGCTTCAAAGAACTTCTTACCGAAAAAAGCACAGATACAGAAAATGAAAAAGAGAACATAGAGGATGAAGTAGAAAAAGAAGAGGAAGAGGGAAAGTAAGAAGAGATAACACAAGAGCCCACAATTGAAGACGAAAAAAGTGTTATTGCAAGAAGTAAAAATGGAAAAGCGCCGGGAATAGACGGGATAAATATGAAACTTATAAAGTACGGAGGAGAGGAATTAATTGCACAAATACATAATCTATTAACTAGAATTTGGAGTGAAGAAAAAATGCCACAAGAATGGGAGATCGGACAAATAATAAAAATATATAAAAAAGGAGCCCCAAGATGTGTAAAAATTATGGGGGAATAACATTTCTAAATAACGCATACAAAATACTGTCGTCGATATTACAAATGAGATTAGCGAGAACAGCGAGTAATAAAATAGGACAGTATCAATGCGGATTTGTAAAAGGAAGATCAACCATAGATGCAATACACACGTTAAAACAAATATTAGAAAAAGCACATAACGCTAAAATAGAAATTGAAATGCTCTTTATAGACTTCCAACAGGCGTTTGATTCAATAAGAAGAGGTAAGCTAATGGAAATACTAAAAGAGCTAAAAATAGAAGCAAAGTTAAGAAGACTGATAGAAATGACAATGCAAAATTCGAAAATATGCATAAAAACGGGAAATGGCAACACAGAGGAATTCACAATAAACAGGGGAGTGAGACAAGGAGACGCACTATCAGCTACGTTATTCAACCTTGCAATAGAACACATAACAAGGAAAATAAACAGAAACAAAATCAGAAAGAATGGAGGGCAAATCATTGCGTATGCAGACGACGTGGTAATCATAACCAAAAGAAGAGAAATACTGAAGAACATGATAAATGAAAAAGTGAGAGAAGGAAAAAAAATTGGACTAAATCTAAATGAAAGCAAGACAAAAATGATGAGATATGGAAAACAAAAACAGAATAATAAAATAAAAATAGGAGAAAATGAGTTTGAGGAAGTAGAAAAATATAAGTATTTAGGATAATGATAACAAACACAGGAGACCGAGAAGCAGAAATAAAAGAAAAAATATTCGCAACAAACAGAGCTTTCACACATACACAAAAAGCTGCTAAAAAGTAAAATTCTTACAAAAGGTACCAAAATGAAGATATACAAAACAATGATGAGACCTTTGCTAATGTATGACGCAGAGACGCTGACAATGACAAAAAAAGAGGAAGAACAAATGAGAATTATCGAAAAAATATTAAGAACAATATTAGGTCCAGTCAAAATTAACGAGGATGAATACAGAAGAAAAACGAATAGCGAAATATTAACAGAAATAGACGGAGACGATATAGTAAGAAAGATCAAACAACAGAGAATAAAATGGCTAGGACACACATGGAGGGCAGGAGGAGAAGCAATGATTCACAGTATATTTGAATGGGAGCCTGGGAGAAGAATAAGAGGTAGGCCAGGCCGAGATCTACGTGGATAAAAGAAGTTACCGAAGATTTAAGAAACGCAGGAGAAAGAAAAAGCAGGCAATAGGAAAAGTTGGAGAAGCATCTGCAATAAGATAAGATAGAAAGAAAAGAGGGGCTGATCCCCCCGTTAAAAAGATCTAGAGAGCTTCAAAGAAGCGGCACTGCCCCCCAAGGGGCGTTTTTATGCCACCATATATAATATGGTTGCTAATAATTTTATTCCCCATTAATCCAACCCACACATTAAAAGCACACCTACGTTGATAATTTTTAACTCGAAATGAATGCGGTTGTTCTTCCGCCCATACATGTTCGTTATTTCTATTGAACAATCCATTATTAGTGAATTTTGATTCATCCGACCACAACATTTTTTTTAGGAAAGTCGTTATTTTCATAGTATTGTACTAAATACCAATCGCAAAACTCTGTTCTACGTTCATTCTGTATTATGTAATGCCTGTAATAATTTATGAGAATACGGTGTCAAATTATGTTTTCTCAAAATTCGCCAAACCGACATGTTTGAAATAAAATGTTCTTTAGCAATTTTACGTGTGGAAGCACTTGGATTACGAGCGATAAATCCCAAAACAGCTATTTCTATTTCATCATTATTTGTATTTGTATTTGTTTTTCATGTTTGCGTGAAAATGATCCATGATTTTGTAAGTTTCTTGTAATCCGCTTGATTCTTATAGCAAAAATGTAACAAGCCTGTTCATAGTTTTTATTGCATTCACCATAAATTATTAATAAATTCAACAAATCTTCGTTTGTATAAATTCCAGCCATATTAATGAAAAAATAATCACAATGCAACACAACAATAGCAATTTGCAACCATAGGAATTATACTCTAAGGGCTGGTATTTCCAAACTCAGTTAGCTAGAGAATAAATTTATCAATGGAATATACAAAAAATATCACATCAAAAGATGACAGCTAGAACAATAATCATCTTTTAAGCTATGATTTTGATGCGATATTTTTTTATTATTCTATTGATAAATTTATTCCCTAGTTAACTGAGTTTGGAAATACCGGCCCTAAATTATTCAAATTGACAGATAGCAGATTTTGTTTTTCATAGGCTACTGAAAAATAACTTAAAAAATAAAATTTATTTAAATTTCAATCGCATTTTTCTCAATATTTTTATTACTTAAGGGTCAAAACCGAATACATAAATGAATTCAGAAGAAAATACGCTATCGAATGGACCTAAAAATATATACAGCTTAAATAAAACAGATTAAATATAAAATAACATCAATGTAATAGAAATATTTAATAAGTGGACTTAACAGCAGAATAGTAAAAATATATAACTGTCTTGAAATAAAAGTATAACATGAAATATGAAATAAAGTATTGACAGTTCAAAAATATTTTTTAAAAATAAATGAAAAATAAACTAAATGTCAAAAAATAATCTGTCAAAGTGATGTATGAAGTATAAATATTATGAAATGAGTAATAACGGATAAAAAAGAAAAGCAGTTTCAAAATATTTAAGTATGTGATCTGGATTTAGTTAATAAATATGAATAAATAGAACTCAAACTATCGACATCTGTTTTCTTGTTCATCGTGTTAGACTCATTATTAATAAGAAAAATCTCTAAAAACAATCTTTTATGAAGGTTCTTTTCAGTTTCTAGAACTGTAACTTCTTCATAGTTAATACCATGCAAATTCGTGAACTGATGTTCTGTCAGGGCACAAGCATTAGGTCTTAGTTTAAAGTCACTTTTATGTGAAATTATCCTGCTTTTGAGATGTCGGTTAGTCTGGGCTATGTAAACAAAGTTACAATCTTTACATGGAATCCTATACACAACATTAGATTTAAGTAAAACGGGCCTGCTATCTTTTAAATTAGTGAATAACGATCTTGTTGTAAAATAATTCCTATTAGTTGTTTTTACGCTTTCATCTTTCAAAGCACTAGCTAAAGATGATGTTAAACCAGAAATATATGGTAGGGAGCAATATTTAATCCTTTCGGAAGAATCAATCCCAGGAATATTACCATCTATGTTGATAGTACGTGAATTTGTATTAAACAAGAGACTGTTAATCAACTTTTTTGGGTACGCATTAGTTAGAAGAACTTCACTGAGTTTGCACAAGTTTTTATGATGCAGTGTTGGATGAGAAATTGACAATATTCTCCGTTATCGCCTATCCCTGTCTATAAATCTAAAATGAGTCCCTTTATCTCCTTTAAATCGTTTATAGAGAACGTACTAAAATTAAATTGGAATAAAATTTTGTTTCAGGGTATAGCGTCGTTCATATCCATAGCTACCGAAGCTGGGATCTGCATAGCTGCGTCTGAGAAGATATTGCGAAATTCCCGTACGGAAGATTTCGATAGAATAATTGAACGATTACTTCAGAAACCTCAAGCCAGAGCTATCGTTATGTTTGTGGACGAAGACAACATACGGTATGTAAATAATTGTTATGATGGTATTTCTTAATATTGCTCTCAATATATATTGTAAATTACAACTTTTTTAATTTAATTATTTTCTTTAAATGAAAACGTAAAGTGGTTTGTTTAAATCGCTTACAGTATGAACGGGAACAACGCTTATTGTATATTGAATTAGCCCACTTATTTAAAAGACCATAATGTAAACTCCGGTAAAGCCTTCATGTTTCTCTAAAATTTAATTGCAGAAAAAAATTAATAGTTTTATTTACCATTACTGCCTACTACATATTTGAGTAAAATTGGATTTCAATACTTTTTTTACACAAAATCTAACTTTCAATATATTTAAATGGTAGAAAATAACTAAAATTAGTGACGATATCGCGTGGAAAATTTTATCAAATCAAAAAAGGATTTCATTTCAAATTTTTTTGTTGTAATTATTATAATTTATTAATTCATTTGGATTCATTCTCTTGCCTACTACATGTTTAAAGAAAAATAAATTATGAAAGTAGTATATTACTAAGTATTTCTGCTATAGTTATCAAAAAAACAAAAACGTCAATTAAATTTATTATTGCGTAACTTTTTTGTAATTGAAAGAACTATTCAATAAAAATATTACTATTAAGATTACGTACATAGGAAATTATGTTATGAAAGATGACATTGTTTTTAAACATATTTAGTGTTGATTATGAATTAATAATGTTTATTTTCACAAAAATTATACCATAAAAAACAGTATGAAATTAAATTTATAATAATAAATTTTATATTGGCATATTGCATACGTGACATATAACGCAACTTTAGGAGTTATAATATACTTACTATTGAAGTCCGATATAACTATATCAGATAATTAAAAAATATTTCTAAGGTGCGATCTATGGTGAAAATTATATTATATACAAAAAAAAAATTGAGTAAAAGAAGACCGTAATAAAGGTTATAACCGGATAAGCATCCAAAATCTGCCTGCAGTGATTTTAAAAAATCCATATGGCAGATCGATTTCTCATTAAAAATTTCAGCTTTTAAATCCAAAGAGTTACGACATAATTAAAGTAAACGTGTTTTTCAGTTTTTATTTTATTGGAACTATTCCACTGAATATTTTTTTTAACCATAACGTTTTTAATTTAAAAGTTTTTATCTTTATATTTAAATATTTTACTTCAGGGTATCATTCACGATTTTTTCACTGAATACTCCTTTCATACTCTTCTTTACTTGGTAAAATTTTCAACTTGTTGCAACATGGTAATGTAATAAACGGTATTTGCGTTTATTACGATTAAAGATTGCAAACGATATTTAGAGATTTCAAACTAAGTAAATGGATCATTGTTAGTTGTTCGTGGAAAATTCCACTCCTTTAGTATTTCAGTTCAGTTCCCGCCTAATCAGCGGAAGTCAATATGTTATAGAAAATATTTAACCAGAGTCTTATGAGAGAGTAGTGCCCAATTAGAGTTATTTTGAGTACCACTGTCCTATCCCTAAAGTAATAAATTGCGAACCTTGGGCAGAGAGCAGACACTTGCATTTTGGCTTTTCTTGTGAAATGTTCAAAGAATTACTACACAGTTTAAGGGCTCCTCTCTCGATTGTATACATAGTTTTTGTGAAGTTTATTTTGTGAGTTCATGTAAGTAGATTTGAGTTTTATGTATGAGTATTTATAATTGCGAATGTTATATCAGTTTCGATCTTTGAAAGTTATTGTAAAAGTTAGTGAGTAAGCGATACTTTGTATTATAAAGCGTCGAATTATTCAGCTCGTAAAAGTATTTGATTTATATAATTTATTTTGCTTGTTCGTTATTAAATATTATATAATTTTGTTACTGTTGAATACGTGTTTAATTCCCGCCTGCGCGCATGTTTCCCGTCAATTGATCAGAAGTCTTTTTCTAAATACTCTTCGGAATCGAGTTAAAATATTCCGTGGTGGCCAGCGACTACGCTACCCTTGATTATTCATTTAATCAAGTAAAACCCTTTCGTATGTTAGTTACCTCTTGGTACCAAGTACGAGGTACCTGTTACATCTTTGATGTCAGCGGTGGTCGAAACTATCAAGCCAGTAAGCCTTTAGAAATTTGAATATAGTATTGCTACATCTTTGGTGGCAGCGAAAAACGGACCCCTCAAACCGGTGAGCCTTAGTAAAGAGAGATAATTATAATTAGTATTGTTAGATCTTTGGTAGCGCGAAAAACGTACCCCTCGAATCAGTGAGCCTTCAGAAATATTGAATTATTTTATAATTTGTTACATCTTTAGTAGTAGTGTAAAAACGAACCCCGTAAGCTAGTGAGCTTTATTAAAGAGAGTAAATTATTATAATTAGTATTTGTTACATCTTTGTTAGCAGTATAAAAAGTATAAAATGGCGACAAACGATCAATTATTGCAAGTAATTAGTGAATTGTCAAGTATGAGCTCATTGTCCAATATAAGTTCGAGAATCCAAAATTTTTATGGCAAACAGGAAGATAATATTGTAGTCAATTTGTTAGAGCGAATCGCGAAATAAGTAATACAAAAAATTGGTCAGATTTTAAGAAAGTTCTTAGAGAAATGTATGCACCAAAGCCATTCTTTTTAACAGTAGAAATTGAATTTAGATATTGTTATCAGAGAAAAGATGAAAAAGTTATTGAATATGAATCACGGTTACGAGTTATTGGGAATCAATTGGTAGATGAAAGCGATGATGCTGTAGAGCAAGAATTTAATGATAAATATGTAGAAAAACGCATGTTCACTCAATTTTTGATGGGCATTTTACCGAAGTTTCAGCACGATATATTAATGGCACAACCAAAAACATTAAAGAATGCTTCAGAAATCGCTAAACGTATTGAAATGGTTCATAATGTATTAGAAAATAATAGCGAGATTGTAAATAAAGTAGATAGTACTCGTAAAGAAACGCAATTAATTGAGGCAGTACACAAATTAATTGAGCTAGTACAGATAGATAATTTTTTAATCAAAGATAATAATTTTGAGTCAGTTACAAACCCAGAGGGAAGCACGTATTATAACGCAGGTAGATTAAATAGCAGCAGAGAAAAAGTTAAACGTAGTTTTGAAGACAGTAATATTGAGCAAAAAGGGTATTTTAGAGAGTCGGCAAGTAGAAGTAAATCCAGGTATAGGAATAAAATGTGCTTTAATTGTCATGTGGTAGGACATATAGCGAGATTTTGTACTGAAATTATGAGTTCAGAAAATCCAAAGAATGAGAAATCGATTGATATAATTCACGAGGAAAGAATAGATTTCTGTAAAGTTGAGTATAATTGCGATCGTTGGAAGAATAGATTCATAAATGTTTTAAATGTTATAAAATGGGGCATATAGCTCGAATGTGCGAAGATAGAGTTAGTAACGCAAATGAAGAAAGTATTAGTTTTTCAGATCGAGATAGTAATATAAATCAAAATAGAGCAAAGAATAATAGAAAATATATGAATTTAATGTTTTTTGAATGTCAACGTTATGGACATATTGCGCGATTTTGTGAAAATTCAGTAAATAAGTTTGGTAGTGATCGAGAGAAAAGTGAAAATTTTAGAGCTGTAGGGAATGAATGCAATCGAGAGACCCTAAAGCAGTGTGCTAGAGAGAGCGATGCGAATTATTTGAGAGCTGTCGTTGACCGGAATCAAAAACCGCGTCATGATGTTGCTGGCGTTGAACGCGCAGAGCTCACCACAGGGGTTGAGCTTCCTTCAACGGTCAGTCGAGGTTGTAAAACCAAGGACGAGTTGCGTGTTTTCCGTAGAGATGAAGATCAGTGTGAGATTTCGAGTGTGAAATCGGCTGTTCCTTACCAGGCACTTGCAGTGCATAAGGATTCGGAAAACACTGACAATACGGTAGGTATGTGTCATGAGAATGTGAATTACAAAGATTTTTGTGTTGAGACAGATAGAGCTGTTAACTATTGCAACGAAGTCGAAGGCCAAAATTGGAAGCAAGTCAAGTACAAGAAAAGAAGCGGGAAACAGAACCATAAGATGTTCGAGCAAACCAGGGTTGAAGACAAAGCTACCAGGTATACACCACCCACGAGAAAAGGAAGTCCAGTCCGAAGGTCACCAGATGTCCTCGACTCTATTGTAGCAGACTTCAGGAAAACAGAGGCATACAGCAGACAAGGAATGCGCCAAATGGGGTCAGTTTAGGCGCGAAAGAACTCCGAGTTGTAATGACAGGCAATACAAGTATAGTAGGTAGGAAATTCTGAAATATTTAGGTAACAGAAACTGTAATTTGTAAAGAGCAATGATGCATGGCAATTAATTGGAATCAAGGATTATAGAAGTATGTTAAATTCGTTAATAGATTTGCTCAAGTAAGAGGATAGGCAAAAAGAGCTAGAGTATCATTTGTTCGAATGAGTTATGCATAACAGATTCAAGAGTTAGGAATTGAAAGTAACTTAGATAGATTGCTGGTAGACAATTAAATGAGTAAATTAGTGAGTAGTATGATATGTTGGGACATATTTCTGCCGAATGAAATTTTGTAGTAAACTTGGACCACTCCTTCGACGATGGCCAGTTTGTGGATACCCAGAGTTAACGGACGTGCTGATGTGCAACGTATCGAGGCGTCACCAAAATGCAAGGAACCATGGGGCCAGACTATGTCGAATCGAGGAGTTGGACCGATAGAGGAAGATTCCAATAAGATTGTTATTGGATATTGGTTCATGATTCATGATTTATTGCGAAGTAGTTAGCGTATATTTGATTGGATTAAATCATATTTCCTTTAGAAATATAATTTATTTAAGGGGAAAGGGATGTAATTAACGGTATTTGCGTTTATTACGATTAAAGATTGCAAACGATATTTAGAGATTTCAAACTAATTAAATGGTTCATTGTTAGTTGTTCGTGGAAAATTCCACTCCTTTAGTATTTCAGTTCAGTTCCCGCCTAATCAGCGGAAGTCAATATGTTATAGAAAATATTTAAACAGAGTCTTATGAGAGAGTAGTGCCCAGTTAGAGTTATTTAGAGTACCACTGTCCCACCCCTAAAGTAATAAATTGCGAACCTTGGGCAGTGAGCAGACACTTGCATTTTGGCTTTTCTTGTGAAATGTTCAAAGAATTACTACACAGTTTAAGAGCTCCTCTCTCGATTGTATACATAGTTTTTGTGAAGTTTATTTTGTGAGTTCATGTAAGTAGATTTGAGTTTTATGTATGAGTATTGTTAATTGCAAATGTTATATCAGTTTCGATCTTTGAAAGTTATTGTAAAAGTTAGTGAGTAAGCGATACTTTGGATTATATAGCGTCGAATTATTCAGCTCGTAAAAGTATTTTAATTATATAATTTATTTTGCTTGTTCGTTATTAAATATTATATAATTTTGTTATTGTTGAATACGTGTTTATTTCCCGCCTGCGCGCATGTTTCCCGCCAATTGATCAGAAGTCTTTTTCTAAATATTCTTCGGAATCGAGTTAAAATATTCCGTGGTGGCCAGCAACTACGCTACCCTTGATTATTCATTTAATCAAGTAAAACCCTTTCGTATGTCAGATACCTCTTGGTACCAAGTGCGATGAACCTGTTACAGTAAAAAAAAATCTATTACACTCCAATATATAAAAATCACACCAAATATTCTAAAACTGCAAGTAAAATCTCAATAATATATAGTTAGATCATAATTATTATAAAAGTATTATAAAAGTTATACTTACAGTAACAGTACTACTGTTTTAAACATAAATTGGTGATGCCATCTCGCCAATGTTCGCTCAGCCGTGTTGAAGGTGGGTTGGGTTGGGTTGGCTTCCTCGATGTTCTCTCGGGGATGTTGACTCGTAATTCTTGTAGTCGGAAGATGATCGAAGTTCTGACTTTCGATTGACTCTCGGCTCTCGGGAGATGATCGGAGTACTATCTGGCGACGACTTGATCTCTTCTGACTGTTTGTGTTTTTAGTGAACAATTTGACTTTGTTCGTTACCGACTTTAAACACTAGACAGTGACGGTTATTGATTTTAAACGGATTAAATTCCTTTTTATAAATTTTCGAACCTATAACCTTATCCGGTAATACTACCGACTGCTCCAATAATAATTTTGGACTCAATAATATTAATTTAAAAAAATAATTTTAGTAACACAATAATAGAAATGGAAGAATAAAACAAGGGACAGGAATGTCTGCAGAGACATAATACAAACAATGTGAAAGAAATGAAGGAAATAAGGAGACTGATCTACTCCAAACAAATAGATCTAGAGAGCTTCTAAAGAAGCGGCGCAACCCCACAAGGGGTGTTAAGCCACCTTATATATAATAAATACAGATTAATGTTGTTAGTACAAAGGTTGCTACAAGAATAAATTCTTCTCTATCTCAAAGCTAAACTTATGCAAAGATTATCATTTCTCCTGGAATCTGATAGTAGATTGCTGACTTGCCTTATACGACTGATGTAATCCTCGCTAATAATTAAAACAGGATGGCGTTTCTATATTACTCCTCCACTCTTAAGAAGAAAACTTTACACTTCAGAAGTTGTTTTACTACTAAATTGCTTCATTTCAATATCTTCAAAACTATAATTTAATTTAGGTTCCTTTTTCTTTTCAAGATAATCGTTATATTTACATTTTTTGATATTACATAGTATAATAATAATTATTACAAGTATTATTATACTGTAAGTAATTACAAAATTAATGTAATTAATTCTAACATTATTATAAATAGATTCCAATTCAACACCATTAACTTCTTTTATTTCAGATATATTTTTTATATTACTATCCAAATGAATCATTTGTACATTAGTAACATTATTATTTAACTCTATTAATTTTGCGAAATTATTTATTAATTCAATTTTATTATTAACAATACAATTTTCTGTGTAATAAATTCCTTCTACTTCTTGTATCTTTATATTATTATTACAATTATATTTTATTTCTACTTTATTTGGAAAGAATAAGTAATTTAATTTTGAATGTTTTATTTTAAAAATAAAGTTTATTATATATATATATATATATATATATATATATATATATATATATATATATATATATATAGTCAAATACCCCTTTACCGTCAGGTAAAATAGAGTTTACTGGTGAAATTAATCACAGAATTGGAAGTCACAACATACGACATTATCTATACACTTATCTTAATCCTTACTTTCTAATGTACAATAATATTCAGCTTTACTAAGCTGGCTACATTTATTTAACAATCTGATTTTACAGTTATTTTTTGAATACAGTCCAATTACTACCTATTGTTTCATAAACTTCGTGTACTTTGGTGGGAATTGAAGTTACTTGGATTAATTCTTCCACCCGTGTGTTGGATGGGGATTCATGAGGATTATTAAGTTTGGGTTTTCATAAGAACAGTTCAATTTCAGGATATCATTATTTTGTATGTTTTTTATTAAAATTGATCGGAAGTATTTATCATCTATTTTATTCGGCTCGTGCAGAAGCCGTTCATAATTTATTATTCCAAAATGTAGAGTATTTAATTTGCAAAAGGTCAGTGTTTCTTCTAACTGAATCATTGAAAAAGTCTTGGCCGACTTTTGTACTTTAATAACATCTATTTCATTTAATATTTTACTAATTTCTTTTTGAATATCATTTAATTTCATATTTAATAAATTATTATTTTCATTAATAGTAATAATTTTACCATTTAATTGTACCGTAAATATTATTATTAATTTTTATTAAGGTATTAACTTTATTTGAAATTATTTTTTCATTATTATTTAAATATAGTATTATTTGATCATATTTTTCTTTATCTTTTGAAACGAGATTACCTGTAACACATTTTATAATTAATTATAATCCATTTATTAAACCACCTTTAGTATTTAATAATTGAGTCTTGTCTTTCATATGATTTATAAGAGAATAAAAATATTCTTACAATTTCTCAATTTATTATTAAATGTATACTTTTATAAATTTTGAACTAACATACCCATATTATTTTCTAATATATTCTGTTGTTCAAAAGAGTGATTATTTGGGTGTTTACCGGAATATGGACAGTTCCGAGTTCGAGTATATTGATGTCGGGATTTCTTCCATCACGTATTATTTGGGAGTATTATAGTGAAATTAATCTGGAACAATACAGGATTTTAAAGTTGTGACAGTTTATGTTTCTTATTTTGGTCGTCTAATATTTGACCACTTTCGTGTATTACTGCTTATACGTTTACTTGTTAAAATTTTTGTTTCTCAATTTTTTCGGAATTACGTTTATGAATTTTAACGTATACTTGTTCGGGGATCGTAAACTGTTTTTCTTGTACTGCAGAATATTTTAATTTATTCTTTTCAATATTATTCTTTACTTGTTGGTTTATTTCTTTCAGAGTTTCTACATGTTTATGTAAGTATTCATCTACTTATATTTCTTCCGGTTTAAAATTTTGTTCAAAGTTTTGACTATGTATTATTTCTAATGGGGTTCGTTTCGTGACGAAGTGAATGCTGTTATTATAGGCTAATAATGCATAATTTAATCGTTTTTTAAATTTTAATGTTTTATTAAGAGGATTTTGATTTATTACTCTCATGTGTTCTATCAATGAGGAATGGAAACGTTCAACGATTCCGTTACTTTCCGTTTATTTTATATTTTGTATATCTTTCAGCTTATTAGGCTAATAGTGTGATAATATTAATATATTGTAAATGCCTGTTATACCTGGATGGTTTGTCTTTCCTGCGTGGTAGTTTCATTTAATTAATTATTGCTCTTCTTTATTTTCTATGGCATTAACTACTTTCTTACAAGAAACAAGTTAGCTCCCTGCGTCAAAAAATGTTTGATGCACTGCGTTGAAATTTAGTTCAAATTTATCAGGAATTAAACAATAATATGTTAAACTTTTTTGCAAATAAGTTTTTATAAAATTCATTTTAGTTTGGTTACAGTTTATTTTATTAAGGTAAATGTAAATACGTTGTTTTTATTATTAAATAATTTATTTATTTTAATTTCAGTTTTACCATAATTTCTTTAACTACAATTTGATTTTTACACGTATTGATAGAAGTTTATAGATTAGATAATCCGTTTACTAGCCTCTCGTCGTCCGAGTGTGCTGTATCTGTTGTTTTATTGTCGCATCCGATTTCAACTAAGACTGAACTAGTGGCTGAGTTTAGGTTCAATTCTAAATCTTTTGGTTCATTATAAAAATTAAAAATAATAGAAGTATTTAAAAAAATTTCGTTTATTAGGTTTTTTTTATCCATTGTTTCCTATCTAATCCCGAACATATACGGGGTAGGTATAAATGATCAGTATCATTCTGTATACAATATTGTAACAATTTCTCTAAACATTTCTTTTTTCTTTGACAAGAAGGTTTTTCTTTGTGTAAATCTTTTGTAATTAAGTGTAATATTAATCTTGGCTGTTTTTTAATAAATATTTGAATGTCTAAGTTAAATAATTTTTCGGCAGGATATTTTTATTTTACTTGAGATAGTTTTAAATCTTTCGAGACATAGTGTACTAAGGGATTATTCGATTGAAAAATTTCAGAGTCATAATATATAATTTAAAATTGGGATTTGATTTTTGAAAGTGCGTCCGTTACGTAATTTTGGCAACATTTCTTATATTCGATGGTATAATTGAATTCTTCTAGTTTCAGTCGCCAACGTATTAGTTTTTGATTTGGCTCTTTTAATGATTTTAGCCAGAAATGATTTTAAATTTGTGACCTAACAAATAGCGTCGAAATTGTTTTGTGGCCCAGACAATACTCAAAAGTTATTTTCGTATTGTACTGTAATTTATTTTGTGGTTATTTAGGGTGATATGTACGCGATGGGAAAGTCTTCATTATTTTTATCTTTTTGAGATAATACTGCGCGAATGGCGTAGTTGATAGCGTCTGTTGTGGGTATCAAGTCTCTGGAAAAGTCGGGGTATTGGAGAATGGAATCATTGGATAAGATCGTTATACATTATTCAAAACATTCTCTATACTCTTTATGGCTTTATGGCTGAAATACTTAAATAATATACACCTGATAATTATAATATATATAAAAAGCAGCGAAAAAAGGTTAAAGATATAATGAAAATTGAAAAAGAAAAAAGCTGGAGTAATTTTGGCAAACAAATGGAATAAAATAGCAAATCGAATCAAAAGCTATTTTATAAAGTGCTTAAAATATTAAGAAAAGAAAATACAACGGAAAGCTTGACGATTAAAGACAAAAATGGTAATTTGTTAACAGAAGAAAAGGCAGTAATGAGTCGTTGGAAAGAGTATTTTGAGGAACTTCTGAATATAACAGAAGTACAAACAGTAAATGAAACATTAAGTGTCACAGATGGAGAAGAAATAACGATAAACGAATTATTAAAAGCGATAAAAGCACAAAAAAATGGAAAATCACCTAGACATGACAGAATAAACGCAGAAATGTTAAAAAATATGGGAGAAGAAGGAAGATTACTGCTGTTAAGTATAATTAACCAAGCATGGAAAGAAGAAAAAATACCACAAAATTAGGAAATAAGTCTTATTATGCCGATATACAAGAAGGGAGACTCTCGAAACTGTGCCAACTACAGGGGAATATCATAACTGAGCTCCGCATTGAAAGTGTACGAGAGAATTTTAGAGAAAAAGCCTAGAGAAAAAACAGACAAGACACTATAACAATCCCAAAGCGCTTTCAGAAAAGGAAGAAGTGTCCAAGACCACGTCTTCACTATAAAGTAACATTCAGTAAAAGAAAAGCTTTTTTTGGCCTTTATAGACTTAGAAAAAGCCTTTGACAGAGTACATAGAGAGACAATATGGGACAGCTGTAAAAGGAGAGGAGTGAGCGACAGACTGATAAAAGCAATGAAAAGCCTCTTAATAGAAAAGTAAACTGTGTTATCAGTAAAGATAGAAAATCAGATATGTTCGTAACAAAAGGAGGATTAAGGCAAGGCGGAGTTCTAAGTCTGTGCTGTTTAAAATATTTATGGATGAGATAATTAAAGAATGTAAACTAGAAACGAAAAAATTACAAGTTGGACACAGAAATCTACAAAGAGTTGAAATAGGAGAATGCGCTATTGCGGATGACATTGTCATTTTTGGAGATAGTGAAACACAATTACAAAAGAACCTGAACATATGGAACGATAAACTTTCAAAAAACGCAATGAAAATAAATATAAAGAAAACAAAAGTAATGGTGATAGCAAAAGAAAGAACAAATATTGACATAAAACTTAATAATGAGAAAATAGAACAAGTACAAAGCTTTGAGTACCTAGGAGTAAGTTTATATGAAATGGGAAATCAAGAAGAAGATACTAATAGACGAATAGATAAAACTGCAAAGTTATTTCATATCATGAAAAATAGTTCCATAGGTAAAAATGAGATTAGTAGAAAAACTAAAATGACGTTATTTTAAAGTCCGTGAAGTTAGAGGTAGCACTTTTGAATATCGAAATAAAAAAATATGCTATAATTTTGTGCTAATTTATTGCTAATTTTTGCCGTATAGCGCAAATTTATTGCTATTGTTGTAACAGAGATAATTAATCATTTGTAGTGGTACCTCAAAGTTCAAACTATTACATAGTAATTTTTTGCTAATTTATTGCTAATTATTGCCGTATAATAAAAATTTATTGCTATTGTTGTAACAGAGTTAATTAATCATTTGTAGTGGTACCTCCAAGTTCACGCTGGCGGTACCACATCATCAAACCAAAAAAACTATTACACAGTAATTTTTGGCTAATTATTGCAGTATAATACAAATTTATTGCTACTTTTGTAACAGAGATAAAGAATAATTTGTAGAGGTACTTCTAAGTTTATGCTGGCGGTTCCACATCACAAAAAAAATATTACATAATAATTTAGTGCTTATTTATTGCTAATAATTGCCGTATTGCAAAAATTTATTGCTATTGTTGTTATACAGAAAATTAATAATTTATTATTGTAGCTTCTTCGAAATTCGCGTTGGTGTGTAATATAGATAAATAATTTATTATTTTACTTTACTCTGGATGAAGTTTGTACATCAATATACGAAGAAATATTGTTTAATCACGAAGTCCTCATTCTCAATCAAAACACTTTATTTATTTGGTAAACTTTAGCTTCAGTATCATTTGTCAACCAGAAATTTTTAAATAAATAATGAATTATTGACCAGGAAAATTAGAAAAAAAAAGTTAGAATATGAAGCAAAAGATTGATTAACAAAAAATTATTTACCATTTTCTGATCGATTTCAGTGCTGTGCCGCACAGTACTCGTTTTAAATACTAATAGCAATAATTTATTAGTATTATTATTTTTAATATATTGTGTAAATTTGAAGAATATTTATCCACACTTTTTTTACATGTCCAGGTTTTATATACTTAGTGAATAAATAAAAACATGTATTATGTTTTCATAATACAAATAAAAACTTTACAGTTTAAAACTACTATTTGTTAAATTTAATTTTTTTAATCAAGTATTGTACAAAATATGACGATCTAAAAATATTTATTCAACACCCCTCAATAAATGCTCTATAACTATGGCTATTTTAAGCAAGGAAAGTAACAGATTACCCACTAGTGGATATAATTTTGAGAAAATCCACTAGTGAGTATTTTTTTATTTATAACAATAATAATAACACACAACACCTTGGTAACAACTTGGATTGACATTTTAATATCAAATATTTAAAGCATATGTCACTGTCAAATAATATTTCTTTAATAAATTTTGCATTTATTGAGAGTTGTTGGATAAAACGTTAAGCCTCGTTTACAATACGAAATTAGTGGTTATCGTTAGTAGTTATGGTTAACGTCAGAAGTATGGCTTACGCGTTTGTGCTTGAGCGTTCACAACAACAAAATTAGCCCAGAGTTCAGCTGCATTAAATTCAGTTAGCGCAAGAGTTTGCATACTCCATACTTTAGTGGTTAGTGGTTAGTGTTAGCGTAGACAACAGCCAATCAGAGATCGTTGAAAAGATATAGCAAATACTTTGAACTTGACTTTTCTTAGTTAACCTGGAAAGTGTTTAGAATTTCAATCATGCGTAAATAATTATAATTATTATTAATTGTGGCACTATTTTTACATTCGGGAAAGAAATATGAGTGAAATAGAAGTTGATGGATAGGTCTAATAAATCATAACAGAAGAAACCTAGAATATTGGGAAAATTTTGTTCGAGATATTTAATTATTTATTACAGCTTGTGGGCTATAAATGCTTCTTCTGTCATTTATAGACATAGTAGCAAAATCAAACACGTTATATAACTTAATCAAAATCTCCCTAAAAGCCAAATATCTGTCATAAATGTCTAACGATTAGTGCGACATCTGTCCAAACACTTTTCAACATTCTGAAACGTCGGTAGAGATCTCTATATTACCAACAAAAAGTTATCAGAAAATAACCTTAATTTTGTGCATTGTGAACGCTGTTTTTAAGACGCTACCCGCTAACCATAACCAGTAATTATAACTACTAACAATACACACTAATTTTGTATTGTAAACGAGGCTTTATACTTCACACGTGGGCAAAGTGGAATTACCCTCTCGATAAAATTATCACACTCAGCCTTCGGCTTCGTGTGCTAAAATTTATATCGTGGATAATTCCTTACTTTGCCCACTTGTAAAGTAAATACAGTGAAAGTTCCCTTTGCGGACAGCTCCCACTAGCGGACGTCTCTCATAACAGGACATTTTTTTTGGAACCGTGTTTTTGGGTATCAATTCCTATATAAAACACGCTCTCTTATGCGCACTCTCTACCGGGCGGACACGGACAACATAGTTTTTCCCGGCAGGCCCAAATCGCTCTCAAGGTAACATTAACACAGAGGGTTACCCTATTTACAGAAGTACAGTGTTTTATATGTGTCCGAGATTCATGATTTCAAACTTGTGTGACAATAATATCCAGAAAAGGTTTTTTATATTAAGGCAAAAAACGGAGGTGATTAACTGAGTAACCTTGCAGAGCGAGAACATTTAAGAATTCGCAAATTCGATGAAATGTATGACTATTGTAGAATTTTTATTTAAACAAGCTATACATTTTATTTCAATAATTTTACATTCAAATTAAGCAAAACGCAAGCTGAACAGATTATGAGACAAAGATTATGACTTCATTAATTTAGATATAAAAGTTTGTTTAACGAAAACAAGTGGACGAAAATAGAGAAGAAAATGGAAAGAAAAACGAAAATCATGTAGATGAAGAAATCAGAGTTGTTCGGGAGAGTGACGATACAAAAGAAGCCTTGAAGGTTGTTAAAACCTAAAAAAGTTTTCAGAAGAAGATTTTATTACGTTTAACATCTAAAAAATATTGAGTCGTATTATTAATATTATTTAGTATAAGAAAAATGTAGAAAGTTAAAGCAGTTAAAATTATCAGATTTTTTAAAAAATAATCTTTTTTCGATATGTTCAAATATGTTGTTTTGCTTTGTATTCAATCTTAAGTTTTATGTACGTATACCGTGTGTCTGTTTTAAAGGTGTACATAGGAGATGAACATGGGAAATCGGTTTTTTGCGTGCTGTTGCTCGGTGTTCTACAAGACAACAATAATTGTAGTACCAATCGAAAGATATCATTTTTCTGAATCAAATGATGTAACATACACTACTATTTAGTAGTAATTTGGTTCCGTAAATTAATTTTTAAATTTTGAGAATTCTCCGGTTTATTCAATTTTTATCGTAAATAAATATAGTCACCTATGACTGTTTTGTTTTGATTTCTGTCAAGCTATTTATTTGACGTTTATGACTTTTGGACTTGTGTAAGACAATTTGTAAAAATATGGCTAGTTATACTACTAAAGAGCGTATTTTTATAGTAAAACTATTTTTTGGAGGAAATAGTGAGCTCAGAGTGCGAGATCTATTTTCTATTAAGTTTATGAATCGACCGAATCCAAGTGTAACCACAAATGCCAGTATCCATGAAAAATACACGTGATCTTAGTAATTGCAATTTAGCAAGAGCAGAAGAACGTGCTTTATTGAAAGAAAGGGTTTTAGGAATGATACATGTAGATCCTTCGTATAGCACTAGATTTTTTGGAAAAAAAAAGTTCTTATTATTCCTACAAAATGCACTGCAATCAAGAACTTTTTCCATTTGACGAAGAAAGTGGAAGAGTATTTTGTGAAGATATACAAAACAGCTAATAAAAATAAAATTTTGTTATCGATTTAAAAAGTTATCTCTTAATAAATTAATATTATTTAAAGAAAACTTGTTTTTAGACTAAAATTTATTTAATAAAATCTTTACGCAAAAATAATAATAATACGCTTGTCATTATTGTAAATAACCATATTTTACAAATTGACAGAAACGTCAAATAAATCACTTATCACTTATTTTTGATAAAAACTGAATAAATCGGAGGATTTTCAAAATTTAAAAATTAATTTTCGGAACCAAATTGCTACTAAATTGTAATGTATTTTACATCATTTGATTCAGAAAAATGATATCTTTCGATTGGTACTACAATCATTGTTGTCCGATAGAACACCGAGCAACAGCACGCAAAAAACTGATTTCCCATGTTAATCTCCTATGTACAGCATTGTTCAGAAATTATGCCCCATAACCCCTCCACAGATACCGAAACCGAATGAAAAATCGACTTACGTTGTCGCTGTTCGAATGAGAAAGATAAACGATACGAAATGAAGGACAGATATATGTATAATCCTTTGTTTACCTGAGCCAGGTAAACACCTCGTAGAGATTAAAAATTTTCTCGCTTCTGATGTTACAATATTTGGCAAAATGCAAGTGAATGTTAAATGCGAACACAAGTTCGATGAGACATCCAAACTTCTTGAAATCTAATAATATTAATATTGTAATGTAAATATCATCAAATATTTATGACTTATAACAAAATATTTATCAATATACATACAAATAAAAATATTATTAAAAAAATTTAATAACAATTATATATATATATATATATATATATATATATATATATATATATATATATATTTCGATATTCGAACTTTTATCTTGTCAATAAATAAATTAGGGGAGAAAAATGTTTTGCATAAAAGTTGAAGAGATTAAAAATTTACACCTAAATTAGAGAACAAATTTCATTTCACTTCTTTGATAAAGGCTAAAAATACCATCAAAAATATCAAAAATGGAAATGTCCACTTCCTTACTTTGCTTATGAAAAACGTTAAATATTTGCTTGAATTTAATTCCATTTCTATGGTTATTCATTATTAAAACTGTAAAATGCCTAGGTTCGGCTTGTATTTTTTTAATAATTGAAATATTTTTTTATATATCTCGGTCCCGGGACGTGTAAAAAGTATCATTTCATATGGTAAACGTTAAATATTATACAGTTTGTGCAGAAGTGTTCAATTTATTTATCGCAGTAACGGTATAACCATAATTGCGGTAAAACCGTAAACACGTCGCGAATTGTTTTTTGAATATATTGTTAATACCACAATGTAACATGGAAACAAACATTTAAGTCTCCGCTTAATATTTAATGTTGGAAGATCTAAAGGAATTAGTAAACTTCTCGGTCATTTTAAAATCGTTTGACAGTATTATTTTGCGAACATGAAATCTTTTGAGCGCAGCAAACAAAGAAAGTTAATACATTCTAAAATATCAAAATATTAACACCATTTTAAGAGGATTAGTGTAACCAATATTCAATAGTCATTTGGCGGCATTAACTTTAAAGTGGTCGAAGTTTGTTTGGAAAGGGTGAAATTTCCAAACTGAAAATAATGACATTTACTTACCCCACTTTGTTTTTACGTTCGCGAACTAGGTATAAATATGTTACATTGCATTTAATTTTCATTATTGGTTCAGTTCTTGAGCAATTAGAATATTTTGTGTTGTGATGGCGAAAATTACAATGGAGAAGAGAGGAAGAATAATTGCGCTATGGCAAGCAGGGTGGAATTTCAGCGATATTGCAGAAAATCTTCAGATTGATGTAAGTATTTTTTACATTTATAAAATTTGTCCCTATTTGTATATTTTGCATTCAATAGTTTATTTCAATAAAGGCCGGTTTCTCCATCTACGAACAAACTCCAGACAAACTATTTAACGAACAAATGAAAAATATCATTTGAGAATTAATTAATTTATTTAACAAATAAATAACCCTAAATCTGTCTTATGAAATATCAAATGTTTTTCGTTTTTTACTGTGAAGTGAATATGTAAAAATTTAAAGCAATATCAAAAAATAGCATTGAAATTCCTTTATTTTATATTGGTGACACGGTTACAAATAATTTCTTTGTAGCTAATTGATTCAGATTTTAACCATTAATATTGTTAGTTATCAGATAATTTGAATTTAATATGTAGTAGAAGGTTTTTGTTTTATTTCTGCTGAGAAGTTACTTTTGCCAAATATTGTAATATCAGAATATCTACGAGGTGTTTACCTGACTCAGGTAAAAGAAAGATTATATATCTGTCCTTCATTTCGTATCGTTTATCTTTCTCATTCGACCAGCGACAACGTAAGTCGATTTTTCATTCGGTTTCGGTATCTGTGGAGGGGTTATGGGGCATAATTTCTGAACAATGCTGTACACCATTAAGACAGACACACGGTATATATTTTTTTTAATATATAGTTTTTTAAGTATGTATGAATGTATGTACATATAGAATACATATTCTTCAACTACATATTTTCAATAAAAAAAAGTTCCTAGTAAATTTGACTATTTTTTTTTTCATATATTTAAATAGAGCTTTCTTTTAAGCGGACATCTCCCATAAGGGGACAAAAAAGTTGAAACCACCGGTGTCCGCTTATGAGAGCTTTCACTGTAACTATTATTCCCAAAATTTATATTTATTTACTTTATTACAAACTTGAGACCGTAATATAACTTCATTAAAATATGTTATAAATGAATTTTTGGGCTTCCAAATACCATGTGTTTCATTAGAATTGGTTAGCTATTAAGAAAGTAATTTCCCCGACATTTTGTTACAAGTAAATATTAATCATTTTGAAATGCAAATCATTTTATAAACAAAAGCATAATATATATTTGTAGTTGAAAGATTATGCAAAAATTTTTATTTATTTCATAACGATTATAAATCATTTATTTTGTGATAAAAAAATTAATAGCTATTATATTTATAAACTGTAGAAAATAGCAACAAAACCAAAAAATATTATTCATTTGTATATACATAAAATATATATTTCGCTCGAAATAATATAATTAAATAGAAAGTATAATAATACACTGGTTCATGTAGCTCTTTGGGGAAACATTTACAACTTTATGTTCTAAATCATTGTATCAGAGTTGTCATGACCAATTATTTCTTATAGCATAAGTTATAAAATGTCCCAATGCATCATTTAAAGCTGGTGGTTTCAATTCAATTGCAATTTCCGAGATGTAATACTTTAGGGATTTTGTCTAAGGAAACGAAATAAGTGCTTGATGATATAAAATAATCTACAAAAATACTGTCATAATAATAAGTTGTTCTCTGAAGTAATCCATTGCAATTTGAAAATTGACAGTTTAGATTCGGTGAAATTATCCTATTTTCTAATATGTCTTTTCTAAATTCACTATGCCAGTTGTAACAAGCGCGTTTTTCCAAATTGTTTGTTCAGCATTTTATAGTTCAATAACCGCGCTTGTACGAATATTGCAAATATCAATTGTAATTAGTGCACAAGTAGGTTTCTATTGCGTGTGCATATAAATTCTTTTGATATTTGCAGACACAGATAATGATGACACGATCAACTTGATGACATACTTTTAGCTGTTTAAAAGGACAGTTTTTGACAGTCCGAAAAAGAGTAACGTTTTGAGAGTCAAACAGCGCTACAAGATGTAGCGATAAAGAAATATCGTCTATTTAAAATATTGGTAACTGTAAATAGGTAACATAATTATACGTTTGCGTCAATTTTAATATTTGTATTTGTTTGTAAATTTTGCTCAATTTAAATATAGTAATATTTCATTAAAGCAACCTTTGTCATTACCAGTAAAATGTGTTTTAGTAATTTACACATTTACAGCTTGGCTACGCACTGTTACACAGTATCTAAAATATGTGTATTGGTACGAATTGTGGTAAATGCTACTTCAGAATTGAAACTGCAATATTTGCTTCTAGTTTTCTCAACATAATGGGATATAAAGAAAATTTCTTATTGCTGGGAAAGCCACCTAGTATTTATTTATTTTATAAAAATTTCACTTTTATTGAAAAATGTCAAGTGAATTTTTAAACATTTTCGAGCAAAATGCACAAAAATAGCCGGTTTTAAATACTCGTTACGTTCGTCTTCAAACAACCAGCCTCGATTAGTAAAACTTTTCTACACTGATTATGTAATGTATGTACTATTGAATAGTCAAACTTGAAAAATAAATAAGCAATAACGTACTATTAATTATGTTTTATTTTTAATTATTTTTCTAATTAAAAATTTAATTATGATTGCATAAAAATAAATATTTAAGTAGACATTATTAACAATAATTCACTAATGTGCCGTGCATGTTTATTATTTCGTACATTATGTAATTTAACCACTGTGTCAAGTGCCAGTTTCAAATAGACACATGCGTGAGTAGCCAATACGTGGAATTCATGTATTCTTTGCGTAACTTTATCTATGTGTAATCTAAAGGAAGCTATGTTTCTATTTTCGTGAACTTCTGTTATAAATTTGTTTTCGGATGATTTATAATCGTCATGAAATAAATAAAATTTTCTGCATAATCTTTCAACTGCAAATATATATTATGCTTTTGTTTATAAAATGAGTTGCATTTCAAATTTATTAATATTTACTTATAACAAAATTTCGGGGAAATTACTTTTTTAATAGCTATCCAATTCTAATGAAACACATGGTATTTGGAAGCCAAAAAAATTATTTATAACATATTTTAATGAAGTTATATTACGGTCTCAAGTTTTTTAATAAAGTAAATAAATATAAATTTTAAGCTACACTTTTGGGAATAATAGTTATTTACTTTACAAGTGGGCAAAGTAAGGAATTACCCACGAGATAAATTTTAGCACACGAAGCCGAAGGATGAGCTTGATAATTTTTTTCGAGAGGGTAATTCCACTTTTCCCACGTGCGAAGTATAACGTTTTATCTAACAACTCTCAATAAATGCAAAATTTATTAAAGAAATATTATTTGACAGTGACATAAGCTTTAAATTTTTGATATTTAAATGTCAATCCAAGTAGTTACCAAGGTGTTGTGTGTTATTATTATTGTTATAAATAAAAAAATACTCACTAGTGGATTTTCCCAAAATTATATCCACTAGTGGGTAATCTGTTACTTTCCTTGTTTAAAATCGCCATAGTTATAAAGCATTTATTGAGAGGTGTTGGATATATATTTTTAGATCGTCATATTTTGTACAATACTTGATAAAAAAAAGTAAATTTAACATATTTTAATTTTAAACTGTAAACTTTTTTTTTGTGTTATGAAAACATAATAAATGTTTTTATTTATTCACTTAATATATAAAACCTGGACATGTAAAAAAGTGTGGATAAATATTCTTCAAATTTACACAATATATTAAAAATAATAATACTAATAAATTATTGCTATTAATATTTAATTATTTGTTTAAAGATATCTGGTTGACAAGTGATACTAATACTAAGGTTTACCAAATAAATAAAGTATTTTGATTGAGAATCAGGACTTCGTGATTAAACAATATTTCTTCGTATAATGATGTACTGACATCATCCAGAGTAAGGTAAAATAATAAATTATTTATCTATATTACACACCAACGCGAATTTCGAAGTAGCTACACTAATAAATTATTAATTTTCTGTATTACAACAATAGCAATAAATTTTTGAAATACGGCAATTATTAGCAATAAATAAGCACTAAATTATTATGTAATATTTTTTTTTGTGATGTGGAACCGCCAGAGTAAACTTAGAAGTACCTCTACAAATTATTCTTTATCTCTGTTACAAAAATAGCAATAAATTTGTATTATACGGCAATAATTAGCAAAAAATTACTGTGTAATAGTTTTTTTGGTTTGATGAAATGGTACCGCCAGCGTGAATTTGGAGGTACCACTACAAATGATTAATTAACTCTATTACAACAATAGCAATAAATTTTCGCTATACGGCAAAAATTTGCAATAAATTAGCAAAAAGTTATAGCATATTTTTTATACCGATATTCAAAAGTGCTACCTCTAACTTCACGGACCTGGTATTTAACACAATTTACAGAGCAATACTAACATATGGTTATGAATCCTGGGTTTTAATACATGGAGATGAAATATTTAAGAAGATAGATAGGAGTCAACAGACTAGATGGAATAAGGAACCAAGACATAAGAGAAGAAATAGGAAGTAAAGCCATATCAGAGTTTATCGAACAAAGGCAACTGAGCTGGTGGGGTCACCTGATAAGATTAGACGATAAAATACCAGTGAAAAAGATCTGGACAGCTAAAACAATTATAAGAAGAGATAGAGGAAGGCCAAAAGAAGAATAGGATACCACAATAGAGAAGATACTTAGGGAAAAAGGAAAGTCACTACAAGAAGCGAAGCAGTGCGCAAAGGACAGAAAAAAGTGGGCTAAGTTATATATATCATAATCCACAACCAATCACTAGATCCATTGCTCATACACATTAAAAACATCCTTAATCAACCTCATACCAATAGCCAAACCGCTCTACTTCCCTTGGAAAATTTGTCCAAACCCTAACCTTTCTCCCCCTCCCCCTCTTAACCTTTACTGCCCGGGAACAATCTAGCATTCCGCTATCACCCAGCATGTACGCTCATAGAGCGGCATCTATAAGCGACTAGCAAAAACTCCTCTACCGATAAAAATGATTGCGACTGATTACAGCGCTAATCAAAACAAAACAAAACTGTCAACTCAGCCTTATACTCAACAAAATTAAAACAAACAAAACAAGATTCATTTCCAAACAAAAATCAGGCAATAATTATTCCTACAATAGAGGAAATACAAAATATTGATTACTTGAGAGCCGGAGGAAAACTCACAGAACCCAAAAACATACTATATATATATATATATATATATATATATATATATATATACACCAACACAACGCCTAGTCATCTCTAACGCAAGCCCATCCGTACCACATTCTGTATTATTACAAGCACTCATAAATGCTAAACTCAAACCAGTATCACAAATGCAATTTCTAAAAGCTAGTGTCCAAGATAGTGAATTCGCCCACGTATTAAGCTTCCGAAAACAAATTTTCATTACTCCAGAACAAAAAGAAAATATTCCTGATATCCTCGTAATAGAATATGAGGAAACAACCTACTGAATTTTCCTCACAACAGAAACACCTCCATGCTTCGTTTGCAGAAAGGAATGACACTCAGCTAGAAAATGCCCACAACTAAATACTGACCTAAACAACCCAACACAGCCTTCTCAAACTACCCAAATAACAGAAGTTTCGGAAAAGTGTGAAACACAACTATCTCAAACTACCCAAATAGGAGAAGCTTCGGAAAAGAATGAACCCAAACAGAACATACCAAGGAAAGCACCACAATCCACTAATGAAACAAAAAAAAGAACAGCTAATAGCCAACCTGAACCCAACGAAACAAATATCCAACCAGCCACATCCAAAGAAAAGCCCAATCCAACAATTACTCCGCCATTTAAACGACCAAAGAGCCAAACTAGGTCAGTGAGTCCTAGCCAAGGTATACCTACGGAACTACGACTAGCTCCTATTATAAAAGTCAGGTGGAGAAAAAATCCGAAAAATTTCCCCTGAAATACAACGAATTTAAAGACCTGATAGAAAACACAAAGGGCTCTCTCGACTTAGAAATAATCATAGATTACACTGAAAACCTTTTAGGACTCAAGGAAATGCTAATAACCCTGTACCCAAAACTAACACACCGCTATATAAAAGGCAGATTCACAAGACTACAGAAACAAACTCGAATAATACTTAGTAGAAAATGAACAAGGACAAAATGACGATGATTACATAGAATTTCAATAGTCTCAAGACTCATATGTAAGAACTCCAATTAATAATAGCAGTACACCAACCAGAAACCTTATGCTTTCAAGAAACAAAATTAAAAACAAATAAACATTTCACATTAAAAGGATACAATATATTTCGTCAATACAGAGAACACGAACATGCCAGCGGAGGAGTCGCCATAATAATGAAAAACTTCATCCAATCAGAACGAATACCCCTCCAAACGAATATTGAAGCAGTAGCTATCCACACAAACTACCCAAGTCCACACTCCATCTGTAATATATAGATCCCACCAAATCTCACCCGACAAATACGACATACAAACATTACTAAACCAACTTTCATGCACACAACACGATTTGGGGATCACACTTCACAAATCCGAAAGGAAAAATAATAGAAGATATCTTTGACCATCTAGTCCTCCTAAACGATGAAAACCCCACCCATCTATGCCCCTCCACAGGAACTCTTTCAACTATTGACCTCGTCTTCGCACATCCGAACATAGCACCGAATTATATTACTGAAACCTCACAAAAACTACACGGAAGCGACCACTTCCCAATAATAATTACAAATATTTCACTCTCAACATCAGAAACCTCTGAAATAGAATCTAAAGAAAGCCAACTGGGAGCTTTTTTCCGAATAAATGAAATTAATGCCTGAAATACAAATAACAGACATAAACGAAGCCGTAGAAAACTTCACATGTCAAATAAACAAAGCCGCTGAAAAATATATCGGAAAAAACCACAACAGCAAAAGTAAAAGGAGAGTACCCTGGTGGAATAAATCTTGCGAACAAGCAATCCGCAATAAAAAAAAGCTCTAGACAACTACAAAAAACAGAGAACCCAAGAAAATCATATAATCCTCAAGAAAGCAAAAGCTATTTGTAAAAGAACTATAAAAGAGAGCAAAAAAAATTCCTGGAAACAATTTTTCTCCACCATAACATCAGAAACCCAACCAACAATTGTGTGGAACAAAATTCGAAAAATAAAAAACAATACCTACTGCCATCTCACAAAAACAATCAAATTAAACGACAAATTAATAACATTCCCAGAAGAAATTGCGAACATAATGGCGGAAACATTTCAAGAAATCTCAAACAATAACATAGACCCAGAATTTAAAGAACATAAAAACAACGCGGAGAAAAATGAAATAATAATCGAGGAGGACGATAATAATAATAATAATAATAATATTTTCTTTATTGACTCAAGTCAACGGCGAGGTTCAGCCATAGGCTGTTTTTCCACCTAACCGATACATTAAGACATATTACAATATTGAAAGTCAACACATATACATAATATAATGAAATATTTTGAAACATAAATTAAAGATAATTACAAATGTCAGGAACAAAGAAATTATTTATCAAATGTGAATACAATTGTGGGATGCATTTACAAATATGTTATGAACCACTTTATTACGATAAATCGTTTACATTAGCTTTAAATGAATTAACAGACAGATTTCAAATGAGAAGGAACATTGTTATAAAGGGTTGGAGCTAAATATGAGAAAGAACATTTGAATTTAGATTTTTTAAAGGGTGGAACGTCATACAAGTCTTTTTCCCGTAATGAATAATGATAACTTTTGACAACAAGTTTCTCATGCAGGTAGGGAGGAATGCCGGTAAGTTTTATTTTGTGAGTGAAACAATTATATAATTTTTTTACATGGTCATCAATGGTATCCATGTTAGCTAGTGAGCGGTAGCGGGATATATGATCATATTTACGAATACCATAAACATAACGGAGACATGCATTTTGAAATAGGGTAATTCTATTTTTATCTGATTGTGATAGGTTTGGTATGTAAACACAAGCACAATAATAAAGTAGTGGCAAAATTAGAGTATTGACTAATCGCAGTTTAACTTCCGAGGATAAAAGATGTCGGAACTGATATAGGTGGCGTAGTTTCAGTTTAGCCGCTGTTAACTTTTTTATTAAATGTGTTCTAAAATTTAGTAGCTCATCGATTTCTAAACCTAGGCTTTTTATGGTACAACTACGTTGTAATTTTACACTATCCAGCATAATATCAAGATCATCATTGTAGCCAAAGATAATAAGAGATGATTTTTCAGCGTTAATTTTAAGGCCATTATTTTTTATCCACTTTGTGAGCAAATCTAGATCATTATTGATAGAATCAGTCTTTTCTAGAATTTCTGATGGATTTAAAGATGCAAGGATTTGTGTGTCATCAGCGTAAGAGTATGCTGAGCAATAATTCAAGACAGATGGCATGTCCGCAACATAAATTAAGAAAAATAAAGGGCCCAAAATAGATCCTTGCGGAACTCCACACTTTGAGTGAAATAAAGATGATTGAGAGGTTTCTTATTCAGATGACATAGTAACGTAGAAAGATCTATTGGTAAAGTAACTCCTGCACCACTGTATGGCACTCTCAGAAAAGTTGTAATATTTTAGTTTGGCAAGGAGCATGTTGTAATTTACCATTTCAAACGCCTTTGTAAAGTCAATTTGAACAAGAGCGACCAAATTAGATTTATCTAGACTGGATATAATAGTATCAATAATATTTATGAGACAGGACTCAGTGCTGTATCCGCGTCTGAATCCTGATTGTGTGCTTGGCAAGATATTATTATCAGAGATATAGCTCATCATTTGATCAATGCATACTCGTTCCAGGACTTTAGAAAGTGTTGGAAGGATACTGATTTGGCGCAAGTCATTCAAAGGTCAAAGAATTATTCTTTTTTGCAATTGGCTTAACAATTGCCACCTTCCAGATATCAGGGACAACTCTTTCCAACAAGCTCGTATTTATGATATGCGTAATATGATCATTTATCACCGGTAAAAGAAGAACAATCATTTTTAGAGAAATATCGTCCACCCCAGCTGCATTAGATTTTAATTTGTATAAAATGTTTTTTATAGTTAAATTATCAACAAGTTTAAAACTAAAGCATTCTGTACGCAAGTTTGAATATTTATTGTTATTATAATTATTGACAGTATTATCATTATTAATATTAATACTGGGCGTTCCTACTTTGTTTATTAAATATTGACCGTAAGCCTCAGGATTTAGTAATGTAGATGAGATTTTTTGTTCTGTGTCATTTGTAACTCCAACGCGCTTTAAGTTTTTCCACAAATTGGTAGAGTTTTTGAGGTTATTATTGATATCATGTTCAAGGAATGCTTGTTTCTCTCTACGTATAGCAGCAGTAGTAAGGTTACGTAGCTGTTTATAGTAATTGAATTTAACTTCTTTTATATTTTCGGTACTCCATTAATGCTTTGTCCCTTTTTTTCTGCATTATTCTAATAACTGGTGTAATCCAAGGACAATAATGTTTACCTACTTTGATGTTTTTAATGGGAGCATGTTTATTAAAAAATACTAAAATATGATCATTTAAATAAGCAATTTTATCATTAATATTTTTTAAATAAAATATTCTATTCCAGTCTACTAACTCACTATCCGCGATAAAATTATTGTAGTCAAAATTTTTGAAATCTCTGTAGTTTATTACTTTGGCGGAAACAGGTTGCCTTGGAAAATTGAAGCTACAAAAAACACAACTATGATCTGAGAAGTTAGTAGTCAGAACACCTGAATTTGTGCAGATAGATTTACTATCAGTTAATATTACATCCAGTAAAGATTGACTTATTGGTCTTGTGTACTGCTTTATTAACTGATACATACTATTAGACGATATTAGATCAGTAAAGAATTTATTACGAGTATCATTGACTAGGAGATTAATATTAATATCGCCAGAACAAATCAAATGATCTGACTGCGGTATAAATTCAGTAAAGATGCTGTCTAGTATTTCCAAATCTTTATAGAATTCTGATAGGGGATTATAAACAACACCAAAAATAATTTTTTTATTATGAATGCAACACTGTATCCACAAATGTTCAACGTTATTATTTTCCACGAAATCAGTGTGAAGAACTTTAAATGATATACTGTTGCGCACATAAAAAGCGACACCTCCACCACGTTTATGAGTTCTTTCAGAACTAATTAAATTGTATCCAGGAATATTATATAATTGCGCGGGAGAAGTGACTCTAATCCAGGTTTCTGTAACAGCTAAGATGTCGAAATTAAATTCATTTAAAAAATTCTTAAAATTTAAAAAACAAGAGTTAAGCGACCTTACATTTAATTGGCCGAATGTAAACGAATCATCCTTAAATTCAGAGAACTCTGAATTAGAAACATTTGATGATGACATTTGGCAAAAAAAAACAAAAAATAAATAAAATTATAGTTTCAACAATTAAATAAATTCAAGGTTAAGCCAAAACAAATTACCAATACAGACAAAATCTCCTATAAGCGTGTTCAAGCATATTTGACTGAAACAGAGAGTGATTCAGTAAGATTATAACTTAAGTAATAAGGATAAGAATATATATTGAACAATGAAAGATTTTATTTGATTTTGTTGATGTCCTCTAAATTATTCAGCACGTATTTTTTACTTTTGCCGTTAACAGTGTCAAGAACAATAACTCGGCCATCTGATGTCCACACATTCTTAAAAGTAAACTTATCTGCATCGGTTTTCAGGAGTGCCAGGTTGGTCTTGGTTAGTTCCTCTCGTATGGTGATGCCGCTGCCCTTGAGCTTCTTCTTTTGTGTGTAGACTTTGGCGCGCACTCGATAGCTCACAAATTTTACAATTACTGGCCTGTTGGAATTATTTTTGAGCGGCCCGATTCTGTGACATCGGTCTATATCGTTGGTTGAATTGTTAACTTTAAGTGTATCACGGCACAAAGTAACGATACGGTCGTCGATATTTTCATTTTTACTTTCGGGAAGTCCAAAAATTCGAACATTATTTCTGCGCGTATACTGTTCTAGTTCATTACACTTTTTTTCAGACTCCGCATAACACTTCTCTATATCACTGTTCGTTTGTTTCACTTTGTTAATTTCTTCTTCGAGGGCATTAAATTTAGCCTCAAAAACCTTTTGCACAGCACTAGTAACTTCGTTGACGATAATCTCAATAAACATTATATTGGAGCTTAACTTCTGCAGAGCACCACTAATCATTTCAATGATTGTTTCTTTATCGTCACGGGTAAGCATTTTATATAAAAGTAAATCAAACTTTTGAATATAAATAGAATCACTTTTAAATAAAAAGAAATATTGAATATGAGCACAATGCCAGAGCACAAGAGAACACGTCTATCTCAGTTGACAGTACATCTAATAATAACCCAATAAATACACAATAAATACAGAAATCACACTAAGAGAACTCAAACCAGCAATTCCTACAAACAAAGAACAACAAATCACCAGGGCCCGCCAATATACTTTTGATATAATTAAACATTTGCCAGAAATATCCCTGAAGCAATTACTAAAAATATTCAACTTAATATGGTCTGAGAGATGCTTCTCAGAACAATGGAAAGAGAACATAGTAATACCCATACTGAAACATAACAAAAATAAATAAGACCCAAAATAATACAGACCAATAACACTATCAAATACACTGTGCAAATTTCTGGAGAAAATTATAAATAACAGACTGATTTGGCACCGGGAATCAAAGCAACTACTCATAAAGGAACAAAGTGGATTTAGAAACGGCCGTTCTACAATAGACCACCTAATGAAAATCACAACAGAAGTTCAAAGTACATTCCGACATAGACAAAAAATGGTAGCAGTGCCTTTTGATCTAGAAAAAGCTTATGACACGGCATGGCAACACAACATTCTTACCATACTAAAAGAGTATAAAATTTAGGGAAACATGCTCTCTTTTATAAAAAAACTTCCTTAACACCCGAAGATTCAAAGTAAAATTTGCAAACAAATTCTCAGAAACTAAAACAATCCAAAATGGAGTACCACAAGGATCAGTAATAAGTGTTACCCTCTTTCTGATAGCAATTAACAAAATAACTACAAATATATTACCACCAACCCGATCACTAATATTTGCTGATGATTTGCTAATATACTGCAAAGGAAAAAATACAAACTCCATAAAAAGCCACCTTCAAGACACAATAAACCATTTACAATCATGGCAACAAGAAACAGGTTTCAAATTCTCTGCTAGTAAAACAAAAGCAATATTATTCACCAAAAGCCGAAACGTAGTTTCGCCCGAAATTCTATTAAACGGCACACAAATAGGCTTTAATACAACAGTAAAATTTCTGCGAATAACAGTGGACAACAAACTTAGCTGGAAACAACATATCAACCAACTAAAACAAGATACCTATCAAAGACTGAACATCTTGAAAACACTCAGCAATCATGACTGGGGCGCTGAAAAAGAAATACTCATGAATATATACAAATCATTAGTCAGATCTAAATTAGACTACGGCAGCATCGTGTACAATCAAGCCAAACCCTCAACTATGAAAACATTAAATGTCATCCAAAACACCGCTCTTCGAATTATTACCGGAGCATATAGAACAAGCCCAATCAAAAGTCTCTTAATAGAAGCCAACGAATACCCACTACACATTCGAAGAAACTACCTAACTCTTTCATACATCACAAACATTGCCAGTAATCCCTATCACCCAAACTATACTACTTTCCTGCTCCAAAACCAAGACACGAAACAAATCAAAAAAACGACACCATTCCATAGCCAAATATCCTAGATATTATCAAACCTCGATTTAAACATACCAGAAATAGAAAACCACTACGACTACCTATTCCCTCCCTGGACTCTCCTTGAAATAGAATGTAACCTGGAGTTGTCACAATATAAAAAAGATAATAACCACCCAGAAACCTTCAAAGCAGAGTTCATCCGCATAAGAAACAAATATAAAGACCACACATTCATCTACACAGACGCTTCAAAAACAGAAACCACCACAGGAGCAGCAATCGTCCAAAACAACGAAACAATAAAATTCAAACTCCCACAGGTAGATAGTATCTACACTGCCGAAGCAATAGCAATACTACATGGCCTACAAAATATACAAACTACACACTCCAAAATATCAATTTGCTCCGACTCCTGCAGCGTACTCCAAGGCATCAACACGTTATTTCCTAAAAACCCTATAATCAAAAAGATCCAAAAAGAAATCACCAGAATAAAAAATGAGTTAAACACAGAAATTACTCTTATATGGACTCCAGGACACGAAGGGATACAGGGAAATGAAGAAGCAGATAAAGAAGCCAAAAATAATCAAGACTCCGCAAAATATAAACACAAAATACTAGCATACGACTTTAAAAGCAGAATAAAAAACAAAATTAAACAAAATTGGAACCAAATGTGGATTCAAGAGACTCAAAACCATGTAAGAAACATCACCAGCACTACCGAACCATACATAACAATAGGAAAACGCCGAGAACAAATTGTAATCACTAGATTACGAATAGGTCATACCAAATTCACACACCAACACATACTTAATGGAACTGAACAACAAGTATGTAACACTTGCAATGTACCCATAACGGTAAAGCACATCATCACCGTATGCACCACATATGCCGACAAAAGACACCAATTCAACATCCCAAACACCCTGAAGAATGCACTATATATTTTCTCGGTACGTCGAGTAGAATATCCAAGTCTTTGTGGCAGTTTAATATGTAACATTTTAAGTCATGATTTTTATATTTTACTTACTTAATCCTGAGGCCCTTTTTGTACCTTTTCAGGTTTAGGGCAAAAAAAATAGGAGTATAGAAAAAGATAGGGGAGTATAGAAAAATATAGACGGTAACCAGCACAGTGCAATAGAGATAGAGAGATGAAAGTAACGTGATGGGAGGCAAGATGACAAGAACTTGGTTTGACGTTTGCCGTGTGAGTAGAATGCTGTTTTGATAGACTTTTGTGCGAGTTTTTATCCCTCATTTAGAATTTTGTGGCTGAGTGTCGACGCGACAACCGTAAAAGAGGAGAAGAATCTGCTAATAAAAAGAATAAATGTTCTGGAAAATAAAGCGGAGAGGCAAGAAAAAGAGAAAAGAAAAAATAATATAATGAAAGGAATAAAAGTGGAAAACAACAAAGAAAAAGAGCAAGTAGAAAATTTCATCGATAATGAGCTGCAAATTAAGGGAAAAATTATTAAAGCCTTTAAAATGAGCAAGGAAAACCAAGCATATTTTTATATTTAAGAAATTTAAATTTTGAGTAAGATGATTTACCGTTACAGGTATGAATAGTAAAAGGTTCGGGGAATTTTCTGGTGTTAGGTTATAATAATTTTGGGTGAAAGTAATATTGGGTGAAAGTAATTTTGGGTGAAAGTAATTTTGGGTAGAGCCTGTATCTAAAAGAATTTTAAATTGAGATAGGTACTTGAATAAATGGTTATTTACTAAAGCTGTTTGTTAGGGATTCAATATGCGTGACTCGGCGATGTGAAAATTTTCATTTTCAACAGTTTCAGTATATTCATTATAATTTTCGTTTTCAAAATTTGTTCGGCTTCAGAGAATTCATTTTGATTTTGAATATCATTTTCTGAATCTTGAGTATATAATTCTATGTTAACAAATTGTTGGCGTGGTTGGTTAAAGTACATAAATAGTGCCATCAGACAAGAAAAAAAGCTCAATTGGAATATATACTGAAATGAACTAATAGTAAAAATATATGGCAGGAGTATCATAAACTTAATTTAACACCTTATAAACGCACGGATATTCCATCCCAATTAAATAATGTAGAGTCGTTAAATGATCATTTTTCTAATCAATTCGTAAATTCTAATAAAAATTCTTACTATTACTCGAATAACAGTTGTAATATAAAAGTAGAAGAAATCATTAGTAATATTAAATCGAAAGCAGTAGGAACTGATTCTCTGTCAATTACAATGATTTCACTATGTATACCATTCATGACACCCTATTTGTCACATATATTGAACATTTGTTTAGAAATTTGCTATTTCCCATTGCTTTGGAAATCTGCCCTAATTACACAAGTACCTAAGACAAAAAACCTTAGTAGTTTTCATGATCTCCGTCCTATCAGCATTCTGCCAGTTTTGTCCAAAATATTTGAATGTTTGCTTAATAAGCAAATGAAAATATATGTTGAAGATCTTAATATAATTCCATGTGCGCGGTCATGGTTTCGAGCTGGCCACAGTACAGCGTCTGCTTTACTAAATAATACTGATGATATACTTTCTGCGTCTGACAACAGTAAAGTCACAGCTCTAGTACTATTAGATTGTATTAAGGAATTTGACACTATAAGTCATGAATTATTATGTGAGAAATTGAAACATTATAATTTTGACAAATTGTCAATCAAATTAATAACATCTTACTTAGAAAATAGAGTGCAGTACGTACGTGTAAACAATTTAATTTCGACAAGCAGAACTGTAACATCTGAGGTGCCACAAGGGTCAGTGTTAGGGCCTCTATTGTTTATTTTATATACAAGTGATCTTTGTAGTGTCATTAGTGATTGTTCATATAATTTTTATGCGGATGACACGCAATTATACCATTCCTTTACACCTTTGAATGTCGCAGAAGCAGTAGTTACAATTAATACTGATTTAAATAATCTAATACTTTTTTCAAGGCAGCATTGTCTAAATATAAATCCAAATAAATCAAAAGTACTGCTTTTTGGTAGTAAAATTAATTGCGCAAAAATTGAAAGCGAAATAAAAATTGCTGTATGCAACATCGTTTTACCTATTTGTATTTCATGCAAAAATTTGGGCTTAATAATTGATCCCCATTTCAAATTGACGGAATATATAAGCTATCTAATTAAACTATCATACTGCACTTTAAAATCACAGTGGATTCATAATAACATGTTGAGGCAAAATATGAAAAAAACATTAAAAGATTCGCTTGTATTATCGAGGTTCAATTACTGCTATATTGTTTATGGATCATGTATAGATCAGTTCACAAGACAATGAATTCAAATGGTGCAAAATTTAAAGCTTCATTTTCCTAAGTACTCATCTGCTCGGTTTAAAAGTTCATATTCCTATTTGGCTCCAAATATCTATAACGAATTTCTATCGAAAATGGACCGTATGCTTTTAAGGAAATAATAATTACCAAGTTATTATCTAGCTCTTGATAATCGACAAATTTATGAAAACACTGAAGCGGTACGACAATTTGTAAATATATTTTAATTGTATTAATATTGTTTTCTATGGCCATAGTAATATTTTTGTTTTGGTATCAATACTGTTTTCTTCTGTATGTGGTTAACGCAAATTTCGGAAGGTTCCGAGAGCTGAGCGCACGTGGCCACTACCTCATGAGATGACATCAGCGCGTTCGAAATAAACAACTTGACCGACGTTAGAGGGATCGGTGTGATATCTGCGACGTACTACCGCAGCTGCCGCTACAGGCGTCAGGCAGTCTACCACGGCGGGGTGTAGAGGAAACTGACTGCGCGTGTCGCAGTATATATATATATATATATATATATATATATATATATATATATATATATATATATATATATATATATATATATTAGGGTGGGTCGAAAAAAATAGATTTCGTTCTCTAGGGTCTAAAATGAAAGAGTTCCATCCAAAAAGTTGTGGAGGTGTGCTGAAACATTTTTCTGATGAATACCCAGGCAGCACCGAGCACCTCAAAACGTCGTTTTTTGCACTTTTTTTAGATTCTGGCCAATAACTTTTTTCAGTTTGCTTCAAATTGGCAGAATTTTTTTTCTGGTATTCCCAGATCAATACCGAATAAGTCAATATAACCGACATTGGGGTTTACCCTTTCCTAAAGGTGAAGAAAATATCCTCAAAGTATCCAAAAATCTGGTTTTTCAGGTATTTTGTTATTCCGTCCCTACTTTTGTTTCTGTGTACATCCAAAACATCAGATTCATTCATTGTATGATCTAAAGAATAGTTTCAGATCATATAAATGTGAAAACAGATGGCAGCATCTAGTTAAATCCAATGTTTATAGCCTATTTAATGTTGATATAAATATTTCTAAATGTGGTTCGTATATTTGATTTCAAATAGTTCAAATGAAATAAAATTAGGAATTTCCTATCTACAATATTATTTTTCTAAACGTCAATTGTTTTATTTTCGATATGTTGAATTTAAAATTTAAGAAAGTCGAATTTTCTTACTATTATATTTAATTTGTTCGAAACCAATAGCAGCAAACCCGATTTTTGGGTACTTTGAGGATTTTTTCTTCGGCTTTAGGAAAGAGTAAACCCCAATGTCTGTTATATTGACTTATTCGGTATTGATCTGGGAATACCAGAAAAAAAATTCAGCCAATTTGAAGCAAATTGAAAAAAGTTATTGGCCATAATCTAAAAAAAGTGCCAAAAACGGCGTTTTGAGGTGCTCGGTGCTGCCTGGGTATTCATCAGAAAAATGTTTCAACACAACTCCACAACTTTTTGGATGGAACTCTTTCATTTTAGACCCTAGAGAACGAAATCTATTTTTTTCGACCCACCCTAATATATATATATATATATATATATATATATATATATATATATATATATATATATATATATATATATATATATATATATATATATATATATATACATCCATAGATATTTGTGGCTTCCGACAAGATTCCAAACGTGTAGCATCCACCTCTAGGAGTTCATATATATTAATTTTTGTTCGTGCATATTGTATTTTAAATTAATTGTATTATGTTTGTCGGTTCAAAACTAAGCATTTTTAAATCACATATTTTTTACTTTTCGTTGGATGTGGCATCCACCGATTTTGTTGTATATGCGGCTTCCGCTGTATTGATATATACGGCTATCTTGATTCCGCAATATACAATTATTTACACTTAGCGCTGGATATGGATTCCAACAGTGTTGCCAGTGTGAAACACATCGCGAATGGAATTATAATCGTTGGTGTCACACTACTCGTCGTTGCGGTAGAACACATTTTCGTGACCTAAGAACAGACGCTCACGAACAACGAACTTGTTCACGTTCAGTTAGTCCGTTTATGGGACCAAAAGTATTTCCTTTCAATTAAAAAATTTGTATTTGAATTGAAATAAGTATAAGTAAAACAAAAGATATGATTTTATTTTAAGTAAAATACTGTAATTTTAAAAGACAGTTTTTCAATTAACTCCTGCACAATTAATAATTGGTAAAAACGTTTAATATAGTAGTGTACGTGAATATTATTTTTTTTTCTTACTGTGTACATCTGATAATTACCATTACTTTTAAATTATCTTGTAGATTATGTTTTGCCTCTAGTTTATTTAATAAAATAAACTGGTAAAATTATTTTTATAGTGCAATTTTATGGAAACGATTATTTTATTTTATTTTCTAAGTAAATGGAAACAGTAATTATATTATTGGAAAATAAAAGAAAATACTCCTACTACAATGAAATATTACTTACATTCTAAAAATCCTAGGTTAGTTTTATAACTCGAAAACGTGTCATAGAAAAAATTATTTACGATACTGAATAGATAGGTATTTAATAGCGTCAAACTTTTCTACATTAAAATGATGACAGACCGAAATCATTTTTCCGCTATGTTCTACCTATCTATGAAAGTTAAAACAAATAGTTACTTTTAACCGATTTAGAATTTCTTCCAGTTGCTGAAATGCCAGTGATGGCAGGCGGAATCTCAGCACACTGAAGAGTAAAAAGATTTGAAATGGTAAATTTCCAACATTAAATAGCCAGTTAAATAAAATTAGCAACTAAATTTAGGTGATTGATTTCTGTATTATAAACTTAATATAATCTAGGTATTAAATCTAGAAACTAAACTAACTGAATAACATCGTGATTTACCTGACAGTGTTTTAGTAATCATCAATATACGAGCCCGGGATCATATCATTTGGCCCAGTTGAAATCATAGAAAAAAAAATGTTTAATTACCTCATATTTATACCTTAAATCTAAATCATTTGTACCTCCCGCTAGAGATGGGCAAATTACTGAAAAAATGTAATTAATTAGTTTTTTATGATTACTGTCTCAATATTAATTAAATTACAATCGTCAAATTATATTACTGTACCATCAAAATGTAATTAATTTATTTGCTCAATTATATGCAAAAAATGTAGTTAATTTACATTAAATAATTACAAATTACAATTAATTTTTATTATTTATGCGAATTAAAAAAAAATTATTTCATATTATTATTTATATTAGAATTTTATACTAAAAAAAAGTAAAATAAAAATCAAAAGAATAATGCAGGAACATAGATTATTATTAAAATATATATAAAAAAAAATTAGAATTCTGAAACCAAAACAAAACGTTCTGCCTAATATTGTGGATTATAGTTATTCACACTGGTGTTTTAAAATTAGTAATTTCTCAAAGAGAGAATCTGATTTTAAATAACGCCTACGAATGAAAATTCGGGTGATATTTAGAAAATTACTAAGAACCAACAAATTATGATGTGTTGAAATTAAAACGGAATTTTCGATTTCATCACATATTTATAAAAAAGTCATAGAATTTGTCATATTGTTTATGAAAAAAAAAAAAACAAAGTAATTGTAATTACAATGAAATAATGCTAGAATTACAAATTACTTGCACAAATAATATAATTAATTACTAAACTTTCCATAAAAGATATAATGTAATTGAAAACTTAAATTACCAATTATATTTCTGAAAAATGTAATTAATTACGTAATTTAATTACTTGTAATTAATTACTGCCCATCTCTGCCTCCCGCACATAAATATATGTTATGGAGGTATATTTATGTTACGAATTGATTAGATTTTGCGAACAATTTACCAACAGTAATTGGTAGATTATTTGAAGGCCTCTCAGGGTTTTTGGGCAATCCTCAGTAAATAAATGAAATGAGTAAATTTAATTGGACTCAAAAGATTGCGGCTGAGGTTATATGTCGCCTCGGTACCTCGTTCTTGGGTAATGTGACAATGGCACGCGGTATTCGCTGGTATGAGTTTTCGCAAAGCGGTAACCCATACAACTATCGACCGCGGGCAGTGTTGCTTAACTTGCGTTATCGAGTGAACCGGATTCAACGTTACCAGCCATGGCTGCTGCTAAAATTAGTTATTATTTCAGTTGTTATTTTTCCTTAAAATATTCTTAAGCATAAGAGAATTTAAGATAAAAAGAAATTCAGTAGAACCATTTTTCCTTCATATGATTAGAACAATTTTTTTAAAATTATTCTAAAATATTAATTAGGTCAAATGATATGATTCTGGGTTTTTTTAAAAACTTTTGATGTTTTACCATAAAAAGACTTATAGAAGTTAGGGGCAGAAGAAAACAACATGTGATATTTGACAGTTTATTAAATGAACAAAAATAACAAAATATGAAATTTAAAGATAATCATGATTTTCTGGAGATGATATGAAAGTAATAATCATGAATTATATATGGGCTTGAGGAGGTTATACGAAGTATTGAATCCTATTCTAGTGAAATTTTACTTAATATTCTTATCCTTAAATTTCATTTTCTGTTGATTTGTTCATTTAGTGAATGGATAAATATCACATGTTGTTTTCTCAGCCCCGTAAGTCTTAACTGTCCAAATCAAAAGTTTTGTTAAAAGTACCAAAATGAGCTTATCAACAAAAACGTTTAAAAAGTAAGTGGTGCCTTTTCATGGCACCTCACCTGGATGATTTATACGTCAATATTAACTAAAACTGATTTGTTTCGTAATTCTGTTCCAATAGAATAATTTAAAAATGAGTATTTCCAGAATGAAAATGTCTATTATTTTGCTCAGTAACTTATTTCTATCTTATTCTTTTTTTATAAGTTGATTACAGCACTCAAAAAAAATTTGCTTTAAATATAAATAAATTGCAGGTTAAATCAAATAAATTTGCTTTCGAAAATGCTCCAGCAACTTCCACTTTTAATTAAAAAACAGTGCTACTTTCGGGAGAGATATATTTTTTAATATAAAAAAGACAATATTATTACAATAATTTTTTATGGGTTAAAATTTTCATTTGGCGATAGTTCGTTCCCTATGAATTTTGGAATAAAAGTGTCATTACAAAATATGTTGAGATCAATGAATTTATGCCTATTTGGTGCAATTTTTGTTGCTGAACATTTTTTATATTTACACTTTTGTTCTAAAATTTATAGGGAACATACTATCGCATAATGAAAATTTTAGCACTGTATTTCCCATGTCTACAAAAATGTAGACACCCGGTATACTCACTCAAAAAAAAAAAAATAGTTCCTTTAAAAATTAAATAATTTGTTTTTGATCCTAAAAACCTAAGTTTTTACTTTTATATCAAAAAAATTACAGGGAAAATTGAAAATATTGAGGAAAAATTGCTTTTGAAACTTACTTTTGATTTAAAAGTATAGTTTTCCGCTATTTTATATCCATATGGGAACTCTTGAGAAATGAAAACATATCTGCAATGAAGCCTAAAATATTTACAATAAGTTATATTTAACCAATTTCATTACACTTATATCCTTAGATGCAATACTTATTTTTATAGATAATTTTTACCTCCCGTTCAAAAGGGAGGTGTAGAATACATAAACGGATTCGATGTCAAAATGTTTGTCAATAAGCACGTTCTCATGCCCTTGTTAGAATCCATTTTTATGATGATGTCTGAGTACATGTACAAAATTTTTGATTGTACGCTTTATCTTAAACCCTATTCTACTTAAAATTTCATATGCTCTCAAGAAGATTTAATTAGGTTTTGATGAAAATCTACTAACCGGAAATGGTCTTTCCTTGAAGCTCTATAGATTTTTTAACATCTTGTAAATAAATGGGTTAATAACAATTTATCACACACATGAAGGAATAAGTTCCTGGATGTAAATTGAAAAGGACAAAACCATCGGCTTCATTTTGCTCCAAAAATTTTATATTTGAACAAAAACAAAAACTCTTTACAAAAAATAAATAAAACTCTTATGTGTCTAACTGAGTGAGTCGCGAGTACCGGCTGTCTGCCGTGAAATCAATAAACTACGGCGTTGTCAAATATCTTGGAAGCTGCAACCTACGTAGTTCGAAAAGCGATATACACCGCTGCGATATACGCGCCGAACAGCGCCAACGTCAGGAGCGGAGGAATCGTGAACTAAATTATACGTTTTTTTACAAACTCCCGAGTTAGAGCATCCGGCTGAAATCTTCAGCATAGATAGAATACGATGCAAGGTAGCGTTTAACATAGCTCAGCGTTATGGCTTCCATATATATAAGTAATAACGCAGCGAATGCCACAACCAATGTAAATGGTCAATAGGTGGATGCCACATACTACGGAAGATGTATATATATATATATACATATATATATATATATATATATATATATATATATATATATATATATATATATATATACTGTTAAATCTGCTTCAGTCGGGGAGACCATGCGTGGTCTCCACTCTGACTTCATGTTAGCGTAGGTCTAGGAGTACTCGCCTTCCTTTTACAGCTCTTGTTGCTTTGGCTGGCCAATGGCACGGAGCTTCCTTTACTCATCTTGTTGCTTTGGCAGGCCAATGGCACGGATGAGATTTTTAATTAACTACTGCTCTTGTTGCTTTGGCTGGCCAATGGCACGGCCCTTCCTTTACTCATCTTGTTGCTTTGGCAGGCCAATGGCACGGATGAGATTCTTAATTAACTACCGCTCTTGTTGCTTTGGCTGGCCAATGGCACGGAGCATCCTTTACTCATCCTGTTGCCTTTGGCCAAGGCACGGATGAGATCTTTTATTAATTCACCGCTCTTGTTGCGTTTGGCTATCCAGGAACAGAGTATCCTTTTACCCATCTTAATCTTTTGTTTGTGGAACTCTCGACTTAATGACATGATTCAGTTTTAAGAATGGTTGTTTCTTTAAAAAAGTAACAATTCACTTTGGGGCAAGATTAGTTTGCGATAGTGACAACGGCCACAATGATATAATTATTGAGTTTTGAGTAATTATTTGATCAAGTGTTTTCTGTTGATTATGTGCATTATTTGCACCAACGATAACAAACTTCTCCATGTAGATACATTTTGTGCGTTGCACAGACTACGAATTTCTCTGTAAAGTATTGGATACACTATGAAATTATTGTGGTTCGTATGGCAGTGACGATGTTGTTCAATTTATGATATGTTTAAATCTGTAAAATGTAATTTTGATTCTTTGATTTTACAATATTTATTATTTTGGTTCTCTCTGCTTGAGGTTTTTGTCGTGGTTTCCCTCTTGCGATTAGAGGCGAATGTCGGAGAGTTATTTATTTTCCACGACAGAACTTTGTGTTCAAATCACTCTGTTCGTTCTAAATTATTATAATAATATTACGATGATTTACTTTTATTCTGGATATTTATTAGTTTCAATAAATGCACAAGGTGTGACATCACAGTCATGTCTTTTGGAAGGAAATTTACTCTTTCATTTCAACTGAACCTATTCCGATTCCCCCACCATGATAGCTACTTCGTATTAAGACATTTTTGGGGTTATATTTATTTATTACAAACACAACGTAGGCGACGATTAATATAAATAATTTTATACTAGACGATTGTACTGTTACAGCACTTCATTTTATTTTATTTTAAGTAATCATTTATTTTCGAAATTTCTCATAAATATTTAAATATTATTTTTTATAATGTATGTATTTGCCGTTATTTTCTGTTAATGGTTAAGTGTAAGAGCAGCTCCAAGCTGAACTTTGCCATGTACCGGAGTTATTATTAATAAATCGAAATTATTATTATAATTAAGTTCACGATTCCTCCGCATCTCGCGGTGGCGCTGTTGGGCGCGTATATCGCAGCAGTGTATATTGTGCTTTTAAACTACGGGGGATGCAGCTTCCAAGATATTTGGCAACACCGTAGTTTATTGATTTCAATGCAGGCAGCCGGCACTCAGGCAGTTAGACACAACAGTTTTTTGGTTTATTTTTTGTAGAGTTTTTATTTTTGTTCAAATATACAATTTTTGATTAAGAAATATGTTTAATAAATGTTGTGGACAGTCTCTTATTCTTTCATATGACGCATAATAAATTATTATTAACCCATTATTTTGCAAGATGTTTAAAAAATATATATTATAGCGCTTCAAGTAAAGACCACTTCCAGTTAGTAGAATTTCATCAAAACATTATCTGATCTACTTGAGAGCATATCAAGTAGAGCTGAATTTGAGATAAACCGCACAATCAAAGATTTTGCACATGTACTGCGGACATTATCATAAAAATTGGTTCTAAGAAGGGTATGGGAACGTGATTATTAACAAAAATTTAGACATCGAATTTTTTTACGTACCCTACACCTCCGTTTCGAGAGGTAAAAAATATCTATAAAAATATTGTAATATACAGTGTGGTCCATTTAAAGTACAAATGCATTGAGATCTCGAGACTTGTAAGAGCTACGAAGTATGTTAAATTAGACGAAATTTGCCTCTTTAGTAGGCTAGTTTGAACATGCATTTTTTTTTCAATTGAATTCGTAGGTCTCTAGATATTGGCTAAAATGTAAATTTAGCGGTTTTATATTTTTGATGATAATTTTGTTATATAACATAATACGAGATTCTGGTTTGCACTTTTTAATGGTGAATTTGCAGAAGTATTTAAATTTTTTTCATTTACGAGTTACTGGTATCAACTTGGTATAAATTTTTCGTATGGAGGTTTTAGTAAACTATGCCATATTTAAATAGAGATTTTTTACTTTACAGCGAAATAAAGCAATAATAAAATATTTTTTATAATAAATAGAAAAATTAACGAAATTTGTAAATAAAACAAAAGCAAAAGACAGTTCTTAAAGACAACTGAGATAGTGCAGACGTGCTAAACACAGTGTTAATAAGCAAGGAAGGTCAATGTAATACTTTTACTTAACTCTCGCTGACATTTAATACTCCTATCAACCCTAATCCTAACCCAAACGTAAAGTACCCTCAAATAAACTACCAACTCCATAAAAAGTACCAAAAATTCATAACAAATAACAAAACAGATTCACAAATCACAACTTTAGCTACATCCACTAGGATTCTTACATACTATAATGCCGATAAAACAACAAACATAAACATGGAAACGATAGAATCAAGTACAAACCAAAACCCAAACCAACAAAATACAGGCAACAACTATGCCAACATAGTCAAACAAAATAATAACCATAACCTACATCCGAAAAAAGAACAAGCAATAGTAATTACAGCTGTAAATGAAATTCCACTGAAGGCATACATAATGAAAATCGGACAAATAGATAAAGCACAGAATGTAATTTTTGCTTCCAGGATTGCACAAAATCGAATATGCATATACTTTTCATCGACCTTGTAACAAAATACAAATCAATTGAAATAGACAATAAAACCCTAGAAATCAGAAGACTCATTACCCCCTTAAAGCGACTAATTATCTCTAACGTCTGTCCTTCCATCCCGCACGAAATCATAGAAAAAAAGGTAAAAGAACATAATTTAAAACTAATATCCCCTGTCTCGTTTCTCAGAGTAGGAATGCTAGACAGTGAATATTCCCACGTCCTAAGCTTTCGTCGATAGATATTTATTGCAGAAAAAAAAAGATACTTTAATACCAAAAACATTAGTTATTATACATGATAACACTGAATACAGAATCTACATATCTGATGACAACCACATGCTATAAATGCAAACAAAAAGGGCCCACTGCAACCCAATGCCATGCGCCGGAAAATACCCAGACACCAAGTACAAGTCAAAATCAACCCATATAAAAAATCAGTCGGAGTCAACCAACCCCGTCAACAACATCGATGCAACAACAACCTGCAATCAATCTCTCTCAACCTCCACTAACTAATCAACAAAGAAACACACAAGAACTAACAAAATCCCTTTCACAAGCAGATTCAAAGTCCACAACAACAAATCCATCACTAGACTTCTATCCATTCCCACAAAACCCACCAAAGTTGCTACCAAAACTCATGCCCCAACAAAATAAACTAAATGAACCACCAACCAACGCTGAAAAATCTAATACCAACACAGCCCAACAAACCAAAACTTCTGCCACAAAACGCCCAGCGGACAGCGTTGAACTCAACAAACAACAACAAGATAAAAACACACAATCAGACATCAAAACACTAGACACCAGACATCCAAAAAAACCAAGATAAATTATAACTTTACAACCCAAGAACTAATAGGCCTACTAGAAAATGAAATAAACACGAACCCTGGAAAATACCCATTAAACTACGAGAGGTTGAAAGACTTCATTGAAAATGCAACAAATAGCGTCGACCCGTTAACAATATCAAAAAATTACACACAAGACACAACACACTTACTTTCGATGTTAAACACCCTGTATCCCTTATTACAAAAAAGATAATAAAAAACAGGTTTAACAGAATCCAAAATAAGATTAAAACCCAACTAGTCGACGAAGGGGAGGAAGAAGAAAGTCAAAACTAAACTAAACTAAATCACTGACAGCAATGAACATTATACAGTGGAACATAAATGGATTCCACACACACCTCCCAGAACTACAAAAAATAATATCAGACACAACAGCACAAATAATATGCCTACAAGAGACACGCTTCCACCCCCATCACAAAGCCACAATGAAACAACACACAATATTTAGGAAGGACAGAACAAACGCAAACAACGCAAGTGGCGGTGTAACAATATTAACAAGTAAATCAAAACACGCGGAAGAAGTTATCCTTAACACAAATCTAGAAGCAGTAGCCATCAGAATCTTCACCCCAAAACAACTCACAATATGCTCCATATACTTACCACCTAACCAGGACATAAATCAAACAGAATTAGAAAACTTAGTAGCACAGCTGCCAGTGCCCTTCCTTATAACGGGTGACTTTAACGCACACAATAATATCTGGGGAAGTGAGAACACAAACAACAGAGGCAAAATAATAGAAGACATTCTTAAACTTGACGACAAATTAATATTACTGAACGATGGAACAAAGACTCATTTCTGTGCCAACTCAGGGAACTTCACAGCTATAGACCATACAATTGGCGATTTAACGATAGCCCAAGATCTCACTTGGACAGTGTTAACACTGTCATACACAGGAAACCATTTCCCAATTAAAATAACAGTCAACAATGTAGTTCACAACAATAAGCAGCAACACACAGTAAGAAAATGGTCATCCAAAAAAAGCGGACTGGCCACTATTTACAGCACACTCCGACATCAATAAAGCAAAAGAAACAGACAACATTGATGAACAAGTAGAAATACTTACATAAACAATAACCACAGCGGCTGACTCAGCCTTAAAGAAAATAATGACAAATAAACACCACAAACAAGTTCCATGGTGGAACAACGAATGTCAAAACGCAATCAAAAATAATAAAAAAGCTCTATACCAATACAGAAAAAACTAAACTTTAGAAAATTTAATAAAACTCAAGCAAAGTAAAGCCCTGTGTAGAAAAACAATATACTTCTAAAATCACTACAAACACACCTCCGGCCGAAGTATGGAACAAAATAAGACATTAACGGAAGAAGAACACACACAAATACAGACACATTAATTCAAAACGACAAAACTATAACAACACCTACAGAAATTGCAAATGCATTCGCAGAACAATTTTATGTCAATTCAAGCGACACACAATACGCCTGAATTCCTAACACATAAACAAAGGCCGAAAAGGAGGAAATAAAAATCTCACAAGCCAACGAATACGAAATCAACGATCACATAACAAGGGCTGAACTAGATGCCACCATTGAAGAACTAAAACAATCCACAAGCCCAGGGCCCGATGGAATTACATATGAAATGATAAAACACCTATCAAACTACACAAAAAAATACTTATTAAATATATACAACAATATTTGGACACAAAACAAATATCCAAATAAATGGAGAGAAGTTAACACTATTCCGCTATTGAAACCAAATAAACAAAAAACAAATACCGCAAACTATAGACCTATATCACTGTCGAACTGCCTCAGTAAGCTAATGCAGAAAATAATCAACAAACGACTGGTATGGTTCCTTGAAAAACATAAAATCTTAAACGAGACACAAAGCGGATTCAGGAACGGCCGCTCAACAATCGACCAACTAATATCTCTACAAACTGAAATACACAATGCATACAAAAACAAACAACACACTGCAGCCATCTTCTTCGATATCTCAAAGGCATATGACACCGTCTGAAGACACTGTATTCTACAAGCCAGAACCAGTCCGGCAAACAGTATACTTTTTGAATCTGGCATGATACCTCTGGAAATACGTAGAAACCAGCTAACACTTACCTATATCCTAAAACTAGCAAAGAATCCTACAAATCCCACGTACAAACACATATTCAAAGAACACCCCAATCACACAACTCTGTTATCACGTACTCCCCTCCAACTAAAAATAATAGAAACCCTCAGAAATATCCAAATTACCATACCTGACCTAGAAAAAAATTATTAAGATAATATATCACCGTGGAGAAAAATGACGCCTCGGTATATAATGATCCTAGCAGAGCACAAAAAGTCTGACACACCAACCACAATAATTAAAGAAAAATTTCACCAAATCTGTAACCAACACGAAAACGCCCTAAAAATATACACGGATGGATCCAAATCACCAGCAGGCACAGGGTAAGCCATAATTACAGGAACAAAAATATAAAAATACACCTACCCATAGAAACAAGTTCGAACACGGCAGAAGCATATAGTATTTATGGCGCACTAAAAGAAATCAAGATCAACGAGACAAAAAAGATCTACAACAAACAACCCATAATACAAAAAATCCAAGAACTAATACGCAACATCAGTAAATACAATAAAATAGCGTTAATGTGGATACCATCGCACATAGGAATAAGCGAAAACGAAGAGGGAGACAAGACAGCGAAAGCAGCACTCCAAGAAGAAATAACCCAAATCCCTATACCAGTACAAGACATAATACAAACCTGCAAAACAAAAATAAAGAAAAGGTGGAATGAAATCTGGACAAACTCTACTGGAAACAAATTAAGACAAATAAAATCACACACAGAAAAATGGACTTAATAAACCGGACAGACCAAACAAACATTACAAGACTAAGAATAGGACACACAAATCTTACTCACAAGTACATACTACAAAAAACACACCCAGAAATATGCGATATATGCAAGAAGCAAATAAGTGTAGAACACATTCTGATACAATGCCCTAAATATACACAGCAGCGGACACAACACAATATTCCAGCAACATTGAAAGAAGCCCTAGGAACAGACATCAGCAATCTAAATAACACAATCAAATTTTGCAAATCTATAAATATATACAAACACATATAAATAGAATGCAATGTAACAATGTAATGTAACAACATAAAACCACTGTACAGGGTACTAATAACCATAGCAGTTGAAGTACTCTAGCTTTTCAAATAATAATAAAAAAAAAAAGTTAAAAGAAGTTTATAATAAAATAAAATTGAAAATGTATCATATGCTGCTTTGAAAGAAAATAACTATTTCAGGCAAATCAAAAATAATTTACGAGAACTTTACAATAAATATTTCGTTTCAAATAATCTACTCTTTTCATTCTGTTTTTTCTATAACCTACATAACATTCTTGACTTAATCTGATTTAGAATTCTTGCTGTGGCATTCCGTAGTACATTTTCAATCTAATATTCGTAAATAAAGAGTTTATTTTCTAAGTTATTCCATAAAAAATTGTGTTAAATCCCTATCCATTGTCCTCCAGAACGAACATTTAAATATTGTACTATGACCTGTGATTTGTGAACAGAAACTCACACATATTTTGAACCTATTTGTCGAAGTGGAAATGTATCTAAAAGATTTGAAATATAATTTTGTTATTTATTTATATATCTATGGACTTTTAAAATTTCGTTAACTATGATTAGGCCAATTAGTGGAATTCCTAGTATACTACACCATACATTGAAACTAAATCCAACTAGATGGCGATATTTTATCATTTATTATTAAATGTTTTCATAGCAATAGCAGCCTACGATTCACTTTTTTTATTTCTATTTTAATATAAATAACAAATTTCCTTAATATTTTTATTAATTATAAAACTTTATTGTTACTGTTATATATCGTTGCAAAGCAGAAAAAAAATCTGTATTCAAAAATGTCTCGGCTTACTATGAACTCCATAAGATAATTGAAAGTTGATACCAGTAACTGGTAAATGTTTAGACATAATTTTTTTTTGAGTACTTCTGCAAATTCACCATTAAAAAGAGTCATAAGAAAGTGCAAACTAGAATCTCGAATTATGTCATATAACAAAGTTATCAGCAAACAAAGAAAATCGCTAAATTTACATTTTAGCCATATCTAGTGACCTTTTCATTCAATTGGAAAAACAAATACATGTTCATACTATCACCATTAGCATCTAAGGATATAAGAGTTATGAGATTGGTTAAATAGAACTTAGTTAGGCTCCATTTGATTTCTTAAGTGTTCCCATATGGGTATAAAATGGCGGAAAACTAATTTAGGTTTATTTTCTCTATCTCAATAAACTTCTAAACAATTAAAAATTGGCAAAAATATTTATTATAGTAGTGTACGTAAATATTATTATTATAATTTTTTTTTACTTTGTTTATCTGATAATTACCAGTACTTTTAAATTGTCTTGTAGATAATATTTTGCATTGTAGTTTATTTAATAAAATAAACTGGTAAAATTATTTTGAAAATGCAATTTTGTGAAAACAATTATTTTTATTAAATTTTCTAGGTAAAAGCAAACTGTAGTGCAGCAATTATATCATTTAAATATAAAAGAAAATATTCAGAATAAAATCAAATATTACTTACATTCTAAAAATGCTAGATTAGTGTTATAACTTATAACTCGAAAATGTGTCATAGAAAATACTGGATATATATTTACTTCAACAATCAATAACTTTACTACAAGAAGAAGTTCAACAACTTAGATCTTCATTAAATGCGTCATCTAATAGCGAGATAAAAGCAGAAATCATAATTTCGGAAATTCAAGAAAGGCAACGAAGATCTAACAATTTATTGCTATTCAATATTCCTGAACTCTCCTCAACCAACTCTACAGCGCGAAACGCACATGATACTACTGAAACAATTAAAATTTTGAACCAGGCCGCAAACATCGATACCTCAAATTTACTCATTAACCGTCTTGGGCGACCTGGAAAAAAAAGATAAAATTAGGCCTATTAAAATTATTTGCCAAAATCGTGCCGATGTAATATCGATCCTAAAAAATAAAACTAAAATTTCAAGTGACACTATAAAAATCTCTGCAGATCGTACACCTATGGAAATTCAATTTTTCAAGAACGTGAAAAGTGAACTTGATAATCGTATTGCTCAAGGTGAAACTGATATTATAATTAAATACATAAGTGGTGTGCCTAAAATTATTAAAAAGTCACAAACTCTAAAAAACTAATAAATCTCGATTCTAATCTTATTTACTATCAAAACGCACGAGGTATTAATACTAAGCTAAAGAACTTGTATTTAACTATGGCTACTTCTGACTATAAAATCATTGCGTTATCTGAATCGTGGTTAAATAATAGTGTCAATGATGCCGAATTTGCTACTGACTCATACTGTGTTTACCGTTCCGATCGAGACCTTGACTATTGCGCTGTTTCCCGTGGTGGTGGTGTGTTACTGGCAATTCATAAAAACTTTCCATCCACCAGAATCGACTTTGGCGATGTACAACATATTCTACCAAGGAACATCGATGTAGTTTGTGCGAAAATTAACATTTGTACTAAAATGTATTATATTTTTAACATTTATTTCCCCCGTAATCTAAGTACTAATTATTACATCAGTTTATTTGAATTTTTTGAATCTTTACCTTTTTTGTTTGAAAATAATTATATCATTCTAGGTGACTTCAATATTCCTCAACTTATACATGATTATAATAATACTAATGTTATTGCTTTAAACAACTTTATCAATTTTATGAATGCGAGTCAATTTAATTCAATACCAAATTCAGATGATAAACTACTTGATCTTATTATCTCTAATATTAATTGTACTATTTCTCACGCATCTGATCCCATTTTTTGTGAAGATGTACATCATCCTGCATTAATTATTTCATTTCTTAGCAGTAGTACAAAAGATTCAAATTTCTCACCGAATGCTCAAACCAAAACATACAATTTTAAGAAAGCTAATTTTATTAAACTGTATTCTCTTATAAACAATTTTGACTGGAATCAGCTTAAAATATTTAGTGATATAGATCTTGCCTGTCAATTCTTTTATTCAATTATATATTCTTTTTTTGATCTGTGCGTGCCATTGAAAACTAGGAAAGATAACATCTATCCTATCTGGTTCTCTCCTCTAATTATTTATTCCCTAAAACAAAAAACTAAATTTTTTAAATTACACAAGAAATACCCGTCTAATAATTATTACTATAACAAATACAAAGATTTACGTGCTAAATTAAAATCTGACATCAAACTCGCCTACAATAAATTTATCTCTGATTCAGAAGCCTCTCTAATATCAGATCCCAATAAGTTTTGGTCTTTCATAAATTCTAAAAAAAATAAAACTGGTATTCCTAGTACTATGCAATTTAAAGATAATTCATTAACAACACCAGCTGAAATAGTTGACGGTTTTGCTTCATTTTTTAAGAGCGTTTATAAACCCGATACCAACGTGCCCTTGCCTGACATTGATACTTTAAGTAATGAGCCTATTTTAATTAATTCTTTCACTTTTGATGAAATCTTAGTTGCTGTTAATAATACTAAGAACAATTTATCAGTAGGTCCAGATTTAGTCCCTAACTTTTTACTTCGTGACTGTTCCAACGCATTTGCAACTGCCTTACTCCATCTTTTTAATCTCGCACTTAAATCCTCTTCTTTTCCCAAGGTATGGAAAAAGGCGCGAATAGTACCTGTATTCAAAAATGGAGATAAAAATAATATAATCAATTACCGACCCATTGCTATACTGTCTAATGTTAGTAAAATTTTTGAGAGTCTTTTACAGAACACTATTTACCAAAAAATAATGCATTTATTATCTGTGCACCAACATGGTTTTATGAGACAAAGATCTACCACTACTAACTTAGTTTCTTTTACACAGTTTGTTTCACAGGAAATTGATACCGGTAAGCAAGTTGATACTGCCTATGTTGATTTCTCGAAAGCTTTCGACTCCATTAATCACAAAATATTATTACATAAATTAAATTCTTTCGGCTTCTCCAATTCTCTAATTGAATTGTTCAAATCATACTTGGACAATAGACTGTTGTTCGTGCAATACATGGGCCATACTTCGCATTATTTTATAGCTAGTTCCGGTGTACCTCAGGGCTCTAATCTTGGTCCTCTTCTGTTTTTAATTTTCATCAATGACATAGTATCAGTCATACAGACCAACAAGCTCTTATTTGCTGATGATTTGAAAATTTTTCATTCTATTTCTTCTGCATCAGACTGTGTCACACTCCAAAATGACCTTAATGCTTTAAATTTGTGGTGTATCTCAAATAAGTTATTCTTAAATGTCAATAAATGTAAAACGTTATCGTTCACGAGGAAAACTCCTATACTATTCAGCTATACGGTTAATAACATTACGCTTGAGCGTGTTGATTTCATCAAAGACCTTGGTATCACATTCGATCCAAAATTGGCTCTTAATCTTCATATTCAAAATACTGTTTCCTCCTGTAATAAAGTACTAGGCTTCATAAAAAGACATACTCAATCATTCACTAACTTACATGCTATTAAAGTTTTGTATTTTTCACTTATCAGATCTAAACTTGAATACTGTTGCGTTATATGGCATCCTTACTACGAAAAATATGAATAACTTGAATCGAAGAAGTTGTAGGTTCTCGGTGAAACATTATTTTAAGAAATTAAAATTAGTAAATAATAACACTCGGTGTAGTTTCACAAATGATGTATATTTTTTTCTTTATTGCAATTTCGGCTATTAGGCCATCATCAGAAGAATGAATACAAAGATTTTACAAATGTTATATTTATACTAAATGTACCGTTCTTAGGAATTACCTGAGATGACTGTATCTAGAAGTGGGGAGTCCATTAAGTCTACGTACTCATTCATTAAGTTATTCCCGTTATGCAGGGCTTTCTTGATTTCCAGAGCTTCTAGGAACGTTAATCTCAGACCTTTCCTTTCACGGTGTAATATTTCTAAATTAGATATGTCACAGGTATGGTTAACCATACCTGTGACATATCTAATTTAGAAATATTACACCGTGAAAGGAAAGGTCTGAGATTAACGTTCCTAGAAGCTCTGGAAATCAAGAAAGCCCTGCATAACGGGAATAACTTAATGAATGAGTACGTAGACTTAATGGACTCCCCACTTCTAGATACAGTCATCTCAGGTAATTCCTAAGAACGGTACATTTAGTATAAATATAACATTTGTAAAATCTTTGTATTCATTCTTCTGATGATGGCCTAATAGCCGAAATTGCAATAAAGAAAAAAATATACATCATTTGTGAAACTACACCGAGTGTTATTATTTACTAATTTTAATTTCTTAAAAATATGAATCTTTGATTGAATCAGTGCAGCGTAAATTTGTTAAATATTTACATTACAAAAAATATAACTTTTATTGCCCTCCTGGTTACTCCTACGATTTTCTATTACTTGAATTTAATCTATGTAAACTAGTTGTCCGACGGCAAGTGTCTTTATTAATGTATTTATTTAATTTAGTTAATAATAAAATAGACGATCCCATCTCCCTGTCCTTACTCAATTTCCATGCTCCAAATACCACTACTAGATCCTTCTACTGTTTCTACCTTCCTAGAGCTTCATCTAATATTCTCCTTAAATCTCCTATATTTTCAATGTGCTCACTTTATAACAAATTGCATAAAAATAATGTGGATATTTTTGGCAGTTCCGTCACTCAATTTAGGAATAATTGTCACTCTTTGCTGTCTAACTTAGAGTCATGAAAATTTTTGATTTGGTTTAGTCTTTCTCTTTGTATTCATTATATTTTAATATTGTGTCTTGTTTAATTTTTTCTACAATTTTTATTTGTATTTTGGAATTTTTCTTGAATTTGTACTTCACTTACATTATTGTATTTGTTTGTAACTTTTTTTCTTGATCTGTAATTGGGTCTATGACCTGTTGATCAATTGGTTTAAATAAATAAATAAATAGTAAAACTTTTCTACATTAAAATGGTGACAAACTGAAATCATTTTTCCGACATTTTTTTCCTATGTATGAAAGTTTTTGAAAAAAAGAATAGTTCTATTTAACTGATTTCGTATCTTCTGAGATGCCAATTGTGGCAGGTGGAATATGAACACACTGAAGAGTAAAACTAAAAGTAAATTAAAAAAAAAAACTAATGTCCAAGGTTAAAAAGCTAGTTAAATAACATTAGCTACTAAATATATTGAACTGTATTATAAACTTAATATAATCTAGGTATTAAATCTATAAACTAAACTAACTGAAGAATATCGTGCTATTAAATTGTAGTGAACTAATTTAACTGACAGTGTTGTTATAAATTAGCAATCGAGTGAACCGTATTCAACGTTATCTGTTATGACCGTTGCTAAAATTAGTTATTATTTCAGTTGTTATTTTTTCTTCAAAATATTCTTAATAATAGTAGAATTTAAGATAAAAAGAAATTGAGTACAACAATTTTTCCCTTTATAAGATCAGAACATTTTTTTAAATTTCTCTAAAAGTATTAATTAGGCAAAATGATACGATTTTGGGCTCGCACACTCAAGTGCAACGAAAACACAACATTTACGTTTTTAAAATTTTTGTTGATTACGTTGTTCTAATACTTTTAGAGTTTTACCATAAAAAATACTTATTAAATGAACAAAAATAACAAAAAATTAAATTTAAAGATAATCATAATTTTCTGGAGATGAAATTAAAGTAATATTCATGATTTATGTATGAGCTTGAGGAGGTAATACGAGGTAATACGAATATTGAATCCTATTCTATTGAAACTTTTCTTAATTTTTTTATCCTTAAATTTCATTTTCTGTTGATTCGGTCATTTAGTGTTTAGTGAATGGATAAATATCACATATTGTTTTCTCTGCCCCCTAAGGACTAACAGTCAAGTCGAAATTTTGATTTAAATATAAATAAATTGCAGATTAAATCAAATAAATTTGCTTTCGAAAATGCTCCATAAACTTCCACTTTTTATTCAAAAAGAGTACTAATTTCGGTATATGTTTTAGTTTTTAATGTAAAAAAAGACAGAAAAGATTTCTTTTTTTCATTTTTAAAGTAAAATTTTGATTTTATTGTAACACTTTTTTTATAGGACATAGGAAATGCAACGTTAAAATTTTCATTGGGCAATAGTTTGTTCCCTAAGAATTTTAGAACAAGTGTCAATACAAAATATGTTCAGATAAATAAATTATTTTGTTTCAAAATTATTTACTTTCGATGTTAATTGTAACATTTTGAAATAAAAGCATTTTGCTTTCATGTAAAGTTTACAGGTAAAATGAAAAAATCCTTTGCTTTTTTTAAATTTATGCTTTCGTTTCACGAACCCGGTGTGGTCAAATTTAAGGAAATGGTTTTTCAAGATTTTTTAAAATATGTAAACATTAAAATTAAAACATTGTTTTTGATTTAAGAAAAGATGTATTTTTTCATTTTTAATGTTTTGTTTTTATTGCATTACTTTTCTTATAGGACATAGGAAAGACAATGTTAAAATTTTCATTGGGCGATAGTTCTCTATGAATTTTAGAACAAAAGTGTTAATACTGTAACAGTGCTGAGCCGAGCTGTAAATGTGTAAAATACTAAAACACATTTAATAGCGAGGACAAAGGTTACTTTAATAAAGTATTACAATATTTAAACTGAATAAAAATTGACAAACCAAAAAATGCAAATATTAAAATTGCAAACGTATAATTATGTTACCTAGTTACAGTTACCAAAATATTGAAAGATATTACTTTATGGCTACATCTTGTAGCGGTGTAGAACGTGAGAGCCCGTCTGAGCTTCTCCGAATTTGGAAACAGAACTCCTTTTTCGGTCTGCCAAAAACTGTCCTCTTAAACTCCTAAAAGTATGTCATCAAGTTGATCGTGTCATCATTAGCTGTGTCTGCAAATATCAAAAGAATTTATTTGCACACGCAATAGAAACCTACTTGTGCACTAATTACAATTGATATTTGCAATATTCGTACAAGCGCGGTTATTAAACTACAAAATGCTGAATAAACAATTTGAAAAAACGCGCTTGTTACAATACAAAATATGTTCAGATCAATAAATTTAGGCTTATTAGGTGCAGTTTTTGTTGCAGAACATTTTTTATATTTACACTTTTGTTCTAAAATTTATAGGGAACAAATTATCACATAATGAAAATTTCAGCACTGTATTTTCCATGTCATACAAAAAAGTAGACACCTGCTACACTCCCTAAAAAAATAGTTAATTTAAAAACGAAATAATTTGTTTTCATTTTAAAAGTCCTAAAAACAATTATTTTTCTTTTATATCAAAAGAATTATAGGAAAAATTTAAAATATTGAAGAAAAATTGCTTTTGAAAACTACTTTTGATTAAAAACGATGCAAATATATTGTCCCAAATGTACATTATTTTGTTTCAAAATTATCTGTTTTAGATGTTAAATTGTACCATTTTGAAATAAAAGCATTTTGCTTTCATTTAATGATTACATGAAAAAATACTTTACTCTTTTAAATTTATGCTTTCGTTTTATGAAACCGGTGTTGTTAAATTGAATAAAATTTTTAAATATAATCCGTGAGCCAGCTGTAAAAATAGCGACTCATTTGACCAAAATATTCTGTAAGTTTTATGGAATCTACCTATTTAGGTACATTGAAAAATGCAAGTTTGCCATGCAGATCTGGGTGGAGTTCAAAATGGCGTCCATTAAAAAAGGAAAGTAAAGGAAGGAATTTTGAATCATGTGACCACAATTTTCTTTTTTATCACATGATACTAGAGGAAAATACAAATCAAAAGACACCAGTCTGCCACTCGTAAGTGGCCGGGTTGCCTCAGCAGACGAATTTCACAACTCAACCACGTACGAATGGCTGGTGTCTTTTGATTTGTATTTTCGTCTAGTATTTCGAGATTAAAAAGAAAATTTTGGTCGCATTATTCAAAATTCCATCATTTACTTTCCTTTTTTAATGGACGCCATTTTTAATACCACCCAGATCTAAATGGCAGTTTTTATAGCTGGCGCACGGACAAATATATATATGTATATATATATATATATATATATATATATATATATATATATATATATATATTAAAATTAAAACATTGTTTATGATTTAAGAAAAGATGTCTCTTAAAATAAAAGTAATTTTACTTAAAATTAAATCATATTTTTTGTTTTAATTATGATCATTTCAATTCAAGTACAAGTTTTTAAATTGAAAGCAAATGCTTTTGGTCCTATAAACGGACAATCTGAACGTGAACAAGTTCGTGGTTCGTGTGCGTCTGTTATCATGCCACGTCGAATATGAAAATGTGTTCTTCCTCAACGACGAGTAGTGTAACAGCAACGATTATAATTCTATTTGGGATGTGTTTCACACTGCCAACACTGTTGGTAGTCATATCCAGCGCTAAATGTAAATTATTGTATATTGCGGAATCAATATAGCCGTATATATCAATACAGCGGAAGTCGCATAAACAACAAAATCGGTGGATGTCACAGTCACCGCAAAGTAAAAAATATGTGATTTAAAAATGTTTAGTTTTGACCCGATAAACATAATACAATTAATTAAATATACAATATATAGAAAATGGTACAATTTAACATCAAAAACAGATAATTTTGAAACAAAATGATGTACATTTGGGAGTAATTTTCAAAAGCAATTTTTCTTCAACATTTTCAATTTTACCTGAAATTCTTTTGATATAGAAGCAAAAATATTTATTTTTAGGAAAATGAAAAATAAAATTATTTCGTTTTTAAATTATCTATTTTTTTTATTGAGTGTATCGGGTGTCTACTTTTTTTGTAAGACATGGGAAATACAGAGCTAAAATTTTCATTATGTGATTGTTTGTTCCCTATAAATTTTAGAACAAAAGTGTAAATGTAAAAAACGTTCAGCAACAAAACCTGCACCAAATAAGCCTAAATTTATTGATCTGAACATATTTTGTATTGTCCACACCGGGTTCATGAAACGAAAGCATAAATTTAAAAAAGCAGTGTTTTTCATTTTACCTGTACACTTTACATGAAAGTAAAATGCTTTTATTTCAAAACGTTAAAACAGATAATTTTTAAACAAAATCATTAATTGATCTGAACATATTTTTTGTTGACACTTTTGTTCAAAAATTCATAGGGAACGAACTATCGCCCAATGAAAATTTTAACATTATATTTGTATTGTAAAATTATTGCATTGAAAACAAAACTGTATTTTTTATATTAAAAACAAAATAATCTACCGAAATTAGCACTGTTTTTGAATTAAAAGTGGAAGTTTATGGAGCATTTTCGAAAGTAAATTTATTTGATTTAATCTTCAATTTATTTATATTTAAATCAAAAATTTTTGATTGCTATATCCAGCGTAAAAAAGACAATAAGATGTAAATTAGTAAATGAGGAAAATAGTTCGCATTCTGTCTGGAAATACGAGATAGTTAAATTATTCAGTCAGTTTTAATTAATATTGATGTATAATATATTCAGGTGGGGTGCCATGAAAGAGCACCACTTACTTTTTAAACATTTTTGTTGATAAGCTCGTTTTGGTACTTTAATAAAAACTTTTGATTTGACTGTTAGGACTTAGGGGGCAGAGAAAACAACATGTGATATTTATCCATTCACTAAACACTAAAAGAACGAGTCAACAGAAAATGAAATTTAAGGATTATAACATAAAGACAAATTTCACTAGAATAGGATTCAATACTTCGTAATACCTCCTCAAGCTCATATATGTATAAATCGTGATTATTACTTTATTTAATCGCCAGAAAATCATGATTATCTTTAACTTTCATTTTTTTTAACTTTTATTCATTTAATGAAATGATAAATATCACATGTTATTTCTTCTACTCCCTAGGTTCTATAATGGCCGGTTTTTCAGTAATGGTTTAAGTAAAAGTTCAGTAGAGCCGTTAACTAATTTTTGAACTATTTCAGTGGACATGGCGTTTCTAAGTTACAAGTTTAGTTACTATTCTGTGCTTTAATTTGATAAAGTTGGTAGTAGAAAAGAGACATAATGTCAAAATTATTGACAAATTGGACAGATCGGTGAGTTTTTTGTTCTAATATTCCGTATGACATTTAAGATGAATGTAATTAAAAATATGAATAAATTTCACCAAAGAAGAGGAGCAAATATTATTAACATATAAATGTAATTTATATATTTATATCTTTATTTATTAGCAGGGGACTGCATTTGAACATAGTAAATTATTCTTATTACTGTTGGGAAACGTGCTATATTATAAAAAACTTGTCGATTTATACTGAAACTGTTGGCCATTTTATATGAATAGGACGAAGATATGCTGTTGTACGCAATATTTTTATTTTATATAATTTTACGGGTCGAATATTTACTGGTATGTATCCCAAGTTAAATCTCCTGTGTTCAAAAAAACTTCCAGGAGCGTAAAATCTGAATGTTAATGGGATCGTTTTATCTGGACAAAGTATGATTTCTTTAAATTTCGACAGTTAAACTACATGAGTCTACTAGCATATATATGTAATCTATGTCTTTAACAAATTTGCCAGGAAGTAGAATATTTTTTAAGGTCCTTGTTGACATTATAATTATACTAATGGTTTCTTTGCTCAATCTAAATTTTGTCAAAAAGATCGTAATAATCTCAAATATCGAAATGATATATTCTATTTCTATGTATTTTGGGTCTTCGTATTAATTGATTTTCAAAAAAGTTTATATCGTCATCATTGTCAGATGACTCCATAATAAATAAAATTCGCACACAATTTCTCCTAATTTAATATTTTTCACAATATTATATTATAATAATATAACTTTTGACAACGAAATTCAACGAGAAAACTGTCATTTTTGTCAATAAACTTTGAACTCTGCGTTGAACCAAGTACCCGTTAAGGTTCAAGTTCAAATGAAATTTGAGCTCAGTTCATGGTTTAAGTGGAACTGAAATACACTTTAAACTTTTAAATAAAAATTTGGTTTAAACACGCACTAAAAAACTGAACATAAGTCTTTTTTATGGTAAAACATTAAAAGTTTTTTTTTTACTAGTACTAGAACAATGTTATCAACAAAAATTTTAAGAACGTAAATGTTGTGTTTACTTGAGTGTACGAGCCCAGAATCATATAATTTGGCCTAATTAATATTTTTAGAAAAATTTTAAAAAATGTTCTGTTCTTATAAAGGGAAAATTATTGTACTGAATTTCTTTCTATCGTAAATTCTATTATTATTAAGAATACTTTAAGGAAAAATAACAACTAAAATATTAACTAATTTTATCAACGGCCATGGCAGGTAACATTAAATACGGTTCACTCAATTGCTAATTAATAACAACGCAGTCAGTTAAATAGTTAACTACAATTTAATAACACGATATTCTTCAGTAAGATTAGTTTGTAGATTTAATACCTAGATTATATTAAGTTTATAATACATATATATATATATATATATATATATATATATATATATATATATATATATATATTTGTGACTATAGTGTCAAACATTTTTTATATTTTTTAGGTTATGAAAATTATCTCGTGGTAAACTGACAGATAGATAGATTTTGTTTTAGTAAAATAACAAAGATTCATAAAGAAAGAGATGAAGAAGAATCTTAAATTCAGTTTATTTAGGTATAATAATAATATTATATTGTATTCTAGTATACTATAATTAAAATGTATCTTTTATAACTTTATTTTGATATTAAAATTATAGTTATTGGACTACTTAAACTCAAGATTTTTCATTTCCAACCCCAGAGATCTAACATTATATATATTAGGCCGGAGCGAAAAAGGGTTCATCTCCCAGATTTCGACGGCACTTAAAAATTGAATAGATCTGATGAAAATAAAACGTGCTTATAGCCTTAGTAGACCGTTTTACCCTTCCGCAAGAGCCAAAGAGCTAAAAATGGCCTTTTTCATGGCACAAGGGTAAAGCAGATTTGGAATTGTCCACTAAGGCTGTAGCACGTTTTATTTTCATCAGATCTATTCAATTTTTAAGGGCCGTCGAAATCGGAGAGATGAACCCTATTTCGCTGCGCCCTAATATATATAGATATGGACTGATAAAATTATTTATAAAAAGCAATTTTATAAAAAAAAAAAGAATTATTTTTATTACATTTTATAAGTAAATGCAAACTGTAGTGCAGTAATTATATTATTTATAAATAAAAGAAAATATTCATCATACAATAAAATATTACTTGCTTTTAAAAATCCCAGGTTAGTGTTATGACTTATAACTCGAAAATGGGTCATAGAGATAAATTACTTACAATACTGGACATATATATAATAGCGTAAAACTTTTCTACATTAAAATGGTGACAGACTGAATTCATTTTTCCGCCATTTTTTACCTATGTTTGAAAGTTTTTGAAAAAAAAAATAGTTCCAATTAACAGATTTCGTATCTCTTCCAGTTTCTGAGTTGCCAATAGTATATATATATATATATATATATATATATATATATATATATATATATATATATATATATATATATATATATATATATATATATATACTTGTGTTATATGATATAATACAAGATTCTAGTTTGCATTTCCTTATGACACTTTTTAATAGTGAATTTGCAGAAGTACTCAAAAAAAATTTATGTCTAAACATTTACGAGTTACTGTTATCAACTTTTATTTTTTATATGGAGCTCATAGTAAGCCGTGACATTTTTGAATAATAGTTATTTGTTTAACTAGGCATCAAAATACTAGATTTACATCAGAGGCTGCCGTTTCATTGACGAGGTGAAGCCGAGGCAATGAATGCTGTCGAAACTATAAATCTGAGAATGATGCCGAGTTGAACAAATAATTTTCTTGCCGATTTGGAATTAATGTTAATTTAGTGATTATTTTATACCGATATTTTGAAGGTTAATGCTGTCAAACTACGTTGCCATGCGTGTATTGAACGGTTGCTATGTATTTATTGACGGTTGCTATGCGCTTGTTGAGCGATTGTTATGTAAAATATTTTTGCAGCCTAGGCATAAAAGTTAAGTAGGTTATAGAAAATACTGAATGCAAATCGCAGATTTCGATGAAACGAAATAGCCAATTAATAAAATATTTACTGTAAAGTTCTCGTATATTATTTTTGATTTGCCTGAAATTGCTATTTTCTTTCAAAGCAGTCTATGATTCATTTTTTCAATTCAGTTTTATAATAATCTTCTTTTAACTTTTGTTTTGTTTACAAGTTTGGTTAAATTTTCTATTTATTATAAAAAATATTTTATTATTGCTTTATATCGTTATAAAGTAAAAAATCTCTATTTAAATATGGCATAGTTTACTATAACCTCCATGTGAAAAATGGATACCAAGTTGATACCAGTAACTCGTAAATGTTAAGATATATAATGGGGTAAATAGCTCCGTGGCTACGTGTCGGATTGTGGATCGTGAGATCTTCAGTTCGAATCCCACAGCTGACAGTTGCCAATTTAAATTTACCCCTGTGGTTCCTCCTCCACTAAGATCTTGGGGGCTATGACTTGACGGCTGGTAACCGCACTTCATACGAAAAAAAATATCACTTACCGAGATCTGCGTAAGCAGAGTGCCACACTTACAATGGGTAAAATGCGTGATGATATATTTATTTATTTATTTTTATTTATAAAAACTTTTAATACTATTTTTTTAATAGTGATGTTACTGATTTAATATTGTTTTGTATAAAAGTACTTTTTTAATATTTCTGGTCTTCTGCAACTTTGTAAGTGACATGTGTTAAAAAAATTATAATAATGCTATTTTTTTAATATCGTCATATGTCATTAAACATTTTAATTCCATACTTAAAATTAATTCGTAAAAAAATATCAATCACATACATACATACAAACATAACGTCACGCTATGTCCCACTTAGTGGGCTGGCACGAACCCAGAAACACTGTCCACCAACAAACAATCTCCTCCAAACATTCCTATCCTGACACACCACGTTCGCCTCGTCCACATTCATAGTGCGATTCATACATGCTCGTTTATTCTTTTTACTCGGAATCATTTATTCACGCAACAAACCATCAATCATACCCAACCAGTTATTCCTCGGACGCCCACGCAATCGTTCAACTTCAATCTCACCCACATATATTAGTTTCAACAACCTTTCATTCGACATTCGCTCAACATGTCCAAACCACCTCAACTGACTCACTCCCACTTTCTTAACAACATTATTCTCAATCTCACACCCATCATACACCAATGTATTCCGTATACGATCACGTCTCGTATACCCACTCCTCTTAAATATCTGATTTCTACAGCAGATATACGTTGTTCATGCTTCTTCATCCACACCCAACATTCAGAACCGTACATCAATGTAGGCACTAACACACCATTGTAAACACTCAATCGAGCATCTCTAGATACATGCACGTTTCGAGCAAATGTACCCAGAGCAACCAATACCTTGCACCCTGCAGACACTCGCCTTTCAATCTCCCGGTCAATACGTCCATCCCTACTACATACTACCCAAATATACAAATTCATTCACTTGTTCCAGTCTCACACCATTCACTGAAACATTACAATCAGTCACCAAATCATTCTTCTTAAGCACCAACACTTTACATTTATCACCATTCATTAGCAGATTTAAACCTTTCCCTACTTCATTTATGCTCACAATTATTCTTCTCAATTGCTCCTCAGTTTCACCCAACACAACAACATCATCCGCATAAGCTAACGCAGGTACTACACGTCCACCAATACGTACACCATCCATTCCATTCAATGCACATACAAATTAAACAACCAAGGACACATTCCACAACCTTGTTTCACACCAACATCTATACGAAACCAATCACTCAATCTACCATCAACTCTCACCGCAGCCTCACTTCCTTCATACAACGCTCGAATCGCTGCCAACAAATTACCATCCACACCGTACTCTACAAGTACATCCTCCATAGTCTCTCGAAGAACATACGCTTTCTTTAAATCGAGAAAGCCACAGAACACCTTTTTGTTCTTATCAAGTGACTTCTCAACAATCATTCGAAGAGAAAACAATTGATCTACACAACCTCTCTCAGGTAAAAAACCACCTTGCATATCACTTAACTTCGAAATTGTTAAGGCTTGCACCTTATGAATTAAGATTTTTCCATACAACTTCTCTACCACACTCAATAAACTTATTGCTCGAAAATTGGTACATTCCCTCAAACTGCCTTTGCCTTTAAATAAAGGACAAATAACAGCACGTTTCCAATCATCAGGAGCCACGCACCGTTTCAAACAAAATCTGAACAAATAAACTAACCAATCAAATAATCTTTCACCACCATATTTCAACATTTCATTTGTTATACCATCCAAACCGGGAGCCTTACCATTCTTTAGACGCATCAATGCAAAGCTGACATCACCTTCATCTATATCCCATTCAACGTTTCTAGCATTTCTTGCATTTCCTCCTCTATTATTCACTCCATTAACACAACCATACAATTCCTTAAAACTCACCATTCGCACTCTTGATTGCTTTCACTGGTCTTGTACTCCCACCTCTCAATCTCTTTACAGTCTGCCAAAACATTATCTTATTCATACTAAAATCATTCTTTAATCTTTCACTCATTAATTCATCGAAACGTGCCTTACTATCTCTTACGACTCTCTTAACACATTTATTCTTCCTTTCGTATTCCATCAGGCATTCATCACGCAAAGTTCCTAGTACATCCTTCCCATTCAAAAATTTCAAATACGCCCTCTTTTTCTCCTAAATCGCTTCTTTCACTTCTTCATTACACCATGCATTCCTCTAACGACAGCCTAACTTACATTCACCACAAATTTCTTTCGTACATTGAAGGACAATGCCCTTAAATTTCACCCTAACATCATTTATGCAACAATCAAAATTAAGCTCACATTCAGGCAAAGATTCGTTCAATTTCTCTACAAATAACCCTCGAACATCCTCATTCTGCAAGACAATTAATTTCACACGAAACAAGCTCCCAGAACCGTATACCCTCATTCTCCAACACTTACCTAAACGTATACGCGACACAACCAAATAATGGTCATTCGTTCCGAGCTCAGCCACTCTTTTCACACGCGTATCTACAACCAAACTCCTCAAGCGCTCATCATACAAAACAAAATCTATCACACTATGTCTATTCGTACTTCCATTCTCCCATGTACATATATGAGCTAACTTATGCTTAAAAATGGAATTGAAAATGAAGAGGTTCCGCTCCATACAAAAAAAGACTATTTTCCTACCATGATCATTCACTCTTGAATCCCCAAATTTACCTAACACGCTACCAGACACACTACTCTTTACACCCACCCAACCATTCAAATCACCACACACAATCACTTTCTCGCCAGGATCACACGCATCAATCACGCTATCTAACAAATTCCAAAATTGATCCTTTGCAAGATCACTTTCGGATTCAGTTGGGCCGTAAACGGACACAACGAAGATTCTATGAAAGCCTACCTTTAAACTGCACCATAAAATTCTCTCCGAAATACAACAATAATTTCTAATACATGCTTTCATTCGTTCACTTACAACCATACCCACACCATGTTTCGCTCTAGCATTCGCACACACACCCGACAATCTAATGTTGTATATTGTATTCCATGTCATGAATGTGACCTTGTTTATATAGGGCATACTTCTAGAAATTTAACTTATAGACTTACATCTCATAAAAGTGATGCCCGGCTTAAACCTAACTCTAATGCTTTGGCTGAACATTCTAATAGTAAAACCCATAGAATAAATTATGCAGATGTTAAAATATTGGATATAGAACGAAATTTGTCAAAAAGGTCATTTCTTGAGATGGTTCACATTTACAACATTAGCAATACGATGAATAAAAGGACTGATTTAGATGGTCTGAGCAATATATATTGTTATTTATTAAAAATGTCTCTTATAAAAACCTGTAATGCTCAAAATAATCCATAATTATTTTAATTTTTCTCTTTTCAACTGTTTTCTTCTTCTTTTTGTTATAAATTCAAATTACTAAATATTTTTCTAGTATTTATATTTTAGATATTTAAGTCAAGTTTTCCAAAAATATTATTTATATTATTTATAAATTTTTAATTTATTTTGACATTTCATTAAAATACTTATTTTAATTATTTTGAGTACATTTTATGTTTAATTTAGTGTTTAATTATTTACATTATTATTTTAATAGTGAATTTGCAGAAGTACTCAAATTTTTTTATATCTATGGATATCACAGTAAGCAATAACATTTTTAATCAGATATGTTTTTGCTTTACAACGATATAAAACAGTACCTAATAATAAATTTTTATAATTAACCCATAAAAGGCGAAGTTTAATTTTTTTGAATTTTTATTTTTATTTAGTTTTAATTTTGTTATTCTATTCAAAACTAATTAAAAATTATAATGATAAAATCTTATTAGGTTTTAAGGTAATGAGATATTTGCCGTTGCCATATGGCAACGCCAGCTGTTACCAATACCTAATATTAAAACAAAACAGTTTAAATGGAAACTATTAAAATTTATTAAAACTTAGAATGAAATATAACATTGCAATTGAGGCAAAGCCCCACTTTACATTTTGAACAATTAATTCTAATAATAGAGTTGCAATTATCGCCAGCACATCTTCTTTTTTTGCCATCCTTATTGGCTGTAAGTAAATGACCTATGTTGTCAAATCGGATATCGTCTGAAACGCGAGAAAATGATCTACTTGATGAACTGGTTGATGGTCGACCTTCTTGACTTGGAGGATTTTGAAAACGCTTTAGATAAGTGTTCACGATCTCTCTTCTGAATTGTAGCTGAGTAAGCTTATTCCCAGCTTTTTTATGCAGAATTCAGGCATTCTGGATGGCTGCATCTATCAACCAGCTGAAGAGATTCCACCACCATTTTTTACATCGAATGCCAATTCTGTATCTTGAAATATTTTCATCCATCAGGTCTGTGCCACCCATGGATGAATTATACTTGGCAATAGCCAGAGGTCTCGGGACTTGAATATTTTTCTTTTGGGCCTGTGAATATCGTTTCACCTCTCCTAGAGGACTTATGCCGTAGATCGTCGATGCCATGCTGACGATATTATTATCTGCCCATCTAACAAGCAGTATACCATTTGTCTTATCCAGAGTACTTACATATTCTCCTCTAGGTTTCTTTTTCATTACAGCCTTAGAGGGTAATGGACAGTTTTTTGGTACTCGATTATCTCGAATGGTCCCTGTTACTCCATAGCCTAAAGCCTTCAGGTTACTCAATAAATGTAAACTAGTAAAGAGATTGTCAAAGTAAAAGAAATGTCTTAAATTCTTCTTGGTATCAGACAACTGATTTAGCAAGGTCAAGAAAGGTGCCACTGCTTTGCCAAATACGATTTGATAATCCGCACTAATGCGGGAATCTGAGCCTTGGTATGGCATAAAGTTGACCAAATACCCACTTTTGGTATTGATACTCCAAATTTTGTATCCAAATCTAATTGGCTTCCCTCTGGCTTCACTATAGATTCGTCATAATTTAGATCTTGTTCAGGGATAAAATAGTGTTGAAATTTGTCTTGAAGTTTTTCAATTAGAGGTCTCAACTTATAAAATTTGTCCGACTTATCTATGTGGATGTTGTCTGCGAAGTGAAGGTAGCGAAGAATTGAGTTGAATCGATCTCTTCTCATAGCATTTTCAACCAGTTTATTACCCATGTCCCCGCAAGAATCCCAATAATAATTTTTTCCAGGTAGACTATTGTAGCCAGAAAGAATAAGAATAGCCAGAAAACATCTCATCTCGTTACTTGTGACAGAGAAATTAGTACAGTTTTTGAACTGTGAATATTTGATACTCTCTGAAACCAATAGCGATATTACTTCGTCGCAGAAAAATAATTCGAACATTTCGGTAGGCGTTAAACATTTAAATTTTTCGTAATCGGGTATTGGAAACGGTTTTGGAACGTATTCTAAATCTGCATCTATCCAAGTGATTTCATCGTAATCAATCTTGGTCACACTACTTCCAGATTTTGTGGGATTTCCATTATCCTCGATATTTTCTTCCCGATCTGATGACTCTTTCTTGATAGCTTTTATTTCGGCGGGAGCTCGTAACTGGTTTGCTGATAAGTTATCAGCACACCCTCCAGCATCTTCTTCTCCAGAATCTTCATCAGTGAGTTGAGATGGATCCGGAGGTTCAATATAAATGTCCGAAACATCTAAATCGTCGTCATATGCCATTTGTAGAGCCATTTCAAGTGTCAATCCACCCCTGTAAATATTAGGTGAACATAGAAAAGTCGGTAGTGCCAATGACTAGCGTTGCCATATAGCAACACAATGATTGTATAACGTGTATTGTAAAACTGATCGATTTAAGAACAATGGAAGTGAAAACATCTTGAAAATACATTATTCATAATTGCAATACCAGAGTATAAATTTTGTAATTAACATAATTAAAATGTTATCGTACTTACACAAACCGTATGTCCATCTTGAAAAACACAGTGTTAAAAAATAGCAGATAAATGTACTTTTACATAAAATCTAACATGAATGACGACCTGTCAGACAAATAATGGATGTCACAAAGAGATCGCGGTGCCCTCTATGTCATTCGGGTGAAACAGAAATCTGTGAACTGAGGTCAATCGAACGTTGCCATATGGCAACGCCAGCCTTTTATGGGTTAATAGAAAAAATGTACGAAATTTGTTATTTATAATAAAATTTAAATAAAAAGTGAATCGTAGGATGCTACGAAAACACTTAATAATAAATAATCTCACCATTGAGTTAAATTTAGATTCAATGTATTTTGTGGTTTACTAAAATTTCCACTAATTGGCCCAATCATTATTAACGAAATTTTAAATGGCCCTAAATATTTAAATATAGAACAAAATTATATTGCAGATATTTTAGATACATTGCCACTTCGAAAAATATAAGAAATGTAGTTTCGGCAATGCGGAGCTTCTGCTCACAATTCACAGATCAAAGTACAATATTTAAATGTTGGATTTGGAGAACAATGGATAGGGATTTAACACAATTAGATTTTTTATTATAGAGTTACTTAGAAAATAAATTCTTCATTCGGGAATATTAGAATGAAAATGTACTACGAAATTCTGTAAGAATTCTGAATCAGATTAGTTCAAAAATATTAAGTAAGTTACAGAAATAATAGAATGAAAGGCGCAGAAGTGCTTGGAATGAAGTAGCCAATTAATATAATATTTATGGCAAAGTTTTCGTAAATTATTTTTGATTTGCCTGAAATTGTTATTTCCTTTAATAGTAGTCTATAATACACATTTTTCAATTAAATTTTATTAAAAATAACAATTTTCATTAATTATTATAATTATTAATTATATAAAAATGTTTATTTAGTGTTTTATATCGTTCTAAAGCTAAGAAAAATATCTATTCATAATTTTAATGGCTTACTATGACCTTCATACGAAAAATAAAAGTTGATACCAGTAACTGTAAATATTAAGATATAAAATTTTTTTGAGTACTTCTGCAAACTCACCATTAAAATGTCTTAAGAAAGTGCAAATAGGAATCTTGTATTATCTTATATAACAAAGTTATCAGCAAAAAAAGAAAATCACTAAATTTAAATTTTTGCCAATATTTAATGACCTAAGCATTCAATTGAAAAACAAATACATGATCCAACTGCCCTACTAATTAGGCAAATTTCGTCTAATTTAACCAATCTCGTATCTCTTACTGTTCTCGAGATCCCAATGCATCCGTACCTTAAATGTGACACGTTGTATATTTCAAAGGAAACATTAAAAAAATCGCAGAGCTAAAAATGGTACAGACTTTGAATACACTATAATAAATGTAATACCAAAGTCCCCATCGATGCCACCTCTGTTAAAAATTTTATACAAGCTCAAAAGTCATGAATATCAGTTTTCCGCATATTTTCCTTAAACGGTAAGTGATATCGTAAAATTAGGTAATACAAAGTTTGTACACTTTGCAATTGTCTACAAAAATTGTCCAAATATTTTGTTTCCTACGAACGGTTATTCATGAGATATCGTGATTTCAAAATTAGAAAAGTTGTATTCTACATTTCTGAACCACCTATGAGGTAGTGTTTGATGCATTTTTTTTAACGTGGTTTCCCCTTTAGGCATAATCCACGATCTATTAGCTGATCAGAGAGTTTTCTATTGATTAAAAAATGGTACGGTTCCCCTCACTTGTAGAACGGATTATTGTTAATTTTTGCTTTCTTCTTCTTTGCCTTCGTCTTCCTCTCCTTGCTGGATTTCTGCAGAGTGTTCTAAGAGAAATAATGGCGCAGTTATAGAAATTGATATCATAATTATTCTCATTTGTTATATTTATACAAGGATGGATATAAAGGACTTAACATTGCAAGGAAAGGACTCGATTAGGGATAAGAAAAATAAGATATGGAAACTAGCAACGAGGAATGTAAGAAGTATGAACGACAAAGAACACGAATTATTTGATGAATTTAGCAAGCTAAATCTAGACTTATTGTGTATAACAGAAACAAAGAAGAAAAGCAAAGGAGAAATAATAGTAGATAATGGACACCTGCTGATATATAGCGGAGTTCCTAAAGATAAGAGAGCAGCAGCAGGAGTCGCATGTATAATAAATAAAAGATTAGTAAAATATGTACAATTCTGGGAAGGATATACTGATAGAATACTGAAAGTTGAAATTAGAGAACAAATAGGACAAGTAAAAACAATAATAGTAGTGTACGGTCCAAACGTTGACGAAATTGCCGACATAAAAGATAAGTTTTGGGATGAACTAAATGTTATTACAGAAAACAGTAAAGGTGATATATTTATAGCTGGAGATTTTAATGGAAGAGTAGGTATAAGGGATAAAAGTACAACAAATACAATAGGGATACATGGGGAAATCAGTCGTAATAACAACGGAATACGATTAATAGATTTCTGTACACTAAATGATCTGATAATAACTAACACATTCTATGAACATAAAGATATACATAAGTATACAAGACAAGGGCCCAAAAGAGAGGAGAGATCAATAATAGACTATGTACTTACCGAAAAGAAAAACCGAAATTTAGTAACAGATTGCAGGGTTAGACGCGGCCCAGAAATTTTTAGTGATCATTTCCTAGTCGAAGCAAAAATAAAGAAGAACAACATTGATACGGACGACACTGTTAAAGAGATAAAAAAATGTAGAATACGAGATAATAAAAACGCACAAATTGAAAAATGTACAAATAGCTATATAATATGAACAAGAAGTAACAAGAATAATAGAAACGGAAAAAATAGATTTTTCTGGGAAAAACGTAGAAGAATCCTGGAATATATTTAAACAAGTAATCACAAAAGCAGCAATAAAAACATGCGGGATAAGCAGAGCAAACGCCAACAAAAAGCAAACATCCTGGTGGAATGAGGAAATAAAGAAGAAAAAGAAAACATGGACGTATTACCTTAGTAATAAAAATGAAGAAAACTATAATAGTTATAAAAAACAGCGACAAAAAGTTAAGGAATTGGTATTGCAAGCGAAAGAGAAAAGTTGGAAGGAGTTTGGAGAACAAATGGAAATTAATAGCAGAGAGAATCAAAAGTTATTCTATTAAACATTGAAAACGCTCAGAAAAGGGAAGACATATACAACGAACACAATTAAGAACAAAGAAGGACTAATACTAATCGAAGAAGTAGAGATAATGAACCGATGGAAAGAATACTTTCAAGAACTTTTACTTATGCCTGAAGAAAAGGAAGAACGTGAAGAGATACTACCTTATAATGAAACAACAACTACCAACAAGCATATAAATGAATATGAGGTACGAGAAATACAGATAAATGAAGTTAAAGAAGCACTTAAACTAACGAAAAATGGAAAGGCTCCGGGACATGATAAAATTACATCAGAAATGCTGAGATACATGGGAGAAAGAGGTACAGAATTGCTTTTGGGGCTATATAACAAAGTTTGGAATGAAGAACAGGTGCTAAAGGACTGGGAAATAGCTGTCATTGTACCAATACATAAGAAAGGAGATGCAAAGGATTGTAATAACTACAGAGGTATATCGCTACTAAGTTCAGCTCTGAAAGTATATGAAAGAATATTGGAAAAAACGGTTACGAAGCAAAGTAGAAGCAACACTGTCAGAAGCACAAAGTGGATTCAGAAAAGGGCGTAGTACACAAGACCATGTATTTACTATCAAAAACATCATACAGAAAACGATAGCTACAAAAAAGACAGCATTTATGATATTTATAGAGTTAGAGAAAGCATTCGACAGAGTTAAAAGAGAAAAACTATGGAAGATCCTGTGTGAAAGAAGAGAAGTACATCCTAAATTAGTTAATGCCATTAAAGTACTGTATAAAAAGAACAATAACTACGTCATAAATCAAAATAGAAGATCTGAATTATTTGAGACCAAAATGGCCTAAGACAAGGAGGTGTAATGAGTCCAGTTCTCTTCACAATCTTTATGGATGAGATAATGCAAGAATGCGACGAGAAGATTAGCAAATTCCACGTAGGGTATAGAAATTTGAGAGCAATATCTATATCAGTATGTGCATTTGCAGATGACCTAGTGATTATAGCAGGGAGTGAAGAAAAAATGCAACAAAACCTAAATATATGGAATGAAATAATTGAGAAATATGATATGAAAATCAATGCTAGAAAAACAAAAGTTATGATAGTAGGAAGCGAGCAAGCAACTGTGAACCTAACAAGTAACAATGAAAAAATAGAACAAGTGAATAGTTTTCAATATTTAGGCACAACAATAGAGAATAATGGTAAACAGGAAATAGATATTAATGAGAGGATAGACAAAACAGCAAGAATGTTTCATGCAATGAAACACAGCTTCATTGGGAAAAAAGAAATGACTACAAAGACAAAAACATCAGTCTATAAAACAATATATAGATCTATATTAACATATGGTTGCGAGTCTTGGGTACTGACTCAAAGGATGAAAAGTAAAATACAAGCGCTCGAAATGAAATATTTGAGAAGAGTGCAGGGAGTAACAATGTTGGACAGAATAAGAAACGAAACAATAAGGGAACAACTACAATGTAAATCAATATTAGACTTCATTGAGACGCGACAACTAGCATGGTGGGGCCATATGATCAGGATGAACGAAGCGAGACCGGTACGACAAATCTGGATGACAAACGTGAGAGAAAAGAGGGATCGTGGAAGGCCAAAGGACACCTGGGACACCATCATCAATAAGATCCTGACGAAAAGGAACGTTACGCTGCACGATGCTCGGAGCATGGCGAAGAACAAGAAACAATGGGCGAAATTTGTGCACGATTAAGAGACATTTTACACCCTACACCTAACGGTAGAAGGGTTCATGACTATATATATATATATATATATATATATATATATATATATATATATATATATATATATATTTGTGTCAACATTGGTGCAAAACTGGTCTTGGTATTTAATACATACTAGTAAACAAAGTAATCCGACTTTTTACAGCTACTTTTATTACTACAACCCTCCTTTCAATTACGAAAAATAGTTCTAAGAAATTTTTCTGGAGCAGGCTGGAGTAGAGTTTGAATTGGCTCCAAACTAATTTTTTTTTTTAGAACACTCTGCAGAAATCCAGCAATGATAGGTAGATCAAGGCGAAGAAGATGACATGATATTTGAAGATTATTAATCATATTATAATTTTCAAAAAATCAACAATAATCCATTCCTTTGATAAAGACCAACCGTACTATTTTAATCAATAGCAAACTGTCTGATCAGCTAAAAGATAGTAGATTATGCCTACTAAAGAAACTACGTAAAAAAAAAATGTGAAGTACATTACCTCATAGGTCATATATTGCAAGCGATAACGAAGAATAAGCGATTGGTGTATGACAAATCATTTGTGCTTCAAGGAGGTTGCTGGGCGTGAAGTTGGCAGCCACTGTTAAAAGTTCTATAACTTCCGTTCTACGGGGGTTGCTATGATTTTAAACTCATATTTTGGAAGCACTAACGAAGTATAATTGATTGGTATGTGTCAAATGATTTGTGCTTCACAGGAGGTTTCTGGGCGTGAAGTTGGCAGCCACTTTTAAATGTCCTATAACTTCCGTTCTACGGGGGTTGCTATGGTATTAAACTCATATTTTGGAAGCACTAACAAAGCATAATCGATTGGTATATATTAAATCATTTGTGCTTCACAAGAAGTTGCTGGGCGTGAAGCTAGCAGCCACTTTCCAAAGTGCTATACTTCCGTTCTAGGGGGGGTTGCTATGTTTTTAAACTCATATATTGAAAGCACTAACGAAGCATAATCGATTGGTATATGATAAATCATTTGTGCTTCACAGGAGGTTGCTGGGCGTGAAGTTGGCAGCCACTTTTAAAAGTTCAATAGGTAACTTCCGCTTTGTAGGCGTTGCTATAATTTGATCTTAAGCAGAAATAGGCACTAACGTTTTGTAATGAAATTAAGATTTGTGCTTCATAGTGGTTGCTAACTCTACGCACCTGTAATTTATTATTATTTATGTGTTTGTATATTGTACATACTATTTTGTTCCGTAAATAATATATAGATCTTTAAATTTATAAAATTATTTTATGTAGTTTAGGTACATTTATATATAAAAGATTTTTTTGACGCTCCTATGGTTTTCGTTGATTTTTCGTCCATAATCCCTTACCGTTTATAACCCAGTTATGCAAAGTTATCCCGCACGCTTATAGATTCATATCATAAATATCGTGAAAATGATGTGTTTTAATGTTTTGTTGGTCAGACATACATGCCTGTATTTTATCCGAGAAACTACGTTTCGGCCATTAAGTGGAATAATAGAAATAAATTCTTCATTTCATTTTCACTTTTTTAAAATCAATTATCGTTATATGATACTGTTAACAAAGAACAAGACCAATTTTATTGTTAATATAATATATTTGAATTTCAAAATATTTTTAATTATAACGTACCATATTCTATTAATAATTTATGCATTTGAAACAGGAAACTACTACAGGCTACTATCAAAGTCAATAAGACGGGGCATTTTCTTTGGATTGGCAGCGACTCCTGGGGAGCCAAGGTGTATCCTGTACGTGACCAGGAATGGGCAGCAGAAGGCGCCATCACAATTCTTCCACATCGAACTGCTATAGAAGGTGATGTATAATTCATTTTAAAAATTAAACCTTTAATCCTTAAAATAAAATAATATATATATATATATATATATATATATATATATATATATATATATATATATATATGTATATATTAGCCCGGAGCGAAAAAGGGTTCATCTCCCCGATTTCGATGATGAAAATAAAACGTGCTACAGCCCTGGTAGATTATTCTAAGTTCGTTTGACCCTCCCGCAAGAGCCATGAAAATGGTCTTTTTTAGCGTTTTTTCACGTTTCACTAAATAATTATGAAATTTTCTATACAAATACTGGACTAACGAGCTTAAATTACTTCTACAGTCATACCGAAGAGGTTTTGTATACGCAAACATTAATCTGAAATGTAGAAACATTTTTATAGAATTTTTTATGACATCAATTTTTGGCATTTTTTACACTATTTTATGTTTCGACCATGTTTCAAAGTTTTAATGACTCTACTCTACCAGAAATTGTTTGAATCTTGTATTTTGTATCTATCAAAGCAAAAACATTACTTCGTGTAAGGTAATAATAGCTCTGTTCGATGACGTGAAATAGGTTGACCTAGTGTTAACTTTCTTGCACTAACATGTTTTATGAGAAACGTGCAGCTTGTGGCAAACTGTTTGATGAGAAAAATTTTAAGAACTAGTGTACACTTTTCTGAACTGACTCTCGAGGTGGTGTAGAAAAGTGCAGACTGGCAATGGGGGTAACTAAGTGTAGTGCTACGGGCTACGGTGTTGATCCCTGGAAAAGATGAACCGCGGCGAGCAGCAGTGGAGTCGGGGTGGGTTGCTCAAACAGAATCAAATGCAAGGGGCGCCAGCTAATCGAGCCTAAAATGGTTCAACCTGGGGGGGTTTATTAGCAAACCTAGGACAGGGAATAGGCCGCGTAAGCAGAAAAAATAAAATAGAGGTCGCATAAACTATGGTTTTATTTAAATATAAATGTAAAACTAATTTACAAATTACAACGTTCTTATGCGTATAACGGTATAGAAGAAAAACAAAGGTGTAACAAAAATGATCGCGTAGATCGCGTTCAGAATCTGATCACACCGAGGTGTGCGCGGGGAAAGTGGTAATGAGATCGCGCAGCGAGTAGTTCACGACGGAGCAACTAGGGCTAGTAGCGTGTGTTGTAGTGAAGCGCAGCGCACAACGGAGACGCGGGTACCGAATGGTCGACCAGACGAATATTACGTCGCGCTGATATATGAAAAGATGATTAGGCAAGGTAGCCCTACGAGCGATGGCGTGGAACACACCGGCCACGGATTTTAGTAGCAACAATGCAACAACAAAAGGAAAGAGCGCGGCAGGATCAGATCTTCACAACGGACTACCGTCAATATACAATACCAAATTAATAAACTACATCGATAAACAAATACGCCGTGCCTAAACTCACACTGGTAAGTAAGGCGTAACTGGTAAATAGTTAACAAAATCAGAGCAAAAGATAAATATAAATTGCTTAGCTGTCAGCCGTCGCTCAACTCGTCAGCTGTCGATTAGTGGTGTCCCCTCCACAAGCGGTTGGCGGGGTCGGCGGCGAAGTGTTTGGCGATGGACGACGATCGGAGCCGAAGCGCTTGGCGGTTTGGAAGATGGCGACCGGAAATGCTCGACTCGGAGCGATCGACACAGCTCGCGGCTCTCCAAACTGATGAGCGATTGCCTCAGCCAATATGCGGTAATTTGAGCTCGCGATAAATATCCAACAAATAAAACAAGCCTGAAAGGATGGTCACGTCAGTCATCACATATGTAAGGGAAGGTACGGCACTGGGGTGGTTACAAATAAGCTAATATTTCAATCAAGATACAATTTAACTTACTGAATGAGAGATTCAATATACAAAAAAAGGATAATATAAACGGGGTTTTCCAATACCTGTAGATGTTGGGCGGCTTAAAGTGTTTAAGAAATGTGTGGATCTTAAAATCCGGCAGGTGCCGATGAACAATAAATTCAGATGTTGTGTGTCTCCTCTGATCCAATTGACTAATTGTTCCCAAAAATTGGTTTAAATTAAATAAACTCAAAATCACACCAAATTTGGAGTACACAACAGATCTCGCACTGATTCTTAAGAAAGACTGGCTGAAAGTGACCAAAAAGCCGTTAAAAGATTCTAATTCGTTTCAAGTAAGATCATGAGATTGAATAGTTACAAACTGAATAGTTAATTAATGACCGTACCTTGACCCTTAACATAGGTAATTGACTTACCGTGTCATCCGACGATATCCTACTCTGCAGCTGAAAGGGTTGTCTGCCAAGAGGCGTAGAGAGTTCCAAAAAAACAACAAGAACCAACAAAAAAAGAAGAATATGAGGGACAAGAATAATAAATTTAGTGAAAAAGAAATTTAAATTGTAACAGTAGTTTGTTGGCATTTCCGTTAACCTAAAATTTATATTTTGAGAAAATAAAATTCACAGAACAATTACTTCTGTGTATTAACATGTTACGTCCTATTCTTCTCCTACGCCTATGTAAATATTCAGGTGGTCCTCGGAATAGGACGGCGAAGGGATTTTGCGAAGGTTAAGCCATTGACTTAAGTCGTCGGATTAATTAGCGATTTCGCGACTTTACAAGTTTTCACTTTTTTTGCAAAAAAAAATACGTTAATTTTTGAATTGACTGTTGGTGAGAGCACACGCACTAGTTTTGTTGCATTTTTTTGCGTTGGTTTGATATTATATCCATTGTGGGATTTTTTATTGGTGCGTGCTCAATTGAATTATAAGTTTATATATTCATCGGCTGTGCCGGATTTCAAGTTACCACAGTTTTCTATTACTTTTAAGCCGCCCTACAACTAAGGTAAATTTAAATACGTAATTATAGAAATAATCACATGTAAATAAAGTAGAAATTTTATTAGTCAGTTGTATTAAGAAAGTACATTAATTAGTTTTGTTGAAATCGCTCTAGTTTCATTAATTTGGCTTGACTTAATTAGTAACGTACCGACTTCGCAAAATATCCTAACCGTTCGTATTCTTCTAGGCTTTTATTTGCTGTTATCGTTTATTTCGCACTCTACCATTCGGGTAGATTTGGTGTGCGCTTGAACTGAGCGGGATTTCGCCGCACCTCATCAGCTCATTTTTGCGAGCTCAGTTGCGGCCATCTTGGAATTTGGGCTCCCCCGCTACAACGCTGCGTCCGCTACCACTCGAACCTCGGAGACACTCGGCAGCCGATCTTGTACGAGCCTACGTTTGGCAGAGCCAGGGCCACCACTTCGTCAGCGGGAAGACGCTACACTCCAGCCAGCGTGCAGCTAAGATTTTTTTTTGTTCATTGTTTTTCATTCACTTCGGTGGCCTTATTTGTATTTAAATTGCTGTTATTGTCGACTTGTTCCCTAACTGTCTGATAAGAATCGGATCACTTGTTTATTTTGTTAATTTGGAGTGCTCGTTGCACTCGGAGAACCGTATCTCGTGCGTACGACGGGTAGGCGGGTAGGACGAAGCCCAGTTTGGGTCATTCCATTTCGCGCGTCACGAACGACGTTGGTACCATCGGCGAACCGTGATCTGTTGTGCGCTACTTATTGGACCCCGCGTTGTCCTCTTCGCTTGTCGCTCATTACGAGCTCATCTGTTTCGCATCAGTCTGCGGGCCAAGTTTAAAGAGTTACTTCATTTTTGTACATATTTATTATTCAATATAATTTGTTACTGTTAATTATCGGGCTTGATTGTTGAATACCCCCCTTTTCCCGAAGGTTAGTTGACCAACCTGATTTAGGTTGAACCGAAGGCCCAAGGTCGACTGGCGCCCACCCCTATTTTCAGATTGGAGACCCACGACCCGTCTCCACTGTTAGCTGGCCGTGGTTCAACCGCTGCTTGCGCGGGATAACCCTTAAGGGGCGTAGCAAACATAATCTGTTTCCGAATTTGATGAAGAATCGAATGATGATTGATCTTCGGCAAAATCATTTATTAATTCAAACAATATGCGTTTTAAAACAGACATTTTGACAACATTCTTCACAGATTTGTTTACGTGTTTGTTTACAAATAACCTAACCTGAATACGCTGACAGCAGTGACAGCTAGTCAAACTTGCCCAAACATACACTAGAGTGTTTTATGAAAACACAGAACTAGAGTACACTAGTTTAAACCGCACTGCACTGCACTATCCTGCACTACACTTTCTGAACTTCTCATCGAACAGACCTATTATGAAATTCAAAAATTCTCGAAAGTGTTCAAATCAAAATTTTTTCCCTGACAGCAATTTTTCGCATTTTCGACACAACGTTCGGTTTTGATACTTTTTTGAGGTCAAGGTGACTTTTTTCTATTAGAAATTGTTTAAAAACTTAGAATCTTTGTTGTTTTTTGTTCGTGGAGATTGAAAAAGAAGATTTATTCACAAAATGATGAGTTTTTAAACTCAAAAAAAGACCGAAAACGCCGCGCTTTTAGCAAACCGGGACCCCCAGCGTCCCTCCGGAAAGTGGTGATTTGTAAAGCCATCGCATAGCGCCCGAGATTAGCAATGCTTTGTTTGCGCACATAGCTTACGCGCACGCTCACCGTGTAGTGCTTTATATTTTGACGTACTTTGTGATCGTGTATTGCTTAAATATATTTCATATTTATTATTTACACTTGTCATCGGACTAGTTTGCATTCAACGCCATGGAGACGAGACAAACGAAACCTAAACTCCTGCGAGACTTATTCACTCCTGCATTTTTGCCTAAAGATACTTTGCCAACAGGCCGAGATGTCTTGCAATGTTATCTTCAGCGAGAGAAAGATATAGCGCCGAATAAGTCCCCGTTCATTTCAACTACGGATCATGCGAACAAGTATGTCGCAATGCAAGTCTATAATATCTGGAAAACTCTACCTATCCCAATCATGACACTCAAATCGGTAACAAGTAAAGTCAAAAGTTACATCAAAATATACGACAATTTTCTGAAGTTTCCGGCAAAGCGCCAAACTTCAAAACTTGAGATTGCTAAGGCAAACAAATTTCTCGAAGATTCCGAACGTCTTTTTGATATTGCTAATTGCAACTACGACACTTTTGAAAAGTGCAACTGTGATTCTAAAGTACCACTTTTTGTACAACATTTTTTAACGTACCAGAGAACATCAAGACAAAAGTCCTACAGCATGTTAAACAGAAAATGTATGCGATGAGGCGTACTCAGGAGTTGGCACCTCAGCCCGAAGACAAAACAACGGACTCACAGTCAACTGTAGCATCGGACAAAACTTCAATAAGCGCTGTTAATTCTGACTTGCAGGTAATACAATGGTTTTTCATAATCTTTGAATATAATTATTTTGTTATGTGACTCATTTAAGAGCGAACATGTTGAAACAAACATTTATCAAAATAGTCTTAAAATCTGAGTGTAATTATCAAATCACAGTAAAGTGCTCCAATAAATTTAATTTTTTAATTGTTACATCGTATGCCGTATTGTATCAGTTTAATTAGATAATCTAGATGATAGTTCCAATTTTCAGGTACTGATTTCAATGGAACAAGAGGAGAGACCAAAGCAAATGCGCTGCAAGTTCTCAAACTTGATCATGGCTATTGACAGAACAAAAGTACCAGTAAGGTCTGCTGCAATAATTGCTAACGCCGTATTGCAAGATCTTGGGTTCATAACTGCAGATGATACTTCTTTGGTCATCGATAGATCAAAAATACACCTTGAAAGAGAACGTATGAGTAAATTGCAAAACACAATTCTTTTAAGAATTATGCACAGTCTGCGCTATTCTTTGACGGTCGAAGAGACAAAACCTTGAGTCGAGTAAATAAAGGAGCTAAATATTACCAGCAACAGATAGTCGAAGAACACGTTGTTATTCTACAAGAACCTGAAAAACAATATTTGGGACACGTTACTCCAGTGCCAGACTCCTCTCGATCTGTCGGATGCTTTGTACGAGTTTGCCATGGAGAAAAATATTGATTTTACAACAATAAGTAAGTTTTAGTTTTTCGAATTTAACTGTCTATTGAGTAATTAAAAGGCCAAAGTAAAAATATCGGCAAAAATATTTTGATTGTTTTATTCTCTAATTTTCTCTGCTACTATTTCATTATATTAAAACATCACCTATTTTCGCTATTCACTGCACATTTTGTTCTGTTCACTCTCACACGTAAATGTTATTTCTTCGATAAATATCGAACCTAATATCAAAATCCAGTAGACAAACATTTTAGCCTGATTTATTTAAATTATCAATCATGGCCCTAGCAGGGCTACAAAAAAAATAAAATTCGTCAAATTAGGAAAACAAAATTTCGAAGACAATTTAAAAATAATTTTTTTTCAGTCGCTATTGGTTGCGATGGAACGCCTGTAAATACAGGTGGAAAACAATTGCCATAAGGAGATTGGAAGAAAAAGCTCGTATGCCAGTTACATCGAATAGAATTAGTATTGCGACATCTGGTCGAATTTTATGATGGACGAAAAACTGGACCAGCGGGATATTTTGGACCTATTACTGAGGCATTAAAAAATTGTGAAAGTTTGCCGATTACCCGTTTCGAGCCAATCAAATCTGACATACCAGACTTCGATTCGCAGAACCTCAGTAAAGAGCAAAAATATTAATCGTTTACTTCGCCTGTACGTAGCAGAATCAAAACCATCGAAAACATTAGCGTCATTAGTGAAGTTGATAATTCATGTTTATGTGCCAGTGTGGTTCGCGCTCAAAAAAAGACTCTAAATGTTACCACGACGCACATCATGTAATGTCGATTATAGAGTTATCGAGAGGTTTCGAAAATACTGTTCGACAAGTTATTAATCCGGTTATCGAGCGAAACTCCTACTTTGCGCACTCCGAAAATATACTTTTAGCAATGGTTGTCGATGCCGAGTTAGAAATACGAATAAGTGGTCTCAACAAAATTCTAGAATGCAGGAAGAACAAAAGGAAGGATGTTCGCTTTTTCCATACAGAGAAACTTAACTTTCACGCAAAAGATTACACTAAGTTGATTGATTTGAACCAAATTTCCGAACCTCCACTTCTTGCATCAATATCAACTGAAGATTTGAAAAAACTGGTTGTGGAAGAACCAAATAGTTTGAAAAATATTCTAGACTTTCCATGCCATACGCAAGCTGTGGAACGCCATGTAAAATTGGTCACACAATCTGCACAAGTTGTATTCACACCCACAGCGAGGAATTAAAACATAGTTAATACCTTAAGACACCGTAAAATGTTACCGTCCTTCGAAACAAAAAAAGATTACAGATTGTAGATCATTTTCCGACGTCTGTTTTTAGTATTGTAAATAACTATTATGATTACGACAAAACGCGTGTAGTTAATTACATTTTCATAGTTCTCAAAAAATAAAATTGTAATATATCGTTTTTATTTTATTTATCCCGTAATTTCTGTTAGTATCAAAAAAGTAATATTCTTGCGATTTACGATTTCTAGTATAACGGAGACAGTCTAGCTTAGAAAAGAAACGTTCATGACAAACATGTCATTAATGCTGTAAGGAGAATTTCCTTTGACACTTCTGTGCGTCTTTAGATTCAAAATTAATACAAAATGTAAAGTGATCTTGAAGTTTCGATAAATACAAAACGAAATTTTAGAACAATTTCTAATAGAATGCAGTTGATACAGTACGATGTCAGTCACATTTGTTTAGGGGTTAGGTGATACTAAAACTTTAGCGGTGACTGCGATCACAAAGTATGTCAAAATATAAAGCACTACACGGTGAGCGTGCGCGTAAGCTGGGTCCCGGTTTGCTAAAAGCGCGGCGTTTTCGGTCTTTTTTGAGTTTCAAAACTCATCATTTTGTAAATAAATCTCCTTTTTCAATCTCCACGAACAAAAAACAACACAGATTCTAAGTTTTAAGACAATTTCTAATAGAAAAAAGTCACCTTGATCTCAAAAAAGTATCAAAACCGAACGTTGTGTCGAAAATGCGAAAAATTGCTGTCAGAGAAAAATTTTGATTTGAACACTTTCGAGAATTTTTGAATTTCATAATATTACCTTACGCGAAGTAATGTTTTTGCTTTAATAGATACAAAATACTATTTTCCAACAATTTCTGGTAGAGTAGAGTCATTAAAACTTTGAAACAAGGTCGAAACAAAATAGTGTAAAAAAGCCAAAAATTGATGTCATAAAAAATTCTATAAAAATGTTTATACATTTTAGATTAATGTTTCCGTATACAAAACCTCTTCGGTATGACTGTAGAAGTAATTTAAGCTCGTAAGTCCAGTATTTGTATAGAAAATTTCATAATTATATGCTGAAACGTGAAAAAACTCTAAAAAATACCATTTTCATGGCCCTTGCGGTAGGGTCAAACGAACTTAGAATAATCTACTAAGGCTGTAGCACGTTTTATTTTCATCATCGAAATCGGGGAGATGAACCTTTTTTCGGGCCAATATATATATATATATATATATATATATATATATATATATATATATATATATATATATATATATATATATACATATATACAGGGTGTAACATAAATAAGTACATTAAATTTAACCAGTTATGGAACTCATCGAGAGGAACAATATTTTTTAATAACTTTTTTTCCTAACTCATCTATTTTTCGAGTTAAAATTCATTAAAGATTTATTACAAATTAGCTTACCCGCTAATGGAAAACAAATGCCTGTTGCTACATTCCAAAATTAAAAGAACTGAAGTTAGCTTCAATGGCTTCAAGCAGTTTTCGTGTTATCAGCCAGATGGCGTTAGTGTATACGCTGTCAACTAAATCTGTTAAAAAATTGTATTTTCCAATAATAGACTGTTATTCAAACTATATTGAATCTGAAGAACAAATTCCAATGAGAATCCATCCGAAATTACGTAAGTAACAACTGTTAATTTATTAGCAAATATCAACTTAACCTTAATGTTCAAATAATTAATAATACCTTTTTCAACATACAGAAGCAAAAGCAATTATTTTCCTGTGAAATGAATTCACAATAAATGTTCAAAGTGTTCACCGTTGTTGTCAATACAACACTGAAGACATCGCTAAAATTACGATTTGGAAAACGCTACAAATAAATTTGACGAGCTTGAACTGCGTTTCCCTGAGCTTCAGCATAAGCCAGCACAATGTCAGTAAACTCACTATTCGTAAAATCACTCATATTTATAATTATAACTTTTGTAATTATTATTAATCGATTTGACTATATCACCTTCAAAGTAATAATCTGGACTAAACCTGAAGTTGGCCGCAAAATTTCAACTTTATTCTGCGTGGTACCAACCATTTAATAGAAAATATGTTTTTCTTAGTTTATTTTTGGGCAATGGAATAATAAAAATAGATAGTTTCCTATATTTTCCTGCCTTGTTATTAGGCTCTCGTCTATCCGGCAATGTATTTTAAATAAATAAATAATTTATCTGATCGTATTGTATCTGTCCAAATACTAATTTTTCCGCAGCTAACTTCTGGGGACTATTTACCACCTGGTGGATAAATTTTAAACTACTATAGGGGCAACGCCCATTACAAGACGCGTTTGACAGTGTTAATAAAAGTTATTTTTACGTAGCTATTTAGTGCATTATTATTATGTTTAATCCATTTTTCATTATTTCTTCTTATCATATTAAATTTGATTTGTGGTATAATGAGTTTTACAATCAAGAAAGAAAATACACAACAGTGACTGCTATGTATGTAGCTGCCATTCTTGTACTGGTTCAAGTTTATTTTATCAGAAAAGGATGCAAGTAAGGTGCAAATAATAAACAAATAAGAAGAACTTGAATTGGAAGATAAAAGAGCAGCAGAGATAAAGCAAATTCAAACTGACAAATCTGTTACTGAGCATATGAGAATGATGTTCTCTGTCACCAAGTTTATTGTGTATGTGGTACATGTACATGATTATTTATTTAATGTTATTTTTTGGTGCATCATGAAAATTATAGTAAATACACTGCTGACGCCATCCGCAAATAGTCAAAATGTATTTGAATAAGTTGACAAGTGACATTTGTCAACATCAATAATGTCATTACTATTGTCATGGCTACTGCTACTAGATCAAATTATGAAAATACCTGAACGACTCGTTATTTTGTGGGGTGGTAAAAATGCGAAAAAAAATGCGATTTAGAAGAAAAAGTTATTAAGAAATATTGTTCCTCTCGACGAGTTCTATAACTGGTTAAATTTAATGTACTTATTTATGTTACACCCTATATATATATATATATATATATATATATATATATATATATATATATATATATATATATATATATTACCGGCTCGGTTCTAAAACGAAAGATTTAATAAAAAGAATGTGGAACATGAATAAAACATTTTTAGAAAAAGTTTTAGGGAGCGCGCTGTATCTCTTAATGTATTTGTCAAAAATGGCTGCTTTTTGATATGTTGTGCCCAGAATGATACCCTTTAATCTCATTACATGGAAAAGCTAACGAGATTATATGCTGATGTGATATTCTAATCTAAAAAATTATTTTTTCGTTATTATTTATTTTTTTCGGCAATTTACCGTATTTTAAGCTAAAAAGGTGTTTCCTTGTTCATTTTTTCAGTTTCCATTACAGTAATATTATATTTCGAGCAAAGTTCAAAGTAAATTAAACACGAAATCTTTATTCTCTTTGTTGTGTTCAGTATTTTCCGACCTTGGTTCTACAGTTGATTCGTTCACATTATTTCTAATATTTGGTACAGCTATACTCAATATATGACTCGAAAGATTTTCAACCAAGTGTTCCACCAAATTATTTTTAGTTAACCTTCTTTTTCTCCTTTGAGTCGTTGGTTTTCGAACGGGAAGAACAGTTTTAATTCGTTTTACAGGTGTTGGAGTTTTTAAATTAGCCCAGCTAGTGCGTTGGAAGGGTTTATATTTTTCAACTCTTCTTGTTGGTATTTTGTATGTCTTGCTTGTTTCTAAATCGGTAGTCTGCTCTCCAGCGTTTATATCTCCCATATGAATTATGTTAGTTTCCTCTCTTTTAATTTCTCTTATTTTATCTGTTTTTCTTCCCATATTCAATTTCTGCTCATTGTGACCCATGTTTAATACTTGTGGTATCAATTTTTTTTAATTTTGTCCTATTACATATATAAAATTAAGAAAATATTTTGGTAATATCACATCATCTCATATTTGTAATGCTGGTTGCAAAGTTTCATAACTCATTTTTTAAAATGGATTACAATAATTGCTAGGTTCAGAAAATAATAATTCACTATAAATCTTCATGTAAATTATATGTGATTGTTCTGTGAATTTCTACCTATTAATATATCAGTTGGTTGCGAGTCGTCTGGTACAATGCGCATTCTTATATTTTCTGCTTCTACTTCATCAACTCTAATTTTTTCAATAATTACACCAAGTGATTTGACAACAAAATCTACAGGCCCAAATGATTTTAATTTTACACTCTCCTTTTCAATGTTAAATCCATTTTCAATTACACAAGATGATTAAATGGTACAATCAGAACTCCCTGCGTCAATTATGCCTTGAAATGCTTTTTCATTTATATTTACATTTTTCAAGTACTTAAGCATTATTGCAATTAGTGTTCAAAATTTTTACGTTAGAATTCTTCATATAATTCTTTTGCAAGTGTCCTATTTCTTTACAGTTATAACAAACTGCAATATGCGCGTACATTTTACAATTAAAGCACTTCAACTCGTCTTTTTCATTTCTTATTGATAGTGATTTCTTACTGGTTGATGCGTAATTCTTGATTTGCCGTCAATGATTTAAATGGTCGTAGTGTTGTATTCGTAGTTTGTTTCATTTTTCTTCTCTTGCCATGTGTATTTTTTCGTGCAACACCAAATCATGGAAGAGAGCATCGATTTCATTTTGCTGTATTGACATGGTTGCAATGCACAGTTCTCAGGGCCACAAACCAACTAAAACTTGTCCCTTTGTGTCGTTAGAAGGTAAATTTAAATCAACGCATAATTTTACCTTTTCATGGAAGTAAGAACTCAAAGATTCTTCCCTGTTCTGTGTTCGGGCCACCATTATAATAATAATAATAACAATATTTATTTATCGCGTAGATCAATAATACCTGATATTGGATAGGTCGGTAGACAGTTATTATTGTATTGTACATATTATATAATTTTATTTTAACTTATTTAGCCATATATTCTAAGTATATATTTAATATGCATCTCGGATACACAAATTTGGCTAAGTCGATACTGGTAAATCTCCTAATTCAAAATCCAAATTATTTTATACGTTCTTTGCATACCGCTTTAGCCATATTTTAAAAACATATAAAATTTCCAGAAAATGAATCCATAGCAAATTAATTTAAACACAAATTTCAAAAACTAACATTACACCAAAATAACTAAAATAAATATTGTAATTTTATAACATATATTGTTTTGTTATTCACTTTAATTTCTTAATTTGAAACGTTGTATTTTATAATAAATTTTACGGAACTCCTCCCTAAAATTTATTTTCATTTTTATTCTACAAATGTTAAACTTAATAAATCATGTGATGTATATTTCTTCTATAAAGAAGTAATAGATTGCATGCTATATGAAACAAATATTTTAAAATATAAATAATTTTTAAATTTTTTACAATAGATAAACAATTACAAATTTTGCTTTCAGTGCATTATAGATTAATTTTTATTTCCATTTCCTATCGTTTACTTTCCGTTAGGTATTGGTCTCTTTTATCCTTTTTTAACATCTTATACTCCGTTACAGGTATAAGGACTCTTTTTTTGCGGATATATTCAATGGGACTATATGCTGGAGTATCGCATTTGTCCAAATTCTCTGCAATGAACCTTGTAAGGTTCGTTTGTTTAGTATCATCATCAGGGAGAGTAAAGTTTATTTATTTATTGTTAATCACTCAACGGGAACAATTGTTCCCAATTACAGAGGATTATATACAAAAATAAAAAAATATAGTGCAGTTACAAGAAAAATTTGAATTAATGAAGTGAGAATGTAATTGCTGAAGATCAGACAAGAAATAGTTCATAATTTGTTTTCCAAACTTTGACTGAGTATCATAGAAAATGTCAAGATTGTTAATGTACATGGACACATTGTTGATGTAGCACACAATTGTCTAATTGGAGATCGAAGTTCGTAGTTAGTTCTAGGGGTGTTGTATATGAAGGTAAGTTTGCGCCGAGAGTTTAAACGAGGTACGCCAAAACGTAGGCAAGCTAGTGAATGAGCATCATCAATTAAATTATTTATAAGTTTATAGAGATATAAACATGACTGAATTTTTCTACGGCAGTCCAAAGAAATGACATTGAACTCAATTAGGCAATTGGAGTAATTGCAGATCGTATCAATTCGGCGATGGTGGAATTTAGTACAAAAATATCTTACAAATTTTTTCTGTGTGCTCTCCAAAGCTTGTACATGTTTGATATACACAGGATTCCAAATTTGTAATCCGTATTCCAGTTTGGTACGCACAAATGAATAATACAAAGATTTGAGAGTCTTTAAATTATAAAACGATTGTGTATTACGAATTATGAAGCCAAGATTTCTGAAAGAAGCTTTCCGAATATCATTAAAATGAGGAATAAAGCTAAGTTTAGGATCAAAAAGAATTTCTAAATCTTTTAATAAAACTACTCGCTGCAAAATTGTGCTATTCATTTGATAGATAAAGGATATATTTCTTTGCTTTAGAGAGTGCGCCATAATTTTATATTTTTTGCGATTAAATAAAAGCTTAGAGGCTAAAGACCAATCAAGAACATTATTAATATCATTTTGTAATAGAGCACAATCGTTAGCATTGTTAACAATTCTAAAAAGTTTCAGGCCATCTGCATATATTTGAACATTGGAATGATGACTAACATCATTGATATTACTGAAGAAGATAAGAAATAGTAATGTCCATAAATAAGACCCTTGCGGGACACCAGAGGTTGCGTAATAACATTTAGAGGTTTTGCCATAAACACGAACACAAAACTCGCGATTGGCCAAATATGAAGACATAAATTGTAGCAAGTCAGCAGAGAATCCAAAATTAAATTGAAGCCTACTTAATAAAATAGAGTGGTCAACTTTGTCAAAGGCTTTTGCAAAGTTAGTGTATATAACGTCTACTTAAATGTCATTATATAGTGAAATAAGTGCTGTATCTGTTAAGTTCATTAGATTAGAGGTAGTAGAGCAACCAGTAAAGAAACCATGTTGGTAAACTGATATTAGGTTTCTCACAGAACTAAAAATGTATTTATATAATATCATTTCAAAAACTTTTGCCAAGTTGGAGATAATAGAGATAGGGCGATAGTTAGTAATATCAGAGTTATTACCAGATTTAAAATTTGGACGAACGTAGGAAATTTTCAGAGCAGAAGGAAAGATATTTTTTGATAGGGATAGATTAAAAAAGATAAAAAGAGGTTCAACAAAAATATCACGACAGCCTTTGATGACATAAGATGGTAAATTGTTAGGTCCGGGATTAGGAGAAGATTTGATTGCAATAATTGCTAAAATTATATCTGCCCTAGTAATATGTGTTATGTTTAAATTATTAACATTTATTACAATAAATTACAATCACATATAGATTTTCCGTTTGAGATAATTGTATTCTGATACATAGCAAGTCACAATTGGGTTGAGCATTTAAATTTAAGTTAATTTGAGTTAAACGGTATTTGCTTTTGACGGTACAAATGACGCCGCCCCCACGTGACTTATTCATGATTGAAGGGTCTCTGTCTCTACGATATGCGGTATAGTGTTAAGTAAATAACTTATTATTATATACAGAGTCCTGGAGCCAAGTTTCAGATATTGAAACAATATCAAATTCAGAAGAAAAGGAACTATTATTTAAAAAATATTCAAGTTTGGTATTTAAACCTCTAGCGTTTTGATAGTAAATCAACATGCTCACCAAGTTTGAAAAAAAAAGAATTATTTATAAATGTGTAAGTACTTGTTGTAATACGTATAAGATTAAAGATTTTAAAGAAACGGTAGACGTTTAAAGAAATTTACAACCAAAAAAGACACGATTAAATTAAACGGTAGGTGTGTAATTTCTTGTATGATCTTGCGCAAATTTAAAAATATATTATATTCACAGCAAACAGCTGTATAAGGAGACAAATTTATACTCAAAAAATAAAATAATGTAACCTAAAATAAGAGAAAAATAAGAAATTACAATTTCACAATGACTCCAGTAGTGTTAGACAGTAATCATACATCGTTATAGGTGTCTAATGTAAGTAATTTAAATTATTTATTTTTTGATAGAGTTATTGACTTTGGCATAAATATAATCATCTCTGGACCAAACGTTCGTAAAGCCATACTTAGCAGATGAACTTGTAACTAAATTTAGTCTATTTTTAGTGAGATATTCTGTACATTTTCGTACCTTTTAGTTTTGTACGTTGGTTCATTACAATTTCACGAGTTTTATATGAGACAAACGTAACCATAATGAGGTGTATTTTAGTGCTGGAGGGGTCTTTTCTGCCAATTCTGTGACAAAGATCAATGAGACCCGTTACCACACTTACACCACAGATTTTGTTAAACACATCACTTACGGTTGATTCGGTGTTTTCGCTGGGAGATTCTGGAACACCGAAGACGCGGATGCAGTTGCGCCGTGAGTACTGCTCCTGCTGATCCAGTTTCTCCTCCAGCTTGCGGTTGTCGTCGGTCAGCTTGGAGATGATGCCCTCATAGTACACGCTGTTCCTCGAGCTTTTTGTCAAGTCGAGCAATAACTCTGCTGACTAGACTGCTGAGGAAGGTATCGTTGCTCAAAAGTGTATCAATGGTTTTTTTAAATCGCTGATGTAGCCTGGCTGCGTGTGGATCCACCCATTTTATAACACGAGAACAAAATTTGGGTCACAGAAAAGGAACAATTTAAAAACGTTAGTAGTATATTAAGACACTTTACTTAAGTTAGGACGGAGCTGCGTAAAACACGTCTACTCGTGACCACACATGAATTTAAGTTATTAATACAACCTACCGTACCGGATGTTGAAGGTACGGGCTCCGCTTCTGTGATGGTTACGTCGTCCGTTTTCTTGTCCACGGCGTTTTCCAGTACTCTGAATTTAGGTTTTAAAAACCTAATTGAAACATCTTCGTGAGGTTGGATTTTGATATCTGTCAGGTGTAGCAGAAGCCAAAGCGAAGTTGAAAGATACACATGCAATTTTTTAAACAAAATCCATCCATTTATATTTACTTGTATTTATCTTTTCAAGTTTGAAATTATATTGCTCTGTTGAATTTAAAAGTAGGTTTATCGAATGATCTACCAAGTATAATATGGTAAGTGAAATCAGCTTTTCATAGCACATTTAAAATAAAAGATTTGGAAAATACTTTCCAATTCTAAGTTAATAATATAAATTTTTTTTAAATGAAGACGATGACGCGCAGGTGCACGGCGCTCGGGCGATAGTGGAAGGAGTGAAAGTCGCGTCAGTTGCTTTCTGTCTGCTGAAACGTGTGGTGTGTTTTACGTGCGACCATTTTTAAAGTTTTTATTCTAAAGTTCTGTGCTGTATTATTATTTGTTGGTGTATACGTACTTCTTTACTTGTTGTATTGTAAGTCATGATCTAGTAGACGATAATAAAAAATGAAGTTATGTCGATGTGTTCCTAAATGTCAGATAATTCTATTTTTGATAAATTATTTAACATTACATGGTGACAGCGGTGAAAATAATAATAAAAAACCGAAGATATTGAATTATACTGTTATTATAAGTATTATACCAGAGTAATTCAGTTCAATACGTTGCAATGTCTACGACACAAATACAAACACAAACAGTTTGTCCCGTACCAGATCAAATGGAATTTGCGAGGGCAGGTGAATGGCCAGAATGGAAACGTAGATTTGAACGGTACAGAATCGTATCAGGATTAGCAAATAATTCCAAAATTGAGCAAATCAACACGTTAATATATTGCATGGGTGATCGTGCTGATGAAATTTTTGCAGCAATGTATTTATCAGAGGAGACCTCTAAGAAATATGAAGCAGTGATAAAAGCATGATCTATGAACGTGTGATATTTAATTGTCGTATTCAAAAAGAAAATGAAACTGTGCTATGCGAATTCGATTGTGAAATATGCGATATTAAAAATGGACTAATTCGGGTTAAAATTATTGTAGGTTTGCGCGATAAAGGTTTATCAGAACGCATGCAACTAACAAGTGATTTATCACTCGAGAAAGCAATTACCATGGCTAAACAGTCTGAATTGATCAAGAAACAGCAACCGAAACTTCAGGGAGATCAAACAGCGACTACAAAAATTGAAATTGATCGAATTAAGTCAACTATACAACGAAAATTTGAGAAGTCAAGAAAACAGAAGTGGTTCCAAAAAGACAAGAAAACTTCAAATGATAACCGATCATGTCAACGATGCGGTGTAAGTCATCCACAGAACGAATGTCGAGCGATCAACGCAACTTGTAACAAATGTAAAAAGAGAGGTCATTACGCCAAAGTATGCCGTAGCGGACAAGTCAAATCGAACGTAAATGAAGTTGCCGAGAAAACGTCTGCATTCATAGGAACTATTAACAAATTAACGATGAGAAATACAACAACAAATACACTATGGTCAGATTGTATACGTATAGGATCTATAAAGTTACCAGTAAAACTTGATACTGGTGCAGATTATACGTGTATTTCCAACAAGACATACGAGAAATATTATAAGAATGTCAAATTACAAAGACCAAAAACAACGATATATTACGCCAATGGTCAACAATTGAATGTTTGGGTATATTTCCAAGAGAAAATTACCCACCACAATAAATCACAAGTAACGAATATATACGTCGTCAAAGATTTAGATCGATCATTGTTGGACGGTAACACATGTGAGGCTTTAGGATTTATCAAACGCCTACAAGCAGTCGATAGTGTAGCCAAAATTTCTTTTGATCCAGTAACGAAATTTCCAAACTTATTCAAAGGATTTGGTGAGATTAAGATTCCATACAAAATCACTTTGAAAGAGAATGCTATTCCACATGCATTAATGACACCAAGACGAGTTCCAATCCTAATGCTTGATGAAATAAAGCAGAATCTCGAATATATGGAGAACATGGGAGTAACTGAAGCCGTCGATGAGCCAACGGAATGGTGCTCAGGCTTAGTATTAGTACCGAAGTCAAATAGAGCATTACGGATGTGCGTTGATTATACAAAATTAAATGTATACATAAAAAGAGAAATATACCCAATACCGAATACCAAAAACGTGCTAGGACAGATGGGGAAGGCCAAATATTTTTCGAAAATAGACGCAAACCATGGGTTTTGGCAATGCATCCTCGATGAAGACTCGCAATTCCTCACTACATTTATAACACCATTTGGATGTTTTAAATTTAAACGCCTACCTTTCGGTATCAACGCCGCATCAGAAGTTTTTCAAAAACATATGAAACAAATGCTTCAAGGTTTGGAAGGAATTCAATGCAACATAGACGATGTTCTCATATATGGTAACACGATGGATGAACATGATAAAAGGTTGATGGCAGTTTTACAACGTTTTATGAAATATGGTATTACACTCAACGCAGAAAAATGCATATTCAGTGTAACAAAAATTGCATTCTTGGGACACATCATTGACCGAAAAATGTATTAATATGGGGTGACCAGCAGGAAACTGCATTTCTTGATTTGAAGAAAGAATTAACGAAAAAACCAGTTTTGGCATGGTTCAACCCGTAATTTGAAACTGAAATTTCAACAGATGCATCATCGTATTGCGTAGGAGCTGTTTTGAAGCAGAGACAAGTAGATGAAAATTTTAGGCTTACGGTTCTAAAACGTTTACGTCAGCGCAACGAAATTGGGCACAGATCGAGAAAGAAGGGTATGCATTAACCTGGGCTTGCGATCGATTTAAAGATTTTATCATTGGAATAAGAGTTTTATTAGAGACAGATCACAGACCTGTTGAAAATTATATTCGTTGATCCTTTGGTGAGATAGTAAATCAAACTTCTATAAACGAACTTATTTATAATGATTTTTAAATCCAAAAAAAAAAAAACGATTACGAAATGTCAGACTTTATATATTTTGACAACTTATCAATAACAACAACAACAATAATTACTTTTAATTTTTCAACTGTAACTTTGAATTAACATTTTAAATTATATATCTTATAAGTACTTCAACACTTGCCCTTGTTAGTTTAAAGTTTCAATCTCTGTAAACAATAAATACTAATTCTGATTGTTTCTATAAAAGTCCCATTCGAATACATAAAATTTGCAGACGTGTTCTTGGTAGTGGCTTTGTCATGATGTCTGCGACTTGTTCTTCGGTTGCAATTTGTTGTACTCCTAGCTGACCTTCGATCACCTTCTCTCGAATAAAGAAATGCTTTATAGCAATGTGTTTAGTTCTGCGATGAAGCTCTGGATTTTGAGCTAGTCTCACCGCCGCTGAGTTGTCAACTTGAAGAACTGGAATATGTTTCAACCCCACTATTCCTTCAAACAATCTGCTCAACCAAATTATTTCTTTGGTTGCTTCGCTTGCCGCTACTATTTCCGCTTCTGTTGTTGAGGTCACCACCATTGCCTGTCTCTGACTCAGCCATGATATAGCACCTCCTGCATATGTAATGACTACTCCCGAAGTTGATCGACCAGTTTTTGTGCACCCTCCAAAATCTGCATCGCTGTAGCATTCTAGGATGCCTTTGTTTCCATTGCGTCTATAAACTATTCCCAAATCCATGGTGCCTGCAATGTATCGAAATACTCTTTTGACTCTTGCAACATCTTTTGTAGATGGATTCTCAAGTGATCTTGACAAGAATCCTATGCTGTATGACAGATCTGGTCTCGTACCGAGCATCAAATACATCAGTGCACCTACTGCCTGCCTGTATGGAAAATTGTGCTTATAGATTTCGTCTTTCCCTGTTTCTGAAGTCTCAGGACTTTTCAGTATCGGCGTTGAAATCGGCTTGCATTCTGAAAAATTAAAGCGTTCGAGAATCCTTCTTGCGTATGCTTTCTGACTTATTTTAATATTTTTGTCTTCATGTTCAATTTCAAGTCCTAAAAAATATGTCGCTTTCTTTGAGACAATCTTGTATTCTGCTTTAAGCTCTGCAAGAATATTTTCTAAATCATGTGGATCAGTAGCTCCAACCAACCCGTCGTCTACGTACAATACAAATACGATCTTTTTGCCCTTTCTTTCTTGGACATATAAGCATGGATCAGCTTCACTTTCTTTGAACCACAATTTCAAAAGAGAGTTCCCAAAACGTTTGTTCCAGCACCTTGGCGCTTGCTTTAATCCATACAAACTTCTCTTGAGTATACAGACTTTATCCGTTCCGTCTTCGTATCCTTCAGGTTGTTGCATAAAGATTACTTCTTCAAGATCTCCATATAAGAACGCAGTTGACACGTCGAACTGTGCAAGGTGCATATTTTCAGTTGCAGCAATGTTTAAAGTTTAACGAATTGTACCCATCTTCGCTACTGGACTGTATATTTGATCGTAGTCAACACCGTAACGTTGACTAAAACCTCTGACAACTAATCTTGCCTTGTACTTGTCTATGTTACCATCTGCGTTTGTCTTCACTCGAAATACCCACTTACAGGATATCGCTTTAGCATTTTTTGGTAATGACGTCAGCTCCCAAGTCTGGTTTTCCTTCAATGAGGTCATTTCTCTGTCCATTGCCTTTTTCCACTCAACACTCTGCTTGCTGTTAATGGCATCTTCGAATGTTTCTGGATTTTCCGTTACGTTGATGATCTTCTCCGCTATCGTTACAAATTCATCAAAATGTTTTGGTCTTTTCAGTGTCGAACGGTCTCTTAGGTGACATTTGGCTGACATCTGAAAATTTTCATTTTCTTTCTTCAAAATCTGTGTCAACTTCAGTTTCGATTTCTCTTTCATCGTTACTCTCTTCTATTTTAATCGAATCTTCTTTGTCTGTCTTTTCATGTTGTTTTATAACTAATTCTCCGTCATGCTCGACATCTCGGAATGGCAACATGACTTTTTCTTCACATTCTTCAGGTTTCTCGTGAAATTTTACGTCTCTCGATAAAACTACTTTGTGTCCTTCTTTTAGATAGATTCTGTATCTCTCATCTCCATCGTAACCTACGAGATATCCTTTTAAAGCTTTTTCGGCCATCTTTCTACGTTTCTGAACTGGAACATGAATATAGCATACGGACCCAATTTTTCGTAGATGTTTAATTCTTGGCTTTTTTCTCATCCAGAGTTCGTAAGGACTAACTCCTTTTTCTAATGATTTCCCAGTTCTGTTTAAAACATAGACTGCTGAATTTACTAATTCTGCCCATATTGCCTCTGGAAACTTGATGTCTGGATTTGAATATTTGTAGGTTCTTGCCATCTCGATTATTGTTCGATTTTCACGTTCACTGCCACCATTCTGTTCAGGAGTGTATGGTGCTGTCAGCCTCTGCGTGATTCCGTTTCTTTGTAAAATTTCTCTGATTTCCTGATTGTCAAATTCGCCACCATTGTCACTTAATAACTCTTTAATTGAATGTCCTTGTGTTTTTGCATGTGCAAGCATCTGTAGCAGCATGTTCTTTACTTCTGATTTCTCCTTGATCAAAAAACCATAAGGAAATTTTGTATAGCTATCTTTGAATACAAGTAAATATTTCTTTTTAGTAAAAGACTCGTCGAAAGGACCACATAAATCAGTAGACATTAGCTCTCCAGGCTCAATTGCTTTCTTCCTCGTGCCGAAAGGTAAACGATGCACTTTTCCATAAATGCACGGCTCGCAGATTTCCTTATACAGTTTGACATTGATGCCTAACTCTTTCTCAAGCATTTCTTTGACATGTCGCTTATCTTGGTGTCCCCACCTTTCATGATAGAGCTGTAAAATTGTACTATCTGCAACGGCAACATTTATTTTCAAGTCTTGTTTAGGGTAAATCGGTTTGATGATTGCCTTGTAAAGTGTTCCGTTCACTTCACGAACCCCGCAAATTACTTTTCTACCATCAACTTCGAGCCAACACCTCGTAGCTGTGGACTTAAATACACTTCTTTGTATTTTGTCCTGTGCTGCTAAAACTGAGAACAGATTTTTAGATATATTCGGGACATACCAAACGTCTTTTAACGTAAATTTTTGACTTTTGCCATTTATTATTGACAACATATTAATAGTTCCTCTCCCAAGTGCTCTGAGAGTTTCTTTTTCCGCTGACTTTATGCTGCAAGGGCTTTCAAATTCTTTAAACTTGACAAACAAATCGGGGCTATTTGTAATGTGTCTCGTTGCTCCGTTATCTATCCACCAATCCATGGCTCTAGTCTCGGCTACGTAGACTTCGTTACAAATAGAAGTGAGAGCCACATCTGCATCAAGTACAAAAGCTACATTTGCATTGGTATGAACATCACCAGTTTTCTTATTTCTTCCTGGTCGTCCATCAGCTATCCTCTTTTTGCAGTCCCGTACCCAATGTCCTTTTATTTTACAGTAATTGCAGATATCTTTTCTTCTCCAATTCTTATTACTTGGTTTATATTGACACTCTTTTTGCTTGTTTGTTTTCGCTACTAACGCCTCTTGAACAAATTTATCGCTGTCTGCAGGTTGTCTTAAATTTCTCTCATACATACACAACTGCATTGTTAGCTCATCAAAGGTTTTCTCTTTGTCCTTAGTCAATAACATCCAACTTGACCGGAACGTCTCGAATTTTTCGGGCAAAATATACAGTATTTTACATACTAGCAATAAATCTGGCAATGCGTTCTCGCCTTTAGCTAAAAGCCCATTGTTTAATTCATTCCACAAGCTTCTCAATCTGGCAATGTGGGTAGAAGCGTCTTCACCTGATATCCAATTAAATGCAAAGAAATCTGTACTTATCTTAAACAATTGATCTTTGGATGTTGCTTCGAACTGCTGCTTTAACGCTTCCCACGCTTCATGTGCTGTCTTTTTGTCCATAATTTTGTGATACACTTCATCTGTCACTGAACCTTGTAATCATTGACTTTGCGTAACTATTTGCTTTACGGTAAAAATCACTTTTCTCTTTATGTATTTTGATTTGTGCTTCTGTAGCATTTTCTCCTAACGGATCTGGCTAAACTAACTTATTATCAATTGCATCTAAAGCTCCTTCGTGATAATCCAGAAGATCCCTAATTTTCCGTTTCCACATGGGCCAGTCTGTCTCACCAGTCAACGGTTTAATATGCTTCGTTAAATTCATATTGATTTGAACGACACCTCAAAAATTAAAATCTTTATTGAATACTGTTCAATATATTTTTTTTAAACACGCATAAGCGAGTCTGGTCCCATAACCTGTTGAAAATTATATTCGTTGATCCTTTGGTGAGATAGTAAATCAAACTTCTATAAACGAACTTATTTATAATGATTTTTAAATCCAAAAAAACGATTACGAAATGTCAGATTTTCTATATTTTGACAACTTATCAATAACAACAACAACAATAATGACTTTTATTTTTTCAACTGTAACTTTGAATTAACATTTTAAATTATATATCTTATAAGTACTTCAACAAGACCTCTTGCATCAATACCAACTACAAAACCACTAGATGAATTGACACAAAAATTACAGAGAATGCGACTACGACTCTTACGATATTCGTATGACGTCAAATACATTCTGGGTAAAGAACTTGGAGCAGCTGACATCCTGTCACGCAGACCGTTGAAGAAATCTTGTGATGACGATGATCTAGATGGTAATATAACGGCTTATGTTAATGTTATAATAAGCAACATACCAGCCAGCGATGGACGTTTGAAAGAGATTATCATTGCACAGCAGAAAGATACAATATGCCAAACACTTCGAGAATATAGTTTACATGGATGGCCAGTTAGATCACAAATCCCTCAAATATTACAAGATTACTGGCAATACATATCTGACATCGCATTGGAAGAAGGAATCCTGATGAGAGATACTAGGATCGTCATTCCATCCGAATTAAGATCTAGCATTCTGAAGAAGATACACGAAGGTCATCAAGGCATTGTAAAATGTCGAGTGAGAATTCGTGATTCAGTTTGGTGGCCAGGTGTTTCTAGAGATATTGAAACATTAATTAAGGAATGCAGGGAATGCATCCAGGAACAACAAAATAGACATGAACCATTGATACCATCTAAATTTCCCAAAAGACCATGGCAACGCATAGCAATGGATTTGTTTAAGTTGGACAAGACATGGTACTTGCTGGTGACTGATTTCTATTCGCGATATCCTGGAATAGCACGTCTTGCGAATTTAAAAGAAGTTGAGGTCATCAAGCACCTGAAATCAATTTTTGCACGTCATGGAACGCCAGAATCGATTTACAGTGATAATGGTACACACTTTGGACCAATATTGAAATCTGCATTCACAAAATTTTCAAAAGAATGGGAATTTACACATAACACGTCGAGTCCAAAATTTGCACAAAGTAATGGATTCATTGAAGCGATAGTAAAAATTATAAAACGAAGCTTGAAGAAGAGCAACGACCCTTATAAAGCGCTTCAAAGTTATAGAGCTACACCACTCGCTAATGGGTTTTCGTCAGCTGAGTTATTAATGGGTCGTCGATTACGAACGTCGATACCAATCGCAGAACAAAAACTTGAACCGAAAATTCCAAGCAAGAAATTCCTGAATAACTTCGAAGAGCAGCGAAGGAATAAACATAAACAAAATTATGATCGCCGACATAGAGCGAAGGAACTCAAAGAATTGAAGGAGGGAGATAAGGTTTGGATTACCGATTTACGGAGAACAGGAATAATTCGAACAAAAGACAAAGCACCGCGGTCCTATATCACTGACACAGAAACAAGAACAATTAGATGGAACCGATTTCATCTTATATTATTTCCAGCAGAAGAACAAAACTCAGGAGAAGATATCTTCACTGAAGAAACTATACCAAAAAAACAGATACAGCCAATAGGAGAGGAACCTCAGGTTGAAGATCGAAATAATGGGAGTGAGATCGAAGAAGCAAGAAGCGACGTAGAAACAACTAATCATACGCAAGAACATAGAACAAGGTCAGGACGCATCTCCAAGAAACCAGAAAGATTCAATTTCAATCCTTAATTATTATTATATGAATGTTTGTAAATTACTTTTGTATTACTTAAGAGGGGAGATTTATTGTAAGTTATGATCTAGTAGACGATAATAAAAAATGAAGTCATGTCGATGTGTTCCTAAATGTCAGATAATTCTATTTTTGATAAAGTATTTAACATTACACTTGTCACCACATACTTTTGTATTGAATTTCGTTGTTTACATATAATTAATAATTATTTCGAATCCTTGTTACATTGTTAGTTCAGTGATGTTTGTCTCACATAAATGCGTTTTACTAAAAAAAAAAATAATTGTAAATAATGTACACTTTATGTACATTTTTGTACCATAAAAATTAATTTTTGTATATCTTATAATTTCTTGTAAATAATAAAACAAATTTATGTAGGGCCAACTTCACAGTGCCCTACATTTATTTCATAAACAAATAAACTATAGCTAATAATATTTTACACATTATGTACAAATTTGTACAACAAATAAACATTTTTGTACGCACTCGGTTTCTGATTTATTTTCAGAATAATTTGTGTAGAGCTAACTTCACGTAGCCCTACATTTAGGGATTTATAAAATTTAATTTAGCTTATAATATTATACACATTATGTCCATTTTTGTACAACAAAATTTAATTTTTGTATAGCCTTAGTATTCGTGTAATTTAAATAATAATTAATGAAATACCCGCTTCTGACAACCGTAACTCTATATATTTAAAAATAACTGAACATACCAGCACATTTATTTGCATAATATATTACCTATTTGTTGAATAAATAAATAAATATTAAATGTAAAAATTAATTAAATGCAGAAACGCTATTTTGTGTATTATTATACAGTGAAATTAAATTTTTCTAAAACCATAAGTGTAATTTAATTTATACTTAAATAATTGTGAATCCAGAGGCATATATCACCGCAACCCTAATTTAGCTTTTCTGTTTAATAATTAATAATAAATTCAATTGAAGTAGCTGTTGATTCTATTTAGTTGGATTTTCTGCATTTAACCTTTCGTAATTGTTTCCTAATAGTTCTAGAATGGATACATTTACTTTCAATTTTTGTACATTCATGTATTCTCACAGGACTCTTTCAAAATAGTAACGCGCATGCGTAATTATTACGCAATGAAAACATTATCCTTACGAGTAAATTTCGTAATATTCATTCTTATGGGCAATAGTTTACGCAGCTAATTAATACAGACCCTTACATTACAATTCATTATTTATCGAATTGTTACCATTGACAGCTGCGTCAGTAATAATAATATAAATAATAGGAATGGATACTGAGGAACAACAGAAATTAAATAGGCAATGAAGTCAGAAAAGCGCAGACACGTAGTACTATGGTTTAATTTTATTGCAAAAAAAAAAATTAATAAATAATTTCGAACTTCTCTTGCAACTTATATTACTCTAATGGAAATTGTTGTTATTTGCATTATTTTCATAATTAGGTATAATAGAAAAGCTCTATATTTTAATTTTTAGTCATAATTGTATTCATATAATTCTTATTCAATATTAAAATAAAGAGCATAATTGATCTACTTGCATCAGAATTATTTTACAACCTACACAGGGTGTTAAAAATCTGATGTGCACAGCACGTAGCCTCCCGCCCAATACAACTCTTGAATGGTACAAAATAGTATTGGATGATACAGAAAAATACCTTCTTATTTGTTTATTTTCTATTTATATTTCAGAAATTTAATTTTCTTTCATATACTTATTTCATTGTTTGATACATATTTCACTAAGGAAACAGCTTCACAATCACAATGACATGTGTCACATTTCGCAAAAAAATGTAAATTTTTAAGTGATCCCTGGTGTACATAGAATGCAAGATTTGTTAAATTTCTTTAAATTTTATTAACTCTAAATCTAATGAAAATTAATAAAATTATTGTATCAAAACAAATGTAAAATTAATTATTCTATGATTTTCAAAATCACATAAATAATTGAAAAATTAAATTTAATCGTGTTTTTTCACGGAAAACTGTTAAGGGCTTCTAGTGAACAACTCCCGGTTGACCAATTTTATCCAAAATCTAATCAGCTCTTCATATAAATATAAGAAGCAAAAATACACAAAATTAATTATTTTTTTTTGGTATTATAGGACCCTAAAACATGCCTTCATATCATATAGTTTTGCCAAGTATTACGCACGTGTTTTTTTGCTTGCGTTTTCATTGTCAATTTGATACAGTTTTTTTCATTTAAATATATTAAATCTTAAACCTGTCTGTGTGTAATTAAAGTGTGTATCACTAAATAAAAGTATTTGGTGAGTAAATTACCTGTGCTCCAGTTACAGCTGTGATTTGGCTGTCTTAGTTCTGAGTTTTTGTGCAACTTTTTAAAAAATTTAATCAAACGAGTTGGTGCGAATCGAGCGCATCTCACTTGCGATTTATCTACTTAACCTTGGTGCAGACACTCACCTTGAGCAAATGGTTAGCGTAGTAGCTATTCCCGATCCGCAAGATGTCGCAAGCCGCCACACCAGGAACTGGTGAGCATTTAAATCAAAAGCGTACGTACTCCAACATAACCAAAAATAATACATATCCAAGAAAAGAGCAAGCCATCATTCTAAATGCACTCAATGAAATACCTATCAAAGACTATGTAATAGCTATAGGAGAAACTGTCGGTCCTGAAAACATTACACATGCTGCACGCCTATCTAATCAAAGGATCTGCATATACCTTAAAAACAAACAATTCGTCGACGAACTAATCAACAAACATAATAAAATCTCAGTACAAAACAACATCACAGAAATAAGACGCTACGTCACATCATCAATACGAATAATTATAACAAATGTATGCCCCTCTATACCCGATGAGATCATCTCGAAAGCATTACAATCACTGAACATCAAAACATTATCACCAATCAGTAACTTATGAGCAGGTTTTCAGAATACAAAATACTCCCATATATTAAGTTTCAAAAGACAAACATACATATCACAGGAGGAAAAACAAAATATTCCCGAATCGTTATTTATTACTTATGAAAATACCGATCATAGAATTTATTTAAGTACTGAAATTCAGAAATGCAACAAATGTAATTTAATAGGACACAGCGAAAACAGATGTAGAAATCAAACCGTACAAAAAAACAACAACCAATATTCCCAGGAAAAAATCACTCTAGAGCCTAGCCAAACATCTTCTCAAAGCTCACAATCTCCTCAAAAGTCAAACAGCACAGAATATGAAAAACAACAGAACCCTCCAACTAAATCTAACATACAAAACACAACAACCGAAGAAGAACAAAACACAATTAAAACAACACAAACGACCGAGAATCTTGAAATTTCCCACAACACAGAACACATAAATACAAATGAATTTCCCAAAATACCTATCCCGTTAGCACGTACCAAAAAAACACACACAAACAAGAACCCCCCTACAACAGAGCCAATTCATAAAAGACACGCATCATCCAATTCGGACACCGAAAAAGAAACACAATTAGAAAAACAAATACAGAAGAAGAAAAAATCTAAACTACATAATGAACTCACGAATCCATTATTACAAATGAAACAAATAATACAAGAAAATCAAGGAAATTATGTACTCGACCATGAGCAACTTACAGATATACTGGCAAACACACAAGGTTTAAACGCCGAACAAGCCCACAATATAATATACGAATATACACAAGATATAGGAAAAGTACTAAACATGATAAAAGAGCTTCACACCAAAATAAAAGGTAGTAAAATAAAATACCGATTAAGTAAATTGATCAACAAATTAAAAATATACGCATCAAATGAAGATAATCTCATTGATTCACTAGACAATTTATCGCAAACTACATCAATAGATGAACTATCAGACTCAATAGAAGACGACAGTCCACCACCAAAACCAAGTAATTAATATCATCAATAATGTCTATACTGCAGTGGAACTGTAATGGACTTTTCACACACCTACCTGAAATACACAAAATAATACACGACACAAATCCAACATACGTATGCTTGTAGGAAACTAGATTACACACCCACCATAAAACAAGTATAAAAAATTACACCGCTTACAGAAAAGATCGAATCATCGACATAAATGCTAGCGGCGGTGTCGCTATACTAAGCAAAAATACACAACACACCCAACAGCTCAATATCCAATCCAACTTAGAAGTAATGGCGATAACTACGTACATACCACAAAGAGTAACACTCTGCAACATATATATTCCACCACATCATCCAACTACAAAAACAGACATGGAAAATATAATACAACAATTACCAACACCATTCATTTTGTTAGGAGATTTTAATAGCCACAACCCGCTATGGGGCTCAAAGAAAACAAATACACGAGGAAAAATTATTGAAGAAATAATAGAAAAAGATGATAATATAATAATTTTAAATGACGAAACACCTACACACCTCTGTACAGCATCCGGCACTTATTCAAATATAGATCTTTCAATCTGCGACCCTGGAATTGCTCCCATTCTAAATTGGCAAGTCATCCCTTACTTACCAAACGTTGGACATTTTCCAATAAAAATAGATATCGCCTCCCTGTCAACCGAAATCACAGAAATTCACCCTATATACCATACATGGAACACTACAAAAGCAAACTGGCCCCTTTTCTCAGACATATTAAAAACGAAAGAAATAATAATTACCAATAATATCAACGACACAGTCCAAAAAATTACTGAAGAGATAATAAACGCAGCCAAAATAGCAATAGGACAAAAAATTCCATCATATAAACTAAACAAGTCCCATGGTGGAATGAAGATTGCAAAATAGCCAGTAAAAATAATAAAAAAGCACTGTACTTATACAGAAGACACCAAAACCAAGAAAATCTTATCAATTTAAAACGCACCAGAGCCATAGCTAAAAAAACCATCTTACTAGCGAAAAAACAATCGTGGCAAGAATATATAACTAAAATCAACGAATCGACGAACCCTAAAGATGTATGGCGTAAAATCCGAAGCATAAAAGGAATAAAAACACAACGACAGACACCAACACTAATAAATAACAACCAGATATACTCAACACCCCAGGAAATAGCAGAAAAATTGGCAGAAACATTCGAAGCAAATTCCAGCGATAACATATACGACGACAACTTCCTAGATTATAAAAGAAGAGAAGAGAGCAACAAGATAAAAACGGAAAATAATAATAACTTAGACATAAACAAGCCCATCAGCAAAGACGAATTACTAAACGCCATAGAAAACTTAAAAACTAGTAGTAGCCCGGCCCAGATCAAATAACATATGAAATGATTAAACACCTCCCGAATAACATAATAGATTGCCTACTAAATACATACAATATCATATGGACGGAAAATGTTTATCCAACAGCATGGAAAGAAGTACTCACATTTCCAATACTGAAACGAGGATAAGATAAATCCAACCCATCCCACTATAGACCGATCTCACTTTCCACACATTAAGTAAATTATTACAAAAAATAATAAATAAGAGATTAGCCTGGTTCCTGGAATCCAGAAACATACTACTCAAGGCACAAAGCGGTTTTAGAAATGGAAGAACAACCCAAGATCAAATTTTAACCTTAACCACGGAAATTGAATACGCATTCATAAATAAGCAGGACCTAGTAGCAATCTTCATAGATATTGAGAAGGCATACGATAATACATGGAAACTTAACATCCTTAAGAACATGAAAAAATACGGACTAGAAGGCAACATATTTTTATATACACAAAACTTCCTGAAAGACCGAAAATTTCGAGTGAAAACGAACGGGTACCTCACAGAACCAAAAGAACAAACGAATGGAATACCACAAGGAGAAATCCTGAGCGTAACATTATTTTTACTGGCAATAAACGAGATTGCAACTTGCATAACAGATCGCGTCAACATATCTCTCTTCGCTGATGATCTCGTTATATATACCAAAAACAAAAATACAAACTATATGGAAAGAAAACTACAACAAACCATGAACAACCTTAAGCACTGGGCGAATCAAACAGGATACAATTTCTCCCAAACAAAAACAAAATGTCTCCATTTTACAAAAAAACGAAACATACCATACAGCTCCAAAATAAAAATAAAAAATAAAGAAATTGAGTATGTACACTCTATTACGTTCCTAGTAATAACACTACAAGATAAACTAAACTGGAAACAACACACACAAAAACTCAGAAAAGAATGTTCTCAACGAATTAACCTTTTAAAAGCACTAAAACATCAAAAATGGGGAGCCCAAAAAGAGACAATCTTAAAAATATACAGAGCACTCATAAGATCAAATATAGAATATGGATGCATCGCATATAGTAATACAAATAAAACAAATCTAAAAGTTTTAGATCGAATAGTGAATCAATCAATAAGAATAGCGTCAGGTGCCTTCCCTACAAGCCCAATCAGTTCCCTTCTCATTGAAGCTGGAGAACAACTACTTAAATTTAGATTAAAACAAATAGCATTAACATATATATTCAAATTATCTACAAACCAAAATAATCCAGCATATAAACAAATATTCGAACGAAACACAAAATTAATAAAAAACCACATTCCCACCCAACAATATATAACCACCGCTCTCCAGAAAATCCAATATAACATCCCTGAAATATACCCTAGAAGCCACAGTAATATCCCCCCCGGTTAATAAAGAAACCGATCCTTATCACGGACCTCCTACAACTCAAAAAAGCTGATACACCCCCCATAATTTATCAAACTGAATTCCGTAAAATCCAAGAAAGGCTCCAAGACTATCAGTTTATATATACCGATGGATCGAAGATACGAGCTAAAACTGGAGCAGCCGTCATCGAAAATCAGAACACAATTAAGATACATCTACCTCCCAACACAAGTGCATACACCGCCGAATTACATGCAATAAAAGCAGCAATAAACACCCTAAATACAAAGATCGAAACAAACACAAACTATGCAATATGCTGCGACTCCATCAGCGCCATTTCCAAAATAACTAATTTATACCCAGAAGACAAAATTACACAACAAATACACGAAGAATTGCACACGGCCGAGTTGAACCATAAGAAAATTATATTCATATAGCTACCATCTCACACCAGCATAATAGACAATGAGAAGGCAGATAAAGTAGCAAAAAAAGCGACAGAATACACCACCGGATCCGATCTGCCCATACCAATCTGGGATGCAAAAAGCACACTAAAAAGCAAAATAAACAAAGCATGGCAACAAGAATGGACCGACACAACAAACAACAAACTACGGGAAATCAAAGAAGACACGACCAACTGGCAAACACCTGGACCAAGAAGAGACCAAATAATCCTCACCAGGCTCAGAATAGGCCACACATTAATCACTCACAAACATATACTAGAACGTACTCCAAACCCAACATGCTGCAATGTACCATTAACTGTAAAACACATACTAATTGATTGTCAACAATATAATCAATCCAGAAACAAATATCACCTCCCAAACACAATGAAAGAAATTCTGAAAAATAACACAGATATAAATAAAAACGTTCTAAGCTATCTAAGAGAAATAAATATTGTAAAACACATATAATATAAACAAAACAAACTGTAAATACACAAACAAATTATAACCAACACTGTACAAGGGCTTTAATAGTCTAGTTGCTGAAAAGCCCAAAATTATTAATAAAAAAAAAAACATGCTTATTCATTGAATATTCACTACCAAATTTTTTGATCTAAAATAATAGGCGGGTGGTAAAAAGGTTGAACAATATTCATTTTGATGTGTTGATTCACAGTCAAATAGAATTTTTTCAAAATTCGCAAAATTATGGAGTACATTTCTAGTGCCACTGGTTGACACGTAATTTTCAATAAAAATAATCATGGATTGATGTTAAATAACAAATGAATCAATTTTATTCTGACGTCTGTCAACCAGTGGCACTCGTAATTTACTCTTCTAGTAGCATGTCCATAATTTTCCAAATTTTGAAAATTGAATTTTTTTCTACTTTTTTAAACACCCTGTATAGGTAACAGATATTCTACATTTTATTACCTAAACTTAGTAAGTATGTATCTATAATACACCCTGTACAAATATGAACCTATTAATTTTTAAAGAAATAAGCGAAATCAGGGTTGCAGTGATATAAGCTGCTTCTGGATACACAATTACTTAAGTATAAATTAAAGGTACCTACACTTTGTCCGCGATGTGGTGGATACAACGTCATTAGTTTTCCAACTAATAATTAACCCTCTATTGCATACTGTTCCCGAACGGGAACATAAAATTTAAAATTTTTCTTTTCTTTTCTTATGCAGTTTACATTCATGGCAATCATGTTGTAACATTTGGTAGCATTATATACACTTTGTCAATTGCCAATTAGGTCATTTCTCCCAATTTGACCAACAAAAACCAATTTAACTGGAAAAAGGATAATTACAGAAATTGAGATATAAAATGTAAAATTTGAAGGAAGCAGCTTATTACCTGCTTATATATTACAGTAAAATACAGCTTTACAAAATTTCAAAAAAAATTTTTTTCTGATGTTTTCCTAGAAGAGGTTGTTTATCAAACAATTTTGTATAGTACGCGAAGACGACCCAATAGACCAAAGTTCTATTGTAAGTTGAATTTGTTCATAATGTTCCCAATAGTGAAAAAAATTATGTAACACACTTATTTTAAATATATGAGTATTTCTTTTGTAAAAAATAATGTTTTTGAGCCCTTATTTAAGAAAAATAATAATTTATGCAATAGAGGTTTAACAGTTGTATGTATAGTCTGTCTTTGTCACCTACACACTTGTTAAATCGTTGGTTATTTTAACGTATATCTAATATATTCATCTCTTTTCTACTACTTGAAAAGAAAAAGGATAGATGATCACTTCACGGACGGAAATGTCAAACTTCAATTTGTCATTTCAGCATTAATTTTAGGTTATAACTACAGTTTCATATTTAATAGTACTAATAATAAGTATTTATAATAATAAAATGTTCAAAAAATATCATATGCAATAAGAAGATACATACAGTATCGTAAACCACATAAGAATACTATATTGTTGTTACCTTGAACCATATCGATCTCGAAATTTCAAACTCAAACATGAAAATAATGTCAGATCGTTGTTCTAAAACAATGGTCTTCGCTCGAAATTATTAAATTAATTCATTATCATAAGTAATGTTCAAGTAATTTATATTGATACTAGCATGAAAAAAAATACTGTTTAACTTTTTTCTTTATTAAATAAATCTTAATTTGTAAGTATAGAAGTGTGCTAACTTTCTTATCATAACTGTTTGAGAACCTATATGACGTCATGAATTTTTCCCCACCATTAAAATCTTAACCCATACAAATATTTTTATGACGTAGCAGCCACCACATCGCGGACAAAGTGTACCTACACTTATGGTTTTAGAAAAATAACATTTCACTGTATAATAATACACAAAATTACGTTTTTGCAATTAATTCATTATTATATTTAATATTTATTTATTCAACAAATAGATTATATATTATGTAAATAAATGTGCTGGTATAATTAATTTTTTTTTTAAATAAAGAGTTACGGTTGCCAGAAGCGAGTACTTCATTCATTATTATTTAAATTACACGAAAACTATAATTGTACAAAAATTAAATTTTGTTGTGCAAAAATATACATAATGTGTACAATATTAAAAGCTAAATTAAATTTTATAAATCCTTAAATGTAGGGCTAAGTAAAGTTAGTCCTACACAAGTAATTATGAAAATAAATCAGAAACTGAGCGCGTATATAAATTTATATTTGCTGTACAAAATTGTACATAATGTGTACATTATTATTAGCTATAGTTTATTTGTTTATGAAATAAATGTAGAGCACCGTGAAGTTGGCCCTACAGAAATTAGTTTTATTAAATACAAGAAATTATAAGATGTACAGAAATTAATTCTTATGGTACAAAAATGTACATAAAGTGTATATTATTTATACATATATTATTTTAGTAAAACGCATTTATGTAGGGCCAACTTCACGGAACTCAAAATTTATCTAACACGCTACAAGACACACTACACTTTACACCTACCCAAACATTTAAATCACCACAAATAATTACTTTCTCGCTAGGATCACACGCATCAATGCGCTATCTAACAAATTCCAAAATTGATCCTTTGCAAGATCACTTTCAGATTTAAACGGACACAACGATGATTCTTTGAAAGCCTACCTTTAATCTGCACCATAAAATTTTCTCCGAAAATACAACCATAATTTCTAATACATGCTTTAATTTGTTCACTTACTACCATACCCACACCATATTTCGCTCTATCATTCCACCAAACACACAAGACCATAAACAAAACATTCCATCCACCTCTTCCTCGCCACAACCTTTCTGCATCGTTTAACTCACACAAAAAACATCCACATTATACGTACGCATTGCAGACATCAATTCGTTTTCCATTCCATTTATACCTCTGATATTCCATGTAGCAAACTTACATTCATAAAACTTCGCCCATTTATGCTTCATTTTCACAAAATGAAAGATTAAAAAGAAACTGGTACTCTCGGTACAAGATCAGGAGTCAAGGTAGCTTACCAGGCTTATCCTTGGTAAAAAAAGAAAGATAATAAATTATACCATATACACACAAATATATATTGACATATCCATAACTACCCCTTAACTAATGTCAATAAAATGAAAAAACGTCAAAAAATAATGAAAAATTATATAAATTAAACTTAACTTGAACATAAATGAAAGTTAACTTAGTTTATTAAATGTGAGGTGCTAAAACAAAATAAATAACAGGAACGCACCTACTTCTGTACACCGCACACTCGAACATCCTCTTATAAAAAATCTTTATGAATCCCTCTTCCATCTATTCACAAAAAATCTTCATAAGGGGTATATGGATCCCATCGCATATGGGCATAATAGGAAATGAGCAGGCAGACACACCAGCAAGAGAAACCACCGAGGACGGTACAAATTACGAAAATATACCAATACCGCATAACGATGCCAAAGCCACCATTCAGAAAAAAATATTTGATGATTGGAACAATCACTGAAAGAACCAAGTATCAAATAAGTTACAAAAAATCCAAGACAATATCGAAACAAAAAGACAAAATTAAAACAGTACCCAAAAAGATCAAATAATACTTACGAAGATAAGAACAGGGCATACAAAACTGACTCACAAGTATATTTTTAATAAAACCAACCCGCCAATATGTGAAAGATTTAATATCTGAATTACAATAGAACATATACTAACACTGTAACAAATATAGCGAAGGAAGACAAAAACATGAAATACTAGGAACCATAAAAGAAACACTTACAGCCGAATTCACCAACATACCCTTGATCAGTGATCAACTGATCCGGGAATCAAGCTGATCCGTGGATCAACATAAGGTGTAATTCACCAACTTGATTCGTGAATCAAATAACCATGATAAACTGATTATCATATTTGTTTTATTATTTGACAGTTCCCATAATTATGATTGTGTAAATGATTCTTTTCTGTCAAAAAGATATTAATTCATACTTACTTTTTAGAAACTTCCTGTTACATAATATCTTAAAGTAAGTAAAACTTTACTCGATGCTGGTACAAGATTATTTTTTTCATTTTTTGTTTCAATATAGTACACATAGGTACCTCATTTTAAATTGATTATTATTATAAGCATCGAAAGAATATAATCTTCTTCGAACCGTTCGTGGATCTGCAGTGTTTGATGGATTTTGTGTGTGTTGCTGTCTGTATGTCTGTGTAGATCTCTGGAGTTATGGTTTCTCAAATCTACTAAACTAAAATTTTTATATTTTGTACATATCAACTATATTCCTTTGGGAAGAGCTGATTAGTTTTTGGTGGTAGAGTGCGTACACGTTAACTTCAAGCCACCTAGCCTAACAAACTGATAGGCTTGGTGGCTTGAAATTAACATGTACGCACTCTAATCCAATAACCGGAAATGGTAGTTTACTTGAAGCACTATAGTTATTTTGAAATATTTCAATAAATTATGGTTTAATGACAATTTTGTTATTAGAATAATGCTTCAAATAATATTATCTACAATTGTTGTTCAAATATTTTTCTCTTACTGTCACCATTTACGCATTACTACACTTTAAAGAAAAGTTAATTTTGACATTTTTGTTTAAATCTTCTAACTTTTGCTTTTTGAAAAAAAAAAACAAAGCAACAGTTGAAAATGTCATTTTTGACGTGTGTCATATTTGAAAAGTAAATTTATTGAAGGGATGATCGTTTCTTGATAGTGGTGGATCGTGTTCCTGCGTTACTCGATAAGAAATTTATGGCGGGAGGTATTGCGGTGTCCACAACAGAATTTTTTATGTAAATTAGATACACGTCAAAATCACAATTGTCAAAATTCAGATCAAAACGAGTGATCAGTGCTAGATTCGTGGAATCTGACGAATCAGTTGATCACTGAATTTGATCACAAGATTAGCTTGATTGTCAATGGTGAATTGCATTGATTCACGGATCAGCGTGATCAGTGAATAAAACCTTGATCAGGGAATGGTGAATTTGACTGTAAACCCAAATAACAACAAGACAACCTTTCAGTACATTAAAAGAATCAATTTGTATAAATATTTATAACCAATATTTACATACATTATACAATGGTATAAAAATGTATATACTATGTTATTGTAACCATCTATGTATATTTATTTATTTATTTATTTATTTATTTATTTAAATAAATAAATCTATGTATATAGCTAATACTCAATGGGGGAAGCTAAATAAATAAAAAATAATAATTTAATCCTATTTCAGAGTTATCCCAAAATTTTCCACAATCCTACATCACGCACCTAAGACATTTCATAAAAGTAAACGTACAAAACAAATTATACATCTAATTACTGCATTGTCCCTAAAACAAATTATAACCTAATTAGACATGCCCCAAAAATGTTTGTTCCAAAATCCAAATTCCACATTAAACTTGTAAATTATAATGAATAATTTTGTAAAAATGTTCAAAGTCAATAAAAACAAATTATATCCTAATTAATAGTTCATCCCAAAAAATCCAAAATCTAATTACTACATGACCCCAAAACAAATTATAGCCTAATTACATATTCCCCCTCCCAAAAATCTAATTAATTATATCTCAGGGACACCCCAAAGTGAAAACACAAGTGTCTGTCTGAGACAGTGGCATTACGTATTACTTATCGTCGGAATGTGCTGTATCAGTTGTTTCTCTCTCGCTTCCAGTTTCTACGATAACTGAGTGATCTAGAGAAATCAAGGCTGAAGGTTCTAAATGTGAGTATGGGCATAGAAGTGAAAGTAAAAACAGCACGTATGTTAGGACCAAAGACATGCTTAGTGGAAATGGAAAATGCAAAAGAGAAACAGAAGGTTATGCGAAATAAATCAAAATTAAAGAACTCTCTAAACAAGACAATCTACATAAACAATGATCAAACAAAAACCGAAAGAGAAATTCAAGAATATATAAGAAAACGAGCAAATACCGCAAATTAATAATTGAGGGAGAAGAGTGGTACTGGAATAATGAAGAAAAGAAATTACAAAAGAGCTTGCACACCAAAGGAAAAAAAGAGAGGACGTCAAAAAACTACTAAAACAAATCAGAACGAAAACAACAGAAATAACGGACACGGCAAAGAAAACAGGTCAAAAGAATAAAATTAAAAATAAAAAAGATAAGTATAGAATTAAGGAGAAAATGTGGTGCATGGCAACATGGAATGTCAGGAGTACTTACTCAGAAGGAGAATTAATAAAGCTCACTAATATTATGCAAGAATATAATATAGATATTCTAGCAATGCAAGAGACAAAGCAAAAGGGAAATTATATAATGGAAATTGGAAACTGTATAATGTTCAATAGTGGTGACGAAAACATAAAATTCGGAACAGGTTTTTTAATAAGCAAGAAGGTAGATAAATTGGTAGTCAATTTTAAAGCAATATCAAATCGAATGTGTATACTTAGAATGAGAAGTAAATACAGAAAAATTAGTATTTTAAACGCACACGCCCCTACTGAAGAAAAAGACGCGGAGATAAAAGAAGAGTTTTATGACAAAATTGAAATGCATTATAATGAATTACCCAAGTCTGATATCAAAATAATAATAGGAGATTTCAATGCGAAGATAGGAAAGGAAAAAATATATAGGCCAGCAATAGAGATCCACAGTAAACATCTAGAAACCAACGAAAACGGAAAAAAATTAGTTGAGCTAGCAGCGGAAAAAAATATGAAAATAATTACAACTTTCTACGAGCACAAAGAAATCCATAAAGGAACATGGATTGCACCAAATGGTAAAACTATAAATCAAATTGACCACATACTTATAGAAAGCAAACATAAGAGATTAATAACAGGCGCAAAAAGCAATAGAGGAGCAGACATAAATAGTGACCATATACTGTTAAGAATGATAATGAAGGAAAAAGAGCCATCACATCAAAAAAATTCAAAGAGTAGCAAAATCCGACAGCATTATAACGTGAGCAGTTTAAAACATGAAGAAAAAATAGCGATCTTCCAACAGACGATCTGCACAGAAATACAAAACAGAAGGAAATTGGAGGATATAGAAAGTAATTGGAATAATTTAGAAAAAGCATGAAGAAGAGCAGCACAAACATTGGGCAAGGAAGAGAAGAAATCAGCAAAAAACTGGTATGATGAAAATTGTAAGTCAGCTGTACAAGAGAGAGAGAAAGCTAGAATGAAATAGCTAGAGCTAAAAACAGAAATTTTAGAAGAAAAATGTAAGCAAGAACAAAGAAAGGCGAAAACGATCTGTAGACAGAAAAAGAAATCTTTTTGGGATGAACAAATAAAAAGTATAGAAGATAAATTTCCAAATAAATAAATTCGTGAATTCTACCAAGAAGTAAGGTATCAAAAACAAGGGATCAAAAGCAAAGCACTTTTTATCAAGAATGATCAAGAGGATTTAATAGGTGGAATAACAGAAAAGCTGGCACTCTGGAAATCACATTTTGAGATTATCTCAAATAAAGACGAAGGAAGTAATACACAAGAAGTTACAGACACGGACATAACCAGAAGAGAAGCTAATGAAGAATCTGAATTACTGAAATTACCGAACATAACGGAAGTAAGAAGTATAATAAAATCAATGAAAAATAACAAGGCAGCAGGAGAAAACGGGATAGCGGCAGAAATGTTAAAAGAAGGTGAAGATCTGAACGATGAAATTTTAAAATTAATGGTAAGAATAAGGAAGAAAGTTGGAGTGACGCACTGTTAATTCCTATTCACAAGAAGGGAGACAGATTTATCTGCGAAAACTATAGAGGCATTGCGCTATTAGATAACGTGTATAAAATCCTAGCTATAATTTTGAAGAACAAAATAACAGAGATTGCAGATAAGGAGATAGGAGACTACCTAGGAGGATTTAGAAGCAATAGATCCACAATGGACCAAATATTTACGTTGAAGCAAATCCAAGACAACAATTATGAACAAAATCTGCCCTTGTATTTAATTTTTATAGACTTTAAACAATCGTACGACTCTATAAACAGAGATAAATTATATGTGGCAATGCGTGAGTTAGGAATACCGGAAAAATTAATCAGATTGGTAAAAATGACCCTTACAATATCTCAAAATAAGGTGTCAATAAATGGATATTGTTTTGAAAGACAGGGTGACCCGATATCTACAACATTGCTTAATATAGTACAAGAAAAAGTAATTAGAGACAGTGTCATAAAAAGAACTGGAATTATTAATACGCATAAAAATCAATGCCTAACATATGCGGATGATTTGGCGATCCTGGCAAGAACAAAAGATAACTTGATAGAGGCGTTTCTTAGTTTAGAACGTACAGCAAAGGACATAGGCTTAGTAATTAATGAGAAGAAAACAAAGTACAAGGTAACAGGAAAAGTAATAAGAACAGAAGAAAGGTATTTGAAGATAAGAGCCATAAACGGAACAGAATATGAGTTAGATCAAGTTGGAAAATACAATTATCTGGGAGTAACAAAAACGAAAAATGGGGAAGAAAATATAGAGATACAAGAAAGAATAAGCAAAGGCTCTAAATGTGTAGGAGCATTATACCACGTCCTGCAAAACAAAAAAGTATCACGGAAAACGAAAATAAGAATATATACAACTGTAATTAGACCCACAGTAACATATGGTGGAGGACTATGGAAACTAAATCGGAAGGAAATGGAAGCTTTGGAGATATGGGAAAGAAAAATTTTAAGAAAAATATTTGGAGGTCGAAAAGAAGGAGAACACTGTGAAAGACGAACGAACAATGAACTTAGAGATTTATATGCAAGTCCAGTCATAACCAATTTTATTAGAGCACAGAGACTACGAGGCTAGGGCATGTGAATAGAATGCCCGAAAACAGAATAGTGAAGCAAGCCCTAAATAGAGGAATAGAAGGTAGTAGAAAGAGAGGAAGACACAGAACGAGATGGTTGCAGGCAGCCGAAAGAGATCTGAAGGAGTTAAGAATACAAGACTGGAAACAAAGAACTAGAAACAAGAAGGAATTGAGGAAAATATGTTTTGAAGCCATGGGCCATAGGCCTGACGAGCTGATTTATATATATATATATATATATATATATATATATATATATATATATATATATATATATATATAAATGGGGTAAATAGCTCCGAGGTAACGTGTCGGACTGTGGATCGTGAGATCCTCAGTTCGATTCCCACTGCCGACAGTTACAAATATAAATTTACCCCTGTGGTTCCCCCTCTACTAACATCCTTGGGGGCTATGATTTGACGGCTGGTAACCGCACTTCATACGAAAAAATATATCACTTACCGAGATCTACGTAAGCAGAGTGCCACACCCGTAATGGGTGAAAGGCGTGATGAGATATTTATTTATTTATATTTATATATATATATATATATATATATATATATATATATATATATATAGGGTGTAAATCAAAAAGCGGGCCATAGGCGTTTAACATGGGAAATCAATATGTCCGTGCGCAAAAGTTCCCATATGGTTTTAGACAAAAATAGTTTAAATAAAAATTGTAGAGAATTTAATTCTGCATATAAATCACTATTCAGATTTTATTTTACACGTCTTGTAATCCGTAAAATTGACTTTTTATAAATTTATAAATATTGCTCATTTGTAGTGATAGCCATGGAATTGAAACAAAATTACAAACAATTACATGATGTCGCAAATTTCATGTGAACTGTCACATTCTTAAATTTACCTAGAGCTACTAAAATAATTGTTTAGTTGTGTATTAATTTTTGAAGCACGACATTTTTAAAACCGTTGGAAGTTTATCTTCATGGTCGATAAATAATGAACAAGACAACAAGAGTTGCTGTTGATTGAATTGCAAAATCAAGTGTATCCTCTAGAAAATTAGTTTGTTAATGAAGCTGAATATTTCCGTAATTATTTTATTCTATATTTATTTTATTAATTTATTCACAAATATTGGCGATAGGTGAAAACGTACTACTTGTTGAACCTGGATCTATTCCCACCAAATCATACGGATCATTCCAAACGAGAACTACCAGATTAGTATAGGATATGAGCAATTCCATCCCATGAAATTCCAATCAAAATTGATGTCAATTCCCAAGTTACGAAAAAAAAAAAACACACTCTAATATTAAATACGAAAAATTAAAGCCACAAACTTCAGAAAATTACAGAAAACTTGTATAAATAACCTCATTATTAGTGTTTCTGTAACACAATACGATACGTATTCCAAGCAAGACGTTTTATTTTCCATATTAAAATATATAAATTATTTCAATATTTTTTTTAAACTATTTTTACATTTATTACAATAACTGTAAGAATAATAATTTATTACAATATTGTAAAGATTATAAGTGTATTGATGACAATAATGTATTGATTACAACAATGTACACTTATTGATTACAATAATGTACTCTTATTGATTACTACAATGTATTCTTATTAATTACAACAATGTATTCTAATTGATAACAATAATGTAATTGTATTGATTATAACAATGTATTATTATTGATTAAAACAAAGCCCTGATTACAACAATGAAAAAAAGTAGGTAACCTACTAATGCACTTATCAAACTCGAATTTAACGAGTTCTGGGAAGAAAGAAATTTCATACAGACATTTTTATTATTCCATGCAATCTTCATTTAAATTCACGTTTATAAACCATATTATAATTGCTTTTCTAACGATGTAAATATTTCCAATATTTTCTACTTCTACTTTTCAGATTATTTACTGAGATATGATCAATAAACCTGATAGACCTTCAAGTAGACATCCACTGTCTGATGCAAGATTGATACCAAAATTTAATCACCTCATATTGAATACACTAGTACAAATGAAATATCAAAAGTTCCCATCGCTCCTACCTCAAGGTTAAAAGTCTGGAATATCAGTTTTTTGCATATTTCTCTTAAACGGTAAGCGTTATTGTAAAATTAAGTCATAAAAATATTGTGCATATACTTTTTTCCTACGAAACATCAATCATAAGATAACGCGATTTCAAAAGTAATATTCTGCATAAAATGCACACATTTCCGCACAACTTATGAGATAGTGTTTAATAGGTATATGGCCCAATATCTATAATTATTAGAATTTGGTTTCCTATTCAAAATAAAAGTACATTCTTTACTCATCAGTAAAGCAAATGCTACCTGGGCGCTTGCATCAACAACACAAATATATAAGCTAATTGATAGTGGATGTACATTCATGATATCATTTCCGGTGTACTAGTATCTAGTAATGAATATCAACTTTAAAATTTTAATTGGAATATACTATTTTTTGTACAAATTTGAAAAGTACGTCTAATTTGCTTTATAGGTATATAAAATAATTTATATGTTACTTTAATAAAAAAAAAAATGACGAGAGTACTAGTTATCCTGAATTGGAAAAAGAATAGTAAGCCATGACGCTTGCTTGAAATAATACAATATTTTATAAGAAATCAGCACTAAAGTGCTCAAAAATCGTTATTAAAAACTCAGAAATCGTCACTAAAGTAACCCATTATACGACAATTTTGAGCAACGCAGTGTTGGCAGCCGTAAAATAATTATTGTACAAGTATTATAATTTTAACAGATATATGATGTATTGTACTAAATTTATACGTAAAATGAAATAATATGTATTTTACATAACATGATTTATACAACAATATATAAGCTAATTGAAAGTGGATGTACACATTTATGATATAATTTCCGGTTTACCAGTAAATAATATCAACTTTGAAACTTTAATTGGAACATACTATATTTTTTGACAAGTTTGAAAAGTACGTCAAATTTGCTTTATACTCATGTTAAATAATTCATATGTTACATTAATAAAAAATAAAATAACGAGAGTATTAGTTATCCTGAATTGGAAAAAGAATAGTAAGCCATGACGCTTGCTTGAAATAATAGAATATTTTATATGAAATCAGCACTAAAGTGCTCAAAAATCGTTATTAAAAACTCAGAAATCGTCACTAAAGTAACCCATAATACGACAATTTTGAGCAACGCAGTGTTGGCAACCGTAAAATAATTATTGTACAAGAATTATAATTTTAACAGATATATAACGTATTGTAGTAAATTAATACGTAAAATGAAATAATATGTGCAAGAAGAATTAACAACACAAAGAAATACAAGGCAGAATATAGCAGGGAATAGGGCGTACTTCAGCCTACTCAAGTTGCTTAAATCTCGTTCGTTATCGCGAAATATAAAAATACAACATTACGAAACACTTATTAAACCCGTAGTGGTATACGGGTCAGAATCATGGACACTAAGCAGGGCAAACATAAACTCTTAGCTATGCTTTGAAAGAAAGATACTCCAAAAGATATACGGACCAATCATTGAAAACAACCATTACAGGATACTGATGAATTTCGAAATATATGAACTCTATAAAGACGACGACATAGTAACTTCTATTAAAAAACACAGACTCAGATGACTGGGACATCTGTATAGAATGGAAGACGAGCGAATGACAAAAAAGATATAGTATATAAGCAAGTTGAGCTACAAAAGACCTAAGGGAAGGCCCAGACTGAGATGGCGAGACGACGTAAAGGATGACCTAAAGCGCGTGGGGGTACAGGATTGGAGGAGGGAAGCACACAACAGGGAAGAGTGGAGGAGGATCGTAGCGAAGGCGCATATCCTTATAGGATAGTAGGGCCGCGAAGAAGAAGAAGAAGAAACGCAAATGCTTTTTATAAAATGTCTATCATTATTTGCTCGTTTCAACATATTTTCACAAAACTCAGCACGATTTTCAAAATCATTAGGTAACAATTCTTGATGACAATGAAACTTGTATGAATCCAAGTTCTGCTGTTAATTCTCATAAACTAAAAGTTGTACATTTATATTTTGCAGCCCTTTATTAAGCGTACCAGATCTTCAAACCTCTTCATAAATCTTTCAATAGTAGGTAGTTTTACTCGGAATTCGAACTCTCTCCTGAATAAAACAATTTTATTATTTGCAGTTTTTCTTCATGATTAAAATGATTCATTGTTATGAATTTAGTTTCTTTTCATCATCATCCTGGCTCTACAACTCGGGGTGAGTCTTGGCCTCCTTCAAAATGTTCCTCCATACTTCTCTGTTCCTCGCTTTTTCCTTCCATCTACTGATTTTAAGAATTCTTAGGTCTTGTTCTATTTCATCCATAAAGCGTTTCTTTGGCCTCCCTTTTGCCCTTCTCCCTGCTGGGTTCTTTTCCATTATTTGTCTTGTGGGATTACTTTCTTCCAGTCGTGCTAGATGTCCTATCCATCTGAGTCTATTAATTTTAACGCTCTTACTAGCATTTAGTTTCTTTTGCAAGACAATTATTAACTTGTAATTATTAGAAAACAGTGGTAACAAAGTTTAACAATCTAACTTTTCTGACAGTTCAAACATTATGTAATTGTAATTCTATGGCTATCACAACAAATGAATAATATTTATAAAACTTTAAAGTCGATTTTAAGGATTGATAGACGTGTAAAATAAAATCTGATTAGTGAATTTGATGCGGAATTAAATTCTGTACACGGAAAAACTTATTTCCCATGTTAAACGCCTATGGCGTTGATTTACACCCTATATATATATATATATATATATATATATATATATATATATATATATATATATATACATATATGTAAAATAGTGTAGCAAGGTATTACCGAAGTAAAAATAATGTAACTAGAATTTGAAAGCAATAAGTGAAAAGAAAATATTATTTATAATAATTACAAAAATATTTAATCTAATATGAAGATAAATATAATGTTCAGATACATGTGTGTTTTTGTGCTATTCAAATTTTAGAACAAAAGTACAAAAAATAATCAACAGCATACAAAAAATACCAATTTTACATGTTCAAACATAGGCCCGATAATTAGATAGGCTATTGAACTTTAGCAAGGTGTGAATTCTATGAAGAATATCATATATTATAACAAAAATTACACCGTTACTAGATCATGTGTTCATTAATCCATACTTTCTTTGAGCTGCATTACTGATTTCCAGTCTTTTAGGTGTACGTTCTTACCGAATACACGTCAATATCGTAAATTTTGTTTTACTATTGACAGAATAGCAGTAGAAATAAGACGAAGCACGCACCGCAAAACACGTCTATACGCTTTGAATGCTCATTTAGAATTAATAATAATAATAAATTCCTTCTTATTAATGGCGAAGTTCAGCTTGAAAAAAGCTGGTCTTACACTAAACCATTACAACGCAAAAAGAAAATTTCTAATCAGAGGTCAATTCATACGACCCATCGAATCCACCAGGCCAAGCAGCTCGCAGAATAAGGTATCCGTCAACTGAACGTCATCAGCCCACTAGCAATAAAGCAGATGTCAACAATAGATATAATCACAATAAGTCTGTAAGTCTCATTTTTTCTTTCTAACTTATAAATCACATGTCAGATAACGAATCACAGTCATCTGATATAAATCAAGCATTTGAAATACTAAGTATCTTATTAAATAATATTACTTTACAGTCAAACAGATTTAATAATTTGGAAATTAAAAATTCAGAAATGACTACTTACGCAGATATTAAAAATCTCGCTATTGTCATCCCCGAATAAAACGGTGATGTAAATAGATTACCAAATTTCATAATTTAAGTAGATTTATTCTACGAAATTGTACAATCAACAACAATTAATGCATTGCAAGCAAAATATGCTCTTTCAAAAGTTTTTAGTAAATTGACAGATAGAGCGGTAAATCTGATTAATGAAAGTACTTTTCAAGGCTGCAGAGAGCTAAAAAAATATTTATCTGAAAATTTCTAAGATAAACTAACTAAAGAAACTATTTGACTATAAATTTTAAATACCAGAAGGACAAATAAAATACATGAAACTTTAATACAATTTAAAAATTACTTTGCAAAATGTAAATTAAAAGTTCATTTATTAAATTATAATACAGCTCAGGAAACTATATTAATAAATTAATTTCAAGAATTAGTCGTAAAACATTTCATTACATTACTACCAATTCATGTTCGAGAATCTTTTATTACTAACAACCCCACTACATTAGAAATGTGTGAAAATTTATTAACAAATAATTATAATTATGCACTCCAAACTTTCAAAGGCCATTTTTGAGATCAAACCCCCTCAACAATCGTAAAAAATATTTCACAATAATATACCTCCACAAAGATTCCCAGGGCAACAATTCCCTTTCTATAAATGTTCAACAGAGTTCTAGTAAACAAAGCATGCCTTTTGTTCCTAGACAAAATGGGTATAATGCTGTCAGAACCAGACAACAATTTAAGTCTAACCATCTAACTGTGCACAATACTTGTACTTTTGTGCGTGTAAATTCTCAATTTTTTGTGATTTAAGTGAATTAAAATATATTCATTGGTATCTTCATGATCGCCTTTGTGAGTGGTGCATTGTGACCTTAATAGTTTTATCACTAGATAAACCATTTGTGAGTAATCTGTGATTTACCTATCTTTGTACTGTTTTAATACATATACCTTAAATCAATAGTTTGTCAACTTGACTTAACTGTGCGCGCGTACTTTAACATGCTTAATTAACAACTGTGCGTTCAATAACAAAATAAAAACGATTTTTAATTAAAACATTTGACTGGATACAGTGAATCTAAATATTTTGTTTAATTTTTATATATTTTATTTAATGTATAACTATTTAGTAAATCACAATTGCTAGTTGCGCTAAATGCAAAATCAAGAAGAGTTATGATTTAGTTGGATGTGAGGGATCATGTGGAAGTTGGTTTCATACGTCATGCTTAAGAATCAACGAACAGGAATTTAAATTACTTGAGAGATCACCGAACATATTCTATTTGAGTAATATTTGCAAATCAACGTGCGAAATCATTGATAAAGCCAAAAATTTGAGCATTAAATCTACTCTGGATGAAATAAATAAAAGTATTGGTACAATTTCAACTAGTTATAATTCTGATTCGCCGAATAGTCTCTTTGCTAAACTAAAGTCTGATTTAAGCTCTATAATAAACAAAACTTTGATTGATATTAAGACCGAAATTAATAACACTCTGGAGTCTAAAACCAATGAGATTCTGAAAACTGTTTCTGTATGTCAACAACCTGAAACAGCACCATCATACTCTATGGTAGCTCAGAGATCTGAACCGCCTATCATCTTGAAGCCTGAAAACTCATCTCAATCCTCATCTGCCACAAAATCGGAGGTTTTGAAATCCATCAATCCAATATCGTGAAACATCGCTATCTCTGCTGTTAAAAATAGTAGTAATGGAGCTCTATTAATTAGTTGCAAGAATTCAAATGAAACAAAAAGGTTTAAGGAATTAGCTACGAACAACTTAGGTGACAAATATGAAGTTAAACAACTCACAGCATTAAATCCACGAATTAGAGTAGTGGGTATGTCAGAAAACCTGCAATATGATGTATTTCTGCAATATTTGACGACTCAAAATGAATCATGCTTTGAAGCAAATAATTATAAATGTGAAATACTTGATTATTCGTCTACTAAGAAAAATAAATCTGTCTATCAAGCACTATTCAAACTGATCTATAATAAAATCATGAAATCTGGAAATCTGTGCGTTGGATATGACTTCTGCGCTGTGTATGATGCAATTGAATTAAGGCGTTGTTATAACTGCTGCGGCTACAATCACTTCGCTAACCGTTGCACAAAGAAATCTCCTAACTGTCCCAAATGTGCTGGAAACCATCAAGGAAAGGAATGTACATCAAACGAACTGAAGTGTATGAATTGTATTCAATTTAAAGAATCGCACAAAGTTAATATTGACACTAACCATAATATATGGGATCATGATTGTTATGTATTTAAAGACTCCTTAAAAAAATTTAAAAATATTATTTAAGGCATTCAATATCAATTACCGTCCTGCTATTATCAAAATGTTCAGGGCCTTAATATGAAACTCAACCAGCTATATTCAAGTGCATCATCTTTGGATTATGATATAATAGCATTCTCAGAAACATGGCTCAATAATAGTGTTCATAACTCTGAAATATGTGATGATTCTTATTTAATCCATCGTTCTAATCGTGACTTTGATTCCTGCAACGTATCTCGTGGTGGTGGTGTTCTGTTACTGGTCAACAAGAACATCTCATCTTTTAGTGTGGATATTAGTGATTACTCTGGCTTACTTCCGAACAATATCGACGTAATTTGTTCTAAAATACTATTTAAAAATAAATGTTTGTATGTCTTCGTCATCTATGTTCCACCTGCAACTAATGCTACAAATTATAATGATCTATTTGACTTTTTTGATAGTCTACCATTTTTGTATGAACATAATTTTGTTATCATTGGTGACTTTAATATTCCAAATCTAACAAATAATCTCAACTGTCCTAAAGTTAATATGTTATCAAACTTTCTTGAATTTTTCGATGCTAAACAACTGAATACAGTACTAAACAGTAATAATAAACTTTTGGATTTACTATTATCTAATGTCCACTATAGTGTAAGTCAGTCTGCTAATTTAATATTTGATGTTGAGTATCAGCATCATCCTGCTCTTAAATTCATAATTAAAACCTCTGAAAAGATAATTCGGGAAAATGTAAACAATATTAATTCACATTGTTATGATTTTAAAAAAGCAAATTTTATTAAATTATATGACCTGGTTGATCAATTTAATTGGAATACACTTGAATCTTTTACAGATGTCAATTTAGTATGTAACTTTTTTTATCAAACTATTTATTCTTTCTTTGATCAGTGTGTTCCTCTTAAACGGGCCAATAGAATACATTATCCGCCTTGGTATAATCATACCATAAGATCTGATATTAAGAAAAAAGAACACTATAGAAAGCTTAGCAACAAGTTTAAACATAATGTACATTATTTGAGTCACTATAAGAGGTTGACAGCTAAAATTAAATACGATATTAAACAATCCTATGCACAATATGTTTCATCTTGTGAAGCTTCCATAAAAAATGATCCCAACAAATTTTGGCAGTAGCGAGCACTGAATTAAATAACCCGTGTGATATAGCTGACTCCTTTGCTTCCTTCTTCCAGTCAGTCTACTGCCCACCTACCAACAATCATTTCCCTAATGTGAAAGCTACTTCAGAAAACTTAGTATCCATTAAGCAAATAACAATAAACGATATTGATCTCTCTATCCGCAAACTTAAGCCAAACCTCTCCGGTGGACCAGATCAAGTTCCCAGCTTCCTAATCAAAGATTGTGCTTTTCCTCTTTCAAAAGCTTTATTCTTCATCTTTAACCTTGCTATTGGAACAAATACTTTCCCAACTATCTGGAAACTGACAAGAATAACTCCAATTCATAAGTGTAATGATATTGCTAAAATTGAAAACTATCGTCCGATAGCTATGTTATCAAATTTCAGCAAGGTATTTTAAAAGATTATTTACTCTTCTATTTATTGCAACATAAAAAATCAAATTTCATTCTGCCAGCAGGGCTTCGTGGAAAAACGCTCAACTGTCAGTAATTTAATGTACTTTACTCATACAATATCATCAGTTCTTGACAGAAAGGGTCAAGTCGACTGTATCTAGACCGATTTTGCGAAAGCATTTGAACGAATTGATCACCATACCTTGCTTCACAAGCTTTCATCTTTTTCTCTTTCTAGTTCTCTTATTTCTCTTCTATCATCCTATCTTAACGATAGAAAGCTCTATGTTCAATTTTTGGGTCACCAATCACCTACATTCAATGCAACTTCCGGTGTACCCCAAGGTTCAAACCTCGGTCCTCTTTTATTTCTTATGTATATAAATGATATAACTGAAGTAATTAATTGCGACAAATTACTGTTTGCCGGTGCACTTAAAATCTTCTATTCAATCAATTGTGTAACTGATTATCAAATGCTCCAAACTGACCTCAATAATATCTCTCAGTGGTGCACGACTAATAATTTATTTTTACCAGTTAGTTTCAACTATTGTCTTGATAATAAAATCTTATCTCGTTGTCACACTACCATTGATCTTGGAGTAATTTTTGATCAAAAGCTCACATTTGTAGATCACATAAATATTATTTATAAAAACTCTAGTAGGATGCTTGGTTTTATTATAAGGAATACACGTCAGTTCACCAACATTTCTGCAATACTGACATTATACTATTCGTTTGTTCGTTCCAAATTAGAGTATTGTGCTTCAATTTGGAACCCTTTTTATGTGATTCGTCAGAATCGCTTGGATTAAAAAAAAGTTTCACAAATACATTTATTGGAAGATAAATAACTATTATCCATGTAGAACTGTATCCTATGAATCGTTGTTACACTCCTTTAATTTAGTTAGCTTGTTTGAACGAAGAGAGGTCAATACTGTACACTATCTTTCCAAATTAATTCATGGAGCGGTTGATGATCCTAGATGCCTTAGTTTACTGAACTTTCATTTACCATTAATTTCAACCCGACATCCTTCCACATTCTATCTACCTACAGCAAATACATCCTTATTTTATTTATCTCCCATTAATCGGATGTGTCTAACTTACCAGTTGAAATTTAGTCATGTTGATGTTTTTCAATATAATTCTAGTCAATATTTTGTTCGTATCTCTTAATGTTATTAGTTAATATTTATCATTTTTAAAGTATTTATCTTTTGTAATTATGTTTTGTAATTGTTCCTGTCCTGTTATTAGGCTACGGTCTGTTGGATAGTGTAATCTAAATAAATAAATAAATAAATAAACAATTCAAACCTCAACCTATGTCTGGAATAACATAAAGTACAATCCCAATGAGTACACAAACAATAAATAAAATTAATTACAAAAAAATATCGAATACGAACCCGAAAATTTGGAAACACATTTCCGAGAAAATCAAAATTTTTACGAAAACCCAGATTTTGAAAATCAATCAAATTATAATTTTTTAGAGTCCATAGAGCCTCCAAACCAAGAAACATAGTTATGACTTCAGTCACAAATAAAATCCCTATTATTAAATTATCAAATTATAAAGTATTAATAGATTTAGAATCAGATGTAAATCTTATTAGTTGATAGAGTTGGGAAGTGACGATGATATGAAATAAATACCCGATTACAAGTATAACGATTTATTCAATACAATAGCAGTAGAAAAAGGTATACTTCATGTAATGTTTTTATTTACATTGACAACATTATTTCAACTTGTTTTAACTTGTCTTATTGTCGTCATAGTGATGATTGACTTTTGGATCAGGTCGTTCATGGAGTTCTCGCTGACACTTCCCCTCGATCTGAATAAAAAATTAATCTTCTACCTACTAATTGATTTAAGTCCGAGAATTCTAACACATTTCTTGTGCTTCATCTTCGTCAATCCTTTTGTCAGGATATCAGCTGTTATCTCGTCGGTTAGCACGTACTCAATCGACACCAAATCCTGCTTGATTGCATCACGCACAAAATGATGCATAATGTCGATGTGTTTTGTGCGTGCATGGTATATTGGATTCAAGGCTAACTTCTGTGCACCCATGTTGCCGATTTTCAGGATGACATTCTTCAAATTAACCCCAAACTCATCTAATAGCCTTTTCATTTACATAGCCTCCTTCGTTGCTTCGGATGAAGCCATGTATTCCTCCGTCGATGACAATGCCACGGTGCGCTGTTTCTTGGAGTCCCAGCTAACTGCACCGCCGTTTATCATAAAAACATGACCAGTGTATGATCTTCGGTCTATGTGGCCTCCACCCCAATCAGCAACAAAGCCCCTACCAGTTTTCGATAAGGAACATTTACCTCATGTTTATCCTCTTTGATCTTTTCATCTGAAAGATTGAGACCAGGTTCCAATGGTGTCGAAACCGGTTTACATTCCGACATGCCAAATCTGTAGAGAATATCATGAACTCCAGGCCCAAACAATATTTGACATTGCCCAATTCTTTCAATTCAAACTTGGAACCAAGATGATTTTTTATCTTCTTTATCATTGTATCATTACGTGACATGAGTAAAATGTCATCAACGTAAACAATGATGAAACTTCGATTTTCAATCGACCCAATATGATAAATGCACGGGTCGGCATTCGATGGAACAGTTCCTTATCGAGATGAAAATACCATGCTCGCCCTGCCTGACGCAACCCATACAGAGCTTTTTTCAATAGGCAAACCATGTTGGTCTTCTTCAGCTCGCATAGCATCTTCTTCGCAGTCTCCAGTATGGATCTGTTTCCATTCCCTACCCGAATGACGTGCTCCAAAATATCTTCGAGGTACTCCGGTGGTCCCTCAATATCGCCATTTAAATAGGCAGTGGCAATATCGAGTTGTTCTATTTTCATATCTTGCTGGATTGCTGCAGCCATCGCTGCACGTATGGAACTCAACCTTGCAACCGGTGCAAATGTTTCTCGAAAATCTACGCCTGGCCTCTGAGAAAATCCACGTACAACCACACGTGCCTTCCTTATCTCAATTGCTCCATCAGCCCCGTACTTATTTCGCAAAACAAATCTGCTCCCAGTCACCTGCTGATCATCAGGACGTCTTACCAAGATCCAGGTGTTATTTTTGAGTAAAGAGACTACCTCTGAAGCCATCGCATCTTTCCACGCAGGTGAGTCGCCTCCTCGGATTGCTTGTGCAACAGGAATTTCTGCAATATTAACAATTTCTACTTCTTCCGGTACACTTCTGCTCTGATCTTTGCGAGGTCTTCCTGGTCGTCCAGTTCTTATTATACGTGGACGGCCGCGTCTTCGAACCGGTATAATTTCTTCATTTTGAATATCTTCTTCCCCTGGTGCCTCAGCGACCTCTTCAAAGTTCTCGTCTACCGTATCTTGTTCTCCCAATTTCAGTTCAATGTCGATCTCTACATCTTTCTCGGCGTTAAAATTACGCGAATCATTTTCCGGGTAGAAATCTTGAAATTACGTGCTCGATGTGCTAATGTTTTCTTCTAAAAATCTTACATCTCTTGTAACTTCGCCTTTGCAGACTTTCGGCAACCAAATTTGGAAAGCCTTCGATTCCTCGGAATAACCAATGAATATTCCCTCCCTGGATCGAATGTCGAATTTTCCCTTTGTCGGAATTTTATTGAGGCAGAACACTTTACATCCAAATTCTTTAAAAAAGCTGACAGTTGGTACTTTATGCCATGCTTCATAGGGTGTTTTTCCGTCGAGCTTCTTCGTCGGACAACGATTTCTGATATAGTTTGCCACAGAAACCGCTTCAGCCCAAAACGATGGCGGCAAACCAGACTGAAGTAGAAGACATCGTGCAGACTCTACCAAAGTTCGATTTTTCCTCTCCGCCACCCCATTTTGTTCGGGTGTGTGGGCCGTTGTAAATCGACGTTGAATTCCCTGTAAGTTTAAATATTCGTTGAATTCCCTATTTACATACTAATGGCCATTGTCAGATTGCACAACCCTTATCTTCATTTCGTGCTGCTTTTCAACGAATGGCTTGAACGCTTTAAACTCTTCAAGTGCTTGACTCTTTGATGAATTTTACCTCCGTCCATCTCGAATTGTCATCAGTGAAAGTGATGAAATACATTGATCCACCGTTCGACTGTACTCGCATTGGACCACATATATCTGTATGAATCAGTCCTAACTTCCTTGTTTCCCGATTTGATTCGTTCGGAAAAGATGGCCGCGTCATTTTTCCCTGAATGCAAATCTCACAACTCTTGATTTCGTTTCCGTCCTGCAGAACAATGCCACGAATCGATCCATTCTTCGATGCGTTGATTAAATCACGGTAATTGAGATGACCCATTCGCCTATGCCAAGTCTGCGTGGTAGCCGATGACTTGCCTTTCTTGGGAACTATCGATTCCGCATTTCGACAGCTATCCAACGAAACTCCCTCTACATAGTAAAGGTTATCGATACGTTTCGCAACCACTCTTGCATTTCAATGGGGTAAATAGCTCCGTGGTAACGTGTCGGACTGTGGATCGTGAGATCCTCAATTCGAATCCCACTGCCGACAGTTACAAATTTAAATTTACCCCTGTGGTTCCCCCTCCACTAACATCCTTGGGGGCTATGATTTGACGGCTGGTAACCGCACTTCATACGAAAAATATATCACCTACCGAGATCTGCGTAAGCAGAGTGCCACACCCGTAATGGGTAAAAGGCATGATGATATATTTATTTTTTATATTTATTCTTGCATTTCCTATAGTGTCGACGATCGTTGCCTTCTGTTTATTAAACAGTACCTCGTACCCTTTATCGGTGATCTTCGCAACAGACAGCAAATTTGTCCGCAGCTCAGGAACATGTAACGCATCATTTAAAGTCACTTCACTCTTTTCAGCATTCAAAGCTGTCACAAATTCTGCAACTCCTTTAGCTTTTATTTCTGCAGATGCATTGTTTGCTAACTTCAGTTTATCCAATTTGCTCTCTTTGACATCGGTGAACATGTTAATGTCTCTACAGAGGTGTGACGTGCAGCCACTATCTAAACACCAAACATTTTTAGTTACGTTATCTACTATTTGACAGCTGTCATGCTTGTATTCAGTTGACAAAAAGGATACGTTTGAAGGTTTTCTATCGTCAACTTGTCGTGCTGTACACTCAGAAGCCGTGTGCCCCTTTTCGTAACATCTAAAACACTTGTACTTGAACGTATTTTCCTTCTTTTCTTCCTCTTTCTTCTTCTAACCGAAATTGCTTTTTGGTTTCTTCGACTTCTTGACGTACATAGCTCCCTGGACTGTGATTGTCGAATCTGTGTTCCTTCTTGCATCATACTCTTCGATTATTTTAGTACGCAAATTTTCGGGTGTACGTAGCTCATCTCGACTTTCTATGGCGATTATAAAATTCTCGAAACTTGATGGTAGACTATACAACATCATGATTGCAAGTTGATCCGGGTTTATAATAACATCCATATCAGCCAACTTGTCAACTGTGTCAAAGAAATTGTGCATGTGTTCGTGCACATCACTGCATTCACTTATTTTCTGCAATATGAGGCTTTTCAATAATGTGGCTTTACGTGCAGGCCTTTTCGACTGAAATGTATTTTCTAATTTAGTCCATACTTCATGAGATGTCGTGAAATTTTTAATTAATTTCAAATTACTTGCACTTATGGATAAAATTAAATCAGACTTAGCTTTTTCGTCCTTATTTTTCCATTCTCGAATCGCTTCTTTGTTGTTGTTCGATGGTTCGGGCTTCACAATCTCGCCGTTCACGTAGCCCCATGCATCGTTCTTCACCAATAATGCACGCATTTGAAGCTTCCACGTGTCATAATTTTCGCATCCGAGTCCTTCGATACGTACAACGTTAGCGTTCATCGTAGAAATAGTTTTTTTCTTTTTTTAATGACGTACGAAATTAGCAAATTTTAATTGTCTCTTGTATCATTCGTATTTCATATCAAAAAATCATTCGAAACTTCTGGGCCCATAACCTGATAGAGTTGGGAAGTGACGATGATATGTATAACGATTTATTCAATACAATAGCAGTAGAAAAAGGTACACTTCATGTAATGTTTTTATTTACATTGACAACATTATTTCAACTTGTTTTTACTTGTCTTATTGTCGTCATGGTAATGATTGACTTTTTGGATCAGGTCTTTCATGGAGTTCTCGATGACATTAGTAAAATATGTCAAAATTGTATAAATCAAAAATAGTAAGTGAGAATTTGACTTTTAAAACAGCTAACTCAAAACTACATTGCAAAAATTCAATAACTTTAAAAATTATTAATCAACCAATTTTTTTATTCATACTTTTCATAAAGATTGCGAATTAAATTTTGGTATAAATATATTAAAGACTTGAGATATGAAATAAATTTTGCTAATGAAAAAATCAAAATAACTGATAAAGAATTTTCATTTAACTTTTAGTAAATTGAATTTTTGATCAGAACATTTAAATTATGTTCAAAAACAAAAAATAAATAAACTATTAGAACAATATGCTGAACTCTTCCCAAAAGAAGGCAAAAATTTATCATGTACTACCAACACTAAACATAAAATTTTGAATAAAAATAATACGAAAAACTACAGACTTCCACAGACATTAGAGAATGACATCGAAAACCACGTACAAAATCTGTTAAAAACCGGTGTAATTAGAAAATTAAACATCTCTTATAATTCCCCTATTTGGATTGTTCCCAAAAAAACAGATGCATCAGGAAAGCGAAAAACACGTCTCGTAATAGATTACATAAAATTAAATGCAAATACTAAAGAAGACATATATCCCTTCCCTAATATTGATACACTGTTAGATAAAATTGGTAAACCAAAATTTTTTACAACTCTTGATCTACATTCGGGATTTCATCAAATTTCTGTAAAAAAAATTATATAAATAAAACTCTTTTAGCACCCCATCAGGTTATTATGAACCAATTTGTCAGAATGCCGTTTGGGCTTATTAATAAACTAGTGACAGCCCAGAGAATGATGAACGAAATTTTAGAAGATTTAATTAACAAATTTGTCTTGTTTATATTGACGATATTATAATTCTTTGTAAAACGGAAGATGAACATTTACAAAATTTAAAACTTGTTCTCGAAAAACTAAAAAACGCAAATTTACAAATAAAAATTGATACGAGTGAATTCATGAAAACAGAAATAGAATATTTAGAATTTGTTATATCAGAACAAGTTATTAAAGCTATTCTCAAAAAAAATAGAAGCCATTGATAAAATTATAATTCCGAAAACACAAAAAGATATTAGATCATTCTTGAGAAAGTTATCTTGGTATAGACGCTTTATACCCAATTTATCAAAATTAACGAAACCTTTTACAAAATGTTTAAAAAAAAATAAAACAATTGATATAACTAATAAAGACTATCAAGAAGCATTTCAAAAATCTAATGAAATTAATTCGTAATCTTCCTATATTAAGCTTTTCTGACTTTTCTAAACCATTTATTTTAACAACTGACGCATCAAATTACGCCTTGGGTTCAGTACTCTTACAAGTACAAGATAACGTAGACAAACCTGTAGCATACGCATCAAAAACTTTTAATAATCACGAGCAAAATTGCTCTATAATAGAAAAAGAATTAAAATATATTATTTGGTCAGTACAAAATTTTTGATCTTACCTATACGGTAGAAAATTTATTATTCGAACGGATCATAGACTTATAATTTGGTTATTTAGTATTGAAAGCATATATCAACACATAAATTGAATATGTAACAATACTTGGGCAAAATAAAATTAAGTTTGGTAATTGGTCTTTTATTGCATCACCCCGCGCCGAACAAATTTTATAGTAGTCAGTCGTAACGCAGCAGTAGTGCTGTAGGGTTTGATTCTCGCTTGTAGTGTATTCCTTTTTTTACACATATTTTCAGGGAAGATAATACCGTGTGTTTTTACACACATTTTCAGGAAAGATACATAATTGATAATATGGATTTGTATGTGTACGAGATGATGGATTCTACGTTGTAGTACGCGCGATGGTGGGTCCCGCGCAGGTTTTGGTAGCGTGATGTGGTTCCACGCTGGCGCATTGTTGCGTCCAACGATTGTAGCGTGATGTGGTTCCACGCTGGCGCATTGTTGCGTCCAACGATTGTTGCGTGATGTGGTTCCACGCTGGCGCATTGTTGCGTCCTACGATGGATTTGAGTAGCGTGATGTGGTTCCACGCTGGCGCATTGTTGCGTCCAACGATTGTAGCGTGATGTGGTTCCACGCTGGCGCATTGTTGCGTCCAACGATTGTTGCGTGATGTGGTTCCACGCTGGCGCATTGTTGCGTCCAACGATTGTTGCGTGATGTGGTTCCACGCTGGCGCATTGTTGCGTCCTACGATGGATTTGAGTAGCGTGATGTGGTTCCACGCTGGCGCATTGTTGCGTCCAACGATTGTTGCGTGATGTGGTTCCACGCTGGCGCATTGTTGCGTCCTACGATTTGAGTAGCGTGATGTGGTTCCACGCTGAACTCTATTAAGACATGTGTCAGGAGGACGAGCGAAAATATGCTGTGCTGGAATTGCTGCTCACAGATCCAAGTGGGGCTGCCACCCCCGGTGAGTACAGCTTTGCTGGTGTCTAGCAACAATGAGCTCATACTTTATATTTGTTTTCATGCGATGCGAGTCGATTGACTTCCCAATTTACACGTACTCCGCGAGATCGGGCCGTTAGAACGTGCCGAAATGTCGCGAGACTCCAGGTCATCGCCAGAGGGCGCTGTGACATTATCAGAAGCCGGAAGCCGGCGATGGAGGCTACGTAAACTGGACGTTTGCATTTAATTTAATTATTAATTTGTATATAATTACCAGAGTTATAGTCGGGGTGTGATGCAATGGTTGTGTAAGACCAACACCGGTTAAATGAACTGAGTTTGATTATTTCAGTTAGTATTGTAATGACAGTGAGCCGGACTGGTCGTGGCAGTTTAGCTTATGCTGTTTTTATTAATCTAGGTAGTATGGTGATCTATTTATTATTTAGGGTGGTACGCTAACTCTTATAGTATGAAAAATGGAAATAAAAACTAATGAGATGAAAAATTGAATTAAGTGAATATAATGTCGAAATTGAGTATTTACCAGGCAAGACAAACAAAATTGCTGATTATTTATCACGGATAAGAGAACCTTTCAATATTAATTATATAACCGGAGATATAACTGAAACAGAAATATTTTTCATTGTGTTTCTAAAGACATTTATTTTGGTAAATGATTAGCTTTACAAATAGACGAGCAATTTACTAGTAAAAAGTACTGTGAGAAGAACTATAAAAATTAAAATATGATTATTCAGAATTTTGAAAATAAAATAATTCTACATCTGTATACAATAGACACTTATAAGGAAAATGGTAACGTGAAACAATTAAAATCTTGTCTTATTAGTCTAAGGGATATTTAAATTAAAAAGATTTATTTGAAATTAATATGCCATATCTATCATTTGGATTAGACAAATTAAAAAAATTAAAATTAATTCAATTATTAAATAATATTTTTAAAGACACAAATATCCAAATTTATATTTATGAATTACCCCAAAATTTCATAAACTCACAAGAAATTGATAATTTTCTAAAAAATTATTCAAACGAATCGGTAGATAGTTTACTATACAATGCCGTAAATATATAGAGAGAAGTAGAAACTTTAACAACTGACACTGTTCATTCCTCACCAGAATAATCTATAAATGGTTTTATATTTTTTGGAAAATCGAATTAATGTAGCTGACAATCAAATAATAGTGAAGAAAATAACATAGAAATAAAAATATTATTTAATTGTAAAAAATTCAGAATTATACTTTCATAAACACCAGAAAATAAAGAAACTCAACTATTTGAATTTATTCTAAATTATATAGAACCTAAAATACTAAATTATTGTATTTGTACACATGAAATTGCTAATATTTTAAATAAATTAATACAGAGTAAATTTGAATTCGGAACAGTAAACTTAATAAGAGTTAATTAATAAGATGAAGACGTAGAAAACGAGAATGAACAGGACGAAACAATATTTAATTAACATCACGGAAAGACAAACTACCGCAGCATATTAGAAACCTACAATAAATTAAAAACAAAATATTATTGGCCAAAAATGTTAGAAACCACAACTGCATTCACAAATAAATGTGAAATTTGTAAGAAATGTAAATATGACAGACAACCCCCAAAATTAGAAGATCAACTTACACCAACCCCCGAATGAACTTTTGAAATTATAAATTTAGATATATTTACCCTGGATTCAAAATATTATTTAACAATATTTGACCAATTTTAAAAATATGCTCAAATGTGTTTTATAAAAAATAAAACCTGTAATAATATTATAAATATAGTTTCAAATTTTATTAAAGAAATACTACATTCCACGTTAATAGAACACTTGCGAATTGTATTCCAAAATTATCCAAATAAAAATTTAGATGAAATATTGACGATAACTATGCTGGCTTATAATGACACCATACATTCTATTACGAAATTATCACCGAATGAAATACTATACGGTAGAGATTACTCACACGTCCAACCAAGAATGACCATAACCGATGAACAGCAAAATGAAATATTTAAAAAAAATAAACAAATTGAACATGATAAATTACGAACTAAAATTGCGAACGAAAAATGAAAACGCTTTAAACCAAATAAAACTTATGCAAAATTTCAAAATACCTCTCAAGCTTTTCTTAAACAAAAGGTAAAAACTGATAATTAAAATGATATGAATCATAGCATTGAAGTAAAAGGAAAAGATTATAAAAAAAGGAAAAATTAATAAATTAAAATTATAATTTGTTGCATATTAATATCCTTATCTCAATGCCAATTCCTCCAAGGTATTTCTGATAACAGCGGATACAAATTACTAGAATTAGGTAAAACTTATATTAATGAATATGATATTTACGCTTATTTTAATTATGATTTACAACCTTTATTTTCAAATTTCCAAACTATTACTAATATAATCAATGCTTTTAACAATAATTCTAAACCATTGCAAAAATTAAACCTTGACACATTTTGTAATGAATATGACATATGAAAATACAGAAAACCAAATTAATAAATTAAAGATTCATAAAAGAAACAAACGAGGATTAATAAATGGATTAGGTAGAGTTATAAAATCTATTTCTGGAAATTTTAGATCAAAATAACGCAGAATATTATAAAAAATTATTTAAAGAAATTTAAGATAATGAACAAAATTTACAAGGAGAAATAAAAAATAATTTATTATTTGAAAGATTTTACTAAACATATCTATGAACAAATTAATAATGTAAATATTTATGAAAAGGAGCTTTTTGATCAAATTCAAGTATTAAAAAACAAATTAATAAACGAGATAATAAATACGCATTATTTTTATTTAATTCAAACTTACAGTTAATAATTTCTTTGATAAATCCTATTCAAATGATTATTTCTCAAATAAACGAAAGTATTAATTTTTGTCCCTTGCAATCTTTCGATGTAAGTTTAATATCTTTTGAATATCTACAACAAATGCTACCTATGTATGATATATTTAAAATTTCAAAATTATTAACAGTTAATTGTAACCATGACAAAAATAAAATATATTTTATAATAACTATTTCTATGACAATGATTCCCTTTAAAAGAAATAACATGTATTACTTATATGATCAAGAGACAATAATGTATATTGATAATAATGTTAAGGTTGATGATGGCTTAATTAATAATAAGCATTATTATTGTAAAACTACCAACGTAAAAATAAGTGAATGTACTAACCAATTGTGGTACAGCAATAATAGTAATTGTGAAATTTAACAAATAACATGTCATAAAAATATAATTCTTATACTAAATTCTAATCAATAAATTATATTTAGCCCTGATAAACAGGATGTCGAAATTGATTGTAAAAATATTAAAGAAATAAAAAGTATACAAGGAATATTTTATATTTCTAGTACAAATCAATGCAAAATTAATAAATATGTCTTTAAACGTGTTGTAAATGAATACAAAGAAATAAAACTTCAGTTTTCACAACCAATAATGTCGGAAATAAAAATAGAAGTAAAATAGAAGAATTAACGAAAGTTATTCCTATTATAAAACCATTGAAAGAATTAAATATTATCATGAAAAACATTTTACTACATTGTATGTACTATTAATTAAAATAGTTTTAATCTTTATATGTTATAAATTAATAAACAAATATAAGAATAAAATATGTAAAGAAAAGACATCTGATAGAATAAAAACTCAATTACCACTTTCAACTAATGAAGCGGAACATTAGATTTCTTTTCCACCCACTATTTCTTAGCCATCATTTAGAAGGGGAGGTATTATTTAACCCTATTAGATGCTGCCATTACAAATATGGGATGAATCTCTAACAGAGTATCTCACGTAGTAATAAAAACCTTACGATAAGAAACACTATAAATACGTATTAGAGAATGAAATGTCATCCTTTTTAATGTATATCTTCAAGGTATAACTGCCAAATAAAATTATTGTATTAAAATCCAAAAATTCGTTTTTTTTTTATTATATATCGGTCACGATCATATAATTTACATATATTAAAGAAAAATCAATTAGAACTATTAAGTGCTTCATTGACTTAAAGTCTTTCCCACATATTTTGCATTGTCTATCATCCTCTCTTATCCAGTAATTATTTATTTTTACTGCGTTGTCTATTCTAAGTCTAGCTATTATTTCTAGATAATCATTTTTTTTCTGGATTTATATGTTATTTTTACATATATTTTAGTGCACCCCTTTCATCCAATCATTTTATAGGTTTTCTTCAGTAATTATTTATTTTATCTTATCTATTATAAAACTTGCTATTATTTTCAGGCTACTATTTTTTTGTCTTGAATATAAGTTGATTTATATATATTTTACTTTCTTAACTAAGTCTGTATATCTAGATCTCTTCGTATAATTTCGTACATCATGTTCTGACGCAGATTTTTCCGTCATTATATATCAAATGATGAATTCCCGTTTCTTTCGGAAAATTTGGCCCGTTTTACTTCCCATTGGTTTTTTCATGCCGTCTTTATTCTTTTCTAGAAATTTCAACTCCACAATCATATGCGAGACTTTTTCATAGTGTCCTTAATTTCTCTTCATAAATTATTGTTTTATTATTTGCTTCTATTAAAATTTTATACCGTTTTGTTTCTTCCTCTAATAAATATATCGGTTTTTTTTGTCTAACTCGAACAGTTTTGTCTCAAATTTCAAATTTCGGCTCCATACATAATAATGTTCGCAATCAATTTATCAAAAAGTTAATTATAAATGTGAATATGAAAAAAATACAGAAAAGTAGCAAATAAATTTAGTTCTCAAAAAAAATATTATGTATTCGAGTACATTTATTTGTATTATGTATAATATATGAATAACAAAAATTTATACTCAACGAAATAATTATAAAATAAGTACAAAATATTAAATAATAGTTATGTATCAAGGCACTGAACTTTAACTTTTTATCACGAATATGGAATTTGTTTGCCGAGACCCGTAGGGCCGGGGAAAATATACCATGTGAGTGTTAAAAAGGAACTTCAATGCCGCGGTATATATTAAATTTTATTTGAAATCTAAAATTATAAAAAATTAAAAACTATTATTATACAGGTTAAGTTTATACAAATTATGTGAGCGCCTCACCCCATATTGCGCAATATTCTTAGAAATTAAATCATCTTGAATTTATTTAATCAGCAGTTTAAGGTGTCAAGTAAAAAGGCACGTCTCTAAGACAATCTTTGTATAAATATGTTAGCACGTAGAATTATAAGGATTTCTGTTGTAACCAGCGTTCTAGCCAGAACCATTTATTCTGTTTTTAATAAAATAAACTTTTTAAAAACGATATTTTAAGTTCCTAAAATATAATTTACATCTGTCAGTTGTCAATTGGAACTGACACTCAATGTTGCCAACCTCTAACATGGAAGTTATAGTAATTAACACTCAAAATGAAGTGTTTTGTCCTCAATTTCTTCATCGGAATTAATTAGTTAATTCTTCTTGCACATATTGTTTCATTTTACGCATAAATTTACTGCAATACGTCATATATCTGTCAAAATTATCCTACTTGTACAATAATTATTTTACGGTTATCAACACTGCGTTGCTCGAAATCATCGTATAATGGATTACTTTAGTGACGATTTCTGAGCTTTTAATGACGTTTTTCCAGCACTTTAGTAACGATTTCAAATATAAAGAAATATCCCGTAATTATTTTACAAATAATTATTTAAAGCTCAATTTTCTTGAACTATTTTTTGTTTCCAAGGCACCCAAAATATATTTTGGTTCACGCACAAGCAGATATTAAGAATAAATAAGACCAATACATATACGGAGAGTGCTAATAAAGATGGAAAGAATAGGGTAACGAGATAATTAAAACCTACAAATTGAAGAATATACAAACAGCTATCTATAGCTATATTCTAATATGAACAAGAAATAAGTAGAATTATTGAAAAAGGAAAATATATTCCTCTTGGATAACCGTTGAAAATACTTGGAATATGTTTAAGCAAATAATCACACAAGCAGCAAAGATAAACATGTGGGGTATACAGAGCAAACATTAACAAAAAACAAACATGCTGGTGGAACGGGGAAATTAAACAAGAAATTTAAAAAAAAGAAGAAGACGCAGACGAATTACCTTAGTAATAAAAGTGAAGAAAACTATAATATTACAAAAAAAAAAACAGCGGCAGAAAGTTATGGAGACAAACAAAAGAAAAACCTGGAAAGAGTTTGGAGAATAAATGGAATCGAATAGCAAAGAAAATGAAAAACCATTCTATAGAAAACATTTAGGAAAGGGAAGACATAGTCATAGAACACAATTAAGAATAAAGAAGCTCAAATATTAACCAAAGAATCTCAAAAAATAAATAGATGGAAAGAAAATTTTCAAGATCTGTTGTGTTCATCTGAACAAGAAGAAAATGGTACAATAATTATTAGAGAAAATGCGAATGTAACTGATATAGGGGAGATACAAATAAGTGAAATGAAAGGATCGTCAAACTTATGAAAAATGGAAAAGCTGTAGGACATGATAAAGTTACATCAGAAATACTTAAGTTAAGGTGACCAGACGTCCCGCTTCCGGCGTGACAGTTTCGATTTTTAACAATTTGTCCTACGTCCCACCGCTATTTAAGAAAGTTCTGATTTTTTAAAAGAAGGTGTGAAATATAATTTAACAAGTTCTTGCGATAAATTTCATGACATATTAAACAACGACAGCAATCGTCTAAAAAAAGTTCACTAAATTGTGAAATATACGAATTAATAAAGAGGTTTTTAAGTTTTTTATACTTATTATAAATAGGTATTTATTTATTATACTCGTATTTGTAAATTTTACAATTAAAAAAAATTTATTACAATACAATTGGACCATTTTTTAAACTATCAGATAATTTTTTGTATTATTACGTTTTGCACCTCGATTTATTCCCAAAACGTTTACCCATCTGAATTCTTCATTCCACAAGTCACAACGTACGTGTCCTACAATATTTATGTGTTTTACTGTACAAGTCGACAAAAGTACAATGTTTTTAATATTTTCCCCATGAGGGAGTAGTTTCTAAGACACAAATATCTGGAATTTGCGCCGTGTAGGGTATTCGTTGTATCCTTAAATTAACTTAATTAAAAGCGTTAATTGATTCTTTAAATACATGTACGTGTTGACAAAGGATGAATTTAAGTCGCTCTATTAATATTTTTCTAAAAAATTCCATGAATCAAGCTGAAATATTAATAATAATAATAATAATTCTTTATTGACAACTAGTCAATGGCGAGGTTCAGCTAAAGCTGTACTTCCACCTAACCAATACAAAATAAGAACAATTACAGAGTGAAATAAACATGCCAACAAAAGATAAGATCAAAAATTAATAATAATAATTCTTTATTGACAACTAGTCAATGACGAGGTTCAGCTAAAGTTGTTCCTCCACCTAACCAATACAAAATAAGAACAATTAGAGAGTGAAATAAACATGCCAACAAAAGATAAGATCAAAAATCAATACATAGTTCAATATCAACTTAATATTAACAGTCAAAACCAAATATTATTTATAGTTATATAGAAATATTAATGAAACAGAGTAATAACATTTGAGTAAGCAGTTTACAATAATTTTTTTAAATGTGACTTAAATGTGCTTAATGATAGAGATTTAAAAGGAATTGCAATCTCAGTACACAGTGGAGGAGCAAAAGGTTGGTGCAACATATAAATCATATAGACGCAATGCAAAATTATAATTTTTGTAGATAAATTTGTTTGATAGGTATGCGGGAGTAGCTGTAAGTCTGATTTTATGTGTGAGACAGAGATAAGATTTTTTACATGAGTATCAATATCTTCCACACCAGCAAGAGTTCGATAACTCGAAATATGGTCATATTTACAGACAACATAAACGAACCTTAGACAGGAGTTCTGCATAACAGTAATTTTATGTTTATCCATTAAAGTTAAATTTGGAACAAATACCGGTGCGCCATGAGAAAAATTGGCAGTATTAGACATTTAACAAGACGCAATTTCACCTTACTGGACAGTTCTTTACTAAATTCATAAAGATGACGCAATTTTAACCAAGCAGCTATCAATTTAGATCGTAGGTGTTCTCTGAAGTGTAAGCGATCATCAATGTACATACCTAAACTTTTTACAAACGAGTTGCGAGTTAGACTTACTCCATCCAGCACAATATTAGGCGCGTCTAGGCTGCCGATTATTAATAGAGCAGACTTATTAGCATTAATGTTGAGACCGTTGTTCTTTATCCACAGGACTAAATTTTGAAGATTTTCATTAATAATTTGAACTTTAACAGACAGTACAGTGTGAGATACCGATGCTAATAATTGGGTATCATCAGCGAAGGAGTGCACCGAACAAAAATTTAGGGCTGATGGCATATCAGCAACATAAAGTAAAAAGAACATGGGACCTAACATTGACCCTTGGGGCAAACCACATTTAGACGAGAATTTTTCGGAATGATGATTTGTAAAGTTGGTTTCCATGCTGATTCTAAAACTTCTGTCTTTCAAGTATTTACTGCACCACTGTAAAGCCAATAACACACAATGACTTTTGTCAAAAGCTTTTGAAAAGTCAATTTGTATAAGTATAGAAATTAGAGATTTATCAAAATTACTAAACGTACTCAATTTTATACAATTATAATAGTTTAAATATTAAAAAAAATTTGTTATTAGAGAATTTATTAACACTGTAATCTCTGTTGTACTTGAAGTGAAAATCTAATATTATTTAATTTTTCCAGGTTTTGATCAGTACTATAAATCATTACGACCAAGAATGGACTCAGACTTCTGTAATTCATCTCAGAATAACCTACTGAATTCAAATCGACCAAATATTGAAGTAAACTGTCGGAACATGTGGTTCCGTGAATTTTGGAGCCAGCACAACAAATGTAGCTTCGAAAATGGAAAATACGCTGAAAAATGCACTGGAACAGAAAGTATAACTGATTATGAACAAGAAGGACTTGTGCCATTTGTGGGTAAGTATCGAAACAGCTTTTAAAAAAAATTGTTTATGAAATTATAACTAATTTATGCAACATTAAAGAGTGTTATTACTTCACTAATATTGTTCACGTGGTGAATATGAATTAAAAATGTGGTCGCATGAAATAAATGAGAACGTAATTTCAAATAAGTAGTAATTGAAAAATATATAAATCTTAACATTAGTAGTATCGGCTTAAATATCTATACTTCATTTCACAGTATCAACAGACTCCTCATTTACACAGTTTATTAATATAAAATACCAGATTACAGTAACTGTATTGTCATGACTGTTGTAATATGTAAGTTTCGTTAAAAATCATTAAAATTACTTTAAAATAAATCAAAGTAGGTATTGCAGTAATACGAGTAATTCAACAGAAAAGAGTTACAGGTTAAAAGTATACAAACATAGACTACATTACAATAGTACATTGTATAACAAATCGACAAATCTTATTAAAATGCGTAATATATTAAAAATTAAACAAATTTTTAAATATTAATTGTTCACATTGTGGAGGAGTTGTGAAATACTATTCTAATTATAGAAATAAGTGATTAAAATTCTAAATTTTATTATTTAGGTAACATATTTTTTGTTGTTACATTTATCTTAATAATTTATTGCATGATATCTTATAATAATCTTCATTGTCAACTAAGAGACACGTTTGGTATTAAAAAGGGCATCATTCTATGATATAGGACATATGGAAATTAAATGTATAGGAAAAAATAGCAGACATGTGAGAACACAAGAATAGGGACCACAATTATAATAACTAGAGAGCGATTACATGCCAAGTGCATGTATTATAATTTTTGCATATCTTAAAATAAAATCAAATTTCTGGCCGAATTACATTGATTAGAGTTAATTAATGCTAATTACTAATTGCATATACTGTATATTTGGGCATTCTTATGCATATTTTACAAAAGTTGCACATAATTGCATATTTCATTATTTTTAAATACTTATCTAGTGGTAGTGATAAACATTCCGAAATTTCTGGTAATGCACTTTGATAATTCCCAAATATTAGAGGAGGCCGCAATAAATAGAAGAATGCATCAGAAAAAGCAATAAACGATACAATAAGCAAATACACAAACCAATCAACTCTAATATTTATATACACGAATGCCGGTAAAAGTAGGTACAATGAATATAAGAACGAAAATTCTCAGCTCGATATATCTTTTACTTAGGTTCAATGTTGTAAAAGATAATTTTAAAAATGATCTAGATCAAGATCAAGATCTTCACATTTAGTATGATCTAGATCAATTTTTAATATCGGATCTATGTTTCTAGATCAGATCAGAAATAAAAGATCTTTTTTTTTTAGATCATAAAAAAGATTAGTAATTTTTTTTTACAAAATTTTTAATTCTTATTAAGAAAATAGAACACAAAATTAGAAGTTAAGTATATAAAAGAATGTAGGTAACGAACAAGTGTTGCCAGAGGTAGCGGAACTCCGCTAAAATCTTATAATTTACCAAGAAAAAGATTGGTAACGGCAAGCAGTGGAATTTCAACGTATTTGCAATTCGACAAATCTACGCTGGCTTGTACAAATTTGCGTGGCGATTGATTCCATTAGTGTTTCTCAGCAGGTATTCCATAAGAGGATTAAAGAAATTTATGAGGGACTACTTTACAGGGTTGTACTAGATAATATTTTCAAATGAGTTTTATACAAACAGACACAAGTAATATCAAAATAAAAAAAAATTTAATAAAATTATATATGAATACAGTATTGTCATTGTCGTTCAGTAAATATAAACATATATTGATAAAAAAAACCTATGTTTTATTTTACATCTATGTTGTTTTACTTAGGTGATTAATCGATAAAAATATCATCATCAGTGTCGTTACTTGACTGTCCAACATTTATAATAAATTCATCAATAATATTATTGAAATTTAAGTAACTGTTTTCTATGTCTATCACATGCCGAACACTACTAGCCCAATTTAAGTCACTAATATTATTTATTTCACTTTTAATTAATTCCACAACATTAGCGCACACGGTTGGTGTAACATTTTTTCGTCTAATACTTGTTTTTAATTGTCCCCAAATTAGTTCTATAGGATTTAATATACAGTAATACGGAGACAGTCTTAATACAGTATGACCAAATTTTTGTGCCATTGTATCGCACACGTACATTCTTTTAACAAGTTTTGTTTGTGCTACTTCCAATAATTCACTTTTACTGTACGATTCTTCAAAAAATATATCATGATGATACAAATATTCTTTAATTTCTGTTTTATTACTAGATTTAGTGGGTATTTTAATTAATTGCCTGGAATGGTAACTAGCGTTATCCATAACTATTACACTATTTGCTGGAATATTTGGTAATAATTGACCGCCAAACCACTCCTCAAAAATATTAGACGTCATATTATCATGGTAATCCAAACAAGCGTTTCCCATGTTGTGGCCCGACAATAATTCAGCACCATTCACCCATCCTTGCTCACTCCCCGCGTGAAGAATAATTATCCGTTTACCCCGTGAAACTGGAATATTCGCAACACAATTCTCACTACCATCAGTCCAACTTTTAGATTTAGTGTCGTGTGTATCATACCATGTTTCATCTAGGTATATAATTGAGCGTTGCTCCTCACGAAACTTTTTTAAATCTGTCAAGTATTGATGCCGCCATTGACATATTCTTCTACTTTCCAGCAAAACTTGACGTTTATCAATTTTTTTAAACTTGAATTTCATGCTTAGGAGAACACTGCGAAGACTACTAACTGCACAAGTAATATCACATTCATCTTTTAATTTTTGATGCAATAATCTTAGTGAAGGATATATATTTTCATTGTAAAGCGAATATATTTTCCGACGAATAACATCTTTTTGAAAATCATTCAAAATTCTCGATTTTCCAGCATCACTTCTTTGTTTTTTAACCGGTACACCTTCTTTTATTATTCTTCTTACTGTAGTATATGGCACTTGAGTCATTTCAGCAGTTTTTGATATTGGCGCATTTTCGAAATTATCACTTTGTAGAAAGTTAAACACATTCAGAACTATTTCTTTTGCGTCGTTTGATAAATATTTTTGTGTTGGATTCGCGACCGTGGTAATTTCTTCAAAATCTTCGTATTCAACTTGCGACATTGTGTTCACTGTTACAGTGCTGCTGAACTAATGAATTTTAAATGTCGTTTTCTGAAGGGTATATATGTATAAAATTATCTTACTTAACAGTTTTCGGGGAAACTATTAAAAATTTCGGAGATTTGAAGCATCTAAGCCCAAAATTATAATAATCCACTCCTGAACATCAGACAAACTTGCACCCCGCTGGCTAGGGCTGGCTTATCCCATTAGCAAGTCAAGTCAATCGCCACGCAAATTTGTACAAGCTATACACTGGCTGATAACTTGCAGTATGCAGAAAAATATCTGATCTTTTTTAAGATCAGAGATCTATATCTTTGCGATCTAGATCAATATCAATATCAGAAAACATAAAACAATCTAGATCAGATAAAATATCTTACGAGTTGATCTAGATCAGTCACAAAACTACATAGGTTTCACTTTTTTTTTAAATTTGAATAATTTTATATTGTAATTATGTAAATATGTCATACTCTTATAATATCAAATTACAGACTTAGTTTATTAGTAGCATATTTGTTAATTGTGAATCAGAATTAAGAGTGTATAGTGCAATAAAATTCATAATACAATCATTTATACTTTTTATCTAATAATTTAAAATTTTTTTTGCATACTTTGCTGCATATATTCTCATATTTTTATTTTATTTTATTTTGAGGGAACACTACAGTCAAAGACCAAGACGGTTCCACGTATACATATATAAATTAATTAACAAAATTATAAAGACATGTAATTTGAAACATTATTTGAAATTTAAATAAAAAACAAGAGAAGATTAAAATATAATTAATATTGAAATTCGCCAATCAGTAGATTTCTCAATTGATTTAATGTTAAATGAAAAATATCAAGGTGTTGATATTTGTCATTGTAGGTCTGCATCACTCTACTGATAGGGGAATTTTTGTAGATGTTTGTTTTACAAGTTGATACAATAAATATATTTTTAGATCTGGTATTCTTTGCAGAAGCATATAAATTAAATAAGTGTATAAAAAGTTCATTGTCTATTATACCGTGAATTGCTTTATACATAAATATAATATCATTTATAGTTCTTCTGTTTTCCAGTGATACTAAATTAAATTTCTGTATTATATCAAAATAGTTTGTGAATTCAATATGGAACTTTTTGCACAATATGAAAATGAATTTTTTCTGCACAGATTCTATTTGTTTGACATACATGTTATAAAATGGATTCCATATGCTTGTCAAGTATTCAAGCTGTGATCTTACAATGGCAGTATAAAGTAATATATAAGACTCAATTTTTTTGAAATGAAATGTTGTTCTTAGAACGAAACCAAGTAATCTATATGCTTTTGTTACAATGCTACTGATGTGATCATTAGGCAACAGTTTACAATGATATATTATACCTAAATCTCTAATTGATGTTCTAGCTTCAATAATCGTGCCATTTAAACTAAAATTGAAATTGAACTGATTTGTTGGCATGTTTATTGTAAAATGAACAATGTCACATTTATTTAGATTTAATATCATTTTGTTAGCTTCACACCATCTATATAAATTTAGTAAATCATCTTGTTAGAGGCTGCAATCATTGTTAGTTCTTATTTGTCTGTAAAATTTCAAATCATCTGCAAAAAGTAAGTAATGGCTATTTTTAAAGCAGTGAAAAATGTCGTTAATATATAAATTAAATAATATTGGGCCTTAGTGGGACCCTTGTGGTACTCCAGATGTTACATTGATTGTCCGAGATTTGAAACCATTACAAACTATTAGTTGTGATCTATTTCTAATATATGATTCAAGCCATCTTAAAAGAGACCCATGTATACCATAATGTAACAATTTAAATAACAAAATATCATAACAGACACGATCAAACGCTTTACTGAAATCTGTATATATGACATCAACTTGAATTCTATTGTCCAAATTCTTTGATAGATATTCAGTAAAGGGTACTAGGTTTGTTAATACAGATTTTTTTTCACAGAATCCATGTTGTTCAGGAATTATGTAATTTTTAAAAGAGTGTTTTATATTGTCAGTAATAATAGCCTCAAATATTTTACCAAATGTTGATGTTATAGACATGGGTCTGTAGTTAGATGCATTATTTGCGCTACCAGATTTAAATATAGGTGTGACAAACGATGACTTCCATTCATTTGGGAAAATGCCTTGTTTAAGAGATTGGTTGTAAATAAGAAAGAGAGGTTCAACTAAGTAATAGGCACAAGTTTTTATAAATTTCGGTGGAATACCATCTGGACCATTACCCTTCTTCATATCTAAGTTTTCCAATTTGAGGAAAATATCATCGTATGTTATATTTAAAGTACTTAAATTAATACCTGTATTAATATTATTTATGTATTTATTGATATGTTCGGGGTTGAAGTTATAGTATCCGTGTCGTAAACAGATTCAAAGTGGTCAGCGAAGAGGTTGCAAATATCTTGACCTGATGTTGCTTCATTATCATTGTAAACAATAACATTTGGTATTTTGTTGGTTTTCTTCAGTTTTTTTGTATAATTCCAAAAGGTTTTAGGGTTATTTTGTATATTATTTTCAATTTTAGCAATATATTCATTATAGTTTTTTTTAGCTAATAACTTTGATCTTTTTCGCAGTAAAGTGAAAACGTTGTAATCAGAAATATTATGATATATTTTCCATTTCTTATGGAATTTATTTTTATTCTTAATAATTTTTATTAGAGATTTTCTGAACCATTCAGGATAATGTTTATTTATATTACTTTTTTTATGTGGGACAAAATTTGAAATTAATGAATATAGAATACTGTAAAAACATTCTACATTATCATTTACATTTGAATAAATGAGGTGATTATTCCAGTTGACAGAAGGTTATTTATTTATTAATTCTTCAAAGTTAGCTTTATGAAAGTTAAAGACTATATTATCTATGTTTTCTAATAACAATGGGTTAGATGTACTTAATTCCGAAACTAACGGTGGATGGTTGTTATCTATAATGCTTAAAACAAATTCAGACATTTTAGTAATACATGTTTGTGAACATAATATTAAATCTAAAAGTCTATTGTTGGCGTTTAATGTACCATTATATTGTTGTAAGTTGCACAGATTGATAGTATTATTGAGTTCGGAATGGGCAATGAATAAGATGTCATCAGGATGTTGCAAATTCACAGTACACACATTATGAAAGTGATTTTTATAGACATCAAGTTCGGAAGAAGGAGGCACGTACACACAGCATAAATGTATTTTTTTATTATTAGTAAATATGGTTACCCATAGATCTTCAGTGGATGAGTTCCATTGCGATTGTATTTTAGATTTGTACTTATTAGACAAAAGTATTAGCACACCACCACCTTGTGATTTTACAGCATCAATACGATCTCGGCGATAAATATTATAGTTATTTAAATCACATACTTCTGAATCAAACACAGTTTTATTTAACCAAGTCTCAGTAAGAAGAATTACATCATAATTATGTAGTGCAATTTCATTATAAAGGTCTTTTAATTTTGTTTTAAGTCCGCGCACATTTTGATAGTAGATTACCAAATCCATTATGACCAATAGAGATTAAGAATAGTTAGTATAAAGTACGTTAATTTATTTTATTTTATTCACATTACTTTCAGATTTAATTAGAATTATAGGGGATGTTTCATTTTTACGAACAAATATTTTAAAACCATTGACCCATACAAACTTGTAGTTTTTGTTCTTAGCGACGGATTTCGTTTTATTTAGGAGAATTTTATTTTCTGGGCTCAAATGGTCGTTAATGAATAATCTGTTAGATTCAGTGAAATTGATGTCGGTGGATTTCAAATCTTTTTTCATTTTTGCGCTGGCTACAAAATGATCTCTTTTGATTCTAGATATAAATCTTACAATAATATTTTTGGGTTTGGATGCGTCATGTTTAACTGGTGCAACTCGATGTATCGCGTCCACATCATTTTCAGTCACTGGGCAGTTTATTTTTTGACTAATAGCTGTTAATACATTTATCAGGTTCTCATTGGGTTTAACCGGAATACCAGAAATCTCAATATTATTGAATCTGGATCGTTGTTCTAGATCTCGAATTTTTGTTTTCAGAATATCGTTTTCCGTTTTTAAATCATTAATTATATTAATTTTATCAGTATAAGAGTTTAATGTTTTTTGAAAGTCGTCAATTTTATTCCCATAGAATTCTAATGAAGCTCTTAAGTCGTTGATAGATTTAACCATTTCATTCCACGCCGGCTGGGAGATGGTAGGCGCTGGAGAAGTTGGTAAACCGCGGGCGGTACCTTTGCATGCATTGCACAACCAACATAAGGTAGTATTAGCTTTTGACAATGCTTTTTTATCTTCTGCATTTAATTCAGTGCAGGAGAGATGGTAGCTTGCATCGCATGATGCGTTTGCGCATTTAACTCCGCTGTTATTTCTATTTATGGGGTTGTTACAGATGCTACACAGTGATACCATTATTAATCAGTACTTAAATACAAATACAGGATTCAGAAATTCTAATTAATCCGGGCCTGGTACTGATGAGCAGTGTAAGTAGAGTATTGACAGCGACAGCGAACTTCGATTAATACACGCACAAGTCTGTCCAATTAAGAGTTTTTTGAAAGAAGTAATAAATTGAATGACTTACAAGTGTTTTTTGAAGTAGATCACCACTATAAACTTTGATTTAGAATATACTTATACACACAAATCAACGATGCACTGATACACAAATTGGTATGATTTAAATTTCTGTTTAAATACTTCTAACTATATAAAAATTGAATTTAATACGCAGCCAACATTACACGTCTGCACAATTCAATATTCAAAATATTTGTGCATATATAGTGCAAAAATAAAAGACGAAGGCCATCCACTTCATCTATATATCTGAAGATGATTATTAAGTTCCTACAGGTCAATATTAACAAGATCAAATATGCCCACAGTGTTATCACATCCATAACTAGTACAAAAAACATAGATATAGAGTTTGCTTCGGAAATATATCCCATTGTAAGCAGTTATATGATCCTATATACTAATCGGTTACAGTATTTCTCTATACTTTAGCCAACCTAGCAACCAAATTTGTACAATTTGTACGCAGACCTACAGCTTAGACCGTTAGACAGATTCAAATGAAACCTTCACTGGCATTTAGAGTTTGATTGGGAATACGTGCTTTTTATTAATTCAAATTTTTCTTACACATGATGTGCGAGATATTAAATAAATAAGGCGGAAATCAGAGTATGCGAGCGTTGCTATGAATGTGAAATTTGTTGATTTTAAATGAATAACTGTATTGTAGTCGTAACTTTTTACAAATTTGTGTTCTTGTCATTTTTGACAGATCTCTTTGAAAAATTAAGTATAAATTACATTAAATCTAGACAAGTTTTAGAAGTTTTGTAAATTTATCTGTGTTTAGAGTAAATGAATGAACATGCATGTGTACTATTTTGTATATATTTTAAAAGTCAGTCAAAATTATTAAAATTATAGCTGTTACTTTTGTTGTTACAAATTTGTGTGCACCTTGTCATTTTTGACAGTTCATTTTGAAATTTTAAGTAAAAGTATAACAGATGTCTCTGCCCGTAAACATCGAAGCTTTAAAGCATTTTAGGTGGTAAAATTTAAATAAGTTAATTATTTATCTAATACAAAAATGATGAAAATTATTTTCAAGATCGTTTTAAATATTCTTAATAAATTTCAGAATTATCTTTTTAAACTAAATTCGTAGACAAGAAACTATTTTGAACGATTGTCAATTGTATTTTATAAATGTAATTTAAATCCTACCGTGTTTGGTATCTAATTAATAGTTTCACGGAGTAGATTTAAACTCAAGTGTCAAAAAGTTATTTTGGACGATCGTCTATTGTTTTCCATAAATACTATTTAAATCCAACCATGTTTGGTATCAAATTAAAGGTCTCGCGGAGGAGTTTAAAACGTTATTTTAGACGATTGTCAATTGTTTTTTATAAATGTTATTCAAAACATATCGTGTTTAGCATTAAATTAAAGGTCTCATGCATGAGATTTAAACTCAAGTGTTAAAAAGTTGTTTCGGAAGATCGTCAGTTGTTTTTTATAAATTCTATTTAAATTTGACCATGTTTGGTGCCAAATTAAAGGTCTCATGGAGGAGTTTTAAATTCAAGTGTCAAAAAGTACTAACATGGAAGCGAGGAACGAAGTGACGAGCTTGCAAAGCTGATGTACTGACATGGATGCGAGGAACGAAGTGACGAGTATTCTTCGCCAATGTACTGACATACTGAGGAACGAAGAGACTAATTCGAGTTATATTTTTATATTTTTAGTTGTAATCTTCTTCAGTGTCGCGGAGCCTAGGGGTCAGACCTGCGCAGCAGGTCGGACCGCTAGTATAATACTAATTAATAAGTATCGAGCCACCGAGAACATATGTTGAAACAGGGGACTTAGTGTTCTTAGGCCCGGTTCTTTCAGTTTCGGTTAAATAAATTTATCAGGTGGTAATGGAGAGTCATTCCAGTTTTTTATACCGCTGATAAAAAAGGCGTGACATCGGTTAGATTTAAACAGATAATATTCTTGTCGTTTTGATGATAACCATGGATTCTGAACCTTTGTTTTTTAATCAAATGACGTTTACAAATTTAAAATTATAGGTTTATACACAAATTAAAAGATATGGAATTGGAAGAGTTGGATATATTTTTCGTTGATTGCAGATGATTTTGAATATATAAGAAACTTAAAAACGTATACTGTGTGTGAAAGAATTGATCATTTTGGCAAATGGGATGAACAAAAATTTCATTATAGGTTTCACCTTTCTAAAAATACGGTTATTCGCCTAGAATATGATGTAAAATATAAAACATCAAAATATGTAGTAAGTACATGTGAATTTCAATTCCATAATGATTAGTAGTTGCTGAATATCTGTTTCCAGTATTATGTCTGAATTCTCTACATTTTGCTACCCTACTATGCTAATATTTAAAGTAGAACACAATTGTACTTCGAACCATAGAAGTTCAATATAATTTGGTGCCTCTCCTTCTGTTTGTTATGTATGTATTTTTCAATGTAAATACTCAGGGTAAAGACGAGGTTTTTACCTGTAAATGAATGTATATTTATTAACTAAGTTTAAATACTGGTATTCAATATAATTGTAAAATATATCAAGTCACATTAAAGCACATTGTATAATAATTTCTTTATTAAGGGCCGGTATTTCTAACTAGAGAAGATATTTTTTTGTTTATTCTATTAACAAATTTATTCCCTAGTTCATATAAGTTTAGAATTACGGATACTAAATAAAATAAAACATAAACAATTATTTTTGTTCAAATATTTTTTTAATTACGCAAGAATTTCCATTTTATTGGGTTTCCCTTGAAGAATATTTACAATCTACCCCTATCTCCTTCGAAAAAAAAACTTTCACACGCACCTTTTTTTCCAACCATTTCAATCAAGCTTAATGTTAATCACACAAAACACAAATAGTAACTTCAGATCGGTTAGACAAAATATGCATTTGTATGTTCAAGAGCTAATTAATAGCTATAGACATATTTCGTAGAAGTTACTTAATTGTATTACATTGTGCATAAAATGTATTTGTGAGTAGGTAAATACCGGGTAAACACCCCAATTTTAATTACCTACTTATTGGGTATTTACCCAATTCGCATGACTATACATACCTTATTCTCTGTAATTTTCTTTCTTATATTATCATTCTGCGACGTAATGTTTCAAGAGTATTGTTTAAACCATAAAAGAGAGTAATGATTTACTGCGAATTTAGATTTTTGCATTTAAAGGTTACTCCGTCGGTTTGTTTATTTTCAATTACATTATTTCTTGAAATATTGCTTTCCTTCTTTTCATAGGAACTAAAATTTAGTACACATTTTTCTTATTTCATGTTTGACAGATGCGTTTATTTGTGTAGATAAACTTATAGAAAATACGGTTTATTTTTTATTTTTAGCGATATTTTGTTTCTAATTTTGAGAAACGATGTTAATTATGATAATGTTGTATCAAGACAAACAAGAATAAATACTGTTTACTTAACCGATGTATTTCAAGTAGGTAAAATATCCTAATTTGAAATATCTGTGATTAACTTGTATAGTTATTTTAATCCGTGGTTAGTTACCATCATGTTTAACCGCAGTCACAAAAAACCGGCCCTTAATCTGCAACTTCATTCCCAAAATATTTTTTCTGTAATCCCAGTAGAGGAAAGTACTTTCCAATTACAGATAATTAATTAATTACAAATACATGGTATACTGGTTAACACAATATAATAGACGAATATATAAAAATAACCGTAATAAATAATGTTAAGATTAACATATATATATATATATATATATATATATATATATATATATATATATATATATATATATATATATATCGTTCCAGGATTTTCCGTTTTCTCTAGCTTCTTTTAAGACAGTTCGTCTCCATGTGTTCTGCGGTCTACCCGGTTTCCGTTTCCCTTGGGGGTTCCAATCAAGGGAATCAGCTTTAGGGTTGTAAAATGTACTAACTTTACGAGACTCAATACGAGGGACTGAAAAATTAAGTTTAGCAACTAAGTAACTGCAGTCAATTTCATTATTTATAAGTTTATATAAAAAAGATATGCTTTGTTCTGAGTGTCTGGTTTCAAGGGAAAAGAAGTCAATAGTATCAAGCAATTCTTGATGACTACACCTTCTATCGGGATAAATATTATAAGTTCTGAACCACATGTAATTTAAAAATTTCCTCTGTACCTTCTCAATTGCTAGTATCGAGCCTTCAGAACGCGGATATCAAATTAATGAACAGTATTCTAAACTAGACCTCACAAGCGAGAAAAAGAGGGATTTCAAAGCTACTATGTTTTTGAATGATTTAGTATTTCGCATAATAAAACCAATTGTTCTACTAGCTTTATTTACCGCTTTGATTATATGATCTTCAAATGTTAATTTTGGGTCAAAGATAATACCCAAGTCTTTCACAAAACTTGGACGTTTCAACTCTTCATTGTTTATAATATATTCATGTTCAATAAATTGACGTTTACGTGTATACGTCATAACTTGACACTTTTTTATATTTAAGTGTGTTGAAGTAAAAATGTTTATATCATTATTTTTCGTTCCATTATAAAGTTGGCTGTTTACTGTTGTTTTTATGTATGTCATTTTTGGATTGTCAATAAATACGTTTTGAGTTGGAAGTGGTCTTATTTATTGTGCTAATTAAAGCATATTGTGCCCTACTACGTTGAGAGTATCCATACGCACAACATGGTAGCAGAGCGTAGTTCTCTTTCAACGTAAATCTGGATTGAATTTGGTCTGTATTTGGTTCTGTAGCAAACTCTCGCGTGGAAATTGCGTGGTCGCGGTAGCAAACAGTTCGAATTGTTTTGCTGACAACAGCAACATAATTAAATGGATTTTCACGGAATCGAGGAATTGTGTGGTGCTGAGAACTGGACGATCTGGAAGTTTGCTGTGCGAAATTTATTGCGCGCAGTCGAAGGAGCATACGAGGTATGCGATGGACGATTGATAAAACCTACCAAATTGAATGCTAAAGCAACTGCAGCTCAGATCGAGACGTATGAAGCGGCGTTAAAGTTATGGGATAAAGCAGATCGTGCGGCGTGTCAAGTTATCGTGAAAACTATAGAAGCAAAAGTCCTATCATTGATTGTCACATGTGAAACTGCTCGAGACATGTGGGTGAAACTGCACACGGTGTTTGAACAGAAAACAAAACAAGCTGCTCATGCTGTCCAGTCAGAATTTTTTAACTTTAGATTGATTTCAGGAGATGACATGGTGCTGCATCTAGCGCGATTTGAAAGCTTAATTTTTCGCATGCAACAGCTTAACGTAAAACCTGACGAATCTTCGTTGATGGTGAGACTTTTAGATACCCTACCGGATAACTATGATAGTCTTAGGCAGTCCTGGTGGGCGAGACCCGAGGATCAACAAACGTTGAAAAGTTTGATCGAAGTGTTAACTTCAGATGAAAAACGTCAAGCTCAGCGAAAAGAAAAACAGGACGAGTTGGTGGCGTTGTTTTCTGCGAAGACGAAGATCAAGGAAACGAGTACTCGAGGAGGTGCTTGTCGTGGACAAGATACTTCATCGAAGAAACCTGAGAAGGAGGCTAATAAGAAGAAAAAATTCACGTGTTATGGGTGTGGTGGCACAGGCCACTTAAAACGAGATTGTCCGAGTTTTAAACAAAAACAGGACAAAACTGGTGGGACTGATCAAGCGTTCGTCACTGAAGTAATGAACGCAGAGATTGATCGTGATTCTTGGATAGTCGACTCCGGAGCAACGAATCATATAACGGTCAGAGATGATTGGTTCTCATCATTCACACGCTTCACGAATCCTGAAAAGGTACTAATGGGCAACAAAACTTACAAGGAGGCCATTGGAAAAGGAACAATTAAGTTTCAATCCTGTGTTAAAGGAGAGTGGAAATCGTGCCATCTGGAAGATGTTATCTACGTCCCCGAAGCTCGAAGAAATCTTTTTTCTGTAACAGCTTCTCTGGACAAGGGTTTGACTTTTCAGTCGGACAAGAATACTTGTAAGTTCCTAAATAACGGCGTTGTGAAGGCGTGTGGTATTCGTAAAGGAAGATTGTTCCAAATGGTGATGCGAGTGACGGAGCCGAATCAGTCTTGTATTCATGAAGTAAATCTAGTGTCAAAGCAGACTCTACAAATCTGGCACGAGCGGCTTGGCCACCAGAACAAACGACATGTTGAAAAATTCCTTAAACAACGTGGTATAGAAGTTGATGTTGATGAGGAATTTTGTGAAGCATGCGTTAAGGGGAAGCAACATCGAAGCAGTTTCCAGTCTCGGCAACAACGTGCAACACAACCTGGCGAGATAATTCATGCTGACTTATGTGGCCATATGGAGTGTGCATCGTTGGGGAATGCCAAATACTTTGTGTGCTTCACGTGCGATTTTTCTAGATTTCGCATGGTGTACTTTCTCAAAAAGAAGTCGGAGACAACAGAGAAGATTTCGGAGGTGCTGAAAATCGTGCAGAACAATTGTGGACATCAACTGAAATCGTTCCTGTGTGACGGTGGTCGAGAGTTCGATAACAAAGAGGTGAGAGACTTGATGAAAGCAAACGGTGTGCAATTTATCATTACCAATCCGTACACGCCCGAACAAAATGGTTGTGCGGTGCGGAGCAACAGAACTATTGTTGAGTTAGCTCGTACGATGATGTTGGCTAAGGATTTGCCGAAGTCATTTTGGGCAAAGGGGTAAATACTGCCGTGCATGTGCTGAATCAGACTGGTTCGAGTCGTGTGGAATGTAAGACGCCGGATGAGGTGTTTACAGGCAAGACGACGCATATGAATAAATTCTACGTATTTGGGACAAATTGTTATGTTCCAAAAGAGAAGCGCAAGAAGTGGGACTCGAAAGGCAAACCACGTATATTCGTTGGATATTTGAATGGTATTGATGGCTTTCGGGTATGGATCAAATCAGAAAAACGGATCGTTTGTAGCAAAGACGTGATATTAGAACCTGAGAAGACTGGAAGGACTATGGCATTTATCCCAGGAAGAATAGAAGATGATTCAAGATCCAACAAAGAAAATCCTGTGAGCTGTGATGAATCGGATGACTTCCTGCCGGTGGATAATTCACTTTCAAGTGATGGTGAAGGTAATGGGACTACAAATTCAAGCATTGAAAGGCAACTAAGAGACCGATCGAATATTAAACCTCCTGATCGCTATGCTGAAGTAATGCTGGCTGAAATCCAAGAACCGAAAAATTATACAGAGGCTATCAAATCTACAGAACATCAACAATGGAAAAAGGCAATGGAGGAGGAAATATCTTCACTGCAGGATAACGCTACATGGAGTTTGGTAGAGCTGCCAGCAGGTCGTAAGCCTATTTCAAATCGTTGGGTGTATCGAGTGAAGCGCAGAGCTGATGGAACAATTGATCGGCACAAAGCTAGATTGGTTGTTCGTGGATTCAGCCAGAGAATGGGTATTGATTATAATGAGACATTTAGCCCTGTTGCTCGGTACGATACAATTCGAGCAATTTTGAGTATTTCTGCTAGTGACCATCTACAACTAGCGCAGTTCGATGTAACATCTGCATTTTTAAATGGAATACTTCAGGAAGAATTATTTATGGAGCAACCTGAAGGATTCACTGACAACACCGGAAGAGTATGTAAGCTTCAGAAATCATTATATGGATTGAAGCAGTCACCAAGGTGTTGGAATCAGCGATTCAGGGATGTGCTTATAAGTTTTGGACTTTTGGAGAGTAAAGCTGATCCTTGTTTGTATTATCGAAAAGATAGCGATAACAAACTGATAGTGGTACTATATGTCGACGACGGTTTAGTAGCAGCAACTCGGAAGCAAGACATACAGATTTTCCTGCAACGTCTTCAGGAAGAATTCAAGATTACGATTGAACAAGTTGGATATTTCTTGAATATTCAAATCACATGTCAAGATGATGGTTCTATTGAAATCAACCAGAAGAAGTATGCTGAAGACGTACTACAACGCTTTAAAATGATGGAGGCAAATCCTGTCTCAACTCCAATTGAGCAATATCTTCCACCTGATGACCAGACTAATGTTGAATAGACGATGGCACCGTATCGAGAGGCAGTCGGGTGTTTAATGTATTAGGCGATTGCTACCAGGCCTGACATTGCTTTCGCCGTGGTCTATGCATCTCAATTTATGGAGAATCCTAAAGAAGTACATTGGTCGCTAATCAAGAGGATTCTTAAATATGTCAAGGGGTCAACTTCGAAGAGCATAAAATTTGATGCAAAACATGAAAATAGAAGGCTTAAAATATACACTGATGCTGACTATGCAAGTGATCCAACGTCTCGACGTTCGGTCAGCGGAATGGTGTCTAAGTATAGTGGAGGTGCCATTACTTGGTCTAGTAAGCGGCAGCAGTGTGTATCCCTTTCAACGACAGAGTCGGAGTACGTGGCAGCGTGTGAAGGGGCAAGAGAGGCTGTTTGGCTAAGCAGGCTTTTTAACGAAATTTCGCCACTGCAGTGTGTTCCAGTTCTTTTTGTGGACAACGCTAGTGCCATCAAACTGGCGAAAAATCCAGAGTTCCACAAAAGAACCAAACACATAGATGTCCGTTTTCATTACATACGAGAACAAATTCAAGAAGAGCAGTTGACGATCGAGCACGTAGCCAGTAACAAGCAAGTTGCGGATATCTTCACGAAGCCTATTCCGCGTGTTCAATTTGTACACTTACAATCTCTGATAGGAATGGTATAATAGGATATAGATTCTTCCGTTGTTTAAAGATATAAAATTTTAGGGGAATTGTTGAAGTAAAAATGTTTATATCATTATTTTTCGTTCCATTATAAAGTTGGCTGTTTACTGTTGTTTTTATGTATGTCATTTTTGGATTGTCAATAAATACGTTTTGAGTTGGAAGTGGTCTTATTTATTGTGCTAATTAAAGCATATTGTGCCCTACTACATTGAGAGTATCAATACGTACAACAAAGTGTAGTTTGTTGACAGAACACCAGTCATTTATTATATTTAAATTTAACTGAAACAATCTTCATAAAATTTAATTGATTGGAATAATTTCACATCAACTGCAAACATAAGCATATTACAACTATTTATAACATCGGGAAGATCAGTATTAAATAAAAAAAATAATAATGGTCCAAGATCCGACCCTTGCGGGACTCCTGATTTTGCTATGAATGAGTTAGAATAAAGTCCATTAAACGCTACATGTTGCGGTCTACCATGCAAGTATGATATAAACAAATTTAACAAGTTATCATTAAATCCGAAATTTTGAAGCTTTTGAATAAAAATGTAATGATCGATGCGATCAAACGCTTTGGAAAAGTCAGTATAGATCACATCAACTTGACCGTGATTATCTAAAATTTCAGATATATACTGACAAAGGGAATTTAAATTTGTGAGGGTTGATCTTTTTGCCATAAACCCAAGTTGCAGCGATGAAATATAACTTTTAATTTGAGGTAATATCTTATTATATAATGCAATTTCGAAAACTTTTGCAAAGTTCGAGAGGAGAGCAACTGGTCTGTAATTTTGTATATCAGAATCATCGCCAGATTTTAAAACAGGACATATCTTAGTTTTTTTACATATTTCCGGAAAGGAAGAGGACTTAAGACAAAGATTGAAAATTTTTAACAATGGACAGACTAATGTGCTAGAGCAATCCTTTATTAAAAATGATGGAATTTGATCTGTACCAGATGATAATTTGTTATTTAGTGATTTTATAGCGAAACAGATATCCTCTTCTGAAAAATATGAAGCTGTAACCGGTGGAAGGTTATTATAAACTTCGTTGAAAATTACTGCATTATTAATACTACTACAGGAGTCTGTATACACGCTACTAAAAAATTCTTTGAATAATTCTAGTATTTCCTTAGGGTTATTCTCAACGGAATCACTTAAATGCATAGTACCAGGGATCCTACTTTTATTATTTTTATTGTTAATAAAGGACCAAAATGTTTTTGGATCCGAAGTTACTGATTGCTCAATATTAACTAAATAAGCACTGTATTCAGTCCTAATTTGATATTTACTTAAGGCTCTTAAACGTTTAAATTCTGAGAAGTCAGAGTCATTTTTAGTTTGCTTATATAGCAAATGAAACTTATTTTTCTGCTTGATATTAACAATTATCTCTCTATTGAACGATGGAGGGTACTTTTGACTTTTATTTTTACGTTTTGGAACATATAAATCAATAATTGAGTATAAAATATCATAGAATTTACTGCACATTGAATTAATATTGTCATACTCTCCTAATATATCCCAAGATGTATTTAATAAAGCTTCGTAAAATTTATGAAAATTGGCTTTTCTAAAGTTATATGGTGGGTTGACTGATATTTTTGGAAATTTAGAGGTTTCCGTGCCAAATATATGTAAATCAATTTTTAATGACGGGTGATGCAAATCCTCGTCCACAAATGGGTGCGTATCTCGTGAAGCAATACATTTTATATTTGAAAAAACAAGGTCTAATAACCTCCCGTTAACATTTACAATATTGTTACATTGCACTAAATCAAGCGTACTTGAAAAATTTATTAATGTAGTTGTTAGCGGATCTCTGTGAGCACTATCATTGAACATAGGTATATTAAAATCTCCAATTATAAGTACATTTTTATTAAACATTAATAAATCCTCAAGAAAGTCTACCATGTACTCTAAATCGTGAGTGGCGGGCGTGTGAGGAATATAAATCACAATTATATATAAAATAACTGAATTCATTGAGCATTTACAACCTAAAATATCAAATGATTGCAAGACGGTAATTAATTGACTGAGATCCAACATTTCAACAACAATATTATTTTTAACGGCTAAGAGAACGCCTCCACCTCTTGTTAAATTTAATAATTGAAAATTACGATCTTTTCTAAAAACATTATACATACCTAAATTAATAAATTCTGAATTATTAATATCAGAAGTAAGCCATGTTTCGGTTAATATGATTATATCAAATTCATTATCTAGTGAACATAAATAAAACTGATTTATTTTTCAAACTGCGGACATTCTGATATTAACAATTGATAAATTTACTTGATTTACAACTAATATTAGGGTTTGTTATGTTGATTTTTGAGCAGCTGGAGGAACCCCTAAAAAATTCTTGTGAACACTTTCGCTTTTTTGAAAAAATCGATTAAGGATTACACCACATGGCAAGTTCGCAGCATCCAATACAGTATCCTTAAAATTTCCAGGAACACTTATTTTAAATGAACTCTAAGAGTTGAATTTTGTTCTTAATTTAACACAAGAATAGTTATTAATAGATAAATTGTCCAAATGCTGATTAAAAGAGTCCGTGTTAGTGTCAGGAGATAGTCTTGATACGAAAACATGAAAATATTTCTGCACTGCCATTAAGTTAGTATTTAGTCCTTTGCCAGTTGCAGTTGTAATATAACTACGCTTGATATTGTTTTTAATTCTTTTGCGTTGAACTTCGGTGAAACCGTCTTCATCTGTAGTGATATTTGGGATAATTGTCTCATCAGATTGGCCCATTGGGATGGAAACCGAATTAGATCTTGACACTGTTGCATTTATATTTTCGTTTTCATTTTGAGATTGTGATCTTGTTTTAATAATATTGACAGTAGATTGATTATTGATTACTGAAGCAGCAAACGATTTTTTATTGTTTATTAAACTGGTAGTGTCACCTGTTTTAATCTTTTGTATTAACTCCTCTTGGTTTAAAGTTGATAAGGTATAAGGTGACTGACCGGAGTTTGCGAGTTGGATAGCGAATGGTTCATGCATGTTTTTTTTTAATCTTTCAGGTTATTATTTATGTCAAGTATACTTGACTTTAAATTTGAAACATCTTCTTTAAGATAACTTATTTTTATTTCTTGATTTTTAATAATATCAAAACAGTTTTTTAATAAGGTATGTACACTTTCCATATTATGTATATCAGTTTCACACGTTTTAGAACATTTTTCACAAACCCATTTTATTTGCAAATTGCCAGATATTACGGACAATTCACTTTTTTTAAGAGATGCACAAGCCATATGGAAGGTTTTACTGCAATTTCCATAGCACTGCACAATTAATTTGTCTTTAGAATCGATCATTTCTTTACAAAAATTACAAACTTGGCTATTACTATCCGCCATGTTACTTATATATATATATATATATATATATATATATATATATATATATATATATATATATATATATATATATATATATACCTAGTTTGTAGATGAAGTATGATAAATGTATTGTAAGTTAGTTTAGTTTAGATTCACACGTACTCTTTTATGTACAATAAATAATTTTTAAAAACCCAATCGAAAAGTCTTGAAACTTAAGTTATATATATATATATATATATATATATATATATATATATATATATATATATATAACTTAAGTTAAATGGTAATGGTCTGAGACTTTTAATAATTCGTTCAATAATTCTATTGGCTGTATTATACTTGGATGTAAAGTTTTTAATTTACAAAATATGATTGAGTTTTCTACATCTTGTAATGTGCTAAAAAAAGAATTATATAGTGTAGATAGTTGGTCGTAAATATTTTTTGCAAAGAGGATATCTTCAATATGTGAGTTATTTATGCGGTTGGCAAGTTGTATTATGTGTGATTTTAAAATTTCTTGATTTTTATTAATTTCTGAAATAGTGTTATTAAAATTTTTTATTATTTGATGGTTTACGGAATATGATAGTTTTAATTGCTTTTCTAAATTATGCTCATTTTCTTGCAAATGGATGCGTCAGAATTTTGTCATACCTTTTGCCATCTTGGGCATCTAAATTACCAGTAATAGCTTTGAATACTGTTCCTAGTCCATCTATCAACCCTCTTTTGTATCGGCGTTTAGTAGTGTAAAGTCCCATGTGATTGAGCTTTGTGTTTATGTTAGTTTGAAGAAATTCTAATACTTTATTGTAATTATGAAGTTCATATGTGAAATGTGTATTATTAGAAATAAATGTTTTAAGATTTGTATGTTGGATATTCAAATTATCATATTGTTCGATGAGTGTACTGAGATTGTGATAGTGAACAAAAGTGTGTGTTGTCTTCTCGAGTTTTGCAGGACCTAAGTTGATAGAAAGGATTCCAAGGTTTTCTGTTATGTTCTCTATTATTGTTCCTTGACCGATGCCCATTGCGAGCAACCTGGAAGTGATTTAAATTTATAGGTATTTTTCTTAGGGCGTTTTATATTTGAGAAATGAATGTTGTCGGTGGTATTACCGTGTGTTGGTTTTATTCTTCCGATTTTAAGATGTTTATTAATTTTAATTAATTTTTCGGGTTCATATTTATTTTTAGTCTTTTGTTGTTTTTGTTTATTTTTAACAAACACATTTTTAGGGATATTTGGTAGTTCTTCTTTATTTTCATTATATTTACCAATTACTTTTTCTTTATTTTGCCTAATTTTATCATTTATAGTTTCGTATAATAATTTAGTTTTATTTTTATGATTTTCTATATAATTATTTATTAATTGTTGATTAACGTTAATTTCAAAAGGGGATTTCGTATCAAGGTGGCCAGAAACTATTTCCGATGGTTTTAATTTAGTTACAGAGTGAATTGTATTATTATAAGCCAAAAGCGCGTAATTTACTTTCATTTCTATAGGTTCCTTTTTGTATTGTTCTCGATTGTTAAACAATCTAATATGCTCTATAAGGGTTGAGTGAAAACGTTCTATGATTCCGTTGGGTTGAAGATGCTGGGAATTGATGAAATGCATATCTATTTTATGTAATTCTAAAAGTTCTTTTACTACTGAGTTTTTAAACTCAAGTCCGTTGTCCGAGATTATTTGTTCTGGGATTCCGTGATGTGAAAAATGTTTTATTAAGTTGTTAACAACTTCTATTCCCTGTCCCGAATTTAATTTATAGGCTTGGGCAAATTTTGAAAATGAATCCACTATAGTATGGGGTAAATAGCTCCGTGGTAACGTGTCGGGCTGTGGATCGTGAGATCCTCAGTTCGAATCCCACTGTCGACAGTTACAAATTTAAATTTACCCCTGTGGTCCCCCTCCACTAACATCTTTGGGGGCTATGATTTGACGGCTGGTAACCGCACTTCATACGTAAAAATATATCACTTACTGAGATCTGCGTAAGCAGAGTGCCACACCCATAATGGGTAAAAGGCGTGATGATATATTTATTTATTTATTTAATCCACTATAGTTAAAAATCTAGCGTGATCTAAAGTTATACTGTCTACGTGGATGATTTGAAATGGCTTTGTTGCTGTAGGAGTTATGTTCAATTTTAATTTTAGGGGTCTTCTATCATACTTGGTTACTTGGCATATTTCGCAATTGTTAATAAATGTTTGTATAGAGTGTCTTAAATTTGGCCAGTAATAATTTCGTTTGACACGAGCTTCTGTGTCATCGATTCCTCTATGATTTGTTTTACTGTGGTGGTAATTTGATATTATTTGGATTATTTTGTCTTCGTCAGTAACATCAGTTAAATATTGTGTACATTTAATCATTTTAATTTGTGAATTTTTAAAGTGGGTTTGAAGTGTTGAACTAAACTTTTCGTATAGTTCATCTTCGAAATAAATATGATATTTAACGTTTGGGGCAATATATTCTCTAATAAATGTTATCATTTCTTTTTCGTAATCATCTTTAGAGAATTCTACTAAAAATCTTTGTTTTTTATTATTAAATAATTTCAATATTTTGGGTGGTTTTGGATTATACTGATCTTCGGATATTATTATCTGGTTTTTTCCGTAATTTACTGGGGATTCTGTTATCGGTATTCCAACGATAGGGTTCTCTTGGTTGGAATGTACTGTTACATCGCTATCATCTTGCGATTCATCACTTTCACTATCGCGTCTTGGTGCGTTATCTACTTCTACCGCTAGTGAATGATTATAATTTTGTTCGTTGTTAATTTCTTTATTATTTCTTAATTCGGTATAAAAGTTATCCATGAATTTATTAAGATTTTCAAAATTCTCTGATTCGTTTAATTCCATGGGGGTAATTTCATCTTCAGGTTTATTAAAAACAGTTATAAGTACATTAGTATCATTAAAAATATATTCTCACATAATTTTGACTTCATCCCAAATCAATTCATCTAATCCACAAGCAATTCTTGGAATACTTAAATTTTTGATTCTATTTTTTATACAAAATTTCCTTAAATTCAATAATGTATAAAATAAATCTTGATATGATGGTCTTTTAAAATATTTTTCTTTCGTTACCAAATATATTAAATATCTATTGTTATCTTTTAAATATAATACCTGATGAAGTTTAGGATTTTTTGATTCTAACAAGTGAATTCCGTCAAACTTATCTCTGAATTGTAATGCAATACCTTGAGATAATTCTAAGTCTTTACTGATACAGTGCGCTAAACTACTATCAGTTGGAGCGTCAAATAAATCACCTTTTACTTCAAGTAAATTTTTACAATCAAAATTTTGAGTTTGCTTTTTATCTAAATAGTCTTGGTATAAGGCCAAGGGAGAGTCACTGTCAGAGAATTGTAAGGTGTTTGAAATTTTATCATTATTTTCTTGATGGATTCGGCTTAGAGCGTCAGTATTAGTATTTTGTTTTCCTTTTTTGTAAATTATTTCATAGTCAAATTCTTCTAGCTTTAACCGCCAACGTATTAATTTTTGGCTACATTGTTTAAGGGAAAAAAGCCATTGGAGTGGTCGGTGGTCTGTATATATTTTGAACTTTCTGCCGAATAGGTATGGTCGGAAATACTGAGTTGCCCAGATTATTGCAGTTTACTATATCATATATATATATATATATATATATATATATATATATATATATATATATATATATATATATATATATATATATATATATATATACAGAACACTCAACCACCATAAAGTACTGAGTCGGACATTTCTCAGTACTTTTCCATGATATAGTAAACTGTAATAGTATACCTAGTTTGTAGATGAAGTATGATAAATGTATTGTAAGTTAGTTTAGTTTATATATATATATATATATATATATATATATATATATATATATATATATATATATATATATATATATATACATACATATAATTCTTCAAGCGAGAGATTCGACAGGAAGTAACAATTGTTTAATTTCTTAAATTTGAAGAGCAAATTTGCAAAAATATCTTATTTGACAATACATGAATTGATATTATCATAAGCTATGCGTAATTGGAGAACAAGTTCTTAATTTTTGTTGGGTATTATAAACAAATAATAAATTACATCTAAAATTAAACGGAGGAACACGAAAATTAACACATTCCAGTAGGTAAGAGTCATAAATTAAACAATTTATCCATTTATATTAGAATAGACATTCATGAATTTTTAATTGAATCCAAATTCAATTAGGCATTTTTAATAGCAATCATTGTTCAAATAACATAATTTGAAATAACATAACATAAACTTTTTTGAATTTCCTTATATCCCGTTCTAGTCTAATAATGCAATTACATATTTTTATAATTCGAGTGTATAGATAAGCTAAGAGATCTCGGACCCTTGATTACCAGTGCCTACAGAAATTTTTTATGATTTTTTTTTTTTTAGCTGGGATTAAATGAATTGTCTGTTGAGGTCATTACCCCTGTAAAATTAAACACGACCAACCGTTATTAAATAAATAAAGAAACTGAAAACAGGCGAAAGGAATGAATTATATTAGGTCATTGATCAAACCAGTAGAAGTCATTAACTTTAAAAGTTTTTCAACACGCTCAGTCTCCTTCCAGAGAAGTGATGGAAGAGTATTTGCAATACTGAGTGAGTTTCTAAGGTTCTGATATTTAGCACAATACAAAAGAAGATAGTAAACAGAAATGAGAGTATTCCAAACAAAGCACATAGGTATAGGGTCCCGAAGAGGCAGATAAATAAGAGATGCCTCAATATGACCTGGTGTCAAGCGTGTGACGGAAACTTGTTCCTTTCGCGAGAAAGGAAAATGTAGTTTCCACTTTTGGACGAAAGGTTTAACAGATCTGAGTTTACCGGTGGATCGATTCCACTCGTCCTGCCAAGAAGATAAACAAAATAGAGATTTATGTTGCAGCATGTTGTCTGGTCTGAGAAAGTGTGTATCAACGTAATTAAGAAGAGCAGCTTCACACGCCAAATGATCAGTTCTCTGATTACCAGAAATACTAATATATCGCGGTGTCGCTGTCTAGGAATATTAATTTTTGCACTTTAAATCTGATTTCGCAATCTTCTTTGTTCTTTATTTAATGTATTCCAACTAATGGCTTAATGTTGGTTTCCTTTAGTGCTGTTGATTTTCGAAATAAATGAATTCGAAAATTCATTTGAAAATAAATTCGAAATTCGAAAATTCGAAGTTCGAAGTTCCGAATTTACACTGAAATTCGAAGTTCGAATTTCTAATTTTTATATACAGGCTGTAACACGAAAAGCGGGCCATAGGCGTTTAACATGGGAAAACAGTTTTTTCGTGCGCATTGCTTCCCAAATTATTGAAGACAAAAATGCTTCAAATAAATGTTGCTTAAAATTCTGCTTGTAACTACAGCATTTCGTGTTAAACCCGGTATATATAAACCAGATTTTTTTGCGATATAGGCAAAAATAAAAATTGTTTACATTACTTAGTAGTACTTACATAAAACTAACCAAACTAACAAACATTACACACAAAATTGAAAATAGTATTAATAATTTTTAATATTTATAATAACAAAATAGCAAGTGCTGAATTTACAAAATTTAATCAGAATTCAGTTCGAGGGATGCGCCATCTACCGATTTTTATTTTTACTCATCTTTTATGAAATCTTGAGTTGTATTCAGTTTTCCAATTCTAAAATTCCTATTATTTATGACTTCTACATAAAAAATTCTAAATTTGAATGAAAATGCGTAATTTTTGGATTGGATATATGTAGATATTTAAGCTCAAAATTCTTTTCAAAGTTATTGGATGTAGAAATGAAATATGTTATTTGAGTAGGCTCAATTATATTCGCGTCCAGTCCAAAAGTATAGATCACTATGTAGTCCGTCTCTGGCTACTTTACGGTGCACCGTATTCGAAGAAAGTAAGAAAGCTCTTGCGCCCTGCTATCCCCTCCCGCTAGCAACTAGGCATTACGCTGTCTATAGTCGGCCGAGAGTTCATTCGTTTTTGGTGCATGTTACGGTGTACAGTGTAGCGCGCGGAGGCTTGAAAACGTTGGAAATGAACAGGCCTCAACAGTCTAAAAGTAAGAAACGAAGCCATTCCCGAAGCAGATCTCTAAGTGAAGAAAACAGAGATCTTCGAAGGAAGTTGCTCCAACGAAGGAAGGAAAGTGACAATTATGTCTCTCGTTCTCGTTACCGAGTAGGTCGCTCCTCCGCGCGAGGCGAGTTCTCGCAGAGATCAGTATAGTTCCCGCTCCCGCTCTCCTCACCGCAGGGGAAATCGCTCTCCGAGTCAAACGGTTTAGTACTTCCATCCTGAGTTGACTGAAAGCGTGGAACAGAGTTCAATTACGGAGGCGGTGTCACTATATAGCCGAGTCAGCACTGGCCGCGCGCCAAGCCCCGCGGCAATTGCTAGTGTGTCAGACGACCGCATCCTGAGCGGTGCAGCGTCTACAATGACAGGGCCGGAACGAGATAGATTCCCTCATGACTTGAACGAGACTTCGACAGCACCAGCTCCGTTGGAAGATTCGGGTCTCCCTGAAGACATTACATCTATCCTGGGGCCTGACCCAAGTCAGCGAAAAAAATCTAAATTCTAACTGCATACAGCGGTCGAAGCAATATGGTCCTTTATTTTAACATCCGGCCTGTCAAAGGAGAAATTCGATCAACTCTCCGGTAAGTACGATTTGCCGACAAATTGCAAGCTTCTTATGCCCCCTAAAGTTAACCCCGAAGTCGAGGCTAACATGGGCAGCCTTTATGCTGGAAGAGACACAATTTATTTTCAATATCAGTCTCAAGTTTCAAAAATTTTATTAGCCTTAGGCTGCTCATTAAACTTACTTCTTGATGAGGAAGCCAACATTCCCAAAGAAACAAGAGACAAAATTTTAACCAATTTCTCATATTTGGGGCGTTTATTATGCAATCTGTCTTATGGAATGTCACGGAAGCAACTCCTCCAACCTCTAATGAATAAGCAAACAAAGAACCTGGTGGAAAAGATACCACCCGGAGTACTTTTATTCGGCCCACATTTAGGGGAAAAATTTTTAGGTTCTAAAGCTCTCGTAAGAGTCGGGAAAGACATCCTAGCAACTCAGCCAGCCTTTCCACGACCTTCAGCATATGCCTCCTCCGGTAGTTAGAAAAAGAGGGGAGGGAAAGCGAATGAAAAACAGAATGTGGCAAATAACGACCCTTAAACATGCGACGCCCAGCACATCAAAAGAGGGAGATGAGCCCATATAATATACAATTTTGTCCTGGATCGACGGGTACAAAATCCAGTTTAACAATGAACCTCCTTTTACATCGGATTCACCTAAAATCCACTTTTCTGCCCGCGAGACTACCCTTATGGACTTGGCCATAAAGGAACTATTGACTCTAGGGGCTTTTGACAGATGCAGACACCGTATCGATCAGGTCATTTCTCACACTTTTCTAGCTGACAAGCCAAATGGCAAGAAAAGATTTATTCTTAACCTGAAGCGCCTAAATAATTAAATAATCGCGCCACATTTCAAAATGGAAGACCATCGAACCGTTATGATGCTGCTAAGTACTGAGTCTTTTATGACAACTGTTGACCTAAAAGATGCTTACTTTTCAGTCCCGGTTCACATAAATTCGCGAAAATACCTGAGATTCATCTATAATGATCACCTTTATGAATTTACTTGCGTTCCATTCGGGCTGACTTCGACCCCCTTTTGCTTTACTAAATTAATGAAACCAAATGTTTCATATTTACGTCATTCATATGTACTGTACGTCAATTACTTAGACGATTTTCTCGTCGAAAATACTTCCGAACAATGTTTGGAAAATACTAAGATACGTTCCCTGGCACAGAGACCAAGGGAGTTTTGCTGTTGTGCCTAGAACGGAATCATTTCTATTTTTATGCGTTCCCACCTTTTAGTTTAATAATAAGGATCCTTCAAAAAATAATCCAGCACAAAGCCGTAGGAATCTCGCTCGTTCCACTCTGGAACTCACAACCTTGGTACCCACTTTTTGCTTAAGTTATAGTCAACCAAGACATTTACTTTAACCCATCTCCTGATTTATTGTCGTCCCCTTTCAGCAAAACTCGCCCCCTTGCTCATCAGTTTACCCTAATGCCCGCAAGATTATCTGGGACTTGTTCTTAATAAGAGATGTTCCCGAAATAGCTATAGAAACAATGATCTCTTCTATCGCGGAATCAACCCTGAAACAGTACAACACGACGAAAATCTTTGTTGGGAATTTTTTGCAAACGAAAAAATTTACCTGTATCAAGCAACCAACAGAGATGTACTTACATTTCTACAGAGGATTTCAGAAGACCACAAGTATAAATATGGAGCACTGAACTCCCATAGATCGACCCTTAGCCTTATTTTACCTACAAGTCTTGGCACCAACTCATGTCTCGAATGAGGCCAACAAAACCGAGGTATTCCAACACTTGGGACCCCTTAAAGTTGCTTTCATTCTTAGAAGATTTGCCCCAAAATTTATCACTTCTGCAACTCTCACAGAAACTAGTCACACTCTTAGCCCTTATCACAGGGGGCAGACTGCGGACCTTGTCTTTAATAAAATTATTTAACCTAACAGAAAATCAGCAAGAAATTCAAATTAACATTTCAGACCCTATCAAAACTTCAACGGTGAATAAGGAGCAACCTACGTTGCATATACATTTCTTTAAAGAAAAACCGACTCTCTGTGTCGCAACTACCCTGAAAAAGTATATCGAAGTGACTGAACCTTTCAAGAAAACAAGATCAAGACCTAATTTTTCTTACAGCTAAAAAACCTCACGCAGTCGCAAACACTAAGTAGATGGGTTAAGCAGATGCTCCGCTTAGCAGGAATCGACACCTCCACGTTTAAACCTCATTCTACTCGACATTCATCGACATCTACCGCACTAAGACTAGGAGTACCCCTGGAGACAATCTGTAGGACAGCGGGGTGGTCAGAACACACAGCCACCTTCGCTAATTTTTACAATCGACCTCTTTCTAACAAGGCCGTCTTTGCCAAAGCGGTTTTGGGCATTCATTAATTGAATTAAATAACTTATCTATTTCATTGCACTAATTTTGAATTATTTTCTACTTTGTTACTTAAATTGGGTATTTCAATATAGTCTAAATTATCATTGGTCTCACCTTATTTTATTTGTCTCTACATTAATTCATCCGAAACACAATGCTTTGAACAACTACATAGTGATTTATATATTCGGACTGGATGCGAATATAATTAAACGATCAAACAAACTTACCTTAAGTGAAGTTCGATTGTAATTATATAAAGCGTCCAATCCGAATATATCCATTTCCAGCCTCCCTCCTAGGTTCTAGAGCCCTTCACAGGTTTCGGGCAAATAATGGTTTTATCCTTTAAAGAATGAACTCTCGGCCGACTAGAGACAGCGTAATGCCTAGTTGCTAGCGGGAGGGGATAGCATGGCGCAAGTGCTTTCTTACTTTCTTTGAATACGATGCACTGTAAAGTAGCCAGAGACGGACTATTTTTCTATATATTCGGACTAGACGCTTCACATAATTACGATCGAACTTCACTTAAGGTAACTTCGTTTTATCGTTAGATTCTACAGCTGACTTTTAATAACGATTAAAATTCAAATAAATTTTCTAATTTAGGTGTGAATGGCAGTTGTAAATGATAATGGTCAGAAACTTTTAATAACTCATTCAATAATTCTATTGGCTGTATTATACTTGGGTGTAAAGTTTTTAATTTACAAAATGTGATTGAGTTTTCTACATCTTGTAATGTGCTAAAAATTGAATTATGTAGTGTAGATAATTGGCCATTGTTTGCAAAGAAGAAACCTTAAATATGTGAATTATTCATAAGGTTGGCAATTTTAAAATTTCCTGATTTTTGTTAATTTCATAAATAGTGTTACTAATTTATTTATTATTATTTAATGATTTACGGAATATGAGAGTTTCAATTAATTTTCTAAATTATGCTCATTTTCTTGCAAATGCGTCAGAATATTGTCATACACTATGCCATCTTGGGCATTGCCAGTAACAGCTTTGAATACTGTTCGTATTTCATCTATCAAATCTCTTTTGTTAGTTTGAAGAAATTCTAATACTTCATTCTAATTATTAAGTTCAAATGTGAAATGTGTATTTTTAGAAATGACTGTTTTAAGACTTATATGTTGGGCAGTGGCGGCTCATGGGTAAAGGCATTGGGGCTGCAGCCCTGAGTTAAAAAATGACCTATTTATAATTAATAAATATTCAACAGTAACAATATTGTATAAGTTATATAAACTATTTTGTTAAATTTAATAATGTTGCCCTTATGATATATATTATCCCCCTTTATCCCCACTACACTAAGAGCTGTTCTCGAAACAGCTCCGTGATATTCCAAAAGTATGGGCACAGCGGGACGTGCAGCGAAGGGAACATTGTGTAGTTTTAGATGGAGCGTGGAGCTACGAATATCGCAGCGCCATATCCATAATAGATGGAATGAGCGTAGTAAAAGCAAAGTTGTAGACTAAATTACACATTTTTCTAAGTTATATTGTTATTAAATTGTTATATGTACAATAATTAAGTTTTGATGTTTTAGATTAAATAAATAACTAATTATTAATACATAAATAAATAGACTATAATTATTATAAAAAACAAGATAAAATTAATTCAGTACAGTCTTTATTGGAAAAACCATTTAATAGAAGAACTTTTTAAATACTCGTGTCATAGAGTATTTCGTTATGCAAAAAGAACGACGGAATGATTTTATTTTTAAAAAATAAATTAAAAAATCTACTTAGCTCTAATGACTATGTTTTTACTTTCAAAATAAAATAATATTAAAGGAATGTCAGTTTTTTTTGCAGCCCTTACCTAAATAAAGTCACGAGCCGCCACTGATGTTGGACATTCAAATTATTATATTATTCAATGAGTGTATTGAGATTGTGATAGTGAACAAAAGTGTGTGTTGTCTTCTCGAGTTTTGTAGGGCCTAAGTTAATAGGAAGAATACCAAGGTTTTCAGTTATGTTCTCTATTATTGTTCCTTGTCCGATGCCCAGTGCGAGCAACCTGAAAGTGATTTAAATTTGTAGGTATTTTTCTTAGGGTGTTTTATATTTGAGAAATAAATGTTGTCCGCAGTGTTACCGTGTGTTGGTTTTATTCGTCCGCTTTTAAGATGTTTATAAATTTCAATCAATTTTTCGGGTTTAAATTTATTTTTTGTCTTTGGTTGTTTTTGTGTATTTTTATTAAATACATTTTTAGAGTAATTATTCTTTATTTTCATTGTAATTACTAATTACCGTTTCTTTATTTTGTCTTATTTTATTATTTATAGTGTCTTATAAAAATTTTGTTTTATTTTTATAGTTTTCTATATAATTATTTATTAATTGCTTATTGACATTAATTTCAAATGGGGATTACATATAAAGTTGGCCAGATACTATTTCGGATGGTTTTAATTTAGTTACAGAATGAATTGTATTATTTTTAGCCAAAAGCGCGTAATTTACTTTCATTTCTATAGGCACCCTTTCAATACTATTCTTGGTTGTTAAACAATATAATAAGCTCTATAAGGATTGAGTGAAAATCTACTATAATTCCGTTGGATTGAGGATGTTGGAAACTAATAAAATGCATATCTAGTTTATATAATTCTAAAAGTTCTTTTACTACTGAGTTTTTAAACTCAAGTCAGTTATTTGAGATTATTTGTTCTAGTATTTCGTGATGTAGAAAAATGTTTTACTAAGTTGTTAACAACTTCTATTCCCTGTCCCGCCTTTAATTTGTAAGCTTGAGCAAATTTTGAAAATGAATCCACTGTAGTTCAAAATTTAGCATGATCTAAATTTATACTGTCTACGAGGATGATTTTAAATGCCTTTGCAAGAGTGATGTTTGTTTTTTTTATTAAAAATAAAGGTACTTCAACAGCTAAGGTTACTAGTACCATGGTATATTAGTTTTACAGTTTGTTTATTACATCTACATCTAATAAGAATTTAATTAAATTATTTTGTATGGAGGAGTTGTTTGAGAGTGCAGTTGTGAGATTTTGGGGGATGTTGTTTATTACTCTTGCTAGATTGTACTTTTGGCATTCTGTTATTAGGTGTTTTGTGCTTCTTATCGCCAATTGGTACTGATGTGTTTGTTATGTGTCTTTTGTGGTTGCTATTTTTGCTGCTTCGTCTGCATCTGTGCATCTTGATTCCTGCGTGTGATGGGATCCATGTCATAAATACTTCTTTATTGTGTGTTGTGGTTACTGTGTTTATATTATGTTGGATTTTTTGTATTATGGTGTCTTTGGAATAGACATTTTTACGCTCTCCAGTGTACCTTTGGAGTCGGTACATATAACGTAGTTTTTTATCTCTTCGTTATGGTTGACAATGTATTTAGTTGCTTCTTTGATGGCATATTCTTCTGCGGTGTACATGATGCATTATTCTGGGAGGCGTATCTTCTTGATTATATCTTGTGCAACTATACTTGCTCCGGTTTTGTTGTTGCTTTTTGAGCCGTCGGTGTATATGAATCTGGAGAGTTTTTGTGTTTCTTCTATTTTTTAAAGGAACATTGGCAGAGTTCAAGTCGAGTTTCGTTTTAATTGTAATGGGATAGTTCTAGGATATATATTGGTTGCTTGTTTGTCCAAGAAGGGTGACTGTGGAAAGTGTTTGGGGTTTCGGAGTGAATCTTTATCTGTAGGGCTTTGTAGTCTTTGGAAATTGTATTTTGCAGGGGGGCTAAATATTTTATTGTATTGTTGTAGAATAATTTGTTATAGGCAGGATTGTTAGGTTCTTAGGATAGGTTTGTTATATAGCTGATTGATAGGATTTTTCTTCTGTAGTGTAATGGATGTTCTTCTGCTGCGATATGGATACTGTTTATTGGGCTTGTACTAAATGCGCCTATAGCTATCCTAAGAGCTGTGTTTTGGATCGTGTCTAAGGTTTTTAGTAACGAGGGTTTTGCTGTGGAATATGCAATACTGCCGTAGTCCAGTTTGGATCAGATGAGTGCTCTGTATATAATAATAATAATAATAATATTCTTTATTGGCAAAGTTCAGCATATGCTGTTCTTACACTTAACCTTTACAATATTTTAATATGAAATTGAGGTATACATTTCGGTATGATCGTGTAGTTAGCGCACTATACATTTGTTTGTTTACAAGGTCATGAGAATATTCCAAACAATATGCCAGTACAATAAATAATAATTTACCATAGTAAAATGTAATGAATATTAATATTAAAATTGAGATTAGAGATGACCATTTCAACATTAGATACTGTTATTGCGTATGTAATAGATATTTTTTCAGTTCAACATTAAAAGATTGTACTTTCATGATTTTGAGGTTATCCGGTATTTTGTTATAAACAGTGGTACAATTATAACTGAATGATCGTTGAAACAAGGAAGTGGGATGTCCAGGGGTATGTAAGTCAAGATTATTTCGTAGTGTTCTATTATGCATATTGGATCTGAATAATATCTTTGTAGAAATATATGGTGGAATTTTTGATGAGATGACACGATGCGTGAAGCAAGCAAGGTGGTGAATCCTACGGTTGTCCATATTTAGCCAGTCTAGATTCTTTATTAGCGCAGAAGTTCTCTCCAACCTAGACACCGAATATATGAATCGAGCACAACTGTTCTGTACTTTCTGTATTCTTTGTTTGTCAAGAACTGTTAAACAGGAACCATATATTATGTCACAGTAATTGAATACAGAAAGTACACAGCTATCAGTGAGTATTTTACGATACTTTTGAGGTAACACAAAACGATTCATATATAAATTTTTTAGTGCCTGATATGCTTTTTTAATTAACAAGTTCACATACTCTCTGAATCGCAATTCAGCATCTATTAACATTCCTAAGTTTTTTACACTGGATACAAAATTGATTTTTATATTGTTGATTTTAACTGCGATCAAGTCATTGTCAAGCAAATACTGTCTGGTAGTCTTTTGACCTAAAAGCAGGATAGCAGATTTTTTCTCATTAATAGTGAGACAGTGAGATCTCGAATATTGAGCTATCTTTTCAAGATCTTCATTCACATGCATGACAGCTTCTTCGTATTCCGTACTTTCAAAAGGTAGGTATAGTTGTGTGTCATCTGCATAGATGTGGAGATTTACATGTTTTATGACTTTGCAGATATCGAAGGTGTAAATTGAAAATAATAATGCTCCACATATAGATCCCTGTGCCACACCTTTCAATATGTGAGCTACTTCAGATGTATCATCATTTATTTTAACCCGTTGGCATCTGTTAGTGAATTAGCTGGATATTAATTGCAAACTGCTTTCATCAAACCCTAAATATTTCAATTTAGCTAATAATAGCTTATGATTGATTGAGTCAAATGCCTTGCTAAAATCCAGGAGAACAAAAAAACTTTTTCTAGGATTTTTGAGAGTGTAGGTAGTATGCTAATTGGCCTGAGGTCATTAGGAGATTTAGGATTTTTACATTTTGGAACTGGTTTGACTATTGCCTCTTTCCATACGTCCGGGAAGGTTTGATGTAGTATGCACGAGTTAACAATATGTGTTAATTGAGGTAGAATCGAATCTAAAATTAATTTAATCATTTTTAAAATAATTCCATCTATACCTATTGCATCGGATTTTAAGGCAAGTACTATGTGACGTATATCATCCTCAGACACACACGTGAAAGAAAAAATTGAGCTTGAGAATCTGGAATTATTGTAAAAATTTATGACTTCTGGATCAGGTACTGCAGTTGCTGTAGAATTTATAAAATGATTGTTAACCTCATCTGCATTAAAGATAGGCGGTAAGGAAATATTGTGATTTAGATTTATATTGAATTCTTTGAGTACATTCCAGATATTCGTTTTGTTGCGATTTATTTTATGCTCTAAATAAGCTCGCTTTTCTAGCCGAATGGACTTTGTCACCAAGTTCCTTATGCATTTATAATAATTCCAATGACTCTTTAATTTTGTTCTTCTGAATCTAGCAAGTGCATCATCTCTATACTTGATCATAATTTTGATTACATCGGTTATCCATGGTGTTGGGGGTTTTCGTACTACTACTTCTTTTAGGGGAGCAAAAGTGTCAAATAGATTTAATATTGCATTATTAAAGTAGAGCAGTTGATTATTAATATCTGCTTCCATGTAAAATCCATGCCATGGCAATGACTTGACAGCTTGGTTAATAAGATATGGACCTGTAGGTTTGAAATCTCGTACAAAAACTACTTTCGGTTCAATAACAGGAAAACTTAGATTTAATTCCACAGTGATTAGACGATGATCAGAGATAACTGTATCAGTGTTAATTACCTGGGAGCAAATCTCATTATTAGATGTGAGGATGATGTCAACAAGCGATTCAGAGGTAGCTGAGATCCTTGTTGGTTCTGTAACTAACTGCGTGAGAGAGAATCCTGAGCACATGTCAAGGAAGATCCTAGAACTGGTATTATCACAATCAAGTAAATTAATATTAATATCACCGAGACAGAGTAAACAATCTACAGTTGTGAAAATATGACTTAAAGAATTTTCAAAAGATTGCAAAAAATCAAAAATACTGCCAGATGGAGGACGGTATACAGCTCCAATTGCAAACCGTTTTTTATTAATTTTAAACTGTAGCCAGCACTGCTCAATATTTGGATTAATAGTGCTTAATTCAGATATGATTTTAAGATCATATTTCAACAGATATGTTTTTACATAAAAACCAACACCACCACCTCTTGTTTCTCTATCGTTTCGTAACAGAGTGTAATTCTCAATTACGAAAGGAGTATCATCCAAATTAGAATTTAACCATGTTTCTGTTATTGCAAGAATTTCAGGCTTGAAATCTATTACTAAATCTTTAAATTCACTTGTATATGTACATAGAGATCTGCAGTTCAAATGGCCAAGTCTAAACATTGAATTAATGTATGGAACTTCTCACAGGAAGTACAAAAACAGCAATAAGACTAAAAAATGTAGTGAAACAGAGAAAAAATAAAAATAATAGTAATAATTATAATAACAAAATTTAAATTTAACATATGAGCAAAGATACTTTGGCGTTTGCTCAAATTCAAATTTCAAATTTGTGTGTGCTATTGTTTACGAACAGAACGAGATGGAACTAATTAACACATGCATTGCAAGAGAATTCATGGTTTAAACCTTACTTAAGTCCAATGTCATTTAGTGGTTTTATAGTTGAAACTTTGAATACGTTATCACTGTTTTTTATATGGATGATTCCGTCTCTCGTCCACGTGTTTTTAAGACCAAATTTGTTTTTCGCCTCGTTTACGACTTCCACCCGCTTTTTAGTGAGATCTTCACTTATGATTATTCTTGTACCTTTTAATTTGTTCTTGGAGGCATAAACTTCGGCACGATCTCTATAGCTGGCAAATTTTACTATCAAAGGACGGCATTTACCCTTGCTGAATTTACCAATCCAATGAGACCTTTCCAAGGCTGTTGGTTGGAGTGGAATACCTAGTTTTTCGGTACATATATTCTGGACAACTTCATCTGTGTTTTCACTGTTCACTTCAAGAATGCCGAAGAAACGCAAACAATTACGTCGACTGTATTGCTCCAGTTTATCAAGCTCAAGGGACATCTTGTCAATGATTTCGTCCTTTTTGGTGATCTCTTTTCGAAGTGACGCAAATTCTTGGGTAAGAGCAGATATTTTGTTGTTAAATACCGCTTCTATTTAAGCTGTCAAAACCGTTGCAAATTTGTTTATGAAGTCTTCGCTCTCCAGATGTTCATTTAGAAGTTGTTTAACAACTGTAGTTTATTCTTGAGATCTTGATATCGGCATTGCAGGGTTTAATTTTATAAAACCACTTAAATAATATAGAATAATATAGAATTTTATAGAGAAATAAGCACACACAGTATGACCCGTCTACTCTCGACCACAGTTCATACCAAACTTTTGGATTAAGTGTTCTCTATGTGCTCCCTATTTTGTGTGCCCCATTGTTTTCATCAGATTCATTCGTTGCATACATTCTTTTTTGAGGTTTGTTTTGTGTGCAGACCATTTTAGTTTTGTGTCGAAAGTTATACCCAGGAATTTAATTGTGTCTACATATTTTATTGAGATATCGTTGATTTTCAGTATAGGGTGTTCATATACTTTTCTCTTTTTGCAGAAGTGTACAGAGTTAGTTTTTTGTATAGAGAACGTAAAACCTGTTTTCTGAGACCAGTTTTCCAGTGTTTGGATCGTTTCTTGCAGTGTTTCTTTGATAGTATTTATGTTTTTTCCCTTGTGGTGTATCACAAGATCGTCGGCAAAACTTCTACATTATTTGCTATTCCTTTGGTAATTTCGTTCATAGCTATTAGAAACAGTGTTACACTTAAAATCTCCCCTTGTGGCACACCGTTTTGTTGTGTTTTTTCTGTTGATAGGCATCCACTTGTTTTTACTCTGAATTTCCTTTTTAAGGAAATTAGATATATAGTGCATAATGTTCCCTTTTAAGTTGTACTGTTTCAGTAATCTTAGGATGTAGTGTCTCCAGGTAGTGTCGTAAGTTTTTGTATGTCAAAAAATATCGCTATAAAGTGCTGTTTGTTTTTAAATGCATATTGGATTCATGTTTCTAGTGTTAATATTTGATCGATTGTGTTTCGTCCTTCTCTCAATCCATATTGTAGGTTTGATTCCAAGTAGGTTTGATTCCAAGTACCAGATGAGGCGTTTGTTTACTAATTTTTTAAATATTTTGCTTAGATAGTTTGAGAGAGATATTGGGCGGTAGTTCCCTGGGCCTGACTTAGATTTATTAGGTTTTAAAAGGGGGATTGTTATAAATTTGCTCCATATACTTAAATATACGTTGTTGATTGTATATGTTTAATAAGTATATTATGTTTAATAAGTATATTAATGTTTCTTCAGGTATATTCGTTATAAGTTCATAAGTTATGCCGTCTGGTCTTGGGCTACTTTTCCCTTTTATGGACTTAAGAGCGTATTCTAATTCGAGGTAAGCGAATGGTTCGTTAATTGGGTTGTTTTCTTCGTCTTCTGTTATCGTCTGTGAAGTTTTCTTCGATCGCTTGTTCCGGTGTGTTTGCTATGTCTTGGTGGTTTGTGATATTTTTTGCTCCTACTTTTAACATTGTTGTGCTTTGGATTGTTTTTCCTCCTTTTTTTTTCTTATTTTATTCCAAACAGTTTATAGTGGGGTATTTAGATTTATAATTTGAACAAATTTTTCCCAACATTCTTTTTTGCTTCGTAATATTGTTCTTCGGAGCACGGCTTGTGTTCTTTTTAGGGCTATAAGATTTTATGTAGATTTATTTTTTTTGTTTGTGTACAGGGCTTTCTTGTTTTCCCTTATTGATATTTTGCATTGTTTGTTCCACCAGGGAACGGTTTTTTTCGGTTGTCGTTTTTCTTTTCTACTAATTGCTAAGTTTGCTGCGTTTGTTATCGTTTCGGTGATAGTGTTTATAACATCATCAACGTTTTCCTTTGGATTTATATTTGTTTGTTTTATTTTCGCAGCTTGTTTGTAAAGGTTCCAATCAGCTTTCTCTATTTTCCATCGTGCGTACACTGGATGTAATTCTGGTGAATTATGGGCGTAAGTTGATATTTTTATAGGTGGATGGTTAGTGTGGAATAGAGTTTCTGTAGTTTCCCATTAGAGATAGACTGCGATTTTGGAGTCACAAATAGACATATCCATAGCAGAGAAGTTGCCGGTGTTACTGCAAAAGTGTGTGGGAGAGCCATAGTTTAATATTATTAAGTCTAAGTTGGTTTGTTGTTTTGGAACCCCATAGTGCGTTGTGCGCATTGTAATCTACTACTATGATATATGGTTTTGGTAGTAATATATAAATTTTTTAATTTCTTGTTCAGGGATATTAATACTTGGCGGGAGATATAAACAGCAAACTGTCATTTTTAATAGTGTAAAGATTTTTATTGCGTTTGCTTCTAGGTTTGTGTTTATATTTATTTCTTCAATGTAATTGTTATTTTTTGATAAGATGGTCACTCCGCCGCTAGCTATATTTTGATTTGTTCTGTCTTTGCGGTATATGTCGTAATTTGAGATTTGGAGATTTTGATTCTGTTTTAGTCTAGTTTCTTGAATGCAGATTAGTTCTGGATTGTGTTCGGCGATCATTATTTGTAGTTCACCTCGGTGGGAGTGAATGCCGTTGCTGTTCCACTGTAATATTATTGTTGGTCAGATTACTGTTGAGATTCTGATAGTAGTGATTCTTGACTTGGATTCTAGTTGGTCTTTTAGTTGTTGTTTCAGCTTTCTCTGTAGTCTTGAGAATCTACTTTTTAATAATCTATTTTCCAGGAACGGATGGAGCAGATTTAGTGACTCTATGAGTTTTGGAGTGTCTGTCGTATAGTCTCGTGATATTTCTATTGGGTCTATTGATCCGCATGCATTTTCTAGGAATTCTTTTAGGTCATTATAAGATCATGCATCTTGGTTGTTTTCCATTTCGTTTTTTAATGGATTTAATGTGGTTTCTAGGTTGGTGTGGGCTATTGGATTGTTAGGTTTCTGTTTTTTTAGTATTGGTTTTTTAAACATTTCTTTGTTATTTGTTTGGCTTCTTTCGTTGTTATCGCTATTAATTTGTTTGCTGCCTGATTGTGAGGCTTTTGGTTCTGATGTGGTTTCTGGTTCGGTTGTATTCGAGCGAGGCCTTTTTTTTTTAAGGATTATTTATTGGTTCTAATACGGTCATTTCAGGTTCGGGAACATTTTTACATCGGTTGCTGCTTTTTGCATATGAAACATGTAATAGTGTCATCTGTTACGAATATTTTGTAGTCTATTAATTTATATTTTACTAGTATACTTTCTGTTATTTTTGAGATCTCGTCTGGTGCAATATATATTTGTCTACGGAAGCTCAGGACATGTTGGTATTCGCTTTCTTGCATACCGGCTTCCAGGTAGTTCATTTGTGAAACTAATTTTATTCCTTGGTCTTTTAGGTGGTTTTCGATGATGTGATGTGGTATTGAGGGACACACATTTGAAAGTATAATCCTTTTTGCCGGAGTGATTAGTCTACGGATGAATATCTTGTGTTGTTCTATTTTAATTGAATCGTGTTTTTGTAAAAGTTCGTCTACATGGCTCTTTGATTTTAAGTATATGCATACACGGTTGTTGGATATACGTGAGGAAAATAAAACATTTTTTTTTGGGCCTACTATGTTTCCGATTCCACTAGTGTAGTCTTTAATTTTAATGCCATCTATTGAGTTTAGTAGTATTGCCTGGTTTTTTTTGGGAAGGTATATTTATTTGTGATATTTGCGAACGTAAGTTTTTGTATTTGATTTTTGTTTTGACTAATTGAGTCGGTAATTTGTTTAATTACTGTGGATGAGTTCATGTTTGGTTCTGTGTGGCGCCCGTGTAGTCAGCGGTGCCTGATTGTATTGTTCTAGTTAATAATATATGCCTCTATTGAGTTAGATGATCATGCAGGGTTTATATTTTGTTTATTTTAGGGGGAATAGGGGTAGGATGGGAGAGGATTTTGTTAAGGTTTGACTTGAACTCTACCTTACCTACGTCCTCCGCTTCTCATTATTTGTTTATCTTGATATTATTTCAAGGTGTTGACACTTTTTGATTTACACTTGTTAACACGTGTTTATCACTTAGTTGTCCACAAACGAAAAACGGAGTGATGTTTAATTTTAATTTTAGGGGTCTTCTGTCACACTTGGTTACTTGGCATATTTCACAATTATTAGTAAATGTTTCTATAGAATGTCTTATATTTGGCTAGTAGTAATTTGCGTTCCTAAACTTCCTGCCTCTAATACATATCATGTAATACCTCACAATTTAGGTTTATAGTAATTTCCAGTAAAAAAATTGCCGATCGGAATGATTTGTGATAAAAACTCTACGTTTCTAAAATACCAGCTATTAAAAAATTTCATTTAGTACCCTTCAAATTAGATTTCTACTAATTTTAAGAAAATTAATTGTCGATCGTAACGATTTTGGATAAATGTGATTCAATAATTCAGGTTTTTTATAATTTGTATAACAACAATTGCCAATCGTAATGATATGTAATAACACTACGTTCTTCAGCTTCTCATTTACTTGATCCTCGGTCTCTAGGAATTAAGAAAAAAATACTATATTTATTTCAATAGATAAGGGTAAAAATTGTAGCTACTAGTAAAGTACTGAACTGAATTAAATTTAAATTTAACTCCAATATAAAGTAAGCTATAAAGAAAAAACCATTTTATCGTTATGGCAGCGGATATATATATGGAAGGTTACTTTTTGCAAGTGATAAAACTTTATTTACCTTTCTTCCAGCAACCAGATCAAAATATAAACTACATCAAATGCCATTTGCATTTGCATGTCGAAAATATGATAAATAATAATTATATTTACAGAAATTGCACTTTTAAATAAACATTTTCATACATAATGTCGTTAAATTGTTTCGCCGAATAATACTCGAGCATTTTATTTTCTTCGGTTTTACAGTTTGACATCTCAACCTTGTCACCTGACAGCAATTTGAAAATAGTTTTCTTGTCAAATTGCTAGGTAACAAGGTTTCGTGTGCAACAGAAATTTATCCGGCAAAATATAAAGAATGTCTCATTTTTCATTGTTGTGCATTTTAGATAAGTGATTAAACAGCACCATGCTGTTTATTCGCGATTAAATTGAAACTAGCTTTTATATGGTAATTTTGAACATTTTGAAGGCATATTTAGCCGGATAATTAGTCGCAGAAGCAAGAAACTTATTTTTTTTACTTTTGGAGGTATTCTATATATTTAATCATGCTGAATTTTTTAATTCAAGCTGTTTTTATTTATTTATTAATTTTTGACATTTATTTGACAAGTAAAAAGAAAAACAAACAATTTGCTTTAGTTACAATATAACAACAACATTTCATAGTGCTTTTTGTTTATGTGTGTACCGATTTATTTATGTGAAACTGTCAAAATCAACGTTCTAATATAAGTTCTTCGGCAAATATTAAAGTTTTTACTATGAATTCGTGAAATAATATTGACATATACCATATACCCCTCGTACTAAAGAATTGAAATGATTAAATTTGATTTGTAGCTCATTTAAAAATGTTGCTTTTAAAAAAGTGTTATCGTACATAATAATTTAAGATAAAATTCCTCGTATTATGTACTCCAACATTTTTTAAGCAATATTTATTGCATAAGCTAGACATGTCAAATTTAATCGATTAAATTCTTAGCACTCGTGATATAACAATTGAATATTTTTGTGTACCTAGAACTTTAATTCCTGTTCCATTTGCTGCCATTCCTAATTTCCAAACACAAGATAATGATATTCCCGACCATGGTACGGGTTCCCGACGAAGAATGAAGTATAGTATTTGAAAAAGAGAGTGTTATAAATTCTACAGGCTCTAAGCGAAAACCAACCCGTGAATCTGAAAATAATCCGTCTAAAAAAAATGTAGATCAAATCATTGAACGAAAAGAGAAGTTTCTGAAGCTTCCAGTACAAGAAGTAGAAGAGAACAAGAGCTTTACGAAATAAAAATCAAATGCGAATTTCAAAACTTAAAATTAATTTAAAAGAAACAAGAAGAAAAAAACATTTTAAATAGAATTCGAAACAGCTTTATTAGAAAAAATAGAAATAGAATAACAAGTATTAAAGAAACAATTGTAATAACTAAATTTTTATATATTTTATTTTATTTTTTCCTAAAAAAGTTAATTAGTTTTGATTGAGTATATTGTGTTCTTCAAACTATATAGCAATACACACATTTCATCACACTGTATTCCAAAGGGGTAGTATCTACCTTTTTTACACCACACAATATTCTACATCACAATAACATCTCATCTACATTCACTTATATTTATATGTAACTTCGTTGCAATTATTTGTATAACAACAATTTCCAATAAAATTAAGCAAATAAAGGACACTCTCTCATTTATAAAATCGGTCTACAATAAATATAAAAATAATAATATAAAAACATTGTTAAACAACTACAGGACATTTTACAAACAAGCTGTCTCCGAAGCTAAAAGCAAAGCTTACTCTACTTATGTTAGTAATTCTAAAAACATCAACAAAGCTAGCTGGGAAATCATCAATACTGTAGTAAATAATAAATCTTGTGCTAAAATCTCTAATAGTCCACAAGTAAATTATTTAAACTATTTTTTTACTAATATTTCTAATGAGCTTGTTGCATCATTACCTGACTGTAACATGGACTCTCTTGAATTCATGAATAAAATAAATTGCAATTATAGTTCATCTATATTTCTTCACCCAGTAAGAGAAACAGAAGTGTTCAATATAGTAATGACCTTATCAAATAGTAAATGTAACGATATATACAAAATAAGCCCATATTGTTTAAAGCGTATTGCAAACCAGATAAGTAACTTAAGTTTTTCATTAGGTATTTTCCCGGAAAAATTAAAAATTAGCAAGGTAGTACCCATATATAAAAAAGGTGACCAATAACAATATTCTAATTACAGGCCGATTTCCATAATCCCATCAATATCAAAAATATATGAAATAGCTTTAAACAATAGGGTAACTTCGTATATGACTAGCAATAACATTATATCTTGTAAACAATTTGGTTTTAGGAAAGGTGTGAGCACTGCCGATGCAATTAGTGACACCATTCTCTTTATTGCTGAAAACTTCAATAAGTCAAATTTAGTAAAAGCTATCTTAATTGATCTTTACAAAGCCTTCGATTGCGTGGATCATTGCATATTACTGTCCAAACTTAACTTCTATGGAATAAGAGGTGATTGCTTAAACCTTTTTAAATCATACCTTAGTAGTCGTTTTCAGTCAGTGGTATCTAATGATTCACAATCGGAAGTATTGCCAGTTATTAATGGTTTACCGCTGGGCTCGCACCTTGGCCCTAAATTGTTCACCATTTACATCAATGATTTAATTATGACATGTAATTTTGTTAATTCATGTTTATATGCAGACGACACTACTTTCTTCTTCTCTGGTGATAATATTGAAGATATGCAAAATCTATCACAGATTGCGATTATCACCTCCAAAGAATGGTTTGCAGCTAATAAATTAACAATTAATTTCGAAGAAAATCAAGAAATTCTGTTCACCAAAAATAATGCTCTGATTCTCATAAAATAGAATTTGTTTGTAATAAATTATCAAAAGCTATTTTCATGTTTTAGGCAATTAGCTAAATGTGTTAATCTATCTTCACTAAAAACGGCTTACTATGCACTTTTCCATTCACATATTGTTTACGGCATACTTTTTTGGGGCCATCATAAGAAAAGCAATAATGTTTTCATATTGCAAAAAAAGCTATACAAATCATATAAAAGTCCCCCTTTAATTGTCATTGTAAACGATTATATATTAATTATGGAGTCTTAACATTTTGGGGATAATTTATTTTAGAAAATGTATGCTACGTTAAAAGAAAATTTGTTAAATTCAAGCAGAATGTTGATATACGCTCTCTAAATACTAGAAATAAAAATGATTTGGTATTGCCACTTGTCAAAACAAATAAAAGTCAAAACAATTTGCACTGTTTACCTCTTAAACTTTTCAACAAACTACCGGTAGAAATAAAATCTGTGCCATTTATAAAATTTAAGTTAGCCGTTAAAAAATACCTCCTCAGTAAAGCTTTTTATAAATATGAAGACTTTTAAAAATTCTATTTAATTCTAGTACAAATTTTTTTGTAACATATTTATTGTTTTGTTACATATTTATATTATATGAACTTTTGACTGTGGCCTTGTTTCCTATGTACTGTTTTGGCTAAATAAATAATAATAATAATATTAATAATTTATTTATATAAATAGCAAATTCAAATAACCTTTAAGAATTTAAAGAGTAACAATTACAAATTAAAATCATATGAGGCCGTTGGCTAAGTGCATTTGAGTTGATGTATGTATGTACAAAAGATGGTTGTAGCTCGAATTCTATGAGAACAAAAGGTAACAATTTCCAGAAATAGTTTTTTGATTATAACAGAAATTATTTGATTACAATGATGAAAATATTTGATTGCAATAAATTAAAATATTTGTTTACAATAATAAAAATATTTGGTTACAATAAATGGGAATATTTGAATACAATAAATGGAAATATTTGATTACAACAATAAAAAACATTTGACTACAATAAATGAAATTATTTAAAACATTAAAAGTATTTTTTTTACACTAGAAATTATTATTCTAATCTCCATAGCAATATTCTAAAACTGATCCTGTTCAAAATCTGTCCGTACAAATTATTGCCGAAAAATATTTTCTCTCATAGTCTTCCTTATGAATAAGATAATTTTCGTCAACTGTGTTGATATATGTACTGTAATCTTCCTCTTCATGTATTTTTCTTATATTATATAATACCGCTAATGCTATATTGCTTCATTAGTATTTATTAATTTTGTGCGTAATTCTATAGTTGATGTCTTGTAAATAAACAAAATTTCATTTTATCATTGATGCTTGATTTTTTCGTATATGTTTTTCTCTGAAAAATATAAAATTAAAATATACCTTCCTACCATGAATTATATTTAATTTCACTATTTATAAATGAAGAACCAACTTATTTAATGAGTCCCTGGCAATTTTAAAATGATACCTATCACTCGATGATTGAGGGCTTACACCCACACAATATGCCGTGAAATGTCAATTTTTTTTACAGATTCAGTAATACACTACGTTTTTGCTTTGATAGCCCTATTACATCCAGTTTCATTGGAAAATATATATTGTACAGTTAAATTATACACACTTACCATAAATTCTAATTAATTTTAATTTTGTATAAGTCACAAACAACATGTTTAATCAATACACGGTACTTCAATCTGTTCAAGGATTTTGAATTAAAAAGTTGTATGTTTTCATTTTGATCCCTCGCAATTCATCCAATATAATTTGTTTTATAAGTATTTATTAATTTCGTCTTAAATTCTATAGTATTTTCAAATTTAATTTGTTCTTTGTCCTTATAACCAAATTTCTATTTGACATTTATACTGAAGCTCGTAATTTATTTCCTACAAAATAATAAGGAGAATTGATATTCTGCAATTAAATTATACACACTTACTATGAATTTAATTTAATTTCAATGTGTTTGTAAGTGAAAATCAACTTTTCTAAATATGATCTGGTACAATTTTTGAAACATTTTCAATACATCTAAATTGGCGAACTAAGCTCGTCACTCTATAATACATGTTTAGATTCATTTCTTAGAATGAAATACTTACATTACAAAAGTACGTTACCCAGTCAATTTTTCGTTAAATAATGACGTTTACAAATCAATTTTAAATAATTGCAAATGTCAAAATATGTAAATAATTTAACATGGTCTAAACACAAATAAATTTACCAAATCAAAAATTCAAAGATAAAGGGAATTGACAGTTCACTTTGAAATTTTAAAAATAAATTACTTTATTTGTGGACAAGTTAGATAAATACGTTAAATTTATTTGTGTTTTGAATAAATGAGCGTACATGTTTAATTTTGTAAAATTTAAAAAAAAAGCTACACGGAACACTAGATGTACCTAATTTATTTAATATCTAGCACATTATATGTAATTAAAATGTGAAATGATGAAACGGCCCTATTCCCAATCAAACTCTAAATACCTGTAAAGGTTTCTCTCAAATCGATCAAACCGTGTAGGCTCTAGAGCTGCGCACAAATGGTTGCTAGACAGGCTAAAATTTAAGCTGAAGATTATATTGGATGTCCGACCCTAGACTCCGCGTCGCTGAAGAATATAGCAACCGAAAATGTAAAAAAATAAATTGAATAGTCTTAAATAACTTCCAATTATTACCTTTAATTCAACACCAAACACGGTAGGATTTACATAACATTTATAAAAAAAAAAATTGACAATCGTACAAAGAACTTTTTAACACTTAGTTCAAATCTCTTCCAAGAGACCTTTGAATTGACACCAAACACGGTAGGATTTAACTAACATTTATAAAAAACAATTAACGATCGTCCAAAATAAATTTTTGACACTTGAGTTAAATCTCATGATTGAGACCTTGAATTCTATTCCAAACACGATAGGATTTAAATAATATTTACGAAAAAAATGACAACCTTCCAAAATAATTTTTTCACTGTTTTAGTTTATATCTGATGAGTTAAACCTTTAATTTAATACCAAACACTGTGGTATCTAATTAGCACTTAAAACGATCTATTTTTATTAGATAAGTAACTAACTTATTTAAATTTTACCGCCTAAAATACTTAGAATTATCGAGGATTTCGAGCAGAGACATCTGTTGTATTTTTTGAGAAGAAAAGAAACCTTATATGAAGTGAAAAATAATATTAAATTTTTTTGTGTTAGATAAGAAATTAATTCATTTGAATTTTACAGCCAAAAATCCTCGATAGGTTGACGAACAAAGACATGTGTCATATTTATTTTGAGTTTGAAAAAAAAAATTTACATACAAAAATTACAAAATAGTAATCTTGTTTGCTTAATTATTCTAAACGCAAATAACTTACCAAACGTGTCTAACTAGACTACAATTAAAGTAGTTTGTATTTAAAATTTCAGACTTAAATGTCAAAAATAACAAGTTGCACAGAAATTTGTAAAAAGTGACAGCTGCAATATAAAATTTTTAACTTGACTTTAAAAATACGTCATATATCTGTCAAAATTATTCTATTTATACAATAATTAATTTACGATTGCCAACACTGTGTTGCTCACAATCGTTGTATAATTGATTACTTTAGGGACGATTTCTGAGCTTTTAATGACGATTTTTAAGCACTTTAGTGCCGATTTCAAATAAATGTAATTTATATTTAAAATTTGAAACATATCTGTCAAAAATGACAAATTGAACACAAATTTTTGAAAAGTTACAACTAGAATCAACAAACTCCACTTTTATTGCAACGCTGATTCAACAAAGGCTACACAGTCGCACACTGGTTCCAAAAAACTCCGTCTTATTTATTTAATATCTCGCACATCATGTATAGAAAAAATCTGAAACATACAAAAATCACTGTTCTAGAAAAATCTTTAAATCCCTAAATAAGTTTCACAACAATCTAACGCGCCGTTTAAGCTGTAGCATGTAATAACTGGTTGCTAGATTGACTAAACTATAGAGAAATAATCAAGCAGATAAGTATATAGGTTGGTAATTTTGGTTTAATTTTATATAGTAAACCGGGGTGTCAGACTTTGTTGAAAGCCTGGCTGACATCCAGAAATGCGGTCGAACCGAACTTCTTTTCTTCTATTGCTCTATCTACCTCTTTAATAACTCTATGTACTTGCTCCAAAGTCGAATGTTGGTTTCTAAAGCCAAATTAGTGTTCGAGGATAAAGTTTAATCTTCTATTTCAATTATAATATTTTAAGAATTAGTTTTTCGAGTACCTTAGAGACGCATGGGAGTAGGGAGATTTCTCTATATGCAGTAGGTTCATGTTCTGGTGTACCTGGTTTTAGTATTAGAATTATATGAGAGAGTTTCCACATTAACGGGGAGTATTGAATTCTTATTATTGCACTATGTGTTTTATTGTGGTGTAGAATAACTTAAAAAAAATAGTTTAAAAAGTTTTTTATTTAAACTAAAAGAAATATTATCAATAACAAATAATGAATAATTATTATAATAAAGCGTAAAAATTAGTTAACACTATATTTAAAGACTAAAATAACGAATACAAAAACTTGTACTCTAACACTTGTCGTTGCCGCGTCCGTTACACTGCCCCCTCATTAGGTCTGTTTCGTCCCGAAAACTTCCTGCTGCTTTTTCTGCATCTGCAGTTTGTCCTCTTCTAGAGACAATGTGTCCATGACAATGAACTTCTTTACGAAACAGGTAACCTTTCTTGGGATTTAGCTTCAGGTAGGCGCTTCTTAACATCTTGAAAACTTTTTCTAAATTCTTCACTTGATCTCCAAATGTTTTGTCGACCACAATTATGTCATTAAGATATACCACTTTTCAAGTCTAAAGTTGAAAAGATTTTCGATCCAGCAAGTGTGCCCAGCGTGTCGTCAATTCGGGGGTCTAGTAATCGATGTGACTGTTGAACAATAGCTCAGAACTGTACTTTTCTTCAGTACTGCTGGGTAATGGTTGATGTTCATCAGTCGCACTGGTATTCTGGTGTTTGTTAGAATAACTCTTTTCGCAACCAACACACCTCGTCTTGTCTCTGTCACTCCATTCTGGTTCTAAAACTGCCATCTGCTCATTGCACGTATGCTCTTCTGTTCCTCCTTCTACGAGCACTTCACTGCGAACAAGAAGAATCGCGCCTTATGTTGAAGAATAATTTCGTCATTGCCGATTTTCAGTATTCCGACTTGCAAGCCGTGTTTCTTCAGAATGTCTCGCAGTCGGTCTACAAATTTTTCGACGGCCAGACACTCGCTAATATCGTCTCCACCTTCCGGGTACATACGAAATTCGTACCATATGTACAATATCGGCTTCAAAATCTTGTAGGGACTCGTTCACTTTCTGGAACAGGTTTCTAAGTTGAGAGCGGTACACCTGTTCTCATGTTTAGACAGGAAATCAACTGCGTGTAGCTAAGTCTATCTTTCATAGATATTTCTTGTAATACACTTAAAGCGTCACCACGTATTGATGTGCTTAACATGGACGCTTTAACACTTGAAGTCCAGCCATGAACCATGGATAGTGCCTCGAAAAGAGTCAAATATTCTTCCCATGATGATATTCCGTGGTAAGTTGGTATATCATGACGGCCAGGGACTATTGTCACTGTCGGTTCTTGCAGCTGGATTGTTGTATCTAGTGATGGTTGAATAACGGCTGGTAAACTGTCAGTCTTGTTTTCAAAAGTTTGCAGCTTCTTTTCCAGTTCTTGTATTTTGTCGTCCACGCTGTTGGACAACCCTTCAAGATCTTCTTTTAATTTTCTCTCGAGGCTTCTAGAATTTTCTTTTCTGTTTCAAGTCCTTCTGTCAGATTTTCTAGGTTGCTAGAAATTTCTTGAATTTTCGTGTCAGATTTCTAGAATGTTCGAGTAATTCATTTTTTATACTTCTAGAACTTTCTTCCAATTTGCTTTCTATAGTTCTTGAACTTTCCTCTAATTTCGTCTGAAGATTTCTAGAATGTTCGGGAAATTCTTGTTTCAGACTTGTCAAATTTTCTTCCAGTTTTCTCGAATTTTCTTCTAATTTTTGTATTAGTTGCTTCATATCGTTTTGAACTTGGAAAATATGAGTATTTGGGTCTCTACTTTTTCAGCCGAATCTTCATCTCTCTCTTCAAGCTCTTGTCTTAGTTCATCCACTTTCAAGTCTATTAACTTTTTCGTCGCTATGATCCTCTACGCTTTAATTAAATACTTATTTATTTAAATAGTCCCAATATTAATTTTTATAACGCGATTATTTATTTTTAACTGTATTCCACACAAATTGTAATGTTTATGGGTTTAAAACGTTTTTTATTTAAACTAAAAGAAATGTTATTATTATAAGCGTAAAAGTTAATTAACACTATATTTAAAAACTAAAATAACGAACACAAAAACTTGTATATCGAAACTTTAATAGATTTTGATATAGTATGCAGATATTCCACTAGTGACAAAAAAATCTAAGGCATCGGGAATTTTTGCTGGATCGGTTGACCAGTATGTAGGTTTGCCTGTACTTGCATGTTTGTATCCCTTATTAAGCATTGCGGCCTGATGTTGACTGCCTTTAGGATATATTAACCTTTATCCCCATCTGGGATGCTTGGCGTTGTAATCTTCTGCAGAAGGAACATATTTATTAGGATATCAAAAGCTTCTTCAAATTCTCTAGCAAGGAACATATTTCCTAGGATTTCAAAAGCTTCTTCAAATTCTCTTTGTTTAATTGAGTGTTTTGGTTCTTTTCGATATTTTCTATTTCGTAGAGCTGTATTTTTTCGCTGATGATGACAGCTGTACCACCATGAACTGTTCATTTTGAAGCAATTTCTTTCTATGAAATATGTTTCCGAGATTATTAAAATATCAATGTTGTGCTCATTTAGGTAAATTTCAACTTCTTGTTTGTGTTACTTTAGACCGTTAGCGTTCCATAATGCGTTTCGAAATTGCTAGTCATTATTATTTTATTTATTAGCGTGGTGAGCAAATTTAGGACCATCGCGTTTTGAATCATCATTTGCTGTATTAATAATTCGAACTTATTTTGAAGGTTTTCTACAATGGTATTGTCGGTGTTTCGATTATTGGAGTTCGTTTTCTCGTTTCTTGTGACCTGAGAATATTGTGTATGAGTATGGTTGGTTTGGCTGAGAAATTCATTATTGTTAACTTTGAATTGCAGATTTTCTGTAGATTTTGATAAACTGAGCAGCCTTCATAGTTGACGGGATGAGCTCCACCCCAAAGTACTCATTTAGTGCAATATGACTTCCTATGTTCGTATTCTTGACACCTCATGCATTGAGGTAATACCTTTCTTTTATGCAATACTTCCACAGTTATTTTTGAACCTGAGAGGTGCTGTATTTCACATATTTCTTAATTGTTTTCGTTTGTTTCCTGGTCTACAGAAAACATTGGTAGTGGTTGTTTTGTTTTCCAGCTACGTGTATTAATAATATTACGTATTAGGAATCCTTTGTTTTCCAATTCTTCTTGTAAATCATCAGGTACTATTGAGTGATAAGGTTCTTAATAACGACTCTGTAGGCTCGTTCCTATCTGGGTTGGTAAGTATAGAATGCAATGTTATTATTCTTTAGTAGTTCAGCCAAAAAACTTATAAAACTGCCCCCTGGAACTCTACCAGAGGGCAATGGAAAAGTAAAAAGAAAACAAAAGAAAATGAAAAACAAAAATAAGTATATCAAGATCAGCACTTGGAATATAAGAACAATGCTAGAACCAGGAAAAATGTTTGAGATAAATACAGAATTACAAAAGTATGAAATACAAATCGCAGCAATTCAAGAAACAAGATGGAAGGGAAACGGACAAATAAACCAAAAGAACTTCACGTTGCTATATATATATCCTGGAACGAAATCAAATTGCTAGCCAAAAACAGAACTAGATGGAAAGTATTCGTAGAAGCCCTTTGCTCCTCCTAGGATGCTACAGGAACATATATATATATATATATATATATATATATATATATATATATATATATATACATATATATATCGTTCCAGGATTTTCCGTTTTCTCTAGCTTCTTTTAAGACAGTTCGTCTCCATGTGTTCTGCGGTCTACCCGGTTTCCGTTTCCCTTGGGGGTTCCAATCAAGGACCATTTTGGAGATATTGTCGTGATCCCTTCTCATAGCGTGGCCTATCCACTTCCATTTTCTTTTCTTAATATCTCGGTAAACTTGCTCTTGGTTGGTCATTTTCCATAGGTCTTCGTTTCTTATAACTTGTGGCCAGAATATTCTGCAGATTTTTCGAAGACATTTATTAACAAACACTTGGAGTTTGTTAATTAGCGGGGTAGTAATTTTCCAAGTCTCGCAGCCATAGAGTAGTACAGATTTTACGTTACTATTGAATAATCGTATCTTTGTACTCCTAGTGATGTGATTAGATGACCAGACTTTGTGCAAAGTCCCGAAGGCCTGTCGAGCTTTAGTAATTCGTGCTTGTATGGCTTGCTCAGTTCCTCCAGTTTTGGAGACCACCGAACCCAAGTAGGTGAAGTGTACGACATCTTCTATTTCGGTGTTGTTTGAAAATATAATACAGTTCAAACCAATAAGTGAAAGGCTAGCTTACTTACGAATTAAAGCATCACCACGTAACTTGTCACTACTGAATGTTTATGCACCGACTGAAAACGCGAGCAATGAAGAGAAAGAGAGATTCTATGAGATTATGGAAAAAGAAATAGTAAATATAGCGAAAGAAGATATAGTAATCGTACTAGGAGATCTAAATGCACAAATCGGAAGAGAAGAGTACATAAAGGACGTGGCAGGAAAGCATACAATACATAATAAAACAAATAACAATTAGCAAGGATTATGTAACCTAGCTGTCAAACATGATATGATAATAAGCAGCACAAAATATGAACACCCTCGGCAACAAAAGATAACGTGGACTACTGCAGATCAAAGGAAAACGTCACACATTGATCACATACTAATAACAAGAAGATGGCAAACAACGATGAGGGATGTAAGAACATATAGAGGGGCGTGTGCTGACTCCGACTACTACATGGTTACCGCGATTACTAAACAGAAAGTTAAAAGAAAAATTACAACAAAAAATTTGCAAGTAAAATGGAACAGGGAAAAGTTAAACAGAGAAGAAGAAAGGAAAGAGTATGAAATGGCAGTAGAAGAAAACATAAGGAAAAACATGGAACATGGTAGCCCAAATGTAGAGGCAAAATGGGATAAAATAAAAACGTGCATAGAAACTGCAGCAGAAGAAAAGCTGGGTAAGCAAGAAAAGATAAAGCAAAAAGAATGGTTCAACGAAGAATGCAAACAAATAATAGAAAAAAAAAGAAGCCTAGATTAAAATGGTTACAAACAAACAATGAAAAAAATAAGGAAGAATTCGAAAATATCAGAAATGAATGCAACAAATAAGTAAGAAGAAATAAAAGAAGTTGGGTGGAAGATATGATAACCGACATGGAAATGGAAAGTAAAAATATGAACACGAAAAGATTCTATCAAAAAGTTAAAAATTAGAAGTTCAGCAATAAAATAAGCATAAATAATATGAAAGATAAAGCAGGGAAAATAACTGAAAACGAACAAAAATATAAAAAAGTATGGGAAGAACACTTCAGGGAACTTCTAAATGAGACAATAACAGTAACAATGGCAGAGAGGGAAGATCAGGAAAGTGACAAGGAAGAAGAAAATGAAGAAATAGTGGGCGAATCCACAAAAGATAAAGTCAAATATGCTATCAAAAACTGTAAAAACGGAAAACAACCTGGGAAAGATGGAATAATTATAGAATTAATAAAGCATGGAGGCGAGGCGTTAATTGAACAAATGCATGAATTAATAAAAAAAATCTGGAAAGAGGAAAAGATGCCCAAAGAATGGGAGGAAGGGCAAATTGTAACAATACATAAAAAAGGTGATCCCACAGAATGTATAAACTACAGAGGTATAACACTGCTCAACACATCGTACAATATATTATCCGCTATAATTCAAAAAAGACTAGCAAGAGCAGCAAAGAACAAAATCGATCAATACCAATGTGGTTTCCGACAAGGTAAATCAACAATAGATGCAATCCACACCCTTAAACAAATAATAGAAAAAGCGCATAGCTCGAAAATAATTATACAAATGTTATTTATAGATTTCAAACAAGAATTTGACTCGATAAAAAGAGATAAATTATTGATAGCCCTAGAAGAACTAAAGATAGAATCCAAAATAAGAAAACTCGTGAAAATGACAATGAATAACTCCAGAATTAGCATAAAGACAAAAGAAGGGGAGACCGGTGAAATAAAAATAAATAAAGGTGTAAAACAAGGAGATGCTTTGTCAGCCACCCTATTCAACCTGGCGCTAGAAAAAGTGACAAAAAAAAAACAAAAACTCAATAAGAACAAATGGGTATCAATTAATAGCATACGCGGATGATATTGTCATAGTAGCAAAGAACAGGAACCTAATGAAAAAGATGCTGGAAGAAATAGTCAAAGAAGGAAAAGAGATGGGGCTGGAAATAAATAAAGATAAAAGAAAATGTATGAGACTAGGTAAACAGAGGCAAGAAAACAAGATAAAAATAGGGGAGCATGAATTTGAAGAAGTGGAACAATTTAAATATCTTGGTGCAACAATAACAAATACAGGAGAAAGAAATGCGGAAATAAAGGAAAAAATATTCACAACAAATAAGGCTTATTACATGAACAAAAAGTTATTGAAAAGTAAAATATTATCAAAAATAACAAAAATGAAAATATATAAAACCCTGATAAGACCTATACTATGGTACGACGCTGAGACCCTAACTATGACAAAAAAGAAGAGGAGCAGCTGAGAATAACGGAAAGAAAAATATTAAGAGCAATATTAGGAACCATCAAAAATAATGATGATGAGCATAGGAGAAGAATGAATAGTGATATATTAAATGAATTGGGAGGTGAAGACATAATAAAGAAGATTAAACAACAAAGGGTGAAATGGCTTGGGCACATATGGAGAGCAGGGCAGAAACAACAATATATTCAATACTAGAGTGGGATCCGGGATGAGGGAGAAGAGGAAGGCCAGATCTACTTGGTTCCAAGGAGTAAAACAGGACCTACACAACGCAAAAATCGTCAACTGGAAGGAAAAAACACTAGATAGGAAATTATGGAAAAAAATTAGTGAGAAAATTTAAAGATGTAAGAGGGACTGATCCTCCCTAAAATAAGGGATCTAGAGAGCTTGAATGAGCGGCGCTATCCCAGCCGGGATGTTTTTAGCCATCATATATATAGTAGTTCAGCTAGTTTCCTATATGCTGTTGGGGTTGCAATATTAACTTTTACGACATTATTGGATAATGTTTTAAAAATGAAGTCTCTTTCTGTAACTGTTTTTAGGCTTGGATCATTGCTGGATAATTTTCTACATCTTGTACGTATATCGGAAGAGGTTCAAACTAACCTTTAGATTTTTATTTTTATTTTCTGTTCCTTGGTTAGTTAACTCTGGGTCTTAACCCATGTCTGAGTCTGAGTCGTTACTAAGAATGTAGTATTTGTTAGAAGTTTGTATTTCATTAATTTGATTATCATAATTCAGTTTATTTGTTGTGTATTCAAATATTGTTTTTTTCCGTTCTTCCTCTTTTCCTTGTGGCATTTTGTCAGGTAAAATTGGTTTACTTGATGAGTTAATTTGTGGGGCCGCTCCCGGAGTAGTATTAGTAATAAACTGTACGGGGGTACCTGGTATATAATATGGATTATTCATGCCTGGTTTTTGGGTGTAACCATCTTTAGGAGACTAAGATCTTTGGGCTGTAGTAGCTGATAGGGTATTACTATTCAGTGAAAGCTAAAATTAGGTTGGTGTAATAATTGGTGAAGTGAAGATGGTCGTTTTACTTGATGTTGTTATAGAAACACATGTTACAGCTGCTGGGGTTGGAAGGTTGGGTGAACCACAACTTTTCTCTGACATTTTAAATTGTATTTATATAAAAAAATGTTTTTTATGTGGTTTTACAGTGTTAGTTGTTTAATAATTATTATGTAGCCAATTGGTTGGTAGTATGTATTCGTACTTCACAGCACTGGTGTTCGTAACACGTCCGCTCAACTCGACTGCTTGCACAATAACATAAAAATAATTAAATGAGAACAGAAATTATATCAAATACACTAACAATTAACACAAACTTATTTACACTTTTTTAGTATAAACATTACTATCGATTGAATAACTTTTTAATATTAAAATTTAAAAACCACGCAAAAAATATGCCAAAATCAAGAAAACTCTCGAAACACAACAGCTCAGTTCAGAATTAAAACTATTATAAGTATTTAAATACCGAAGCACTCTTTTGTATTATCAGTAACAGGTATTTTTAACAAAAGTCATACGGAAAATTATAAAATAATACTTTTGAATAACTGCGTCGCAACTACTATGCAAACTTCTCAGGATAACGTCAAATAATTAAAACTCTTATTTGATAAAAGTAAATGCCCTGAAAATATTGGTAAAAAATAGGTTAACGAAGTCCAAGAAATAATCAAATATAATAAATTACCAAGGATGAAATGGATTAAAACGAATAAACACGAGGACTGGGAAGAGTATGAAAAACTATGGAACAAGTGTAACATAAAAGGAAATTAAAGAGAAATAGGATAGAAAATATAATGACAGATATTGAAAAATAAAGATTAAACAAAAACATAAAAAGGAGTAGCTGCGCACAATAGAGTACACATATCCAGATCATATGCTATAAAAGAAATTTATTATTATTATTATTATATCAGGAAACATAACAGAAACTGATCAACAGTATCAGTAAGTATTTCAAGGAACTATTAACAGAACAAGAACCAACCCTAGAAAGACAAACTCACGATGAAATAGAAACATACAATATCAGAACCAACATGTTGAGAAGTAGAAGAAACAATAACAAGCAGTCGCAATAGAAGAAGACCTGGAAAGGACCGAATTAATATGGAACTTATAAAACAAGGAGAGGAAACCCTAACAAAATACCTGCACGAGATAATATTGAAAATATGGACGGAAAAAGCTAGACAGATTGTGATAATCCTCAAGAAAGGGGATCAACAACAGTGCAAAATCTACAGACAAATTACGTTACTGACTACAGCTTATAAAATAATGACAAGAGTAATGCAGGAAACACAAAAATAGGAGAATCTCTTTAGTAACGGATAGTCAAGCTGCACTAAAGACACTAGGATCGTGTGAGGCGGGATCAGGACTAGTACTAGACTGCTCTCATAGACTAAATGCACTTGAGGCAAGGAACAAAGTGAAACTAATATGGGTACCCGGGCGTTCGGAAGTCGAAGGAAACCGGAAAGCCGATCTTCTGGCAAAAGAAGCAACAAAACTACCTTTCATAGGACCAGAACCAGCTTGCGGAATTTCATTTGAAATAACGAATCAGGAAATTCAAACTTTGCTTTGCCAATGGCACAAAACTTACTGGAAGGAGTCACCAGGCCAGAGACAAGCAAAGGTAATACTGGATGAGCCATCTAAGAAAAGGACGAAAAGCTTACTGGAAATGAGTACGCAAAACCTAAAACTATTAACAGGACTCGTAACGGGACACTACGGACTAAATAAGCACCTGCAAACATTGGGCCTAAAATAAGAACCTCTATGCAGAAGCTGTGGAAAAAAGGAGGAAACGCCACTTCATCTCTGCGAAGCTCTCGTGGACGGTAGACATAGGCTCCTAGGAGCAAAGAAATTGAGCTCAGGGTCTTTCAAAGGAGTGAACTTGAAGAAGATCCTGGACTTCGTTAAAGAGACGGGACTCCTCTCGGAGGAGTAAAAATCGGAGGGTACATTAGGCATAAAGGCCGCAGTACAAGGACACCAAAACCACCTCGAGCATAATAATAATAAAATTCAACGAAAACTGGCAGAGATAACAAGAAACAACATCGGTCAATACTGTAACAGGTACCTCGCACTTGGTACCAAGAAGTAACTGACCTACGAAAGAGTTTTACCTGATTAAATGAATAAGCAAGGGTAGCGTAAATGCTGGCCACCACGGAATATTTTAACTCGATTCCGAAGGGTATTTAGAAAAAGACTTCTGATCAAATGTCGGGATATATGCGCGCAGGCGGAATCAAACACGTATTCAACAATAACAAAATTATATAATATTTAATAACAAACAAGCAAAATAAATTATATAAATCAAATACTTTTACGAGCTGAATAATTCGACGCTATATAATCCAAAGTATCGCTTACTCACTAACTTTTACAATAACTTTCAAGATCGAAACTGATATAACATTTGCTATTAACAATACTCATACATAAAACTCAAATCTACTTACATGAACTCACAAGATAAACCACAAAAACTATGTATACAATCGACAATCGAGAGGAGCCCTTAAAACTGTGTATAAATTCTTTCAACATTTCACAAGAAAAGCCAAAATGCAAGTGGATGCTCACTGCCCAAGGTTCACAATTTATAACTGAAGGGATGGGATAGTGGCACTCAAAGTAACTTTAACTGGGCACTACTCTCTCATAAAACTCTGGTTAAATATTTCCTACAACATATTGACATCCGCTGATTAGGCCGGAACTGAACTGAAATAATAAATACGTGGAATTTTCCACGAACAACTAACAATGTACCATTTACTTAGTTTGAAATCTCTAAATATCGTTTGCAATCTTTAATCGTAATAAACGCAAATACCGTTTATTAGAGTACCAATGCGGTTTTATAAAAGGAAAATCAACAAATAACAGAAATATCTATAGAATAGAACATAAGCACAGAAATATTATTCGTGGGCTTCAGACAAGCTTTCGACTCTAACAAAAGAGGAAAATTAATGGAAATATTAAATGTATTTCAAATACCATGAAAAAAATAAGAAATTAATAGCGATGACAAGGAAAAGAATAACAGTAAGTATCAAACATAAAAAGGGAAAACAGAAGAGTTTATAATTAACACGGGCATGCGAGAAGGAGATTCATTATCCGCAACACTGTTCAAATTATGCATGGAATATATTCTGAGAAGAGAAACTTTGGAGGAAATAGTGAAGCAAGGAGCCAAGATAGGGCTAGAATATTCATTGTATGCATTCAATTTCAGAAACACTGCACCTTCAAGAAAATAAACCAGCAAACCAGCATAGAAATATGATTAACAAAAATGTTGACTGCATCGAATTAAATTATATTATTAAAGTCTTGCAGTATGAGAATGTTCGAGGTTCATTTTATAGAGAAATAGAATGAATCTTTACCTGAATGCAAGCTTAATTTTTATTGCAGCATAAATGATATTTGAGAGTAATTTAAGGTAAATACCTTAAATATGCGAAAGAAATTTATGGAAAATATAAATTATGTCGTCTGAGAACTACATGGAGGAATGAAGGAGTAAAAGAAGCAATTGAGGAGAAACTTAATGTTTTTGAATATGAAGGATGTACCATAAAATTTTCGTGAAGAATGCCTGGTGGAATGTAAATGTGTTAAGAAAGTCGCGAAAGAAAGCAAGGCAAATTTTGATAAATTTATGAGAGCAAGTTTAACGAATGATTTTAGTATAACTAAGGAAATATTTTGGCTGAGTGCAAAAAGATTGAGAGATTTAAGCCTAGTGAAAGCATTTAAAAGAACACTCGATAAGCATAGCTTACATAAAATATGTTACGACAACGTCACAAGACTAGTAAGCTACGCATGCGCTAAAGGACTAAGAATTGGAGGAACGCCATCCATAAAGGTATATGAATTTCGCTGAATGGCGAAACAACGAACCAAATCGATCATATTGTAATAAACTTTTGATTTGCAATAAGCCTAAGCATGAGAGTAGCAGATTGTTCATCGGACCACATATTAGTAAAAGCTAAACTCAGAGAAAGAAATTCAAGGAGCTATGAAAAGAAAGAAGAGCGCAGATATAAATGAGATGTAGAACAACTAGAAAAAGCAGAACAACTTACTAAATATCGAGACGAACTAAGTAGAAACCTAGAGAATCCAACTAGAATAGATAACATTGACGTAGACACTGAATGAAATAGTATTAAAGAAGCAATAAATGATGCAGCCCGAACAACAATAGCTGAACCTAAGAAAGAAACCGAAATACATGGTTTGATGAAGAATTTAGAGAGGTACTAATAAAATGGCGACAGGCTAGATTAGAAGCTATACAAACAAAAACGCGTAGTAAAAATATTAAATATAAAGAAAATGGAAATAAAACAAGTACAGAAAAAGCTACTACAAATTCAAGAAAACTACAATAAGAAAGACATCCGGAGTATGTATAAATCTGTAAAGGAAATCCAAAGAGGGCGCCAACCTCGGGTTTAACTTATGTTAGAATAAAAAGAGCAAGCTTCTTTGTGACAAAAGAAAAATTTCAGAAAGATGGGCTTAACATTTTAAAGAGTTTTAAAGAGAATTTAAATTAGAACAAGGACAAGGAAACCAACAATAGCTAGAAGAACCAACATTACAGGAAGTAGATGAAGCTATCAAAAGTTTGAAATCAAATCATAAATCATAAATTGGTTACTAATATTTGGAGACAAGAAAAAATCTCAGAAGAATTGAAAAAGGAGACAAACTACAGTGCAGCAACTATAGAGGCATATGCCTCCTAAATATTTCCTACAAAATACTATCTTGTAACTCATCAGTTAATAGAGATTCGATTTGGAGTCCACTCGAGTCGACCGTCTACGACAGTAGTATTATAAACGAACGAATTACCTATAGCAGATAGTGTAATCGGAGAGTACCAAGCTGGATTTCGTAGTGGACTCTAAACAGTTGACCATATTCTTAGTATACGCCAATTGCTAAAAAAATGCTGGGAACACAATATAAATATATACCAAATATATATATATATATATATATATAGACTACCAAAACGCATGTGACACAGTGTACGACATACATCAATATGGCTAACTTTACAGAAATTTAATATAGGTACCTATAAAACTGATATAATTATGTAATAAACGGTGTTTGCGTTTTCAAACTAAGTAAATTTTTCATTATAGGTTGTTCGTGGAAAATTCCACTCCTTTAGTATTTCAGTTCAGTTGCCGCCTAATCAGCGGATGTCAATATGTTGTAGGAAATATTTAACCAGAGTCTTATGCGAGGGTAGTACCCAGTTAGAGTTATTTGAGTGCCACTGTCCCATCCCTTAAGTAATAAATTGTGAACCTTGGGCAGTGAGCAGTCACTTGCATTTTGGCTTTTCTTGTGAAATGTTGAAAGAATTTATACACAGTTTTAAGGGCTCCTCTCTCGATTGCATACATAGTTTTTGTGAAGTTTATTTGGGAGTTCATGTAAGTAGATTTGACTTTTATGTATGAGTATTGTAAATGGCGAATGTTATCTCAGTTTCGATCTTTGAAAGTTATTGTAAAAGTTATTGAGTAAGCGATACCTTGGATTATATTGCGTCGAATTATTCACCTCGTAAATGTATTTGATTTATATAATTTCTTTTGCTTGTTCGTTATTAAATATTATATAATTTTGTTATTGTTAAATACATGTTTAATTCCCGCCTGCGCGCATATTTCCCGCCATTTGATCAGAAGTCTTTTTCTATATACTCTTCGGAATCGAGTTTAAATATTCCGTGGTGGCCAGCGACTACGCTACCCTTGGTTATTCATTTAATCAAGTAAAACAATTTCGTATGTCAGTTACCTCTTGGTACCAAGTGCGAGGTACCTGTTACAATTAATAAAAGTTGTGTGTGATATAAAAAATGAAATGTTGAAATATGGCGATGAAAGATTGTTTGATTGGTTAGTTTGTCAGTTGCTGTTAAACTTTCGTGCGGGTAAGACGTGCGAGGTTTCTTGCTCGTGCAAGAGTTAGAAATACATAACGCAGCAATTAAATTGTGACGAGAGTTTTCTTTGTGAAAAAAAAAAACAAAATGCAATCAACAAAATTAACAATCAACGCCAAGGAATCGGTCATCATGAAAAAATGACAATCATAATTGCAAATGTATTACAAATACCAGATGGTAGTATTTATCTAAGTTCTACCAAAGGAAAAGGATTACCAGAAGTTCTACGCCACATTAAAATCGTATCATATGCGGAAAATACATCAACTGACCCAACTCCACCCTCAACGAGTCGAATTGACAGAGCAGCACCCTCAACGACCTCAATGGATTCCGCAAAACCTCAACCACCGCCGGTAATAATAATATATTGCTTTATTGAGATTGTAACAAGTCTAAGTCAGCACTTTATAGTTCATACAATGATTAAGTAAGTAGGTCAGCTATTGTTTATTTGTGACACTTATTTTGCTGCCTTAGGACTTTTACAAATATATATAAGTGGTAATATGTAAGTAAGTAAGTAAGAAAGTACAGTAGAGTATAGTAAGCTGTAGAGTACGTTCATCATTAATTATCGTTAAATAAAGATCATGTAAGTAGTCAACGAAACCAAGTTTTATTGCTTCTGACTCCCAGTCTCGACAGGACCCCTTTTTATAATGTACCCTCGTTTAGGGGGTTACATTTTGGTGGCAGCGGTTTTGGGTTCATTGTCAGACCAGAGTAGCCTTTACACACTGTATTGGTTGCTCGCTGGAGTCAGCATGATACGAAGATAGTTGAAGTCGAGAGTTGTGGCTGATAAAGAAGACGCAAGAAAGAAAATGTACAGTCAGAGAAGATTCAACCATAATGAAAGAAGACGCATACAATGCTACAATTGTGGCGGAAACCATTACGCCAGGCAGTGTAGGCAACGCGTTAACAATCAAAGAAGAGGCTACGAAGAACACGAGCGCTACAGAAGATACGAAGAAAATCAACGTGCTGCGCGGTATGAATATCACCGAAGTAACCCAGTCGAACAAGAAAGAATAGAAGAACCGTTTGATATAGAAAAAGAGACAATAAAATGCTGGTATACAAAATTATTAAGAGCCCAGATATTAGGCCAGAAAGAAGAAATATACAGAATGTTTGAACATCTTGACGGCCTTCCGACCGATGAAGGTGTTTCAAGATGTTTCGGATGTCTGATGCCCAAGAGAAACTACTGCCTTTGCAAAAAGAATGAAGAAAAAACAAATAAAATTGAAGTTGCTCTATCAGAAAATACTGAAGATGAAGACGAGGAAGAACCTGAAAGCGTTATCGAAACTGAGGTAATTCACAAATGTGTTAGTTGTCTGCTCCCAAAACGGGGTTGCTGCATTTGTGCAGAGCAGGAAGAAAAACAACAGGAACCACAAGTAATTGCTGAAGAATAATTCTGTAAGGGAAGAGCGGAGGACTCTGAAGCAAAAGAGACTGAAATGGGGGAAGAGATTATTGAAGATTTTAAAGTGGAGGGTGCGTTAGAGAGCGCACCGATCCTGAGTATGTTGATCAGTGAGGAATTCTGCGAAAAAGGAGCGGAGGACTCCGAGGCAGATGAGGCTGAAATTAAGGAAGAAATAATAGAAGATTTCAAAGTTGAGAAGTGTGCTTTAGAGAGCACAAAATTCGAGAGTACCCTAATCAGAGAAGAAAGTGTAACGGTAAATAATTGTCATAACCAGGTTCAGCGAGTCATCAGAACTGGTAAGAGTAACAGCAGCAAAGGACAAAAGAGATATAAGAAAACAAAAATGAGCAAATACCAGAAAATCAATAAAGTATCAAGCAGGCAACGTATAGGTCCAAGTAAGGAGAACTTTTCCAAAAATTCCGATAAACGGAACAAAAAATACAAGCGAAACCAACCCATTCAAGGTCAAAATTATACAAATCCAGGGAGGAAGCAAATTCCGAAGAAACTAGTGCATCACAGTATAAACTTTAGAAGGTGGTGGTGTATATATGGACAATATTGTGGAGATGAACATTTTAAATAAATTTTAGTGTAGTGTTTAAGGTTTAGTGATATTTTGATATTTATATTTAAGTAACTTATAATTGTGTTTTGGTATTATATTTTTATATGTTTTTTTATTTATGAAATTGTGCCCTTCGGAGCAAATTTCTCAAAGAATGGAGGAATGTAACAAGTCTAATTCAGCACTTTATATTTCATGCAGTGATTAATTAAGTAGGTCAGCCATTGTTTATTTGTGACACTTATTTTGCTGACTTAGGACTTTTACAAATATATATAAGTGGTAATATGTAAGTAAGTAAGTCAGTCAGTACAGTAGAGTATAGTAAGCTGTAGAGTACGTTCATCATTAATTATCGTTAAATAAAGAACATGTAAGTAGTCAACGAAACCAAGTTTTATTGCTGCTGACTCCCAGTTTCGACAGGACCCCTTTTATAATGTACCCTCGTTTAAGGGGGTTACAAGATATCTCAATGCCGAGGTTCAGCCAAAGCTGATCTTCCACCTAACCAACACAAAAAAAAAATACATATGAAATAGAAAAAGATATATACAAAAAAACGCATATTACAAGTTCTACTAATCACCAAGTAAACAATAGTAAACAAAGTAATAATACCAAAAACAATTAATAGTAATATTAAGAATTCAGGCAATTTTTGACATTGATAATGATAGTGAGTACACAAATTAACTTAATGAAAAATATTTTTTATATGACATTTGAAAGAATTACATGATAGAGACTTTAAATTCATTGGATTATTTTTATACAGAGTATGAGCTAAATATGAAAAAGAATTTTTATATTTAGTTTTGCTGAAGGATGGCACAACATATATATCATTTTCACGTAAAGCATATCTATATCTTTTTAATTCAAGCTTTTCATATAAATATTGTGGACATCGGGTAGTTATTGTTTTGTGTATGAGACGTAGAAAAAATATTCTTACTCTATCTTCAATAAAATTCAAATTAACTTTGGAACGGTACAGGGAAATATGGTCAAATTTACGTACACTAAATACAAATCTCAAGCAGCTTTTTTGCAAAAGATTAATTTTGTATTTGTCACCTTTTGTTAAATTAGGTACGTAGACGCATGAACAGTATTCTAGTAGGGGAAATAATAATGAATTGACAAGGCGAAATTTAACATCTGGAGAAAGCAATTGACGGTACTGACACACCACTTTTAGTTTTAATTTAACTGCAATTAATTTTTTTGTCAAGTGTTCCCGGAAAAGTAAATTTTCAACAACTAACATGCCCAAACTCTTGACCACAGTATTACGTTGAAGTCTTGTAAAATTTAGTTCAATCCACGGAGATTCACTTGAACCATAGACAAGTAAGGAAGATTTAGTAGCATTAATTTGAAGTCCATTATTTTTTACCCAGGTGGAGAAGTTTTGAAGGTCAGCATTCGCCAAGGTTGAGTTTTCATTTATCTTATGTTTATTCACCGTTGCTAAAATTTGAGTCTCATCTGCATATGCATGTGCCGTGCAAAACTTCAACACATTAGATAAATCAGCAACATAAATATAATAAAATAAAGGACCCAAAATAGATCCTTGTGGGACTCCTAGGGATAAAGGGTAAAATTTAGAGAGAAGTGTATTAGTATTTGATGACATTGTAACCTGGAATGATCTATTTGACAAGTAAATAGTGCACCATTGAAAAGCGCTGCAACCGAAATTATAATATTTTAACTTTGCTAAAAGCAAATTATGATCCACCATGTCAAAAGCTTTAGAAAAATCTATTTAAATTAAAATGGTCGCCTTTGAATTATTATAATTATGTAACATTTCATCAACGATATTTAGAAGACAAGTATTTGTACTATAACCTTTTCTAAAGCCAGATTGAGTTGATGGTAAAATATTTCTATCTTTGATGTAATTGTTAATTTGTTCACAACCTATTTTCTCAAGTATTTTTGACATTTTAGGCAAAATGCTAATAGGTCGTAAGTCGTCAAATGATTTGACGGTACCTTGTTTAGGAATTAGCTTTACAATGGCTGTTTTACAAATATCAGGGACAATTCCGTCAATAATGCTGGTATTAACTACATGCGTAATATGATCAATTATTTAAGGTAGTATAATTTGCATCATTTTAGCAGAAATACCGTCCTTACCAACTGCATTAGATGTAAGTGAATGAATTACTGTTTCAACTTTTTCTCTATCCACACAACTAAACCAAAAATAATGAGAGCTTCTACCGTCGTGGTAATTACAATTATAAAAGTCCAGTGTTTGTGGATTTATTATAGTAGCGCTAATTTTTTCGGCATTATATTTTATACATTCATCCGGTTTTAAAAAATAATCCAGTATAGTGACTTCAGTTTCATTCTTAACTCCAACGCGCCTCAAATTATTCCATAATTCTTTTGTATTGTTAATTTTATTATTAATATTATATAAAAGATGCGCTTGTTTTTCACGACGAATTGCAGCTGTAGTTAAATTTCGTAAATCTTTGTAATATTTATACTTAGCTTTAGTTTTAAGCTTTTTGTTTTTTAACAACGCTTTATCCCTTTTCTTCTGCATTACTCTTCTAACTGGAGTAATCCATGGGCTGTATCTTTTATTAACATTAATTGTTCTAACAGAAGCATGTTTATCAAATAGAGAATTTATGTTTTCATTAAGGTATAATAATTTATCATTTATATTTTTTAAACTAAACATATGATTCCAGTCTATCTGATCACAGTCGTCATAAAAACAGTTCAAATTAAAGTTTTTAAAGTCCCCATATGTAATTGTTTTAGACGTGACACTACTTTTAGGAAAGTTTAAGGTGGAGTATACACAATCCTGGTCTGATATACTTGTATCCAGCACCCCTGAATCCACACACATGTTACTGTCAGATACAATAACAACGTTTAGAAGGGTTTTTGAGATTGGTTTAGTAGGCTGATCGATTAATTGAAACATTCCATTTGTAGTTATTATGTATACTTTATATTTAGATTTATAATTAATAGAGAGCAAGTCCACATTTATATCGCCAGTACAGACAACACAATCATATCGTAAATTGAATTCAGTGAGTAAAGGATCCAGAATTTCAAGGTCTTTATAATAATTTTCATGTGAATTATATATAACTCCAAAGCATATTGTGTATTTATTAACAATACATTTTATCCATAGATGCTCTAAATTATTTATAGTATTCATAAAAGTAGTGTCTAAAACTGTAGAGGTGATGCCCTCACGAATATAGAATGCTACACCTCCACCTCGCTTATTAGTAGGCCTTTGTAAGACTATAAATTCATAGTCGTGTATGTTAAACAATTGCGAAGGAGAGTTGTCACAAACCCATATATCAGTGAGGGCGATGACATCAAAATTGTGTTCTAGAATAAAATCTGTAACATTTAGGAAACATGAGTTAAGAAATCTAACATTTATTTGTCTCAATGTAAACAAGTTGTTGCAGGGGTCATTGACCGATTTATTTTCGACAGATGATTCTACCATTTTGAACAAAGAACTACAATTTTATGCAAAACAGGCAAGAGACAAAATAATTAGTTATGTTTGGAGAGTGCATCAAGGTCTTTTATGAAGTGAGTTCTCGTTGATTCTGACTTTCTCGCATTTATTTTACAATTCTTTGTTCAAATAAATGTATATCTTTTGGGCTTTAGGAAATCACGTGCTTTTTTAAACAGGAGGCTAATGTCATGAGTCAAATGTTCATTAATGTAAATTGTATTGTTAGGGCCGTCAAAATTCAGGGAAGAAGTTGTAGATCCTTATTATTTCTCGTCGCTACCAAGAACTGATCTTTCACTCTACGAGAAACGAATTTTACCACAATGTTAGAAGATCTGGATTTATTTGATTTGTTGGGGGGAAGTCTATAAGCCGCATAAATATCACCGCTTTTAATAGACACACCCACTTTTTGTCCGATGTCGCAAATTAGATTGTCAATATTTTCATCTGGTTTCTGAGGAATATTATTGATGAAAATATTGTTAATTTCAGAGTACTGTTCTAAGTTATCGAATTTTTTATTTAATGATTTTTTCTCTGATTTTAAAACTTGGTTTTCATTTTTATAACATCCATAACTTTGTCCTTTGTCACTAACTTTGTCACAGCAAAATGATATTGATTTTTTAAAGATTCGAATTTAGTGTTTATAATGTTCAAAATATCTTTTTTAAACGTTTTAAATAATGTCTGTAAGTCGGACGGTGCAGAGTCGTCGAGCATGTTTGAGACATTAAAGGTATATTCACACATATCAGTACCGTGTCAGTGCCGTATCAGTTCAGTCTCAGTAGCATCAGTGATATATCAGTGACTACTATTCACACATATCTGTACAGTTTAATCAGTTGTCAGTAATTATTTTAGCTTACAGACACAAAATTAGTCATGATTGCCATCATTTTTTAATGAAGAGGAAGTGCATCAGTCGAGATACGAAAAGGTGAAGATCCAAATGTCTTGTGTGAAATAAATCATATATTACAGAGCATTGCCGAACAAATTCAATAAGTTGCTCGTTAATAATTTTATTCACAAAAAATATAAGAAGTAAGCTGCACGACTGCGTGCAATACGTCAGTGAAATAGTAAAAATATCGTTGGCAACGATATATAATTTCACGGAGCGGATACTGCACTGATACTGAACGCAAAAATACAGCGCTATGTCGGGCTTGTGTGAACAGTTTAAGCTAAACTATATGCAACGATATTTTATTTTTCACTGACACTATCACTGAACTGACACGGCACTGACACGTCACTGATATGTGTGAATAGACCTTAAGGGACATCTTGCTCGTAGTAGATTTAGTTCTAGACGGCGGGCAGCAACTGCTACAATTCCATGATTCAGCCGCACTGGCATATAATTTAAATTTTTCTTCGGTGGGGCCCGCACAACTTGAATGAAACGGGGTAGTGCACCCAGAACATACAACACCGGGATATTTTAAGTTAACTCCCCGCCTACAAGCACCGCACTGGCGAGTCATCACGGGCGATTTTATTATGTTTAATTAAGCAAGCTACTTAAGATAAGTAAAAACGTGTTTTACTGAATTTTAAAATTTACACCAGTTTTTTAAATCTAGGTCCACTATTAGTATTATAAAGAACGCACAATTCGGTACACCACTTCACACACTTTACTGTACAAATTGATACACTTTTCAAATATGTACGATAAGAAAAAACCAACAAAAATAGTTATATTTACAGAACTAAGAACAGCACGTGTGACTACTCTTTGCATTGTATATTATAATATAATTCCATCAAAGAAAGCGCTACAGCAGAAAACCGATGAGAACGGCTGGTTTGCTGCACCCAGGAATAAAAGAAATAGAAATAATCCACAAGAAGAAAGAAACGTCAAACAAAAAACACTTAAAGACTACTGGCTCGGAGCATCAACACAAAATCGTTTCCTAAACATCTCAACCGATAGTGAAGTCGAACCTGAAACTGAAATAGAAACAGAAAAGAGAGAAATTCGGCCACCACCAATTTTGTACTTACTATAGAAAATATAAAACCTCTGACTGACATGCTATAAGAAAACGCCAAATATGACTACACAATAAAATTAAGAAGTAACTCGCAAGTAAAAATCCAACTTAAAACAGGCAAAATGTACAACAATGTCATCAAAATATTGAAAGAGAAAATAACTGAGTTTCAATCCTATCAATCTAAATGAGATCGCAAATTCAAAGTTGTAATTTGAAATTTACATCACACAGTAGACGTGAACGACCTAAAAGAAGAAATTGACGCCTATGGCCATAATGTTATGAATATCTTCAACATAAGTCATAGAGTAACTAAAAATTCATTGCCAATATTTAAATTCAGTCAAAAGAAAACAACAAATAAATATACAATATAGAATTCCAGATGAGAACAAAAATCATGATCGAATCATCCGGACTAATAAAAGAAATAGCGCAATGCACTGCATGCCAGCGTTATGGCCACAAAAAAGATTCTGTCACAGAAGTGCTCAATGCATCAAATGTGCTGGAGATTATCCCACCTCAAAATGCGAATGGACAGAGAAAAAATCAAGAACGTAAAGTGTGTTCTCTGAAGTGAAAACCACCCTGCTAACTAAAAAAAGTTGTGTTGTCTACAAAGATAAGATAAAAACAAAATTCCCACTACTTTGCCCAAAACATCAGGAAACAAGTAATGACTCAAGGAATCAAACTCAAGCCAAAACGGTGCATGCTGCAAATATTTTGCTCAATTTATACAGCAAAATAACACCAAAAAAAAAAACGAAAACGAAACCGTTAGCAATGTAACATCCTCATCTGATTCTGATATGTACAGTCAAGATGAATAGTCCGTGCGCTCTAAAGTCGACTTAAATTAAGTCTGTATTCTCGGAAAACTCTCTATTTTTACTTTTATATATATGTTAAAAGGACGCGCTCCAAAAATGAAAAAAGTGATAACATCGATGGTGTAGTAATAAAATAGTTGAAGTAGTAAGAGCAAGAGTGGAAGCATTATTTAAACAAAGAGTATCGGAGCTCAATGCCGAAATAAAAACATTGAAGAAGGTGATAGAAGAAAAAGACACAATTGTTGATGGACTATCCAACAAGGATACGTTAGAGTAATACAGCCGCCGCAATTGCCTCCGGATTTATGGTGTTCGCGAGAATCAGCGGGAGTCTACCGATACTGTGATCCTGGACCTGTGCACCCAAAAAATTTGGCGTTCTGCTTCAACAAGAAGCCATTGACTGGAGTCATCGGATTGGTCCTCCAAATAAAGATAAGCCTTGTTAAATTTCTTAGGTACTGTAACGTTCGTGGTTTTTAAAACGTTTTTATTTAAACGTAAAGTAATATTATTAATAACAAGTAATGAATAATTATGACAATAAAAAGTAAAAGTTAATTAACACACTAAAATAGAATACAAAACTTATACACTAACACTTATAACCACTATAAATAAACACTATTAATTATATAAACTAGCCGAGCGATATTTATTTATAACGATATATTTATATTCACAAGTTCTTCATACAAGCTTCGGAGTCAACTGTTCCCACTGAAGATGAGTCGCTCTTATATATACCACGTTCCTTGTTTCTCGAAGAGTCTGGAACAATCTCTATTGTGGAGCAAACGACTTGTTCGAACTCGCTAGCGTTGCGTCATTCACTCGGCGGCGCGGCGTAGGCCGTCAAGCTTCAACTTGTCGCTGCCGCTTCCGTTACAGTACAATGATCGGGCATGTGTTTTTAAAAATAAAAAATTTTAAAAAGTACAAGATTGTAATCAAAGAAGAATTAACGAAAAAACGGTCTTTAGTGTTAAGTGAAGCAATTCGTAAGTTTGATTTCCAAAATTCCTGGACCTCAGATGGTGTAATTTTTGTTAAATCTGCATCTAACCTGCCTAAAATTATGAATTTAAAGATGCCTTGCAAAAATATTGAATAACAACAAAGATATAAATATATATATATATAAATATATATATATATATATATATATATATATATATATATATGTATATATATATATATATATATATATATATATATATATATATATATACAGGGTGTAAATCAAAACGCGGGCCATAGGCGTTTAACATGGGAAATCAGTTTTTCCGTGCGCAAAAGTTCCCAAATGGTTTTAGACGAAAATGGTTCAAATAAAAATTGTAGAGAATTTAATTCTGCATCTAAATCACTAATCAGATTTTATTTTACACGTCTTGTAATCTGTAAAATCGTCTTTAAAGTTTTATAAATATTGCTCATTTGTAGTGATAGCCATGGAATTGAAACAAAATTACAAACAATCACATATCACTAGCAATATTTATGAAACTTTAAAGTCGATTTTACAGATTACCATACGTGTAAAATAAAATCTGATTAATGATTTAAATGCAGAAATAAATTCTCTACAATTCTTATTTGAACCATTTTTGTCTAAAACCATTTGGGAACTTTTGCGCACTGAAAAACTGATTTCCCATGTTAAACGCCTATGGCCCGCTTTTTGATTTACACCCTGTATATATATATATATATATATATATATATATATATATATATATATATAAATTATGAAATGGAATTATCTTTAAAAAGCTGATTCAGTTATAAACTTTACACAAGGTAATATAAGCCCTGTAGAATGCACTGATAACTCAGTCTTCATATGTTAGACAAGCTTGTAACGTTGTTCCCGCTTCAAATAAACTTTTTAAAAATAAATTCAGCGATTTGAATTATATAATTGGCGCAGTCTTGGTAGGATAGCCAACAATAGTTTGTAACAGTGAAAAACACAAAGTTACTCATCTAATTGTCGTATTTCTATACGTAAAGTGGCTATTCGAAACTACTACAAAGTGTGCAACACAAATCACACATAAGGCTATATCAATAAGGCCTTATTACTCAACATCAACCATCTGAGAAAGGGTAACCCATCTCACGGCTAAACAGTGCCCATCAGGGACTATTCAAACGTCCCATCAGACCGGACCACAACCGTCTCAAGCGATTCTTCTTGCTGTTCCAACCGATCACGAGAATCCAGACGACAAGCTTCAAGAACTTCACATCTCGTCTAATTCGTTCTACGAGAAACAGTTCGAAAACCACACCCGAAGACTCCTTACAATGAAAATTTTAGTCATAAGTTTATTCTTGTAAGTAAAACTATTTTGTATTAATACACAGGGTACTCTCTAGCTAGTACTAGTAATAAAGAGTACGAGCCCCGGCACAAGGCAATCACACATATTTATGACAGATTCTGATAGTGACGAATTCATAAATACTGTTCAAAACGATATTAACAGAACAGAAGTCAGACGAAGAATTATCTGCTACAAACGTAACTACTCACAAAATTCGTACAACAGACGATACACCGGTATTTCAAAAAAATTATAGACTCCCTCAAATTTACGAAAAAGATATAGAAGAACATGTTCAAAATTTATTAAAATCAGGCGTGATTCAAAATTCAAAAAGTCCATATAATTCACCTATATGGATTGTTCCAAAAAAAATGGACGCGTCGGGAAAACGCAAGACAAGATTAGTAATCGATTTTAGAAAATTAAACTCGAAAACAGTTGAAGATAAATTCCCTCTGCCAAATATTGACACATTACTAGATCATATTGGAAACGCAAAATTTTTTACAACTTTAGATTTGCATTCTGGCTTCCATCAAATATTAATAGAAGAAAAAGATAAACCGAAAACAGCCTTCTCTACTGCCTCAGGACATTACGAATTTGTCCGGATGCCCTTTGGATTAATTAATGCCCCCGCGACCTTTCAAAGAATGATGAACGAGATCTTATCAGAATATATTAATAAAATTTGCTTAGTTTATATGGATGACATAATAATATTCGGAAATACTTTGGAAGAACATTTACAAAACATAGAAAAAATATTTTCAAAATTACAAGATGCGAACCTTAAAATTCAAATAGATAAATCGGAATTTTTAAAAACCGAAACAGAGTACTTAGGTTTTAAAATATCAAAAGAAGGACTTAAACCCAATAAGAAAAAAATCGAGGCAATTGAAAAAATAATGATTCCAAAAACAGTAAAGGAAATAAAATCCTTTTTAGGTAAACTCTCCTGGTACAGACGTTTTATCCCTAACCTGGCTAAACTCACCAAACCTTTTACGCAGTGCCTCAAAAAGGGAAATCAAATAGATATAACTAATAAAGAATATCATGATTCATTTAAAACTGCTAAAGAATTAATAAGTAACCCACCAATTTTAGAATTTCCTGATTTTTCAAAAAAATTCATTCTCACTACAGACGCATCCAACTTTGCTATGGGATCTGTACTCTCCCAAGTCATAAACGGACAAGAAAAACCAATCGCTTACGCATCAAAAACATTTAATGCCGCAGAACAAAATTATAGTACCATAGAAAAAGAATTAAAATCAATCATTTGGTCAATAGATAATTTTAAACCATACCTATTTGGAAGAAAGTTTACTATCCGTACTGATCATAAACCCCTCACGTGGTTATTTACCATGAAAAACGCGAATCAAAAACTAATGCGATGGAAGGTAGAATTATGCGAATACAACTTTGATATTGAATATTTACCAGGAAAAACAAATAAAATAGCAGATTTCTTATCAAGACAAAGAGATAAATTTAAAATAGAGAAAAGAATAGGAGACGTAACGAATACTGACATTTTTGCACATTGTATATTAAAAGATTTAAAATTTGGAAAAGGTCTTGCTAGACAAATAAAAATTTGATAGTAAAATTCATTGTGAAAGAAATGTAACTAATAAAAATATTATAATTCAAAATGTAGAAAATAAAATAATTTTTCATTTAATTACAAAAGAAAACCATTTAGAAAACGTAAATAGAAAATATTTTAAGAAAACACTTACCGAATTACGAGATTATTTAATTAAAAATGATATATACGAAATTAATATCCCTTACTTATCATGTGGATTAGATAGATTAGAAAAACCGGAATTAATAAAAATCTTGGAAAATATCTTTAATAATACTCAAATAAAAATAAATTTATATGAATTACCAGAAAATTTTAGTTTGGAAGCAGATGAATTAGATCAAATTGTAAATGAAACATTAACCACAATTTATGGTAATGAGAATAACGAACAACAAAGTATAATCGCAAATAGCTCAGATTCATGAAACACGATTCATAGTTCTAATGAGAATCCAATTAATGGATTAAGATTTGTCGATAATAGATTGAATACCGCAAAAAATCAAATTATACTTCATTTCTCAAACAACCCATTTGAAATAAAAATAAAAAAGTTATTTAATCATCAAAAACAACGATTTATTATTAATATTAATATAGATAAAAAAGAAGAACAATTACTAGAACTGTTAAAAAATTATTTGGTACCAAAAATTAAATATTTAATATTAATACCTAAACAATTCGAACAAACATTGAATCAAATAATTCAAAGTAAATTTGAAATAAATACAATAAATTTAATAATATGTAAAAAAACTTGTAGAAGATGTCGAGGATGAAGAAAAACAAACTCAAATTATATTTGACAGTCATAATGGTTACCTAAATCATAGAGGAATAATGGCGACATACAACGAACTTAAAGAAAAATATTTTTGGCCAAATATGGTTAAAGATATTACAGAAATTATTAATCAATGCAGAATATGTAAAGAAAATAAATATGACCGACACACAATACAATTACATGACAATTTAACACCTACACCACAAACCCCTTTTGAAATTATAAATATAGATCTCCTTACATTAAATAAAGAATGCTTCCTGACTATATTTGATCAATTTTCTAAATTTGGTTTTATCCACCCCACTTTTAACAAAACAGGAAAGAAATAATGTTAATAATAGAAGACTTCATAAAAACTTATAAAAAACCAAAAATGATCATCGCCGATCACGGACCAGAATTTAATAATGCTTTAGTAAAAAACTACTGTAATAATCATGATATAAAATTACACTTAACTAGTATAGCAAACCCAAAATCAAACGCAGTAGAAAGATTTCATTCCGTATTAATAGAACATTTACGAATATTACATTCAACAAGAAAAAATAAAGACCTTCAAACCATTATAAATAAAGCAATAATAGCGTATAATAATACTAAACATTCCATAACAAAATTAACTCCTTGCGAAATACTTTTCGGACAAAATGAACATAATAAATATTATAGAGAACAAAAAGCTGAAGAAGAAATCATAAACGATTACTTCATTAATAAATCTGATACAAATAAAATAATTAATGAATTAATTGAAAAAGATAAAACAAAAAGAGTAAAAGAAAATGAATTACCGTTAAAACTACCAGATAAAGTTTATGTTAAACAAAATAATAGACTCATGCATAAATATAAAAAACCCATATTTAAACGAGTTACAGTTGAAAATTATAACCCCATATTAGGAACAGTAAAAATAAAAAATAAAAGACATGTTCGAAAATTCAAACTCGATAAAATCAACTTTTGATTTCAGGGCTTTTACCACCGCTCAGTTGATGAACATCTCGAATAATAACGGATTTCTCTTATTTGGGATCGGAAATTGTAAATTAAAAGAAGGAGAAATAATACATTACTTTAATTATAATATCACCCCAATTTATAAAGAATATTCAAAATTAAAAAATATTACAATTAATGTTATAAAACAAATTCAAAATAATCCTCATTTCGAAGAACAAAATAAAGCATTGTCTTACTTTCTTGACGACTTGACGCAACAAATTCAAAAACTCTTTAATAGTAAAAGAACTAAACGCGGTTTGATAAATGGATTAGGAAATATAATAAAATCAATCACAGGCAACTTGACCAGAATGACGCGGAAAAATACGATAATTTAATAAATCAATTAAAAGATAATCAAAAGATTCTTAAAAATCAAAATCAACAAATAATAAAGAACGAAAAATATTTGACAAATAAATTTAATTCAAAGTTAGAACAAATAAAATTAAATGAAATTAAAATATCAAAAACTCTTGATAGTATAATACAAATACTTCATGAAGAACAAAACTGAGTAAGCCTAATGGAGGTAGAAGTAAAAATTAATCAATTATTGATTATTATCCAAAATTTAAAAGAATTCTGTAAACACATAGAATTGACATTAATAATTTGTTCATTAAATAAATTAGATACCACCATTATAGACCACGACGACTTAATTCAAATCACAGGTAAAACTGATATTTGGTCACAAATAAACGAAATAACTACATACTGCCGACACGAAAACGAACAAATTCATATACTGCTAATTGAACCAGAACTTACAAAGAATTCTTACCCTTTACATCAACTCTATCCAATCCCTTTTATCCACCATAATAAACTATATGAATTTACGGAACCGCCTACATATTTTATAAATAGAGGTAATAAAAATATATTGATAGAAAGATTCAATAAAGAATCGAATAATGTAAACTTTTGTCAAACAAAAGGAATAGAAGTTAGTAATTGTATTAATAATATAGTATTAAGTGAAAATAATGATGACTGTGAAATAGTTGAAAAATATAATAAAAACAGTGTAGTGCAAATTCCAAACACTAATAATATAATAATTGTTTCTCCAATTAATCAAGAATTAATAATAAATTGCACAAATAAATTTATAAAGAAAAACTTTCAAGGAATTTTTAAACTTATTAATTATGGAGATTGTAAAATTAATCAATGGTCATTTAATGAATTATCTAAAGCTTATAAAGAATTAGAATTTGATAACGTGCAACTTCAAAAATTTGATATAAAAATAAATAAGATTAATTTGAAACCATTACAAGAATTAAATATATCATTTTCTCAATTAGAAAAAATAAAAGAAATTCGAAACCCTGAAAGTACCACTCACCATTATTATATAATATATGTTATACTTGCTGTAATAATATCTGTAATAATTGTAAGAATTGTTTTTAAATATTATATGTTAAAGCGTTTGAAAATTAATAGAAATTTAAGGAATTTAGATAAAATAGCTGAAGATTTGTAAATCTTGTGCAAAGTTTAAACTTGCTGGGGAGGAATTATGAAATGGAATTATCTTTAAAAAGCTGATTCAGTTATAAACTTTACACAAGGTAATATAAGCCCTGTAGAATGCACTGATAACTCAGTCTTCATATGTTAGACAAGCTTGTAACGTTGTTCCCGCTTCAAATAAACTTTTTAAAAATAAATTCAGCGATTTGAATTATATAATTTATATATATATATATATATATATATATATATATATATATATATATATATATATATATATATATATATTTTAGGTGATTTTAATATAGATTTCTTAATAGAAAATAATGAAAAGAAATTATTCCTTGATGTAATTAGATCATATAATCCTCGCCATGTCATAAATGAACCAACCCGCATAAGCAAAACAAGCAAAACCTGTGTGGATAATATTCTCACTAACAGTACCTATTTCACCTCCAATGTTATTCACAATAATCTGTCAGGCCATTCGCACAATGTATTGACATCGCATTAAAAACACGACCAACTATTGTGGTTGACTCATGTTTTGAAAAAAGACTATTTACTACAAAAAATTTAGATAATTTTATATTCAATTTACCACAAGAAGACTGGTCAAATGTCTTCAATTTGAATGATGCCAATACTTGTTTGAATAATTTCTTAGAAACTTTTAAATATCACTTTGAAATAACACATCCGAAAGTTAGAATATCAACCAACAACAAAAATAAGAAATCCTGGGTATCAAATTATGTTAAAAATGAATCAAATAAAATGAAAAATTTGTTCGAACTGTATAAGCTACGGATTATAAGTAAAGAATGTTATAATAATAATAAAAATGAATATCGCAATTTCCTAAAAAATGTAAAAAAAGACTTTAATGTTAAACAAGTAGAGAAATGCAACAATAATGTGTCGAAGGTATGGAAACTTATAAAAAATAATTTAAATGATAATAAACCTAGAGATAAGATATCACAAATAATAGATGATAATAACGTTTCTGTAAATAATCCTTCAGATATTGCCAATACATTCAATAATTATTTCATACAAATTCCACAAAAACTACTAAAAGAGAGACCGATAAATTCAAATAATGAAATTAACATCAACAATGACCAATGTAAGTCCTCAATCTTTTTAGACCCTGCAACTGTATTCGAAGTTTTATCCGTAATATCATCATTGAAAAACTCGTTCTCTGCAGGCAATGATGAATTTACTAGTAATTTGAAAAAAAATTGTAATGAAATAAATGCACCACCTTTAACACACTGTATTAATTTGTCAATGTCGCAAGGAATATTTCCAGAGTCCTTAAAAATATAAAAGTAGTTCCTATCTTTAAAAAAGGAGACAAAATGTCAATTACGAATTATCGCCCAGTTTCTCTCGTGACAACATTTCACAAAATCTTTGAAAAAATAATGTTAACTAGAATTTCATGCTTCCTTGAGAAACATGAGATATTGATAGAGGAACAGCATGGCTTTAGAGAAGGTCGAAGTACAACATCTACACTTGCAAACTTTATGGATGAAATTAATAGAAATTTCGACAATAGAAAAGACGTATATGGAATCTTTTTAGATTTATCCAAAGCATTCGACTGTGTAAAACGCGATATACTTCTTAACATCTGTAATAGCTACGGATTACGAGGCACGTGCTTAAATTGGCTAAAATCTTATTTAGAAGGGCGAAAACAGCAAATATCTTGCAATAACTGTACTTCAGATTTTCAATTAATTGATTTTAAAGTTCCACAGGGGTCTATATTAGCTCCTAAATTATTTTCCCTGTATATAAATAAAATAAAATATATATATTAAAATCAACACTCTTTTTTGCATATGCCGACGACATTAGTTTAATTATTCCACAGTATACAAGGAAATATTTCCAAAATAATAACTGACTTGTCCAAATGGCTTGAAAGTATCAATTTGACTATAAATGTTACTAAATCTTTAGCGATTAAATTTTCCAATGTAAAACGAACAGATAGTCTATTGATTCGCTGTCAAAATCATCTTCTACAGCAAGTTGATTCTACAAAAGTTTTAGCAATTAACCTACATGAGAATCTAAATTGGGAATGTCATGTGGATGAAATTTGCAGTACCCTTGCATCACTGTGCTATCTAATAAAAAGAATAAGCATGTTAACAGGTCCTCATACCGCTAAAGTCTTTTACTTTGCAAAATTTTATTCAATCTTATGCTACGGCATAATTTTCTGGGGTGGTAGTCATGAAACTGCTAGAATTTTTATGCTACAGAAAGCTGCAATTAGAAATATTTTTCAACTTCCTTTTCGGTCGTCTTGTAAAGAAATATTTGCTAAAGAAAACTTACTTACTTTGCCTTGTATATATATCTACAATACGGTACTTCATATACGACAAGAACTGAATAATTTCCCAACCCACAGTGACACACATAATTATAATACGCGTGGTAAAAGTGGAATTATTGTCCCAAAAATAAATTTAAATAAATCTAAAAATAACCCAAAGTACAACGGTTTAAAACTTTATAATAAAATCTCGCATTATCTGAAGGAAATAAATAATAATAAAAAATTCAAAAGTGAGCTTAAAATATATTTAGTAAACAAAAGTTTCTATACAATCGACGAGTTCTTAAATATAAAAGATTAACAAAAATGTACTTATTTGCGTATTTTAAATTTGTATTTTTTGACTTTTCCAAGATTATTATTATAAGTAAAATATTTATGATGTGTGTATTTTAAATTTGTATTTTCTGACTATTCCTATGCTATTGTATTTTAGTCTCTGGAAATAAAACTATTATTATTATTATTACTATTATTATTATTATTATTATTGTCATAAATACACTCATAATCACATTATTATAATTGTAGGCGATTTAGTTTTAAAATATTAAATGTAAGTTAATTTCATGAATAAATGAGTATTTTGTAATAGTTGTGTCATCGCATCACCCGAGTTGAATAATTGTTTTACAAGAACACAAGAGAAGTAAAGCCGCAGAGTCGTTGGAGTGAGGCCGAGCTGTGTGCGTAGGTCATGCTGTGAGCATTGTCAGTGATGGTGGATCCCACGCTGGAGTAAAATCGAACTGTGTGCGTAGGCTTTGCTGTGTGCATTGTGCGTGATGGTGGGTCCCACGCTGGAGTATGGCCGAGCTGTGTGCGTATATGGCCGCGCTGTGGGGCATTACGCGTGATTGTTAATCTTACGCTGGAATATATCTAAACTGTGTGCGTAAATACAACAAGCATTATATGGAGACTTGTGAGCACGAGATGCGTGCAAAGTTATGAGAGGAACTATATTGCGAAGTCTGTATGGCGTAGACTTCTGAAATAGCGATACACACAGAGCGAATCAGTGCGTTTCCGGTGACATTTTTATAAACGGCGATTACGAGTGGAGTATTGAAAATCATTAATGGGGTCTTTCACCATTTTTTTTTAATTTATTTTTTTATGAAACCTTATCTATATTGAAGACTATCTACACTTTTAAAAAGTCTTTATTGTTATTCATTAAGCCACAATGATTTGTAAAAAAATGTTTCGACGTCATAGTAGAGGTGTTGCTGGATCTAAATCAGTACAGATTGTAAATAATTGTAGTCATATATATTTTTTTACTTATTTTATACAATAAAATAGAACATTTATGTAACAAAAATTATTTAAATCTCTACTGTTTTAGATCCAGCAAAACCTCTACTATGACGTCACAACATTTAAAAAAAAATCATTGTGGCTTAATGAATAACAATTAAGACTTTTTAAAAGTGTAGATAGTCTTCAATATAGACAAAGTTTCACAAAAAAGAAAAATAAAAAAAAATGGTGAAAGACCCCATTGGTTTCAACTACAGTTGTGTAATATGCTGTGTTTTGAGGGTGTGACGTAATGATCGCGTAATATCAGACAGATATTATGAATAGAATGTTTACGTAAGAATCAGTCAGTTGAAAGTTATCATCAAGTGAGGCTGTGATTTGTGAGAAATCACGGTATTTCTTACTGTGTGGTTGAGTTGATAGAACAAGCTTACATAATCAATTATTATTCTTAAATTTATTGCTATGGATGTAAAAATAGTCTTTTTTTAATCTCTCTATTGTAGATTTACTCGGAATTTGACAGTGTAGCCAGACTACATTTATTAAAGCTTGAATTTTTCTTAAGCTTTGTCTAGACTAAAACCATTTTATAATTTTACTAAAAATATATGTCATTGAAGTAAAATTAAACACATAAAGATTTGCTGACAATTAAAGTGTCATACAATTGTTTGTAATTTTGATTGAGTTCCAAGGTTAACACTATAAATAAGCAATTTTCATATAAATTTAAAATAGATTTTCTCGGTTATAAAATGTCAAAAATAAAATCTGTTAAATAACTCAGATGAAGAATTTAATTCTTTATACATTTTATTTGAAGCTTTTTTTTCTAAATTAATATGGGACTTTTGCGTAAGGAAAAACTGATTTTACATGTTAAACGCCTATGGCCCATTTTTGAATTAACACTCTGTATATATATATATATATATATATATATATATATATATATATATATATATATATTATTGGGACGGACTTAACCCCAATCGTTGACAAACTGCCGTTAAATCATTATAGAGAAACTCATTTCCAACATGATGGAGCTCCAGCTCACAACACAAAACGAGTCAGTCGAGCAATTTATAATATTTTTGATGATAGATGGATAGGCAATAATGGTCCAATGCTTTGGCCAGCTAGATCGTCTGATTTAAATCCATTAGACTTTTTTTCTAGGGCCATCTTAAAACCAAAGTGTTTATTGTTCCTCCATCGACTAAGGATGAATGTATAAATAACAATCCTCAAGCAATACGAGACTTAAATGCTCAATCAATTAGATGTGCTACATCTTCCAAATTGAAAAGAAAAAAAAATAACTATGGTTGCCTCAATCGTAAATAATTTCCATCATATTGTTTTACTTTTTATGTTATTACCATTATTTTGTGGCATTTCTTCGTTATGTAATTCATTTGATATTATTAATTTCTTAGTAAAACACGTTATTTTACATATAAGAAGGTTGCGACCTAGGCATTGTATTAATAGTTGTTTATTGCATAGCTTACTATAATATTGTAAAATTATTTCATATTTTTAATACCATTTTTCTCAAAATAATTGTTATACAACCTCATATCATATTTATATCTTTGAATTCAGAAAAAAATTCTGTCTATAATGGACTAAAAATTTATATAGAGGTCATTATTCCAAGTAAAATCGGCCGAAATTTTATCTACCATCTCCAAATCACCTGAAAACGCTCATACTTTTTCATTTTCATTTAAAAACAGTCAGAAATGTGTTCATTTGTTTTAGGTCATTGTATTTTCATTTATATTTCACTTAGCAGCATTTAGCTGTTTTTGTCCTTTTTCACAGAGCACTAGGAAACAAAATTGTATAAACTTATATAATTAATATAAACAATGAATATTTCGAAAATATTGAATGTATAGACCCAAAATCTTTTGATATAAATCATTCCTAATGATTGGGGGCATGACCATGCAGAAATATGAGGTCGAAAATCTTTTTTTTCTTCAAAAATTCATTCCCAAAATACGCCATCTTAGATTTTGCTGAAATTATGGGTAATTAAAGGTAAGGATAATACTTTAACATATAAAAAATCGCAATTTTTTTTTTGATTTTCTAAAATTATCCTGATTTGAATTTGATATTCTATATTTTCTATTTCGCGTTTTAAGAGAACTTGATATGTACACGTACTAAGGACATAATTATTTACCTAATGTTATAATATTTGAGATTATATATTCATTAAGTTTCTATTCTTGTAATTGATTACATTTTATTATTTATTGTAAATGGCGCCACGTGTTTTATTCAAATACATATGGATCTTTCTTCGGTCTAAAGGTACAAAATGATATTATTTCTTAACAATACATTTTTTCGATTTTTTCAAATTTATTTTTTAAATAAAAGGATTAAAATACACGGAAAACATTATATTATAGATATCAATAAACTGTAGATGAATTTTTCGATTTAAGGAAAATAACTAATTAAATTTAATGAGTGAATTTTATTAATTATTTGTTAAATTTTTTATTGACGGCAAGTAAAGTAATTTAAGCTCGAAATTATTTTAGGTAATGATATAAATATATAAAAGTAGTCAGAAAATGGCGTTCTGCTCGTTATGTTGTTATACACTAATTTGTTTAATTATATTTTTAAAAATCTGTAATGTCGGTAACGAGGGGGAATTCACGACAACAATCCTTGTACATCTAGTCAAAAATCATGATTGCATTCATCTACAATCCATAAGATTTGTAAATAAAATCTTGTAATCTTTGCTTATCTCTAAAATCTTAACAATCTTCGTAAAAATCTGTACAATCTCTTAAAAATCCGTGCAATTACTATTAAAATCCGTAAAATCTTCGTTAAAATCAGTAAATAAACCTGTTTTATCATAGACAATAAAGTATTTATTATATGGTTTGAATATAGTGATTTCAATATTTGTACACCAAACTATATAGTAGTAAATATTTTTATTTTTTTCTTCATTTTATTTGTGTACAAAACAGACTACAATTATTGTTCTGGTAAAAAGTGTTATATTTACAGAAATAAAAACGAAAATAATGTATAACATGTAAAAATAATTTTGCGAATAATTCTTTCATATTTTACACTTTTAAATTGTTGCCATCATACGCTCGTGTTTTAATTGATCCATTCGTGACTAAAGACTAGCTTTACGTACTTGTATCGTAAATAACTATTACATAAATTACATTTATTAATAACAGTTTTTACTAAAATTAATTGCTTCTACCATTAAAAATTGCACGTCTTGTGCATCTTTTAATATTTGATGAACTTCTGCTGCGCTTTTGACTTTTAGATTAGCCGCAACCATTTTTTTTTTCTTATAACGATAGAAATATTTTTATTTTCGGGAATTTCTTTATATCAGTATTATTTCTAACCACCAATATTGCTTTCAACATCGAATATTGCGCTCAAAAGATAGAAGCTTTCACAATTTTTGATTTTTCATAAAAATATACAAGCAGCACAGTTTCCGATCCATGTATTTTAGTGTAACAATAAGTTTCGAATTGTTTTTATATAATTTCTAGAATTTTACCGGCAGTAATTCCTCTGCAGCTCCTTCTTCAAATTATCCATAATGAAACGTAACTCAAAATAAAATTTGCATAGTGATATCGTTGTTATCAAAGCCATCCATTTTCAATTTGTGAAATGAACTAATAAAATTACGCTTAACACGTTGACTGCCACGGCAATTTTCAGAATTCTGGTCTAAAAAGCCAATTACATTTAATCATAATATAATATTAAAAACTCTAATTATATATATATAGTTATCATCAAAAAGCATAGAAAACGTATTTTTTATAATATTCTTTTACTTCTTAATTTTGAATAAAATTTTTATAATTTTTATATTTTCTGTTCCTTTATAAATAAAATTTCTGTTTATGTAAGCCAGCATTGATATTTTGTTTTCGTCCCAGGAGCCATCTATCCATATTAGTACTGATATACTACGAGTTTAATCGTAGCTGCACGAATATGGCAAATAAACACAGTACGAGTTAACTCGTAGTTGGCGTCCTAGAAAAGAACGCAATCTACGAGTTATCTCGTAGTTGGCAGTCAACGTGTTAAATCGAAAAATACATCTCCAGTTTATTTATATGTTAAAACATTAGATTTTTATGTAAATTTTAATCCTTTTACTAAAAAAATAAATTTGAAAAAATCGAAAATATGGATTTTTTTTTAAGTATCATTTTTACCTTTTGACCTAAGAAAGATCCATATGGATTTGAATTAAACACGTGGCGCCATTTACAATATATACTAAATGTAATCAATTACAAGATTAGAAACTTTATGAACATATAATCTCAAACATTATAACATTAGGTAAATAATTATGTCCTTAGTAAGTGTACATGTCAAGTTCTCTTTAAACGCGAAATAGAAAATATGGAATATCTACTTCAAATCAGGATAATTTCAGAAAATTAAAGAAAACATCTGCGATTTTTTGGTATGTTAAAGTATGATCCCTTACCTTTAATTTCCAAAAATTTCAGCAAAATCGAAGAAGGCGTATTTTGGAAATAAATTTTTGAAGAAAAAAATTAGATTTTTGACCTTTGACCTCACCTTTCAGCATGGTCATGCCCAAAATCACTAGGAACGATTTATATCAAAAGCTTTTGCGTCTATACATACAAAATTATCGAAATATTCATTGTTTATATTAATTATATAAGTTTATACAATTTTGTTTCCTAGTGCTCTGTGAAATAGGACAAAAACATCTAAATGTTGTTAAGTGAAATATAGATGAAAATACAATGAACTAAAACAAATGAACACATTTCTGACTGTTTTTAAATGAAAATGAAAAAGTATGAGCGTTTTCAGGTGATTTGGAGATGGTCGATACAATTTCGGCCGCTTTACTTGGAATGACCCATAGTTTACTATTAAAAATACATATAATTTTTGTTTGTTATTTCTATTAAATAGAGCCCTTTTTCAGGGTAATTTTTTGTGTATATTGAATTTTTATAAATGGTTCATGTTATCTAAAATTAAAATCTATTCTCTGGTGCACGAACAACTAATGAACGATGAAAAATGCAGCCACTTTGTTTCTAAAAACGATAGCAACATTTGAAACTTCTAGTATAGAAATTGATGCTTATTTTATTTTATTTCATTCCTTAGAACTACGCAATTCTGTAGAGCTAAAAGGAACATCTTGAAAAGAATGTCTTACCCTGGAACCAACACCATGCTTAAATTAGTTACGCAACGATATATGTGATCTGGTATGTATAAAGTCTGTCTAAAGTATATGCAATCCAAAGTAACTCGCTGTATATGCAGCACCTCTTCAAATATTCATTCTTACTATCATAAGATTCGAACACTTTCCATATCGATATTTAATTCTTACCGCTTTTAATGAGCTGTAGTATTACCTTTAAGCAAGGAAGGCAGTTTAAAAAACATCGGTTTTTACACTTTAGTTGTCTGATTGATACTACTCTGAAATGATACTGTGCAAGATATGGTACAGCGTTTCCTCGCCAGAAATAGGTAGAAAAAAATTGCTACAAAACTTCCAGTGTATATTTCCAAAATTTCTGCATTAAATATGTAATTATTTTAACTAACAGGCGGTGTTATGGGTTATGGCATTCACGATTAACATGGCCATAACATACTATTTTTATTTACATAAAAATTAATCGAGTAAAAATAGAGTTCAGCGTTGTAAATCTTGTTTAACTTATTATTTTTTTAGGATAACATAATTTACTTTACTTAACCCTTGGTGTAAAAATATTCAAGGTAAATTGTTCACAAATAGTTTCATACATATGATTAAAACTTTTTGTTCTAACTTTTGTTTGATGAGAGTTGAAAATTAAATATTATATTTATTAATATTTGTCAAACACAAATTTGTATGTTTTCTTTATTGTTATTATAAAGAAAACATTTGACGATTAGACTAATCTTTGGTTTTCAGTGGATGCAGTATACGCAGTTGCACACGCAATCCACAACGTCATTCGAGATGAATGCGGCAGTGATCCATTATTTCTTTGCGATGCTCTGAAACCAGCTCCGTTAGGACCTCTGGTTCTGAAATATATCCATAATGTGTCATTTGTAGGTAAGATACAATAAATTGTTCTTAGTCTTCAGTGTGCTACATAGGATACTTTACTTTAAGGTCGTCAAGGTATCGAAGTCAAATTTAACTCAGATGGAGATGCTTTTGGCAGTTACAACATATATCAATATCAGCGCCATGATGGAAAATATGACTACATACAGATTGGGTCATGGAAGGAATTGTAAGTTATAGTTTTCCTCTTACACATACTTATGAAAAAATATTACCATGCGACCATGTTCGTGCGCAATATGGTGAACGATGTGATAACGAATAATAATAAATAATTTAGCTTATAACTCAATTAAAATTAAACATAATTATTATGTACTACACTTGCACGAAAATATAATAAAGAATGAAAAATACACAAAGAGTACCCCATATTAGATATCGTCTCCAGATATTTCATCTTTTAAATTTAGATTCTATTTATTACTATAAATAAAACTTTACCTTTATATTAAAACTATAACAACAATAATAACAACAAAATGAAACATAAATTCCACTGACGTGGATATAATACCATGTACTTAAAGTGAAATTAGTACTCTTAAAATAATAAAACAACGACTTACGTAAATGGTAAATGTAAATCAAAGTAAAAATAATTATGCTACAACAGGTAAAGGATACATAATTTTAAAATTCGTAACTTATTTTTATGAAATACTGCGTCCTTGAAAACTAAATTGTTATATGGTTCAAAGCTATAAGAAATATTATTGTGTCTTCTCCAAACATGTATAAAACAAGAATCGGTTTTCCAAATTGCACCTTAATCTGCATGTACTGTATTATAAAAATTCTCAAATTATTTTACAGCTATATAAAACAATATAATTTATAGAAGTCGCGTAAATAATATTTGTTGTATTTATTTGTAAATATTTCAACCGTCATATATTTTTTCAAAAATGTACTTTCTTCATTATCATATAATTTCATTATTTATTTATTAATTGTATAATATTTTCGACATACTTATATTTTGTAAAGACAATAATATAATGCAGATAATTTACTTTAATAGAAACCAAATGCGCTCACACTGAACTGTAGTTCGCCAAACACAAAAAGCAGTGGCGTGCGGTGCGTTCCTTCTTATATTTCATTTGGTAAAAAAAAGTTTTTGTATGTTTCCCTGCAGCTTCATATAGATGATTAAAATCATTATTATTTATTTATTTATTATTAACAGCCGCTCAACAGGTTACAGAGACTGTAACCCAATTACTGAGGGCTGGAGAACAATACACAGAATACAACAGTTTCAACATAACAATAATGAAAGAGAACAAAAACATATACATAAATTTCACATACCAGAGAAATAAGTAATTAAACTATTTTTAAATCTATACAGACTATAATAAAACAAATCAATGTCTGTGTTCGAAATATAATTGTTAAAAATCTGACACATTCTTTTGACAGGCGCTCTTAGTTCATAGTTCGTTGCCGTAAATGATAATTTAAATGTATATTTTGCACTGACCGATCTAATTTGAGAACGTGGTACGGCAAAGTCTATATTTTCCAAAGCTGGAGCATCATTAATGTGGCCATGAATAAGTTTATATAAATAGAGACAGGACAGAATATTTCGTCGATTCTCAAGAGTTAACATATTGAAATCTTGTAAAGAGCTGGAGTAACTGTACGTGTAACAATTGAAAGAATTAAAAAATTTCCGTGCACAGAAACTAACAAACTTTCTCTGGATTCGTTCAATTTCATCACTTTGATTACTATACAAAGGATTCCAGACCACAAGACAATACTCAAGCTTAGAGCGTACAAACGAGTAGTATAAGGATCTGATTGTCGTTATATTAGTGAAATGTGAAGAATTTCTGATAATAAAACCTAAAAGTTGTGACTAAAAAGTCAATATATAGTGAAAATGTTAGTTTTGGATAAAAAATGACACCCATATCCTTACACTGCGTAACCCTAACCAAGGGTAAACTATCCATATTATAAATATAAATAACTGGATTTAGTTTCATAGAATATGTCATTATTTTACATTTCTTAATGTTAAAAAATAATTGTGAGATAACAGACCATTTATTGAGATTGTCAATATCAGACTGTAGAAGCAAAAAGTCATGATGACAATTTATAATTTTAAACAATTTCAAGTCATCTGCATATAACAACAGTTCCGAGTGTTTAACATAGGTAGTAATGTCATTTATAAAAAGTATAAAAAATAACGGACCGAGATTAGATCCTTGAGGAACACCAGAGGAAGGCATGAAATATTTTGATTTACAGTTATTGTAATAAACGTAATTCTGTCGATTTTTAAAGTAAGATTCGAAAAAACTAATCAGAGCAGGCGAGAAGCTGAATTGATGCTGAAGTTTGTAGAGCAAAATATCATGATTTACCTTGTCGAATGCCTTAGCAAAGTCAGTGTAAATTACATCCCCTTGAGTATTTTTATTCGTAGATTTGGTAATATATTCCGTAAAATTCACTAAATTAGTACACGTAGAATTTCCACTGACGAAGCCATGCTGGTAGGGGGTGATGGATCTAATGACATGACTGTACATGTATTTGTAAAGAATTTTTTCAAAACATTTTGCTATATTAGATAGTATGCAAATAGGTCTGTAATTTTCTACATTGTGGGTATCACCGGATTTAAGAATAGGAGAAACAACGGATTTTTTTAGAAGATCAGGAAAAGTGTTGGTTCTAAGAGACATGTTGAAAATAATAAATAAAGGTTCAATAAATATATCACGACAACCCTTTAGTATAAATGCCGGGAAATTATCAGGACCAGGAGAAGAGGAAACCTTGAGCTTATTTATAGCGTATTTAATATCATCCCTTGTTACTGATTTAATATTAAGCTGATCAAGAGTTACTGAGTCAGATGAGATGCTGGAGAAGTCAATGCATTGATTGTTAGAAGAGTAAACACTACCAAAATAGTCAGCAAAGCCTTGTGCAATGGATGTTGTTGATTGTAGTTGAATGTCTTTCAGATACATTTTACCAGGAATTCGTGTAGTTTGCTTCATTTTATTTACGTATGACCAGAAAAATTTTGGTTCACCAACAATTTTATTTTCAACATCAGATATATAGTTGCGATAAGCAATTTTAATATCTATTTTTAATTTAGATCTCAATGCTTTAAATTCGTTGTAATAATAATCATTACCATATAACTTGTAAAGTTTGTGAGCTTTAGCTTTGAGTTTAATATTATTAATAATTTGTGTTGTAAACCAAGGTGGATAATGCGAATTTTTTTTACGGGTTCTAGGCACACATCTCTGAAAGACATTGTCAAGCAGAGCATAAAACTCTGACAGAGCTTCATTGATATCATGGCATGACTGCATAGTATTTCAATCTGTCTCATTTAATAATGAATACATTATTTCAAAGTCCGCTAGACGGAAGTTATAATACCTATTATTATTAAATGTAGAATTGAGAGTAGCATGAGTTACAGAGTTTACGTTAATATTAAGTGAAGGATGATAATTATCTTCGCGTACTAAAGGATTATCATCATGTGATACAGTACAATTTAAGTTGGATACTACAACATCAAGGAGACGATTATCAGAATTGAGGATTTTATTATATTGTGATCCACCAAGAAAATTACAGAAATTATTAAAACGGGCTACGTGATTATTGGTAAATTTAGAATTATAATAATGAACTAGATCAGTGATATTTAGATCCCCCACTAAGATAAAATCATTATTAAACCATGCTCCAGATGATTCAAGACAGTCGTAGATCAAGTCTTGCTGTACTGCTGAGATAGGTGGAGGGGAATAGATAACTAAAACAATTAGACTTTTCCCCGTGTTTAAATGAACTTTTACACAAATAATATCAGCGACAGAATTAATATGTAAATCAAGTTTAACAAGTGAGGATTTATGCTTAGTGTGGACAGCACACAAGACACCGCCACCACGAGATTTGCCTACTCTGGCATTATCCCGGTCTTTTCTATAAATTGAATAATTATTACTATCTAGAACTTCATTGTTATAAACAGAGTGATTGAGCCAAGTTTCTGTAATTAGAATTAAATCATAATTACCTATAAGACTGTTAGTGTAAACATCTGTTAATTTAGAATTTAAACCCCTAGCATTCTGATAGTAAATATCCATAAATGTATTGAAAAAAAACGAACACAGCAAATTGAGGGAGAATAAACAAAGTTTCTTAATTAAACCGTTAAAGACTAAATATATGCAGGTTCAAAGTACAATGAATAATGAAAAAATATAAAGTACGATCGATTCACTGTTTACATTCGATCGAGTATGAAGTATTAAAATTTAACAGCTGACAAATATAAGAAATATAAAATTATAGTGCGTTACAAATAGAGAACATAGTGCTATTAATGAAAACCGAGAGACAGTGATACTGTACAAATTACAAATTATCCAAGTATAACTTGTCAAATAACCTTTTTTACAACATTATTAGATTTATAAAATATATTGCCGTCGACAGTCCAGACATTACGGAAGCCAAACTTTTTGCTGATACTTTTAAAGCAGTCAAGGCGCTTCTTGGTAAGATCTTCTTTAACAGAAAAATCTGTGCCTTTTAGATGTTTTTTATTTTTTAGTATGATGCTTCGATTATAACCCTGTACTGCCCAAAAATTTTTATCTTTCTTGTTTGTAATAAAAAACAAACATGGCCAATTGCTCTGCACACCCTGCACGTATGGACTGCACGCCACTGCCAAAAAGATTTCTAATCAATTTGTATTCAATAATTAAAGATTAGGAGTGCTACATACCTTATTGAGTTCTTTTTGTCTAGATTTTGGCCAAAATATAACTAAACATTGCCGTCACAGTGGTGCTTAAATGTTCGTTATACAAGTCCTAAGTCAGCAAAATTAGTGTCACAACTAAACAATTTTATTTAAACTATCTGACCTACTTACCATATAATTACGTGATCTACATTGTGCTGACTTAGACTTGTTACATTCCTTCCTTCTTCGAGAAATTTAAATCCGAAGGGGGCACAATTTCACTTAATCTAATTCATTTGGTGTCTCTACTGGACCACTTTGATTATTGTTTGTACTGAGGAACACACAGTTCATTATAATGTTCCTTTTCACCAAGAAGTCCCCTTGGTCTTCTTTGGCGCTGTGGCTTTCTTTGTAGACCATCCTCACATTTGCTTCACATTAGACATCGCCATGTTCTTGAGTTAACTTTTAGTCAATAGGTCTAATGTTGCGAGCGCATGGTCCACAGTATCCCTTTCGACCACACTTGTAATTATGTTGGCTATGGCTTGCCTTTCCAGTTCGAAGATTAGAGCCACTGTAGCTAAGTTATCTGTTCTCGACGAAGTACAGGGCTGGAGAAAGGAGGCTGCACTCTATCTACTCAGCTTTATTCTGAAGGATATGCGTCAACGGAGTCATGAATAATTCTTTCTCATCTGCTAGCACTAGCAACTCATTTTAACGCTGCATGATGTGGATCGCCTCACACATGGCTCATACTACGTACCCAAACTTCTTTTTAAGGAATGTACTAACTGCATTAGGTGACAGCGGAGCGAGCATTTAGCACTACCTGTGTATTACTTCACTATACATGTAGTGCAGGCTCTACCCAGCACTGGCTCTTTTGCTACTTCCTGCATGGCTGCTAAAACATTCAGTGGGTCGTTTGTTTTTTAGACCCCTTCATCCTTTTGGGTGTGAATTGGGGTATTTCTTACAAACTGCTGGTCGACCTGTTCCATGAACGGTTTAATAAATTTTGTCTTCCCTATTACGAATTTTGTAATTCACAGACCCTATTTTTTCACAAACTAAATTCGGTCCTGTCCATGGTTTATGTAGTCTCCGTGATTTGCCTACTCTAACCACGGGATCATGCAAGTACACTGCGTCTTCTATCTTGAAAACCGCTGTATTTGCATTTTTGTTGAACTGCATATATACTATTTCCCTGCTCTTGGCCCGGTGCTGACGTACTTTGTTAAAGGCGATTTTTATAGCTGCTCGATTTCTGCTGTGTAATTGTCATCGTAACCGTATCATAATGTCTGCGGTCTCGTAATGTCATCGTATGCTAGCTCAATGCCACGCTCATGCATTAAGAAAAATGGCGTCTCGTTGGTGCTACTGTGCACGCTGCTACGGTACGCAAGTAACACAAACGGCAACCACTCCTCCCAGTCGATATGATCACAATTCACAAAGTGCGACAGAATATCCTTCAATACATCTTACAAGACATCTTTAAATATTTGGGATGTAAAATTTGTCCCTAAATCGGTTAATAATAACAATAATATTTCTTTATTGGCTCAAGTCAACGGCGAGGTTCAACCATAGGCTGTTCTTCCACATAACCGATACATTAAGACATATTACAATATTGAAAGTCAACACATATAACATAATATAAAGAAATATTTTGAAACATAAATTAAAGATAATTACAAATGTCAGGAACAAAGAAATTATTTATCAAATATGAATACAATTATGGGATGCATTTACAAATATGTTATGAACAATAATTATTACAATAAATCGTTTACATTAGTTTTAAATGAATTAACAGACAAAGATTTCAAATGAGAAGGAACACTGTTTTAAAGGGTTGGAACAAAATATGTGAAAGAATATTTGAATTTAGATTTTTTAAAGGTTGGCACGTCATACAAGTCTTTTTCCCGTAATGAATAATGATAACTTTTGACAACAAGTTTCTCATGCAGGTAGGGAGGAATGCCGGTAAGTTTTATTTTATGAGTGAAACAATTATATAATTTTTTTACATGGTCATCAATGATATCCATGTTAGCTAGTGAGCGGTAGTGAGATATATGGTCATATTTACGAATACCATAAACATAACGGAGACATGCATTTTGAAATAGGGTAATTCTATTTTTATCTGGTTATGTTAGATTTGGTACGTAAATACAGGCACAATAATAAAGTAGTGGCAAAATTAGATTATTGACTAATCGTAGTTTAACTTCCGAGAATAAAGGATGTCGCAACTGATATAGGTGGCGTAGTTTCAGTTTAGCCGCTGTTAATTTTTTTGTTAAATGTGTTCTAAAATTTAATAGCTCATCGATTTCTAAACCTAGGCTTTTTATGGTACAACTACGTTGTAATTTTACACTATCCAGTATAATATCAAACTCATCATTGTAGCCAAAGATAATAAGAGATGATTTTTCAGCGTTAATTTTAAGGTCATTATTTTTTACCCACTTTGTGACTAAATCTAGATCATTATTGATAGAGTCAGTCTTTTCTAGAATTTCTGATGGATTTAAAGATGCAAGGATTTGTGTGTCATCAGCGTAAGAGTGTGCTGAACAATAATTCAAGACAGATGGCACGTGTGCAATATAAATTAAGAAAAATAAAGGGCGCAAAATAGATCCTTATGGAACCCCACACTTTGAGTGAAATAAAGATGATTGAGAGGTTTCTGATTCAGATGACATAGTGACGTAGAAAGATCTATTGGTAAAGTAACTCCTGCACCACTGTATGGCACACTCAGAAAAGTTGTAATATTTTAGTTTGGCAAGGAGCATGTTGTAATTTACCATATCAAACGCTTCTGTAAAGTCAATTTGAACAAGAGCGACCAAATTAGATTTATCTAGACATACATACTATTAGACGACTGCAGTATAAATTCAGTAAAGATGCTATCGAGTGTTTCCAATTCCTAATAAAATTCTGATAGGGGATTATAAACAACACCAAAAATAATTTTCTTATTATGAATGCAACACTGTATCCACAAATGTTCAACGTTATTATTTTCGATGAAATCAGTGTGAAGAACTTTAAATGATATATGCTGTTACGCACATAAAAAGCGACACCTACACCACGTTTGTGAGTTCTTTTAGAACTAATTAAATTGTATACAGAAATATTATATAACTGCGCGGGGGAAGTGACGCTAATCCAGGTTTCTGTAACAGCTAAGATGTCGAAATTAAACTCATAAAAAAAAATTATTAAAATTTAAAAAGCAAGAGTTAAGCGACCTAACATTTAATTGGCCAAATGTAAACGAATCATCCTTAAATTGAGAGAACTCTGAAATAGAAACAACTAAATAAATTCAAGGTTAAGCCAAAACAAATTACCAACAGGTACTGACAAAATCTCCTTTAAGCGTGTTCAAGCATATCTGCCTGAAACAGAGAGTGATTCAGTAAGGTTATAACTTAAGTAATAAGGATAAGAATACATATCAAACATTGAAAGATTTTATTTGATTTTGTTGATGTCCTCTAAATTATTCACCACGTTTTTTATACTTTTGCAGTTAACAGTGTCTAGAACAATATCACGGCCATTTGATGTTCACACATTCTTAAAAGTAAATTTATCTGCTGCGGTTTTCTGAAGTGCCAGGTAGGTCTTAGTTAAGTCCTCTCGTATGGTGATGCCGCTGCCCTTGAGCTTCTTCTTTTGTGTGTAGACTTTGGCGCGCTCTCGATAGCTCACAAATTTTACAATTACCGGCCTGTTGGAATTATTTTTGAGCGGCCCGATTCTGTGACATCGATCTATATCGTTGGTTGAAATGTTAACTTTAAGTGTATCATGGCACAAAATAACAATACGGTCGTTGATATTTTAATTTTTACTTTCGGGAAGTCCAAAAACTCGAACATTATTTTTTCGCGTATGCTGTTCTAGTTCATTACACTTTTTTTTCAGAATGTGCATAACACTTCTCTATATCACTGTTCGTTTGTTTCATTTTGTTAATTTCTTCTTCGGGAGCATTTTTAGCCTCGACCACCTTTTACACAGCACTAGTAACTTCGTTGACGATAATCTCAGTAAACATTTTATTGGAGCTTAACTTCTGCAGAGCACCACTAATCATTTCAATTATTGTTTCTTTAACTTCGCGGGTAAGCATTTTATATAAAAGTAAAACAATCTTTTGAATATAAATAGAATCACTTATAAATAAAAAGAAATATTGAATATTAGCACTATGCTAGTACACAAGAGAACACGTCTATCTCAATTGAGAGCATTGACAGCATTCAATAGTAATCATAGGTGTCGAGGTACTCCATGACGCGCAAATATTTCCTGGGCCATAATTTTTACTATCGTACTTGCTTTTTGGTCAGGTTTTGCAAATGCCTATGGGTAGTTGGTGAAGTGGTCTTGAAACATTAAAATATTTTTGTTGCCTTTCATACTCGTTGCAAAAGATTCTACCACGTCCATCGGGACTCTTTTTAATGGTGCTGTAACTTCTTTGAATTTCTACAGAGGTGCTGGTTTATAATGTGGAGATGTTTTCCTTTTGTTACACGAATGGAATTTACTGCAGAATTTTTCAATGTTTCTGGTTACGTTCTTCCAGGAAAAAAAAATTCTTTAATTCTTTTCGCAGACTTTTCATCTCCTGGAAAGTCATGGATGCTGGTACTATTAATTTGTGATGCATGCTTTCCTCCGATTTTCTTTGAAAAGTAACCCCTGTGTATTTGTAAAATACTCAGTATTGTTTTAAAATTTTGTATTTCTAGATCTTTGTTTGGAGTGTCTGTCCCATACTGACTTTTACACGAATTCTTTTGCTTCTATTTCCTTTACTGGTATTCGAGTTTTTAAAAATCTGCATTTATATGCTTTTTTCCTGATCTGTGTAGGATGTTGAAACCATGCTCACTCAATATTAGAGCCCACCTAACTAAACATGTCGGCTAGCGAATGCGATTGGTCTTTCTAACCCTCCAACTTTCTGACTTAGAATAGCGCTGATTGCTTTCCCGCTGGCATCCGTTAATAAAATAAATTCTTTAAAAAAATCTGTGTGAGCTAATACAGAAACAGAAAAAAGAGTATTTTTCAACGTGTCGAATGTTTGTTGACACCCATCAGTCCAATTAAATACTTTATCTTTTTTTGTTAATTTGTTGCAAAATTTTGAATGAAACGTCTGTAAAAACCAACAAAACCTCTAAAGGCTTGAACACCTTTTACATTTTTTGGTGTAGGATAATTTTTCATAACAGAGATTTTATCGATATCAGGTCTTACGCCTTCACCGTTACTAACATGGCCTAAATATTTTTTTCTGATTTTAAAAAATTACCTTTACTAGGTTTGCAATTTAAAATTTGCCTGCCTCATGCCCGGTTTCATAAACGAATGCTAAATTTTTAACAAGCTGTTAAACCTTTAACACACTACTAAATGTAAATTTACGTTTCATAAATCGTTGTTAACTTTAGCAGTTCGCTAAATCTCTTGCTAGTTTAACTCACCAATTTTGGTGTGCTAAATTATTTAACCGAGTGTTAAATTTGACAAGTGTCGAACTATTGTTTATTTTTTTATGATTATGTAGTAAAATACGGATATAGTTTACATATTGTTAAAAGATAATCATTTATTTTTCGTGAATAGAAAATGATTTCTGCCTCAGACGATTGAGAAGAATTTATGTATAATGCTATTAAAATGATTCCGAGGCAAAGAGTTTTCGGAGGTAGAATCAACCCATTTGATATATACAATGATTTTGAATTTAAACTTCGTTTCCGTTTTTTTAAAGACTGCATACTGTTACTGGGACATGTTGGTGAAAACTTATCAGCAACCACACATACAAATCAACCTATATGCCCGGTGATTCAATTATTGATGGCTATGTGTCCTCTGTTTTTTGGCATTTTTTTAAAGAACTAGGTACCTAAGAGAAGACAAATGAGTTTATAAAACCTTTGCTAAAATTAACAAAAACGTTTTCTACAATAAAAGTGTACTGATTCTCTTTACTTATTTAAACTATAATACCCATTTCTAAAACATGAGTTTGAAATAAAATTATTTGGTACATCTGACATAAGAATAAAATAAAAGCAGTGTGCAATACAATTTTGACAGTCGTTCCAAAACTACTGGTATATTTTTAGATTTCTGCCTTGTATAACAGAATGTTATTATTCTTAATTTGATAGTAAAAATTATTTTAAGAATCAGTTACTCTATTTTGTTTACAAGCATCTACTTTCGGACTTTTTAGGTTATTTCGTAAAGTTTTATATCAAACACGAAGTACACATTAACACATTTTAATTATATTTGCATTAGTCAAAGCATGAAATTATGTTCTTTACCTATATTAATTATCCAATAATTAACACAATTCTAATATTTTATTTAGTGATATTTGGAAACATAAAAATGATATCTGCTAGTTATGTTTGAGATCACTGACACTGATGTGAACATAGTTTTGTTACCAACTTATACGAAAATACACTGCTTTGTTTTTAGCAAGCTGTTAAATTAACAGACCTGCTAGTTAACAACAGATTTGACAATCGTTTATGAAACCGGGCATAAGTCTCTCAGGCGTTCTAAATGCACTTTCCCACCATTGAAAACAGTTACATCGTCTATATAAACTAAACATCTCTCACCTCCAAGTCCAGATAACATACTATTTATAAGTCCCTGAAATGTACTGGGTGCATTTGCTATACCGAACGCCATTTTTGTTAACTGGTAATGTCCGCTATAGGTCGTGAACTGGTAATGTCCGCCATCGGTCGAGAATGCTGTTTTTTTTTTTCTTCTGCTACCTGCGCTTGCCAATATCCGGCATTCTCTAATTGGTCCAAGGTTTCTTGCATATTTGCAACAGGGTAGTAATTTTTCTTAGTTACCTTATTAGCCTTCGAAAGTATATGCATACCCTAATTTTACTCTCAACGTTTTCTGATTTCTTGGGTACAATGACCACTGGTGCGGACCCTGGAAAATCCTATTGCTCTATAACATCTGTTTCCAGCATCTTATCTAGTTCCTTCTACAGCTTCTCCTTTTGGCCGAATGGAACTCGATACAGTGGTTTCGCTATAAGCTGAACATCTCCTATGGTCCTCCCTCTTAGCATGGTTACATTATCATTGTTTGACCTAATCTCATATCTAAACGGCTGAAGATATTTTAATGGGGTTTAAAGCAATGGTTTCATGGTTTCTGGATAAGGAATTTTATCCGAGATATTATACCGGATTCATAGACTATCAATATTTCATTTTTTGCTCGGTATAGTCCAAATTGAATGTTGTGGCACCGTATATATTATTAATATGTAGATATAATTTTGACTTTTGTTGCTTTAGATACCTACTTAAATTGATTAAAAATTCTTATTCATTATATTCAAATTTGAAGAGCGCATTATAGCTAGAAATTGATTTTGACACTTTAATATGTTATTACAAGTAATTTATAGATTATTAATATGCAACGATCATTTTGACTCTTGTTGTTTTAGATACCTACTCACTTTAAATAAAAATTAAATTTATTTGTAACATTGGAAACTAATGCATCTGACAACAAAAACTTTAATATAATATTACTGATAACTTATGCATTATTTATATATAAATATTATTTTAACTGTCGTTGTTTTAGATATCAAAATTAAATAAAAACTATTTAATCGTAACAATAAAAAATTTTTTGACTTTTGGTGTTTCATACATAAATTTTACAGATGAAGAAATTACAAATAGGAAAACTTAAGAGAAATAAAGCACAAGGAGACGATGGCGTTCCGAACTAGGCATGGAAATATTGAGGGGAGAAAATATGCAAAATTATTACAGATATGAATAAAGTATGGAAAGGAAACAAAATTCCGAAACAACAGACAAAATGTGTAATAGTACCTATACACAAAATGGGGGACCCAATCAAAACAAGCAACTACCGAGGAATTACACTTTTAAATAAACTTTATAAAATTTATGCCATGATACTGAACCAAAGACTAAAGGACGAATTTGAATATAAACAAATACTACCAGATACACAGGCCGGATTTAGACAACAAAGGAGTACGTTGGATAATATCTATATCCTGAATCACATAATTAACCAAGAATTAAATAATGAAAAAGACAATTTTATGCATTCTTCGTAGATTTGAAATCAGCCTTCGACAATGTACAACGGAGAAGGTATAAAATCGTAGTACAATTTACAACTGTATTGTTTCATTTCAATTTTAAATATAATTTTTACGAATTGTATAAGCGGAAAAGTAAAAAAGGTGGTTTGTTTTTATCCGCTAAACGTAAAAAACGTATTGGTTTTAAACTTACTAACATAACTTTGTAAAAGTATAATTTTGTAAAAATTTATCATTTCAGATGTGAGAATAAGACTGTAAATGTAGCATCCGTGATAGGAGAAGAATTGGAACAATCTTATAAGGACAAAAATTAAATTTAAATACTTTGTACATACGCAAATGAACAAAAATCAAACAATTAATAATTTTTAGTTCTCCACCAATGATAGATGAAAATGTCTATGCATGGAATTAAATATACTAAATTAATAGCGGATGGAGATATTAGTACCTACAAAAAAATTTTGGACTCTAAACCCTATAAAGATACCACTGTAGAAAAAATAGAATGTCGCAATCACAGTTTAAGGAATTATTGCAATAAGTTAAAGTCAATCTGTTCTGATATAAGATTTCCTCTTCATTTAAGAAAATCATTTCATGATAGAAAACTACGGTTAAGAAAAACAGTAACAAGTGCAATTAATTTTAGAAATTCTAGCCTGTTACCACTTGCAAGCAAAATAGAACTTCTAAAATGTGATATTGAAAATAGTATCAAACATGTATTTGGAGAAAATTCAACCTGTGATTATTATTATTGTAATGAAGATAAAATACAGTAGGAAAACAAATTTTTTAAATTAAAAAACTGTCATGAATTATATTAAAGAATAATTATTATAATAAAATCAGTATCGCGACATGCTCGCAGTTTAATATATAATTGACACTAATATTGTTGAACAGTTTCATTCTGTAACAAGTCTTAAGTCAGCATATTATAGTTCACGCAATGATTAAGTAAGTAGATCAGATATTGTTTACTTGTGACACTTATTTTGCTGACTTAGGATTTTTACAAATATATATATATATATATATATATATATATATATATATATATATATATATATATATATATATGTGGTAATAAGTAAGTAAGTAAGTACATTAGAGTACAGTAAGTTGTAAAGTACGTTCATCATGTGATTATCGTTCAATAAAGATCATGTAAGTAGTCTACGAAACCAAGTTATTATTGCTGCTGACTCCCAGTCTCGACAGGACCCTCATATATTTTCTACCCTCTTAAGGCGTGTTAGAAATGGTGGTAGCGGTTTTGGGAAAATTTGTCAGACCAGAGTGGCCTTTACACACTGTATTGGTTGCTCGCGGGAGTCAGCATGCTACGAAATCAAGAGCTGTGGCCGATAAATTATACAAGACGCAAGAAGGAATATGTACGGTCAGAGAAGATTCTACAAAATCAACGTGATGCGCGGTATGAATATCACCGAAGTAACCCAGTCGAACAAGAAAGAATAGAAGAACCGTTTGATATAGAAAAAGAGACAATAAAATGCTGGTATACAAAATTATTAAGAGCCCAGAAGAAGAAATATACAGAATTTTTTAACATCTTGATGGCCTTCCGACCGATGAAGGTGTTTTAAGATGTTTCGGATGTCTGATGCCCAAGAAAAACTACTGCCTTTGCAAAATAAATGAAGAACAAACAAATAAAATTGAAGTTGCTCTATCAGAAAATACTGAAGATGAAGACGAGAAAGAACCTGAAAGCGTTAACGAAATTGAGGTAATTCACGAGTGTGTTAGTTGTCTGCTCCCAAAACGGGGTTGCTGCATTTGTGCAGAGCAGGAAGAAAAACAACAGGAACCACTAGAAATTGCCGAAGAAGAATTCTGTGAGAGAAGAGCGGAGGACTCTGAAGCAGAAGAGACTGAAATAGGGGAAGAGATTATTGAAGTTTTTAAAGTGGAAGGTGCGTTAGAGAGCGCACCGATCCTGGGTATGCTGATCAGTGATGAATTCTGCGAAAAAGGAGCGGAGGACTCCGAGGCAGAAGAGGCTGCAGTTAAGGAAGAAATAATTGCAGATGTCAAAGTTGAGGAGTGTGCTTTAGAGAGCACAAAAATCGAGAGTACCCTAATCAGAGAAGAAAGTGTTGCGGTAATTAATTATCATAACCAGGTTCAGCGGGTCATCATAGATTCTAAGAGTAACAGCAGCAAAGGGCAAAAGAGACATAAGAAAACAAAAATGAGCAAATACCAGAAAATCAATAAAGTATCAAGCAGGCAACGTACTGGTCCAAGTAAGGAGAACTTTTCCAAAAATTCCGATAAACGGAACATAAAATCCAAGCGGAACCAACCCATTCCAGATAAAAATTACGCAAATCCAGGGAGGAAGCAAATTCCAAAGAAAATAGTGCATCACAGTATAAACTTTAGAAGGTGGTGGTATATTTATGGACAATATTGTGGAGAGGAACATTTTAAATAAATGTTAGTGAAGTGCTTAGATTTTAGTGACATTTTGATATTAATATTTAAGTAATTTATAATTGTGTTTTGGTATTAGATTTTTATATGTGTTTTTATTTATGAAATTGTGCCCTTCGGAGCAAATTTCTCAAAGAATGGAGGAATGTAACAAGTCTTAAGTCAGCATATTATAGTTCACGCATTGATTAAGTAAGTAGGTCAGATAGTGTTTACTTGTGACACTTATTTTGCTGACTTAGGACTTTTACAAATATATATATATATATATATATATATATATATATATATATATATATATATATATATATATATATATATATATATATGTATAAGTGGTAATAAGTAAGTAAGTACATTAGAGTACAGTAAGTTGTAAAGTACGTTCATCATGTGATTATCGTTCAATAAAGATCATGTAAGTAGTCGACGGATAGAAGTATTATTTCTGCTGACTCCCAGTCTCGACAGGACCCCTTTTTATAATGTATCCTCGTTCAAGGGGGTTACAATTCTGTGATTACAAAATTTATTGGTGGGAAAAGAATACATTTTCCGTAAGGTAAATCTTATCAATCATGGTGTTATACTGCAGTAGTGTTTTTCAATTCTAAAAGACGAACACATTATACCTTGCTAGTAATAGTCCTTGTAAAATAAAATCAAATTTTGAAATCAAAAAAGAGATAAGGCCGAAAAGATCTTAAATTTTAGACAAAAAAACAAAAAAGCGATACATAATATGGATGAAACAGAAGTCGAAGATTATGGTTCGTGGTGCCAAGTACCAGATATGAAAGACGAAAAATTTCTAAAAAAAATTATTGACCACCGAAGAACAACGGCAAATATTTGAAAAAAATACAATTTTGTAATCTGGAAGTAGTAACTGGTTAAAAGAAAGAAAAAACTTCTTACTTCTCATTTTTTTTAAAGTTTGCACTCGGCGACAAACAACAGTCTGTGTACATTTGGTGAAGAATTTGTTATACGATAGATAAAGAATTTCCATTCCTTGGAGCCAGCCCAGATGGCTTGATGTTGATGATATTTTGACAGAAACATTGGAAGATTTTATTTTAAATAAAAAATTTACAATATGGAAAAAAAAAATAAAACACAAGCAAAATAACTATTAACAAACACCACAGTTGGTATTACCAGATTCAGGGTCAATTACTAATTACCGGTCGTGATAAATGTGTTTTAGTAGTAAGGACTACAACCGACGTAATAATTAAAATTGAAGTTATATTAAAAAATGATAAATTTTGGGCAGAAAATATGAAGGCCAAATTAGTTAACTTTTATTAGGATTGTATGTTACCGGAACTAGTGGATCCAAGGCATAGTAGGAACATGAAAATAAGAGACCCTGAGTACAAAGCCAATAGAAAAGAAAAAAATATTTAAAAAATTATTAGTTATTGCTATTTTAAGGTATTTAATCCGTGACATCCCAAATCAAGTGAGTTCATTGAAAAATTTATTATTACTTAAAACATGGGGAAATAATTTGTATTATTGATCAGAACTAAATGCATGGTTTACCTTTCCTTTTTTAGTATTTTTTTTATTACAAGTTCTGTGTATAAATTTAGTGAAAAATCTAGCTAAGCGATATGGCAACATTGGTTTTGTATCTCAAATTCGTGAACATCGTACCCCTTTTTGCGTGGTTTAATTTTCTATTTTATGTTACACATTTGCTCTTACCATATTTCGGATGAAATTAATTCCTAATTCATTGTATGATCCTTCGTGAATTAAACCTCACGTCGAACAGCTGATTGCAACGTTGTCAGTTAACATCACTTTTTATTAGGCATGTGTGCAATGCTGTCATGAATACAAATTTTCTTGACACTTCAACTTTGAAATTGGAATTACACAGAAATGAGTGTGGTCTGCCATAGTTTTCATTTCTTTAATAAACAACTCAAACATTAAAGAATAACATATTCGTTTTTTACATGTTTTGCGTTATAAGGATATAATTATATCGAATTGTTTAGTGAAATAATCGCCAACCTCCATATATGCAATGCATTTCAGTGGTAACTTTAAAATGCAGTTATCTTCGTTATTTCAATGGTTATAATTTTTAATTTATAACCAAATTCTACTACTTTTTATGAATATTATATATTAATTTAGGCTAAATCTTTGGTTGTGACCATCAGCGAATTAACTACCTTAATGTATTCAATTTTTTGTTTTTACTGTAATAAAATTATCTTATAGCTGTTATGTTTTATTTTTATTGGTTTTTAATTGAAATAAAATTTCTCCATTTTAAAATGGTTGAGTAAACTCATGATATTTTGTTTTGTTTGAGAATTTGTATGTATTCTTATTACTTCAACAAGTCAGACTAAATCAAGAAACCGAATACGTAGAAGCGCACCAGAAGTCCATTATAAGATATTGTTGGGCGACAATGAGCCGAACGTATGCTGGTGTCGAACGTACCTATTTATAGATGAATGCGCGAACATTTTGGTCTTTCGCCTGTCTACTATATTTACTGTTGTGACTGTACCATTACTATGCTGTTATCGTTCACGCCCCCAGTGTTACCCCTGGCACATCCGACCCGTCCCGCAAAAATAAGGTTGGTGGGTACGTATTCCTCTTAATATTGTAGCAATTAAATTGGCAGAAAATCCAATTTGGTATAGGAGAATGACACATATAGCGATTCGTCATTTCTTAGTAAGAGAGAAAATACAAGAAGGCGAAATAAAAAATTAGAGAGTGAATAGGAAAGAATTAGCAGACTGTTTTACTAAATTTTTTCTTAGTCCATAATTGAGGAAATTTTCTAAACTTAGGACTCGTTTAATTTATTTTAATTCAACAAAATAATTACGAAAGGTTTTAAAGTAGTCATTATTTTCATAAATACTGTTAATATGAGATATTCAATAAAAATAATTATGTCATTCATTTAAAAGTATTCTATTAGTTAGATAAAAGTAAATATACACACACCGGCAAAATTAGAGGAACGCAAAAAAACACATATTATTATTACATACAAATTACATCTCCGATTTATTTTTGTAATGTTCATTCTACATGTACAGTATTATTCAGAAATTATGCCCCATAACCTCTCCACAGGTACCAGAACTATATGAAAAATCGATATACGTTCTCGTTGGTCGAATGGGAAAAGTAAACGATTCTAAATGAAGGACAGATATATAATCCATCGTTTACTTGATACAGGTAAACACATCGTAGAAATTTTAAAATTTCTCACTTCTGATATTACAATATTTTGCAAAATGCAAGTGAATGTGAATGTGTTCTATGCCGCAGCCAAACTTATATATCATCAAATATTTATGAAATATAACAAAACATGTTTATCAAAATAAATAAATATGTTATTTCAATAAATATAATGTGGCTTTCATACATGTTTGAATTACACTAATATATGTATTGAATTTAATATTGCAACATTTTTAAAAGTTTTATTTTTCGACAATCGAACTTTGAGTCAAACGCGTATTTTGATTAAAATTTCATTATATACAGGGTGGTGACTGACTTAACCGATTATAAGTATTGTACATGTTTTCCTACTTCCCTAATTATTTAGAGAAAATGTTTCAAATAATAGTTAATGAGATTTAAAATATGCACTTGAATCAGAGAACAAACTTCATTTCTATTCTTTAATACAGGCAAAAAAGGCGTTCAAAATATCAAAACATCATTTATTATAATGAGTAATAATGGAAATGTCTATTTGCTTACTTTGATTATGAATAACGTTAAATATTTGCTTGAATTCAATTCCATTTCCATGGTTACTCTTTATTAAAACTGAGCTTTTAATATTTTTGAACGTCTTATTTGTTCTCTGATTCAGATGCAGATTTTAAATCACTTTAACTTTAATTTGACACATTTTTCTCTAAAATGATTTGGGAAGCAGCATATTGCAAAAGTATTATTTAACATATAAAATGCCTATGATCGGCTTACATTTTTTTTTAATAATTACAATATTTTTTATATATCATCACGCCTTTTACCCATTATGGGTGTGGCACTTTGCTTACGCAGATCTCAGTAAGAGATATATTTTTGCATATGGAGTGCGGTTACCAGCCGTCAAATCATAGCCCCCAAAGATGTTAGTGGAGGGGGAACCACAGGGGTAAATGTAAATTGGCAACTGTCAGCTGTGGGATTCGAACTGAGGATCTCACGATCCCCAGTCCGACACGCTACCACGGAGCTATTTACCCCGTAAAACGGTAAAACCGTAAACTCGTCGCGAAATATTTTCCAAATATAATGTTAATACCACAATATTACAAGGAAACAAGCATCAAAGGCTCTGGTTTATACTTAATGTTGAAAGATCTAATAGAATTAGTAAACTCGTCGGTATACCATACATTTGATTGATTTGACAGCATTATTTTGCGAACACGCTCATAAAAATAACTTCTTGTTTTAAGATAACTTTCAGTTTTACTTTTGCATGAATTCGTTGAAGAAAGTTTTATTTCTTACAATATGACTAGGCTCAAATCAAAAAAATATAAATTTTGAATATAAATTGTACTTATCTTCTTTTTTCTGCTTTGAAAGAAAATGAATACATTTCAAATTTCGTTTTTAAAAATAGTGAAAAAGAAGTCGTACCAAGTTTAAATAAAACGTTTTTGTTTAAAACGATATCATTTTGAATTAAAACTACTCCTATTTGAACTACTTCGTCCCATAACGAGTCTCAGTTGAATACTATTATATGTTTTTCAAAACTAAATTAATTTTCATACAAGAATATTGATTAAACCTACAAATGTTTTCAATGAAAACGAAATCGAATAAAGTCTATTATTATTATTATAATTAAAATCGGATTTCCACTATTCAAATCAATTTTTCTCTTCATTTAAGAGGAATCTGTTTGTTCCAAGAAAACATTTTTATCAGTGAATGAATTCATATTCCAGCAGCGAAAAAAAATGGTAATATATTCTAAAATACTAAAATATTAGTGTAACCAATTTTCAATAATCAATTGTTGGCACTAACTTTAAAATGATCGCAGTAACCGCTTTTGTATGGAATGGGTGGAATTTCCAAATTGATGATATTTACTTACTTCACTGTGTTTTTATTTACGCGAACTAGGTTTAAATAGGTTACATTATATTTAATTTTCTTTCATGGTTCAATTCTTGAGCAATTAGAAAATTTTTTGAATTCAATTTCAATGATTTATTTTTTTTATTTTGCTATAAGTTTTTACCTATTAACTTTGCAGCAAAGGAGTAAATACAAAAGGTATTCAGAATTTAATAAAGCATGCAATAAGACCCATTTAATTACCTGTTACCTTTTATGCTAGTATTCCACGATATATCAATCAAATTAAAATTAATATTTATTTAAAAAATTATAATACGGCCATGGAAAATTAAACAAAAACGACAAATATTTGACATTTCAGAGAACAAATTTAGATTTACTTATTACAGTGTTGCACTATTATCTTTGATAATTTCATAGAGTATTTTAATGATATAATGGCGAATTTGAGTGTTCATTTATTTCCATTTCTTTTTGATAAATAAATAAATAACCCTAAAACTGTGTTATGAAATGTCAAACATATTTCGTTTCTGTTCATTTTCCCATGACCGTGTTAAAATAATTTTCCTAATAAATATTAATTTTAATTTGAATTGTATATACCTAATGATATACTAATATGTAGGTAACCAAATGCGCCTTATTTCATGCATCTTTTAATTCGTTAATATTTATATTTTAAAATTTACAGCAAAATAAAAAAAAATTGCATTAAAATATTGGCGATACAGTACAAATAATATTTGTGTAATTAATTGTTTCATATTTCATCCACTAATATTATTAGTTATCAGATATTTTGAATTTGATATGTAGTAGAATGTTTGTTTTATTTCTGATGAAAATGATATTAATTTTCAACAGGGGTCTCAGAGTTAATGAATTTTGGTTGCGTCATAGACCTTTTGTACAGCATCTAACAGTCGCTTGCATTTTGCAAAATATCAAAAATAAGAAATTTTATAATCTCTACGAGTTGTTTACCTGTCTCCGGTAAACAATGGATAATATATCTGTCCTTCATTTCGTATCGTTTAGCTTTCTCATTCGAACAGCGAGAACGTATGTCGATTTTTCATGCAGTTCTGGTGCCTGTGAAGATGTGCGTCAAGTACGTGAAAATGTATGAACTGGGAGGAAAAGACTTAATAAACCTTGTTTAATCTCAAGAGATCCCGCAAAATGATTGTAACTTACGTACAGCATCGCGTAGCGAGACTATAGTTGGTACATCCACACCTATTTTGGAATTTTGGCCAATGGAGTAAAATTTTGTAAACGGACGAAAGCCGTTTTTTGTGTATATGTAATAGATGGCCAAGATTGTGTGGAGACGACAATGGCAGCGATATTAACTGTGTAACATTGTTTCCACGGTCTCATATGAAGAAGATTTACTTATGGTCTGGGGCGGTATATGTTTGGGAGGGCACACTGAATTTATTCTAATTCAAGGAACTTCTCTGATAGCTGCAAGTTATATTACAAATGTCCTGGAAGAATATGTAGTGCTATTTGCCCCATTCTTATGGGAGGATTTGTTTTAATGCAGAATAACACCCGGACGCGCACTGATCGCTAAATTTCGAAATTCTTATTTTAAGTCAGCATTCCTACCATGGATAATCCAGCATGTTCTCAAGATATGAATCCTATCGAACACATATAGGACATAATTCGGCGACGATTCCGGGCGAGAAGTCCATCAATACAAACTACGGTACAGCTAGCAGCTGCACTAGTGGAAGAATAGGACAATCTGCATTAAGTAACCATTGAAAATTTAAAAATGTCATTGAATTCAATAAACAAACGTTTTAAAGCTGTAATTAGGTCTCACGGGAAAATACACAAAACTTTCACCCATATTTTGAAATAATATTAATTAATTTATTATAAATTTACTGAAATTTAATTAAATACATAAAAAAATTTCATCCATTTTAGCAAACAAATTGGAAATCATAATAAAACACCAAAAAAAAAAATCAAGAAAATCGTCAAAAACTTTTGTGTGTTCTCCTAATTTTGCCGGTGTATGTACGTTCAAACTTTGTGACAAACCAGATTTGTCACTCCTGATTATTACCTTTCTTTTCTTCCTACAAAGATACACATTTGTAAATATAGGTTATAAACATTTAACATTTAAGCAACTAACTTACCTCAAAGTAATTGTTGTATTGTAAATATTCACTTTTATTATTGTTCTAGCAAGATGCTCATATTCAATTGTTTTGCCTCAACTCATGTAAATATGTTGTTACTTAGGTTAACTAACTAAGAAAAGAATCTGAAATTAAAATTATCACATCTAACTTAAGCACACTTTACATTTACACGTTGAATCTGACAGTCAAATTAATTTATTAAATAATCGCGGAAAAAGGTCGAACTTCAAACGCGGCCGATTCCCAACAGATGGCTCGCGCCATCTCTCGGTACTTTTCTCGGATGGTTACCAATTTCAAATCAATAACTCGACATAAAAATGTACTAGAAAATATCGAGAATCGAAGATCGGAAATCAATTCAGGATCTCTGATCTGGTTTGGTATAGACCATCGATTCTTAAAAATCAAAATAGCTCCACACTCTTTTAACTTGACTTGTTCGTCAGTTAATTCTGAACTATACAACAAATTTTACGGACCTGTTCCCCAGACTTGCACTGTCGAGCGAATTGTATTTATTCGACATAACCAACTAAACTCAACAACACATATTTTACAATTTTCCCAGTCTTGCACCGTCGGGCGAATTGTGTTTATCCCATATTCCTGGTTTACCCAACCCCAACATATCTCCTCAATAACTCCAAGGTATTTCCTTACAACCTCACAACGTTTCAGATTCACTACCAATAATGTTCAAATAAATATAAGCTAACACAATCTTAAATTGTAACTTACCTTTTGAGAATAATAATAATTTTACCATTACAAAAACAAATGTCTTTATTTCACTAAAATCTCGTTCACGTAGAGACCGGACCCAGTCAGGATAGTTGATTTTTTTTTTTTGTTCATATTCACTCAGATTAGTTAAAAAGGCGCCCGAAAAATCTCCATAATCAGCTGTCAGTGAAGCTTTGCTTTATAACCGAGCAATCATCCGTTGATAAAACTCAAATCTCCCTAGATACTATTTTGTCAGCGGGAACTTTAATCTACGAGTCACCGTAAATTTAAATACTTACCTTCTTCTCTCTCGAAGAAATCATCAATAACATCATAACTTTAATTAAGAAAAACACGTTTAACTATATCGCCTAATATTGCTTAAAATAAGTTTTAAAAAAGTGATATAAACGTACTCTTGTAAACTTCGTGTATTCATCTATTGAAGCGTAGTCTGTTGTCACTATTTGACGTTCAATTTTCTTGAATGTATAAAACAAAGAAAGTTTTGTATAAGATTTATATATTATTGGATTTGGCAAATATGTATGACAATACGTGATCAGTATTATTATTTATATTGGCTTAATAAAAAAGCAGGGAAATATCGTTAATAACTAGTGGAATTTTGGGATATTGTATAATATGAACAATATTTTGAGATAAATAATTAAACATATATACTACACATAGTTTATGATTTATGTCGTAGGTTGTTAAACCCTAGGTATATTTTGTAATTGAAACTGTGGATTTATCTAATTTTGTTTCGATTAGGAAGATAATATAATAAAAAAAATTTGTTTTGTGGCATTCCTCAAAGCATTTATCATAAATTGCTATATTCACATAGTTTTCTTTGTTTCATTTTTATATAAAGATCAACGACGTCTAATAAAATCCTAACAGGCCTTCAACTAAACTATGAAATCCATTTGATGGACAGAAACAAAAATCTAATTAGCTCTTAATTTGAACATCCAACGTCAAAGTATAAAATTTTAAAATAATATAATCATTAGAATTTAATGATGCCACCATGTAACATCCCGAAAATTTTAATTTATAAACCGTACAAAATATAGCAAAAAGTTTCACAAAAAATTATAGCTAATACTGTTATATATGTTTCTTCATATTATAAAATTTACTGGAACTTATTTATTAAGCCAATAAAAGGTTTTCAAGTGAACTACCACTTCCCGTTGATGGATTGCTAGCAAAACCTAACCAGATCGTAATCTCAACTTTCAAGTTTAAAATGTGAAATGTCAAGATGATATCTAAATTAGATTTTGAGTTATCATTGACGAATCAGTAGTCATACAATTCACACACGCACGCACTCACATACATACATACGTCATAGTAAAAATAGTGAAATCGTATTCCAGGGCCCCATACCCCATTATTATGTTTTGCTTCGAAAATTCACTAACGATACCTTTGATCCCTCACAATACCACCCTTACGTGTTTCAGAGGTAAAAATAATATATATATATATATATATATATATATATATATATATATATATATATCCGTTCGCTCAAGGGTCGGCCAGTGCTTAGAAATCATCATCACATGAATCATTGTGAAAATTATGTCGAACTTCATAGCTCACATAAAACAAAAATATATTAAAATTTTTAAAGTATTTCATAGTAAAATTATAAATATTTTGATTATTTACTATGCTTGAGTTCCACTATTGAAAATGTGATGAATTATTGCTTTTTACATACGTTTGCCTTGGAAGATGTGCACTGAATCACGTAGATAAATATTTATACTGATGTGACTAACTTTACTCCTTTACACTGGCCGATAAATATGTTAAGAAGTATAAACATGATTAATAATTTTAACTGAACACTCTATAGGTCAATAACGACCCCTTGTATATTAATTAGTTAAATTTAGAATATATAAATACAATAAAAGTTTTCAAAATTAACAGCTGTATTAATTGAGGCTACATTTGTTATTTCATGTTATGAGATAGACCGGAAAAATACTCTTAAGATGTTTCTAGATTGCAATAGAAAACAGAATGTACAATTCAAACAGTAGCCTTGCTTGAGTTTAGCAAGTAAAGATTTCTATAGTTTTATTAATGATTTTATTTTTAATGTTGTTGTTTTATTTTCATTTTGAATTCAAAACCAAATTTCATATTTTTCATGTATGAAATATCTAGTTTGTTATTATGTTTGTCTAGAAAGAAATCATAATAGCCTAATGTATTTTGTATGTATAAATTTTTAAATAGAAAGCTTAACAACATTTGTTTCAGAATTGAACTGAATCTTAACATTACGAACTGGCGAGAGGGTACTGAAATACCAAAGTCTATATGCAGCGAACCTTGCCCCGTTGGCCACATTCGTAATTATCAAGTAAGTAACAGACAAAAAGGTGAAAATTCTGTAAACTAAATAGTTAATTTGACTAGGACCAATGTTGCTGGGTATGCGTTTCTTGCCGTGAAGACGCATACGTGTTTAACGACAGCTGTCGTTCCTGTCAGCCAGGTTATGCACCCAACGAAGACAAGACTAGTTGTGTGAAGCTAGCTGCTCTTTTCATAGAATGGCTGAATCCTTGGGCTTTGGTTCCACTTGCTTTCAGCTCTGTGGGTATCTTATGCACACTGTTCACAACTTGTGTTTTTATTCGATATAATAAAACTCCCGTCATCATGGCCTCAGGACGAGAATTGTGCTACGTGCTCTTAAGTGGAATACTTAGTTGCTACGCTATGTCGTTTGTCATTTTAGCTAAGCCAACGGTAGAGACTTGCGCTGTAATGCGTATTGGGTTAGGACTGTGCCTAAGCATATGCTATAGTGCGATATTCACTAAAACGAATCGAATCTCACGGATATTCAATCGAGGAGTTAAGAGCATCAAACGGCCTGTTTATACTTCTCCTATATCTCAAGTTGCAATTGCTCTTGGTATTGTTTCTATTCAACTAATTGGTGCTATAGTGTGGTTAGTAATAGAACGTCCTGACATCCGTGAAATTTACCCATATCCACTCACTGCAGTTCTCACTTGTCGTGTATCTACTTTCTCGTTAATTATGTCACTGGTCTACAATATGATACTGATCACACTTTGTACGTGGTATGCGTTCAAGACGCGCAAGATCCCTGAAAATTTCAACGAAGCAAAATATATCGGTTTCACAATGTATTCAACATGCATCGTATGGCTGGCTTTTCTTCCCATATACTTTGGAACTAATAACGACTATAAAGTAATTATTCATATATTTCAATAAAACACCAGTATAATATTTTCTACATATTTTCAGATCCAAATTGTTAGCATGTGCATGTGTCTAAACATCAGTGCATCTGTAGCGTTGGGCTGTTTATTCACTCCAAAAGTCTATCTAGTTCTTTTCCAGCCCTATAAGAATGTCCGACAAGGAAATGGAAATCAAGTAAGGCTGGGTAACAATAGGTATGTGGTGCCATCTAAAAGTTTCCGGATTATTCTTATGTAAGAACTAGTTTAAGTTTCAGTCTAAAATTTTATACCATTTTCGGATTTAGTACAGAAAATCAGCCTTATATTACTGGTTAGTAGTGGCTTTAAAAATATTAAAATAACTTTCATAGGCGCAACTGATGATATTGAAATAAAAAATTGACAGAAAAGGGCACAGATTTAAATTTGTCATTAAGATTAAATCAAGAAATGATGAATGTAGCAGTACAAATTAGAAATTGGGATGCAGTTTCTTTTGATAGAAATAATTGGAACAAATTAATACGGAGGAAGTCAAAACTCAAGTAGAGCTGTACCACCAATGAAAGAAATAAAACAATCAATGCCACAATCAGAAAATAATACTTGAAGTTTGAAATGATAATCCTAAAACTTTTGGATAGCGCCTTTGCAGTAGTTAATTATATATAAAATTCGTTTCAGAATGTTGCAGATCCGAGCAGACCTGCTTACAGTATGCGATTTGCAGGCCCTCGCTCCCAAACAATGCAGTCAATGACGAGTAATTCGCGCTCGTCTCCTCGAACAGGACAGAAGCACGTCAACGGAGATCCTACTACTTTGACACTTGCCAGTCCCAGTATTGAGGAAAGCTCATTAAATTAAACTGTCCCTGTATTCGTTGAATACTGAGTATTATTTCTGAGTGCTCACTCATTTTAGTCAATTAGAAACCAAAGTTAACGAATTTGATTTACTAGTACAACTGAATAATATTTAATTTTTGTGATGTAATATAATATTTACATTTATTTTTTATTTTTGTTAAAAAAAAAATTAAATTGACACGAAAATAGAAAACTAATGAAGAAATATTTTCTAGTAAATGTGATGAGTCTACAGTGTGATATGTAGCTGTTGTATATATGACTGACTTCTAACTATAATCAATTTCCGTGAATTTTGCTATATATATATATATATATATATATATATATATATATATATATATATATATATATATATATTAGGGTGGCCCTTATTTGGTTCAAAAAATAGATTTTCTGCGTCGCCCCCTAAAAGTATATTATTTAAATCACTGGACAAAAACTCCCGGGCGTTTATTTCAATGTTAAACCGTGCCTCATTTGACTTTTGTGTTATTTTATAGCCTTTTTTGCCGAAAATTTGGATAACTTGATTTGAACGCGATTTGTCTGCAATTACTGTCTCGGATTTGATACAAAATCATGAACAAATGTTTCCTACAACATTGAAACACCTTTACTCACAAGTGGAACTGCACCCCAAATAAATATTTTGTTTTTAAGTGCTGTTTTTCCCCGATAAATAGTAAAAATTCACTCAAACTTGGTCTCATCTTCTTTCTCGGTTCGGATTGGTTTAAAATTAATAAAAAACATTAACATATGCTTGCTTATAGTATTATAAGATCTTTGCTTAAACGTGAAACCGCGCCCCACTTCATTATTTGTGTTTTTTGATTGCCTTTTTTCCTTGAAAATCGTAAAAAATCACATAAATTTAGTTGCATCGCATTTACCGAGTTTAATTTCATACACAATTATTTAAAGTAGCAAACAAAGTTTACAATATAATTATAAGACCTTTCGAAAATGATAAACCGCGTTCCACATCACTTTTGTGCTTTTTAGTTACCTTTTTCCCTACAAATCTACAAACTCGGTTTCATCGTATTTACTGAATTCGATTTTATTTAAACATTTTTTAAAGGTCTTATAATTATATAGCAAACGTTTGTTTGCTATTTTGAATAATTGTATAAGAAATTAAACTCAGTAAATACAATGCAACTAAATTTAGGTGAATTTTTACGATTTTCAGAAAAAAAGGCAATCAAAAAACACAAAAAGTGAAGTTGGGCGTGGTTTCACGTTCAAGGAAAGGTATTATAATACTATAGCAAGCATATGTTAATGTTTTTTATTAATTTGAAACCAAATCGAAACGAGAAAGAAGATGAGACCAAGTTTGAGTGAATTTTTACTATTTTTCGGGGAAAAACAGCACTTAAAAACACAATATTTATTTGGGGTGCAGTTCCACTTGTGAGTAAAGGTGTTTCAATGTTGTAGGAAACATTTGTTTATGATTTTGTATCAAATCCGAGACAGTAATTGCAGACAAATCGCGTTCAAATCAAGTTATCCAAATTTTCGGCAAAAAAGGCTATAAAATAACACAAAAGTCAAATGGGGCACGGTTTAACATTGAAATAAACGCCCGGGAGTTTTTGTCCAGTGATTTAAATAATATTTAGAAACTTTTTAGGGGGCGACGCAGAAAATCTATTTTTTGAACCAAATAAGGGCCACCCTAATATATATATATATAATACAGATTGTAACACGAAAGCGGGCCATAGGCGTTTAACATGGATTACCGTTTTTTCGTGCGCATTGCTGCTCATAATATTTTAGACAAAAATGTTGTAGAGCTTAAAATTCTGCATGTAAATCAGTCAACAAAATTCATGTACTATGGTTTGTAGCTGCAGAAATTAAATATAAAAAATTACAAAAATTATATTTAATAGTGTTCGCCAAGGAATAAAACAAAATAACAAACAAATGTATATTGTTTTCCTGTCAAATATTTTGACATTAAGTGTTTGCTTGGTTCACGAAGTGTATAATGAATATTTTTGATGTGTGTAAATTTAACATTATTTAGAAAAAAAACTTAAATATAGAAATCCAGAACTCGTTAATTCTAGTTTGATAGGCGAATTTTTAGGTTGCTTAAGATTACAATTTTTTAATTATTGTAATCACTACAATTACATTTTTATTATCAAAACGAATTCATTGTTGTAATCAATACAAATACATTGTTGTAATCATTAATATATTATTGTAATCAATACAAATGCATTGTTCTGATCAATACGAATATATTGATGTAATCAATACTTTATTGTCATCAATACATTTATAATCTGTACTTTGTTGTAATCAATTATTATACTTGCAATTAATGCATGCAAAAAGAGTTATAAAATTGAAAAAATTCATAAAAATTTTAATATTAAAATAAAACGTCTTCTTTCCAAATTATTGGAATGGAATTGCACGTATCTGGTACAAGTGTTTCACAAGACTCTTGATTTTCTCTTGAAATCAAGACAAGACCAAGACAAGATCAAGACAAGACCAAGACAAGAAGTATTTTATATTTCCCAAGACAAGACAAGAAAGTATCATCAAGAATCAAGATTTCTTGTCAAGAAATCTTGATATCTGGACAAGAAATTTTTCAGTTCCGCATTTATGATTAAAATATAAAAATTTAATATAAATTTGTCAATAAAGTGACTTTAAGGTTCGATTTACATTTGTACACAGGTTTTAACACCATCTGCCGGCCTTAATGTGAACCTCAAAATTTTGTAAATATGCAACACAAGATTTTACAAACAGTTACCAATGTAAATTTACCCCTGTTATTCCCCCTCCACTAACATCTTTGAGGGCAATGATATAACGGCTGGTAACCTCACTTCATTCGAAAAAATATATCACTTACCGAGATCTACATAAGCAGAATGCCACACCCATAATGGGTAAAAGGGGTGATGATATATTTATTTTTATTTATAATGTCGCAAATATATTAAGTTGACACTTTATAAAATGTGTAATATCTTATGTATAAATTGAAACTATTTATATTAAATTTTCCTTTTTCTCGATATATATATATATATATATATATATATATATATATATATATATATATATATATATATATATATATATATATATATATATATTTCAAAATTTAATTTATGCCGAAACATCTAACTATAACTAAAAGGGAGGGGCAAGGGCAGACGCCAACGCTACACTCTTGAGCTTTCGGATTAGACAAAACGATATAGAAAGGGGATTCTCCTAAAATATCAAGAATCAAGAAATATCAAGAATTCTTGAATCAAGAAAAGGAATACATTGTCAAGAAATGAGCAAGACAAGAAATATTTAATGTCTTGTCTTGAAAATCAAGACCAAGACAATAAGTGATCATTAAGACAAGATTTCTTGTCTATCTGGTAGTTCTCTTGAAGATTGATCTTCGGTTTAAGATTTGGGGGGAATAGACTGAAGTTCAATAACAAGTAGTACGTTTTCACCAATCGCCAAAATTTTTGAATAAATTTATAAAATAAATATAGAATGAAATAATTATGGAAATATTCAGCTGTATTAACAGACTGATTTTCCAGAATCATTGGCCATAATTAATTAATTAATTTTTAAATAATGTGAAATTTACACATAAAAAATTTCCTTTATACACTTCGTGAACCAAGCAAACACTTAATAATGTCAAAATATTTGACAGAAAAACATTGCATATTTGTTTGTCATTTTGCTTTATTCCATGGCGAACACTATTAAATCGTAATTTTGTAATTTTTCATTTTTAATTTCTGCAGTTACAAACCATAGTACATGAATTTTGTCGACTGATTTAAATGCTGAATTTTGAGCTCTACATTTATTTGAGGCATTTTTGTCTAAAATAATTTGGTAAGCAATGCGCACGAAAAAACGCATTTCCCATGTTAAACGCCTATGGCCTGCTTCTGTGTTACAGCCTATATATATATATATATAGGGTGTTTCATAACTTCGAGTACATACGTTAATGATATATGTTGTTTGATATGCTGATTACGAATCGAAAAGAATTTTGTTAAATTCGAAAAATTAAGGGTTGTTTACCTAAAATATTTTTGGAGTACTGCACTGGATTCACTTTCCTATTAAAGACAAACAATGAAGTAGGTAACCAACAATTTAAATTACATAATACTAGTAAAATGAACGAACAAAATTTTATTATTTTTAATGAAACGATAATTATTAACATAATCATCCACCCAGTGGCAGTGGCAACGAAAAATGTTGGACTGGGAAACATGGAAAATAATTTTGCGATTTAAAAAAAATAAATTATTTTTGACTCGTAATCAGCATATCAAATAACATATACCATTAACATATATACCTGAAGTTATGAAACAACCTGTATATATATATATATATATATATATATATATATATATATATATATATATATATATATATATATATATATATATATATATATATATATTGGGGGTTAATACTAAGTTGTTACACCCGAAAACGGCAGTTAGAACTCATTGATTCATTTTTGATTTGGAGCCCCAGTTTACAGTATAGGTGAACTTTTGTTTTCCGAAAAATCGTCATTACTACCTTATTTTCAGAAATATATAAAAAATACAAAAACTTTCAGCATTCGGTTCTCTATAATATTTATATTTACAATTATTTTTAATTTTTTTAATTAACAAAATGGCGACTGATCAAAAATTTCAGAACAAGATATTATGAAAACCACTCGATCGATTTTTGAAAATAGAACATTTGTAAAGTCCTTAAACTATCTTCTATGACATTTCTTTGAAACATTTATGCGAACTGTCCAAATAATTATTTTATTCAAATTGAATTACAAGATAAATTTGGACAAACTGCAACAATCATTATAAACAAAGTAGGCTTGCTGCAATTAAGCAAGAATATTAATCAAGAAAAACAAGAAACGAACAAACAAGAAAAATAAATCACTAAAGAATGAAACAACATGGGAGGGACTAAATTTAATTTTCAAAATGGCCACCATACGCAGCAACGCAAGCCCGACAGCGTATTTTAATATTAGAAGAGACACTTGCAAGAGATGCCTGCCTCTAGCCACCAGTTCTTTTTCGGTGTTAACTGGTGTCTCATATACAGAGGTCTTCATCTGACCCCAGAAAAAGAAATCTAGGGGAGTTAGGCCTTGGCTCCGAGGTGGTCACGCAACCTCCTTTTCCAATCCTATTTACTAGTGCTATGACTTCTCGGGTTGTGTGATCCGGGGCTCCATCATGTTGAAACCAAAGTCTGGCAGAACGTTATTTAATAAAGAAAAATAATTTTACTATTCAATCGATTTGGAAGAATGTAGGGTCCAATAACGTACTCCCCTACATTTGCATTTGTTTCATTGTTTAATAGCAGAAAGTCTACTTGTTGCAGTTTGTTAAAATTTATCTTTTAAATCAATTTGAATAAAAACTTTTTTCGACAGATTGAAAAAAATGTTTCAGACAGATAGTAGATAATTTAAGGATTTTATAAATGTTTAAGTTTTAAAAATCTCCGGATCAATACGTCCATTTTTCGAAGACATACTACTCAAATATATAAACATTACAATCAGTCACCAAATCATTCTTTTCAAACACCAACACTACATTTATTTACCAACATTCTGTTCCAGATTTAAACCTTTCCTCAAAATATTCATTAGTTCTATTAATAAAATATGGTACTCATAAATTTACTAGTATAAATAACATCTCCCATGTACATATATTTTAGATACAAAAACATGCATGTATAAACCGAGGTGCCAATCGGTCAATTTTTATCAGAATAAAATGATTTTAAGTGTGCTAAAAAGAAAATTTTATAAGCTTTCTGGCGTATATTTCAAAATATTATTAGAGGAATTAGACGAAAAGTTAGAGTTTAGTTTCCCATTTAAAATACATGCAAAATTTCAATCGTCGTGTTAAAATGGTTTTACGGCTTTGCAACGTTAACGAGACCAACACTTTTCCGACTTTGTCAATATATGTAGACATATGTAAAATAAATGAATTAGATATCCCTTTAGTCTCTAAAATTTTTTACATTTATATATATATATATATATATATATATATATATATATAAATGTGAAAAAATTTTAGAGACTAAAGGGATATCTAATTCATTTATTTTACATATGTCTAGGACACAAACAGAACCTCTATGTGTTCAATCAAAACAATGATTAATATTATGTTAATCGACGAAAAAAAGAACTAGGCTCTCAATTCGACGCGAATATATATTCTATATATACCACACGTAACTTCTTACAGAGTAGTTCTATTTTGATGTTATTTTTTATCGGAAAGCTTATATACTTTGAATTTGATCCCATTAATAGTTGTAACCCCCCCCCCCCCCCCCCAGAATTAACCCTGTTAACTAAGAGTACTAATTAATTCTTTTTTGTAAATAAAGACTTTTAAACAGAAAATTAAACCGACAAACAAAAGAAAACTGAAATGTAGAAAATAAAATAAACCTTAGCCTTAATAACTATGTTACTAAACTCATGTAAGTAACTAATTTTGAGTTGCCTAAAAAGGATTATTTAATTTCTCACTTTTCAGTTTCTTTTTTCATTAGTTTAAATGTTGTTAAAAATATTTTATTAACAAAAAAAGTATTAATTAGTACTAGTACTAGTACTAGTACGAGAGACATATTCAAATTATGGTGAATGAACACCGATTTCTCAGCATTTTTCAGGCAATGTTCGCCCGGTTATCCGGCTATTCGGCTTATAGAGTGGCCGGATATATGGTATCCGGTAAGATTACCTATATTACAAATCTTGTTACATGTTACATGAATAAGCATAACCGCATTACTATTAAAAAATCTTGTTAATGTATTATCACACTAATAACTTTTTAATTATGTCATCTTCATCATTATGAAATAAATAACGCATTACCATTTAAAACACACTACAGCAAAATTTAAATTTTATTAGTCGACACGTATATTTTTTATTATTTTTTTTTATTTACGACCACAGAGCGGTCCAATTTTGATACTCCTTTTTTTCATTGAATAGATTATACCTCAAAGTATGTCGCATTTGAATTAAACCCCTAAATTTCACCCCTACGAGTGGAAAAATAGGTGATGATTGATAGTTCACCCACTGAATTTTACTTGTTAACGGAATCTTCCACGTATAACTTCGTACTTGGTTATCCATTTAAAAAATTTCACCCCTAACGGTAAAAAAATAAAAGCTTTTTCACAAAAAATGGAACCGACGGTTAACTGAAAAGCGAAAAATAAAATAAACTAATGTTGATTTGGTTAGAAACAAACAATCACCGAATGTCGTAAAAATTAGTTTATTTTAATTTTTCCTTTTAAGTTTTCCATTTTTTCAATTTTTTGTTAAAAAGTTTTTTCAGCTACAATTGAGTGAGAACTGAAATAAAAAACTAGTAACATAACTAACTCTTTGTTTAAAAAAAATATTTTTATGTTCCTAGACATACTTTATACTGGAATAAAACTGACTCCTAGATATTAAAACCAAGTGTGGTTTTTGGATGGCAACAGCAGGCAGATGTTTCCAAAGTAAATAATTGGGAAGGTTCTACTAACTTTAATTCTATTAGTCACTCTTTATATTTTTGTTATTTATTATATTAATATTTTCCAATTTCATTTAACGTTTAACAATTCTATATTTGAAATTAATAACCAATGTATTATGTTTATTGATAATTAAAGTAAAACAAAGGAAAACCTTTCATTCGAGTAAAACTAACATTTTATTTAATTATTTCGTTCATCTATTTATAAATATTTCAGTATTTTGTTATTAATTATTTGAATATAATTTAACGAGGCTTGAAGATTTACTCCATTCCATTTAAGAATAATTAACAATGAATAAAAAATATAAATAAACAAATATATCATCACGGCTTTCACTCATTATAGGTGTGGTACTCTGCTTACGCAGGTCTCAGTAAGTGATATAATTTTGCGTATGTAATCCTGTTACCAGGCGTCGAGTCATAGCCCCCAAAGTTGTTAGTGGAGGGGAAATCACAGGGATAAATTTTTAATTGGCAACTGTCGGTAGTGGGATTCGAACTGAGGATCTTATAATCCAATGTTCGATGCATTACTACGAAGCTATTTACTTCATATTAAACATATATAAATATATAAACAGGTACATAAAAATATTTCTAAAATATGTACATATTAACATGTCATTTCCCTATTCTTTAAAAATAGTGGTTAGGATCGTGGCTCTTAAAGTTGATATTAAACTCCGCCATTGACCTCCTTCCTGTACCATCACTAAAATTGCTGGAATCCCACCTCTGTAAGCGGAGCTCGTGATAACATTAGCTCTGTGTTTTTTTTTTTTTATCACAAATCTAATGTACTGCTGTTTTTTTTTTAGTAAAGTTAAGTGTTACGTGCGGGCAACAGAATGGTAAAACTATCTTAAAAGGCAAACAGTTCGTTTTAAATGCTGCATTTTATAGAATTATTAATGTTACGCATAAATGTATTAATATTTTATTCAATACAGCTTCCAGTCTAGATGACTTTTACGAGATGATATAACATATTTTTGTTCTAAACTGGACATTTTCTGTTTATCTAACAGTAAAATCTACAAAATCATATACTGCTTAACAAGTGTGCTGTTTATTCCTAAACTAGTACCTACTAACAATTCAAACTCAAAACATTCTATTAATTGTTGTTATTAAGCCGTTATTGATAATTTGTTGTTGTTTTTATTGGATGTAGGCTTAGGTAAAATTTAAACAATAAATTGATAGATGTTATTTATTGAAGCGGACGACGTTTCGGCGCATTGTATGTGGCCATTTTCAAGTCTTAGTTTATGTTAACTTTTACATAAACTAAGACTTGTTTAAATTTTACCTAAGCCTACATCCAATAAAAACAACAATAAAAACATTATAATTTCATTTAAGAAATATTAGTGCCACGCTACCAGTTGACACATTGTTTGAAATTACTTGCAGGTTCTTTATCTCAAATTCAGTACAAATAAGTTATTTAAAATCCATTATGAACAAATTAATATGGACAGGGAATATTTATTTTTGATACAATATAATTATAATAATTAATAATCATAACAATATTGATTATTTTACAAAATCGAGCAGCATGAAGAATTTCGCATGGAATATTATTAATTTAATCATCCCAATTAATAAACCTTCTCAATTTTTATGCTTATTTTGAAATGTCCATAACGCATAATTTACAGTACAATCATACTCTGCGAATACGGAATATAACAGGGAATCGAGGTACCATCATTACTTTCATTGTAATTAAAGGTACAAATATATATTAAATAACAAAGTTGTAGCACACCAAATGGCACGTCTACTAATATACAAAATACTTTTTAAGTCGACCGCCATATTGAAAATTATATATATATATATATATATATATATATATATATATATATATATATATATATATATATAATGTCGAGGAATGCCAGTCAATTGTAGGCTAAATAAAAACTTCTTTTAAATTTTCCATGCTTTCAGATATATTTTATCCTTCATTAGGGCACTACATGAAAAAATTAAAAAAATTAATAATTTTTACAAAATTTGTAAAGTAAACTCACATTTAGTTGAGACAATTTATACAAATTTCTTCAATGGTTATTTATAACACAAATAATTCAACAATAATAAATTAAATAGAAAATATACTCAAAATAATTAGAATAAATATTTTAATAAAATGTCAAAATAAATTAAAAATTGACAAATAACGTAATTAATTATTTTTGGAAAACTTGATTTATATATCTAAAATATAAATACTAGAGCAACTAGAAAAATTATTAGAAATTTAAATTTATAACAAAAAGAAGAAAACAGTAAAAAAGAGAGAATAGATTTAAATAATTATGTATTATTTTGAGCATTACAGGTTTTTATTATGGATATTTTGAATAAATAACTATATATATTGCTCTGATCACATAAATCTGTCCTTTTATTTATCGTATTACAAATGTTGTAAATGTGAAGCAGCTTAAGAAATTACCTTTTGACAAATTACGTTCAATATCTAATATTTTAACATCTTCATAATTTATTCTATGGTTTTTATTATTAAAGCGTTCAACCAAAGCACTAGAGTTAGGTTCAAGCCGGGCATCACTTTTATGAGATATAAGTCTATCTGTTAAATTTCTAGATGTTTGTCTCATACAAACAAGGTCACATTCATGACATGGAATACAATACACAACATTAGATTGTTGAAATGTAGGGGTTTGTCTTTTAATTTACTGAAAATTCCACCAATTGTTGTACAATTTCTATGAGTTGGTTTAAGAGAGTCATTTTTTACAACATTTTTAATTTTTGGTGAAAGATTAGGGATGAAGGGTAGAGAAGCATATTTTATGTTTTCACTAGACTGTAAATTATTATTATTTAAAATGTTTAAAGAATTCAATTCATTGACACTGTTGCAAAAAAGTAATTTATTAATCATATTTCGTTGATAGCCATTAAAAATAAGTACATCTCTCAGTCTAATAAGGTTTTCTTGATGGAATATTGAGTCTGAGATTCGAAGAATTCTTTTTTTTTTAAGTCCCAATATAAAATTTATTTGCAATTTCTTAGGTTGACGAGATAGAAAATGAATATAGCCATAGGTTTAGCATACCAGAAATACCCACGACACTCTAATTTATAATTAATTGCAGTCACGAAACGAATCATTATATTCCGTGTGTCTGTCTTAAAGGTGTACATAGGAGATTAACATGGGAAATCAGTATTTTGCGTGCTGTTGCTCGGTGTTCTACAGTACAACAAAGATTGTATTATCAATCGAAAGATATAATTTTTCTGTATCAAAGCTCATGTGTATTTTTCATGGATGCTGGCATTTGTGGTTGTACTTGGATTCGGTCGATTCATAAACTTAATAGCAAATAGATCTGGCACTCTGAGCTAACTATTTCCTCCTAAAAATAGTTTTACTATAAAAATACGCTCTTCAGTAGTATAACTAGCCATATTTTTACAAATTGTCTTAAACAAGTCCAAAAGTCAGCAACGTCAAATAAATAGCTTGACAGAAATCAAAACAAAAGTCATACGTGGCTATATTTATTTACGATAAAAATTGAATAAACCGGAGAATTCTCAGAATTAAAAAATTAATTTACTGAACCAAATTACTACTAAATAGTAGTGTATTTTACAACGTTTGATTCAGAAAAATTATATCTTTCGATTGGTACTACAATCATTGTTGTCCGATAGAACACCGAGGAACAGCACGCAAAAAACTGATTTCCCATGTTAATCTCCTATGTACACCTTTAAGACAAACACACGGTATATGTAGGGTGAGTCGTAAAAATTAATTTGAGGCGGTAGTGAAAAAATGAAAGATTCTGTGATGCATGCTATGAGGGGAGAGTGATCTTATGCGTTCACACCCAGCCAGCACAAAGGCTTAAAAAATGGCCAAACTATTCACGTTATGTATGCAGTGTTTTCTTACAAATTTTACTCCTGGGACCTTAAACTTTAACTCTGCAGCGGGCGGAGTGCGTCATGTATTGTAAAGTATGCAAACCGGACAATAGTAGAGTGAATAAAATCGTAGTTTTGAAGCTGTTACTTTTTTAATTATATAAGAAATATATTTACATAATATATATTAAATTCTATTACAATTTTCAATAGTTAATAAATATTATTTTCCTACTTCACGTACACAAAGTCAATTTTATGCCACTGTTTTTCTCAAAAACAATGCTACAAAATTGAATTTTGCACAACTGTTTTTGGGGAATTTATTAATTGTAAAATTTACAATCTGTAAAACTTGGGGCTATCATTGCTCACGTAAAATTATTGAATCGGAGCCCCTGTGTCGGGGTCGCAGCCTATTACCCGATAGACCCCGCGGGCAAAGCCCCTTGGTCAGGGCCGCGGCCTCGGGGGCACTGGGGATGGAACTCCTGGGTCATGGTTTGGGATCCGGTGGGCCACGGGGGCAAAGCTCTTTTGTCGAAGACGTGGCCTCGGGGAGCATCGGGGGCAGAGCCCCTTATTCAGGGCCTGGGACACGGTGGGCCCCATGCGGAGCCCCTGTGTAGGTGTCAAAACATGGACCCCGGGAGCGAAATTCTTATGCCGAGGCCACCTCGTGGGAACCCCATTTTATAAAATATGACTAAACCAATTGCAACACAACTGTCACTCGTCACAACTGCCCTTGTAGGTGCTGCCACCAGTGATCAGTGGTATATTAAACAGGCATACTATTGCATTTTTGTTTTTATTGAATTTATGAACGTGAAATTGGAAAAGTAGTATGAAGAACTCGTGTTACAATGCCTATGCAATCGTATTTGGCGTAACTCGCCTTCGGCTCATTTGCGCAAACTATTCTCGTATTACAAAAAAGTCATTGTAACACTAGTTGTTCAACATACTATTTTCACTGGAGACTCATAAAAACAGAGCCGTAACAAGGGTTCTGAGCGCCTGTGGCAAAAATTTAACTTGCGCTCCTATTTACCAAAAATTAAAAATAAAATTACGCTGGCAAAAACATCAATTTATCTTCATAATTTATATTTTGGAAAAATTATTTCAATAGATATTTTAGCCATATTGGTTAATCTTTCTTTGTCCAGTACATTGACGGAGGTCTGCAGTAACAATTTTCATAATTAAGATACCTACAAGTTTTGAAAAGATAATTCATAATTTTTTTGTAAAAGTTAGAACACATTCATTTGGCTAAAATTTTTAAAAAGAATTATATATTGATATTTATAATTTTCGATTTCACAATAGTATATTGTGTTATTAGGAGTAAATGTTACACTTTGGGTGCTGAGCATGTAAATTTAAACGACGAGCGAAGCGAGACGGGCAATTACGTGCGAAGCACACAAAATCACATTTACTCCTAATAACAAATGCTATTTTTTTCTTAAACATCAAATAGAAATATAAAACATTAAGAAATGCTCAAAATTTCAACAAATATTCTGTCTTATCCAGCATTTCGAGTTGCCTTAGCATATATGTTTTGTTTACTTGTCTAATTGTTCTGTCAAATTATTGAATTACAATCTTATTATATTTCATATTATATTACTTTGTCCGCCGGCGGAGTAAAAGTGTCACCAAGGAAACACTTTTATGCCGGTTGCGAAAAAAATGTACTTCTGTTTGTTGAAAACAATATTTTTAAAAATAAAAGTCAATCAAGATGAGATGACGAGATTTTATGGAAAATTATATTATTTTTAAATTTTTAGGATATACCTGTGAACTACCGGAATTACCAGACGGGCTACCGGTAGCTTACGATCGACTGATTTTCCACCCCTGCCATGAACTATGTTGTTTTGTTATTTCAGTCTATTTGTTTCGTTTTTAACTGACAATTTATTTAATTTTCTTGATAATTATTTTATAAAAGTATCTATCAATAAGAGTAGTTTTCTGTTTCATCACTGTGAACCGAATAGTTCTTTTGGCGCCATATTTTCATAAAAATGAAAACAGAAAATCTAATACATGTAATATTTTTATATTATGCATTACTTAATTATTGTTTTGCACAAATAATCCAAAATAATTAGTTAACTAACAATATGTAGGCCTTTAATAGTCGATTGAATAATTTGATATTTTTTGTTGGAATTACTAGTTTGTTTTAGATATGATTGTGGGCTAAATCTGAAGTCAAATTATTATACTATTACAATCATGTTTATAAAAGAAAGACACAAGATGTAGCGGGCGCCACCTTTGCCACGCCCCAGTTACGGTACGGAATAAAATACATTCCTTTTATTTGGCGCATTGAAGGCGCCACGCGCCTATTCATATAATTTTTCGAGGCGCGCCCTCTGCAGGTGTAGATAAGTATAATATATGGGGACCATCTTTCGATGATAAGAAATCTCAGTTTTTGCCCAATGAAGGTTTCGTCGTTTTTTGCTTAAATCAATGAGAAACATGTTATAATGATAAATGGGTTACAATTGGCTTTTAAACTACTCTCCGTACAAATTCAGCATTTACACTTTACCATAAACCCATCAAGTTGATTTCTGACTGAAGTAAAGCTTTGTTTTTCAGAACTTTTTGGCTAATTCGGAAAAAAACGCAAATCGCATACTACAGAAATAAATGGGTTACAATTGTCTTCTAAACCACTCTTCTTACGAATTTAGCACCTAATCTTTACCGCAGGCTTTTTAAGTTGACATCCGACCTAGGTAAACCTTCATATTTTGGGTCTACTTATAGACTTTATAAATCAACAGTAAATTTGAGACGTGTCCTAATTAGATTTTCTTCTTTATTTTAATTTATTTCTTAAAGAAAGATGTATTTTTTTCACTGTGTAATACGATGAATGATTTAGGAACCAATTGTAACCCATTTATCACTACAGTATGCGTTTTGCCACGACGGACTCTATACAGGCGGGAGTGTGGTACTGGACGTCGTTCAGCTATATTGCAATAGACTTCTCTGTATTTTCATGCAATTTCGCTGTTTATTTATTATTTGTTGATATTATAAGTAATTATACTAATATAAAATACCTCGAAAATGTTATGTACCAGCTTATAAAAGCAATTATGCAAGTACTTCAGAAAATATGCCAATATTTCCATTTAAAAAAAAAACCAAGGATTATTTTATAATGGATAAAATGCATACCACGCAAAAACTGGACACCTTCCGCAACATCAGTTGTGTGTATTGAGCATTTTACTGAATACTGAATTTTAACTAGTTACAATTATACCTATAAAGGAGAAACAAAAACATATCATTATGATAAACCACACTTAAAACTGGAGTCGTTGCCTACTCGTTTTCCAGGCTTACCTAGTTTTTTAAATATAAAACCTAGTTGAACTGGATGTTATTTCGACTGTGTAAAATGTAAAGTGTAAAAAATACTCGAAATCTCAGTCATACAGCATTTTTCCTTCTTACATAACCGAAGTTTCAGTTCACATTTACTACATTAAATCACATTTTCGACTTGGGGAATTTTAAGATCGTGGAAGAAGAATCCAACTGGTTCAAATGTCTGTTCTTGGCAATGTTACACGTTAGAGACAACAGTAACAACATCAATTCCACGATGGATATCCAAGGTCTCAATAATGTGTATTTTCGTGATACTATAACTTAATAAGATATGCTCACAAAAAATTTCAAATCCTGTGACAACTCATGAGCCCTGCAATATAGATAGATACATTTATCGTAGATGAAAAAGAGTGAGAATAAAATTTCTCTTGTATGTTACATTACACCACTATTATTGCGCAAAAAAATGAATGAACGTTAATTGTTACAGTTATAATTTTGGTTTTTCGTTACTTAATATACTTGAACACAGCGTTTCGGCAAACTTAAAGTATACTATTTCAGCATTGACGAATTGAATGAGAGTATGAACTTCGTACTTAAATATTTATTTTACACTTTTATGAAAAATTCAAATTATAGTAATGAAATTAATAAGAATAAATATATGTATATAAAGAAAATATTAATTTGTTATTTTTACCATTTTTCTCTTTGGAACATTCGACTGTTCTTTAATCTTTTTGTTAAGACACCGCATTCTAAAATACATTTTACATTTAAAGAATAACTTTTTCACATCTTCGCTTAAATCCACATTACGAGCACAATATAAGTGTCGTTGAATATATTTTTTACTAATTTTTAAATACTTTCCATTTAATTGTTTGAAAATTGAATCCAACTGCTTACACAAAAATCGTCATTAGGTTTCATAAAACCACCCTCAGATATGGCTGGTACCACGATCTCTGTTTTTGGGTGTTTCAAGAGCAGTGTTAAGCTTGGTTTTAGCGCTGTACAATGTACTAAAATTATTTTATAAAAAAATTGCTGCAATTAATTTGCTATATGAAGCATTTTTCTATAAAATAATTTTATAATTGTACAGCGCTAAAACACTTTTCTTAAAACAATGCTCTTAAAACACCCAAAAACAGAGCTCGTGGTATCAGCCATAGTTTACCCATGTGAATGCGGAATCATTAGCATCTGGAATATATTCTAAATTTTCAGTTTAACTGAAACGAAATGCTATAAAACTAGCTAAATTTCGCAACCCGTCCCATTTCATTTCTGCGAAATCTTCAATAACTTTTTCTTTTTTTTTTCTGCTGAATATTCAGCTACTTTAAGGATTAAATTTGCAAACAATTGTATTACACTGTTGACATATATCTTTTTTTTTTTGAGCTTATAAACAAAAAATAATAAAGACGCATTGGGAGTGCATCTAAAATAACGCTTGAATATATTCAATTTGAGGTTGATCAGGCTGACTTGTCACTGAACTACGTCACCGCATAGCGGAATGGAGAGGGAAAGATGCACGTGAGCATATCTTTTTAAGTTATAGTATCATGGTGTATTTTGGAGGTCTGGAAAAATTCAAAAAGGAAAAAGCGAATTTAAGACCAAAGAGTTTATTTATCTCCTTGTACATTTTCCGGTTTCATTCCGTTGTCAGTTTTGAGATCATTAATATGTATGTACTTTGATTTTGCATGTACGAAGTTTTCAAAAAACTGAGTGATTGCTTACGAAAGTATTTCTTACATGATTGTTGTTAGATCTTACTAGTAAATGTATCTTGGATATTAAGTATATTGTTGTAATGATTGTTGTAAACTTTATACCCTAAAAAAGGTTTAAGTGTAAACCGTAGCGTGGTTTATGTAAGATGAATAAATGCTGCATGACTGATATTTCTAGTATTTTTTAAACTTTACAATTTATGGAGTCTAAATAAATATTTAAATAAATAGGAAAGCCTGGAAAACGAGCCGTCAATGTATCCGGTTTTAAATGTCATTTATCTTAATAATGTTTTTGTTTCTCCTTTATAGGTATAATTGTATCTAGTTAAAATACAATCGTTAATAAAATGCTTAATATGTAAGGAAGGTGTAAAGTTTTTGGGCGGAATGCATTGTATCCATTTATCAAAATAATCCTTATTTTTTGGAAATTGAAATGTTGGTATATTTTCTGAAGAACTAGGATAATTACTTTACAAGCTGGTACACAATATTTTCGAGACCTTTTGTTTTAATATAATCACTTACATTATTAATAAATAATAAATTAACAGCGAAACTGCATAAAAACACAGAGAAGTCTATTGCACTATTGCTGAAAGTCGGCGTCGTGGCGTCATGCTCCCCCACTATGACATTCCCGCCTATATAGAGTCCGCCGTGGTTTTGGGTTATAGCTTGTACAAAAATCCGTGGCGATTGATTCCATTAGTGTTTCTCAGCAGGTATTCCATAAGAGGATTAAAGAAATTTATGAGGGAGTACTTTACAGGGTTGTACTGGATAATATTTTCAAATGAGTTTTACACAAACAGACACAAGTAATATCAAAATATGAAAAATTTTAATAAAATGAATTTTAAATGTCGTTTTCTGAAGGTATATTTGTATAAAATTATCTTACTTAACAGTTTTCGGGGAAACAATTGAAAAGATAATCGTATTAAAAATTTCGGAGATTGAAGCATCTAAGCCAAAAATTATAATAATCCACTCCTGAACATCAGACAAACTTGCACCCCACTGGCTAGGGCTGGCTTATCCCATTAGCAAGTCAAGTCAATCGCCACGGATTTTTGTACAAGCTATAAGCAGACCTGAAAAACGAAGACTTACTTAGGTCATTAGTCAACTTGACGAGCTTACTGTAAAGTGTAAATGCTAAATTTATATGGAGAGTAGTTTAGAAGCCAATTGTAACCCATTTATCCTTATAATAAGCGTCTTATAAATTTAAGCCAAAAAGTCGTTACCTTCAGTGGACAAAAACTGATCTTTTTTATCATCGATAGATGATCCTCATATACTTAACTTAAAACTTAAGGACCCAGAAGTAAATTGTGTACGAAAAAACTGTATATATATAACGCGAATTGTATTGTATAATCTCTCTAATTGATGAAATATGAAAATTGCCATTTTAGGGCTTTGCGTTAGCTAGGAGTGAATGCATATTCAAAACCGCAACACTCTCCCTGCTTTCATAGAATCACACAAGCTTGCATTTTTTTACCCGTCTCAAAACTATTATTATTTTCGATCCACCCTATACCATATTAAATTGGGCAAACAACTTTTGTTATGGCATATTAAATTTATTGAAAAATGTATATTTTAAAACAAAAATGTTTTACGTCAATCCATTTAATTGTGTACACCAGGTTGGGATTTGCGTTTATTAAGTACAATATAAAAGCATCTCCTACTTGTTTCATTACATAACTAAAGATAAATGTTTTCCGAAATTAAGTAGCTTACAATATAAAATATCTGCCCAAATTTAAAGAGCACGTTGTGTTTGGGAAGAGAGAGGTTTAAATTTTAATAAATAAAAACAAAAAGTAAGATTAAATTACAAGGGGTCTTGTAATAGATACATAACAATTTAGAATGAAATTATATAACTGCATTACGGAATTTCAACTATTGCCTATGATCATAATAATGATGATGATGATAATAATAATTTTTTTGATAGTTCCAGCAGAGAAAATTATATGTATTTTGGATCATTCAGTAAAAATTTCTAGTCTCAGTAATATAATAACAATATAAAATCATAAATATTCTTTTACTATATGTGTAGTCATTTACATAATGTTAGCGATTATATTACATATACAATGTTATTCCCAAATTGTAAACGGAAAAGGTACTAACTGAAAATTTAATATTCGTAATTATTTCTTTTGCATTAACACTGCTCATATTTAGAATTGTCAAAATATATTTAATTAATTATTATTCTATATCTATATTATGTAAACAAGGGCTACAAATTCTTCTCTACCCTCCTTTATATAATTTCTTATATTTGTGATTATTATGCCCACCAGTCATTGTGTACTGTTTTCTCCGTTATGATACCCATATTAAGATAAGTATCTATTTTCGATGTCAATATTCTAATATATCATAAAAATAACTAATTTTGTATATTATACCTACTATCCCTGTATCCTTACCTTACCTGAATATATATATATATATATATAATATCGTAAAAAAAAAATATTTGCATATTGTTTTATTTTTTTTATCGATAATTGCAAACATATATCAAGTAGTCGAATTCAAGTTACGGTAATTATTATGGGAAATAACATTTTTTCCTTCAAAGATATTTGTCCTTGAATTTTACATTTAACTTAGTTCACAAGTGTTTGCTGAATGAAACTATACAAGTTTTATTACACAAATATCATATTATTCCCTATTAACCGCTTTCCTAAATCTAGAAATAAAATATTTTACAAAATAAGTCAATTGATTGGGAAGTTCGTATATATTATGCCTTCGATATACTCTTATTTCAGTTATTCACAATTCTAAATAAAAATATATTAGTTTTCATTAACTTTATATCAAATATATGACATGTATTCACATCCTAGTCTCTATTAAGTTTTCCAAGTACATTTTTCTACGTGATATTATCCCAAGTCCTAGACGCAAGCATATAGTTACATAATATTTTTTAATAGAAAATTTAGTTATTAAATTGTACTTGCGTCATTTCAATATTTCATTTTTGAACCGCTAACGTATAACTAAAATCACATTTTAGATTAAAAATATGTAGGTGTAGTGATTTTAGGAGCTTTAAGAGATTCTAATTAAATGTTGTACACAACTACACTTCGAAATTCAATTAGAAAATTCTTATGTGGTACAAATTTTTATTTTATATAAATGTATTTATTTATAATAAAGTATGTCAATTGAATTATAGCATTATTTTTAAAATAATGGTGTAATGTAAACTAGTATATCTAGTTACTAGCAAAAACTGAAAATTGTGTTATAGATAGTAAATTAGTGGTGTAAATTTTAATATGAATACTTGTGCCTCTCATATACATGAACTCACCTATACACGACATTCCAACATTTTAACTAATGCATTGAAAATTAGTTCATTTTGAATTTATAGAGCGGAATCATTTGCGTTTCTTACATAAAAGTCTTCAAAATTTATGACTTGTTCTGCGACATTGTAAATGTGAAAGATAGAAATTGTTATAAAATTCTGTTTAGTAACAAATGAAGATGTTATTTGCATTTAAGACTTAAATGTTATGTAGCTATAGTTTAAAACGGGATATATATATTTTTTATTTTATCTCAAAATTAGTCCAGTGCTTAGTGTTAGTAATGTAATACACTATGTGCGGTCTAGATGATTGTTTTTTTTTTTATAAACTGTAAATGAATTATTATGAACAGCTTGCCTCAATATGATAAATAAATATATTATAACACCATTTCTCCAGTTGTAGTACGCAGCTTAGAACAGATCTCGGTTCATGATATATTTTAGCACGTGAAATATATGATTACCAATCATCAAATTAGAGACCAAGAAGATGTTATTGGAGGGGAACCATCTGTCGTTGGTCAGTGATGACAATTTTTATGATACTTGCCTGTGCGAATGATTTACGATATAAGAGCACAAAATAAGGGCAATCTGCCTTCAGGTTATGGTTTATGAACAGTGTAAAATTAATTTGTAAACAATACATTAACGGACGTTATTTTAGTTTAAAATAATAATTAATAAATGTGCCTCATTTAGAAATATTATAATAAAATCTTATTATTTCTCTTGAAGTGGATGTAATATGTTTATAATACGACTATCGAATGAAAGTTAACGTTTAAATAAGTTTAGTGTTGTGTCTCCTTTAAAAAAAATTCCGTATGATTTGTATTGAAAGGAAACAGATCTTTATGTATTCCGTTAGAGAAGATTAGAATTGTACGAAACATGCTGATATAAGAATTTTTGCAAATATCCATTATAATACTGGACTCGTGTTTCCCAGAAATACATTAGTATATCTTGCTCGAAATAGATGGATGACTACATTACCTATACAATAGCATAACAAGACAGGGCTGCATATAAAATATTTTTCATTAATTTTAATTGTAATAAAATATTTTTTATTTATACATGTTACAATTTAAGAACATACCGGGTGTCTACTTGAAATCTGTTATATGACAATGATATTATTTTTTTTATTTTGCTGTATTTCCTATATAACAGATTTAATGGTATGTACATATACCGTTAGGTGTATATATATATATATATATATATATATATATATATATATATATATATATGTGTGTGTGTGTGTGTGTGTATGTGTGCGTGCGCGTGTGTGTGTGTTTATACAATACTAATCTTCTCTAACATAATACATGAAGTTCAGTTTCCCTTTAATACAAATCATACGAAAAAATTTTCAAAACCTATTTAAACGTCAATTTTCATTCGATGGTCATATTATACATAGTTCCATTAAAAAAAAAGTAATTTATTATTTTTTAGTTCGGTTTAAAGTCTCAAATGCAAGGTGTTAATAATATCGAAATTAGTATGACAGTACCGATAATTTAAATAAATATTTTACAGATAAATACTTATAACAATATAAAGGATTATTATAATGGTTTTAAAATATCCTACATATTACCAAACTATAATCTTGACCACGTTTATTTTACATTTAAATTTGCCCCATAAATATTATCAAAATTCATCAGTTAACTTCTTTGCATTTATGTATATGTGTATAATGTGTACCACGAAATAGGCAATTAACATGGCAAATCAATTTTTTCGTGCGCATTGCTCCCCAAATTATTTTAGACAAAAATGCTTCAAATAAATGATATAGAGCCTTAAATTCTGCATATATTAATACACTAAATGAATTTACTGTGGTTTGCAACTGCAGAAATTATATTAAAAAAGTTACAAAAATTCAATTTAATAGTGTTCGCCGTGGAATAAAATAAATTGACAAACAAATGTGGAATGTTTTCCTGTCAAATATTTTAACATTATTAAGTGTTTGCTTTAATTTTTCAAATAATGTAAAATATTTGACAGGAAAAATATTACACATTTGTTTGTTATTTTGTTTTATTCCCGGCGAACACTATTACATAATAATTTTATATATTTAAGTAATTAATTTCTGCAGTTATGACCTATAGAAATTGAATTTAGTTTACGGATTTACATGCAGAATTTTAAGCTCCATAACATTTATTTGAAACATTTTTATTTAAAATAATTTGGGAGACAATACATACAAAAAAAACTGATTTCCTATGTTAAGCGCCTATGGCCCGCATTTCGTGCTACAGCCGGTATATATGACATGAATATTTGTGTAGATGCAGACATTATATCTAAAAAGTGTTGTACATAAATATTATTAGATAAATTATAGATTCATTTACATTTTATGTATAAGGACTGAGAAATTTAGTGGAAAAAGTGATACAAATATTATTCCAAACTCTTTTTGTAATTTGAAAAATCGCTTTATATTATACTCGATTTTTGTTTGTATTTCAAGCAATGTCTTTGGATCCTTCAATTAATACAAAATTTGCCGATTGTAAAATGGAAAAATATATTTAAGTTTGTTAAGTCGTTTGTTAGATTTAGAAATACGTGGAATAAATGTGAACGTGTAGATAACTTAAGTTTAAATTCATTTAATCAATACTTCTTCAAATATAACAGTCATATAACATCTACAAATTTATTGCAGTAAGAACTATATTTATTCACAATATTTCATATATAGTCGGTTATTGTCATATTAAAGTAATAAAAGGAAGATGAAGCACGGGAGTTAGTATTGTAACTATATATTAACTGCATTCTTCATATTTCTTCTACTAGCTACTATAATGTAAGATTTTTGACTCTATAATGGAAAATATTTTTTAACAAAACGTTATTTCTTATAAGTAAAGTATTATGCATAAGCACAATAATATAAGTTTTAAATTAATGAGGCAGTTTATAATAATTCTTTGCAGTCGACTAATTTATCTCGTTATATATTATAGCTACATTGAATTTCAGTTGTTTATAAACTAAATATTGAACATTTCACCGAACTGAAATACTTAAATATTCGTCTTTGTTAAAGTAGTTTATTGCATATATGATTTAAATTCGTTTGTAGTACTTATAATATATAAAATACATGCGTTCAAAATGATTATGGCTACTAAATATTTGAAACAAGTTTATTTTATTACTATATATAATAAAGAACAACTGTATGGTACAGAAACATACAAAAATTATAATATGATAAGGAGAAATACTGTAAAATTTCAATACAATTTATTAACCCGAATTTTTATTTCTTCATTTGTATTGTTCAACATGTTCAATATATTTCATTACTTTTTCACTCTCTGGGCCCTCGAACGTGCTATTTTTAGCACTTTTTTCAGTATTAATGCTGTATCTCTGAATGTAGGTATTTGTCAAAGATGGGTGAATTTTTGATATTTTGTGCTCAGAATGATACCTTTCAATCTCATTACATGGAGAAGCTAACGAGATTATATGCCGATGAGATATTTTAAACTAAAAATAAATTTTTTCGTAGTTTTTCAATTTTTTTCGTTAATTTACCGTACTTTAAGCTAAAAAATGCTGTTTTCTTGTTATATTGACTTTACCTTAAAATGCGGTAAATTGCCGAAAAAACTGAAAAGTAACAAAGAAGTTTATTTTTAGGTTAGAATACCTCATCAGCATATCTCGTCAGCATTCTGGGCACAACATATAAAAAACCAGCCATTGCTCAAAGATACATTAAGAGAAACAGCCTTAAAAAAGTGCTTAAACTGGCAGTTTTATTCATTTCCGCATTCTTATATATATATATATATATATATATATATATATATATATATATATATATATATATATATATATATATATATATATATATACAGGTTTTATGATGAACATGTTGTACTTTCAAGAAATATACGATTTCTTCATTAAGATATATTACATAACAAAGCATATCGACATTATATATTTTATTAGCAGAATTATTGTAAAACAGTGATTACATGTAGAGGGCATTATTGTGATATTAGTATTGTGAAATATTGTAGATACTCTAAAAGTTTGTTATAATAATAGACTCAGATTTGTGGCGTATATAATTCATGTTAATCATTTAGATACATAAGAGTTTACTTCTACTTGTTATTGATGGAAGTAATTAAAATGTAAATGTGAGTGTAAATACATTTCAAAAAAATATCATTTAGTTTTGTGTATATTACATCCTGTGTTATATAAAAAAAAATCGGTGAGATCATGCTGAAGCAGAGTGCAATTATTTAATTCCATGTAAATAATACCATTACTACTATTGCACCTAGTTTTATAATCATCTATTTTTTTTAATGAAATTATATTTTGGGCTTACGTCATTAATAGCTTAATTAATTTAATACTTTATACAATGTTTTAATTATGATTTTACAGTAATCGATGAGTGGCTAAAGTGGGCATTATACGATGCAGTTTTTCTTTTCAAGAGATTTTTAAATGATATTTGAAAGCTGATTGCTCGATGGTAATGCAGTAAAGCAGCAATATGCGAGTGTACGGCCTTTTTTTTTAAAGGAAATTTGAAGAAAAGGTACCGCATATTCTGTTTTTTGATTCATTTATCTCTTACGCTTGCGTAATTGTGCGATAGAGAAAAAATTTTAATTGAAAAGAAAAACTTCATCGTGTATGGCACGGCACGCTTTACACCAGTCAGTTTTTAACTCTCGTTAGAAGAAAGTGAGGTGTTATTGCCTACAAATGAGATAGTCTATATCAGTGGTTTTTAACCTTTTTCAAGTCAGGGAATACGTTTTATTTGAAGACAATTTTGCGGAAAATCGCTATAATTTATTGCTAATTATTGCCGTATAACGCAAATTTATTGCTATTGTAGAAACAGAGTTAATTAATATTATATAGTGGTACCTCCAAGTTCACGCTGGCAGTACCACATCACCAAAACAAAAAACCTATTACATAGTAATTTTTTGCTCATTTATTGCTAATTATTGCCGTATAATAGAAATTTATTGCTATTGTTGTAACGGAAATAATTAATTGTTTGAAGTGGTAGTTCCAAGTTCACGCTGGCGGTACCACATCACCAAAACAAAAAAACTATTACATAGTAATTTTTTGCTCATTTATTGCTAATTATTTCCGTATAATACAAATTTATTGCTATTGTTGTAACGGAGATAATTAATTGTTTGTTGTGGTACCTCCAAGTTCACGCTAGCGGTACCACATCATCAAACCAAAAAAACTATTACACAGTAATTTAGTGCTAATTTATTGCTAATTATTGCCGTATATTTAAAATTTTTTGCTATTGTTGTAACGGAGATAATTAATAATTTGTAGTGGTACCTCCAAGTTCACGCTGGCATAACCACATCACCAAACCAAAAAAACTATTACATAGTAATTTTGTGCTAATTTATTGCTAATTATTGCCATATAACACAAATTTATTGCTATTGTTGTAACGGAGATAATTAATAATTTGTAGGGGTACCTCCAAGTTCACACTGGCGGTACCACATTACCAAACCAAAAAACTATTATGTAGTAATTTAGTGTTAGTTTATTGCTAATTATAGCTGCATAACACAAATTTAAACTTATTGTTGTAATGCAGATAATAATTCGTAAGTGTACCTACCTCGAAAATCTCGTTGGTATGTTATGAAACAAAATTAAATTTACTAACTAACAAATATTATAAAACTATGAATTCAGAAACATCTGCCCATGCACGCTACTCTGTGAAATATCTTTATTCCAATAATAATTATACAGGGTATTTTAAATAATATTTAAAACTTTGGGAGAATATGTATATATATATATATATATATATATATATATATATATATATATATATATATATATATATATTCAAAGTGCCATGGTAAACAAAACATACAAACAGTCGTATTGTTTGAGTTTGGCAGAAAACATTTGCCAAAATTTAATTGAATATTGACTTGTTTAAATTATTTCTCAGTAATCCTAGACGTATTTACCATTTAGAAATAATTTAAACAAGTCAATAATCATTAAAACTATGACAAATATCATCTGTCAAACTCAAACAATATGTCTGTTTGTGTGTTTTGTTTACCATGGCACACTGGAAACAGATTTACATTGTACATTTTATTTTACGTCTATCTCATGACAGAAATTTATCACAACAATAAATATAGACTCGTTTGGTACAGTTCTTTATTTTGAACATATTTTATATTTACACTTTTGTTCTAAAATTCTTAGGGAAAGAACTTTCGCCTAATTAAAATTGTAACATTTTATTTCCTATGTCTCAGCAAAATAGTAAACGGTATATGTATCCTCAGTTCTAATCCCACTACCGACAGTTGCCAATTTAAATTTACCCCTGTGGTTTTCCTACCACTAACAACCTTGGGGGCTATGACTTGACGGCTGGTAACCGCATTTTATACGCAAAAATATATCACTTACCGAGATCTGTGTAAACAGAGTGCTACACTTATAAAGCGTGATGATATATTTTAATTATTTTTTTTATATTATATAAATATATTTCATAGTCTTGATTCATAATAAAACAATGTAGCAGCCATAGCAATATTTATCTTACGTATAGTGACAGCAATTTATATATTCTTACTATAACAATACGTATATTTTTATTTCTTAGCAATAATATATAAGAAGAAGAATAAGAACATTTATTTTTTAACAGCCTGTATATAATAATTGTTTATTAAAATTTAAGATTATTAATTTTCAAGTGTGAACATAAAAAAACTAAAACTTGTATAAATAAGATCTTTATTTTGTAATAGAAAAATTATAGCTATTATATAATATATAAAGGGTAGAAAATATCAACAAAACTAAAATATGTTACTCATTTAAACATACATAAAATATATATTCCGCATGAAATAATATAATTAAATAGAAAATAAAATAATTTACAACTTTATGTTCTAAATCATTGAAGAGTTGCCAGTATCTAAAATATGTGTATTGGTAGGAATTGTGGCAAATGCTACTTCAGAATTGAAACTGCAATTTTTGCTTGTAGTTTCCTCAACATAATGGGGATGTATTTATACACTAGTAGAAAAATATAAGAAAAATTTCTTATTGCTAGGAAAGCCACCTATTATTTATTTATTATTAAAAATTTCACCTTTATTGAAAAATGTCAAGTGAATTTTTAAACATTTTCGAGCAAAATAGTCGGCATTAAATACTCGTTACGCTCGTCCTCAAACAGCCAGCTTCGCTTAGTAAAACTTTTCTATACTGATTATGTAATGTACTATTGAATAATCAAGCTTGAAAAATAAGTAAGCAATAACGTACTATTGATTATGCTTTATTTTTATTATTTTTCTAATTAAAAATTTAAGTAAAAGCAGTAAGGAAAGTCGTACAAAAATAGATTTAACTATGATTGCATAAAAATTAATATTTAAGTAGATATTATTAACAATTAATTCACTAATGTGCCGTGCTTGTTTATTATTTCGCAAATTATGTAAAATCACCACTGTGTCAAGTGCCAGTTTCAAATAGACACATGTGTGAGTAGCCAATACGTGGAATTCATGTATCTTTTATGTAACTCTATCTATGTGTAATCTGAGGGAAGCTATGCTCCTATTTTCGTGAACTTCTGTTATAAATTTGTTTTCGGATGATTCAGAATCGTTACGAAATAAATTAAATTTTCTGCATAATCTTTCAACTGCAAATATATATTATGCTTTTGGTTATAAAATGAGTTGCATTTCAAATTTATTAATATTTACTTACAACAAAATGTTGTGCAAATTACTTTTCTAATAGCTAACCAATTCTAATGAAACACATGGTATTTGGAAGCCAAAAAATTTATTTATCCAATAACTCTCAATAAAATTCTCTTTAACTTTGGCGATTTTAAACAAAGAAAGTAACAGATTTCCTACTAGTGGGTATAATTCTGAGAAAATCCACTAGTGGGTATTTTTTTATTTATAACAATTATAATAACACACAACACCTTGGTAAGCACTTCGATTGACATTTCAATTTCAAAAATTTAAAGCATATGTCACCGTCAAATAATATTTTTTTAAATAAATTTTGAATTTATTAAGAGTTGTTGGATAAAATGTTATACTTCACACGTGGGCAAAGTGGAATTACCCACTCTATAAAATTATCACACTCAGCCTTCAGCTTCGTGTGCTAAAATTTCTCTCGTGGGTAATTCCTTACTTTGCTCACTTGTAAAGTAAATAACTATTTCAGGCAACCATCACAGAAAATTGTTCATTTCCATTTAACACACCATCTGTCAAAAGAAACAATTGCCCACGATATATAGCAAGGCGACGGAAATATTATTTCCGTCTTATCTAAAAACCAATCATATTTAATAATTATTATTTCCATACAGTTGCTAACCAATCACCAGGCCAGATAAGCCCATGTGCTCTCTTCTCTTTAATTGTTACTATGGTTACCATGATGACTTGTTTGTTGAAAAACCGATTCTTTTTGTTTGTGTGAAAATTATTTATATAGTAGTGTCAAATATATTGATAATTTGTACTAAAATTATTGAACAAAGTGTAAAAATAATAATTTTTATTGAAAATGAGTGACAGTGATAGTACTGATATTGATTGCACGCAACCAGACTGCCAGACATTTACTACAAATTTGTGTACTATTGGATAATATTTTTTCCATTTCAATATTTTGCTTTATATTCTAATTTTTTTTTTCTAATTTTCATAGTCAGTAATTCATTATTTGTTTAAATATTTCTGGTTGACCAGTGATACTAAAGCTAAAAATTACAAATAAATAAAGTGTTTTGAGAATGAGGACTTCATGCTTAAACAATATTTCTTCGTATAATGATGTAGTAACTACATCCAGAGTAAGGTAAAATAATAAATTATTTATCTATATTACACACCAACGCGAATTTCCAAGTAGCTACACTAGGTAATAAATTATTAATTTTCTGTATTACAACAATAGCAATAATTTTTTTTCAATACGGCAATTATTAGCAATAAATTAGCACTAAATTATTATGTAATATTTTTTTGTGATGTGGAACCGCTAGCGTAAACTTAGAAGTACCTCTACAAATTATTCTTTATCTCTGTTACAACAATAGCAATAAATTTGTGTTATACGGCAATAATTAGCAATAAATTAGCACAAAAATTACTATGTAATAGTTTTTTTGGTTTGGTGATGTGGTACCGCCAGCGTGAACTTGGAGGTACCACTACAAATTATTAATTATCTCCGTTACTACAATAGCAATATATTTTAAACATACGGCAATAATTAGCAATAAATTAGCACTAAATTAGTGTGTAATAGTGTTTTTGGTTTGATCATGTGGTACCGCTAGCGTGAACTTGGAGGTACCACTACAAACAATTAATTATCTCTGTTACAACAATAGCAATAAATTTGTATTATACGGCAATAATTAGCAATAAATGGAGCAAAAAATTATTATGTAATGTTTTTTTTTTGGTTTGGTGATGTGGTACCGCCAGCGTGAACTTGGAGGTACCACTTCAAACAATTAATTATTTCCGTTACAGCAATAGCAATAAATTTCTATTATACGGCAATAATTAGCAATAAATGAGCAAAAAATTACTATGTAATAGGTTTCTTGTTTTGGTGATGTGGTACTGCCAGCGTGAACTTGGAGGTACCACTACATATTATTAATTAACTCTGTTACTACAACAGCAATAATTTTGCGTTATACAGCAATAATTAGCTATAAATTAGCAATAGATTATAGCATATTTTTTATACCGATATTCAAAACTGGTACCTCTAACTTCACGGATCTACCCGCAGTGCCATCTGTTTCAATTTTCTCGATCATCTACTGACCTTATACTAAAATTTTACCATTTTACCGCTCCGAACCACGAAAGTAACGTAGAATACAACAGTTTTCACATAAGTTTTTTTACGATTCTGTCAGACAAACATTGTTAAAATTTTACACATTAATTGTTAGTGTCATAATCTTTAAATTTGTCCCTGTTTTTTTAAATGTGTTTAATAATAAGCAAGATAACGACATTTTTACGTATAGACATTTTTACATTGCTTGCGGAATACAGAGTATTTAGACACAAAGCATATGTTGGTAATGGAAGATTATCGAGAGGTCAACCACTACCGCAAAAAATGTACATTAATTCCCATTTTATATGTAAGGCATTCTGGTTTATTCCAAAGAATTCCAAATATGCCCATATGTTCTAGAATATTCCTATGTATTCCAGAATATTACCATGAATTCCAGAATATTCCATGTAATATAAAAAATTTAAATTCATTCCCTAAGCCCTAAAGTTATAAATAAATCTAATAAAGAAATCTAGATACGTATTTCGACAACTAAGTTGTCGCCATCAGTAGAACAAAAAGAGGGATACAACCAAGATTACACAACTTGTGAACCCAGCCAATGGTCAAGATTGAATCCAACTTGATAAACTAAATATACTTATTTATACTAAAACGAAGCAATCAGCCGTGTCAAACAAACCAATAATAATTAAGAAAATATCTAATAGTTTAATGCTTGGGTCAACTTAAAAACAAATTCTCTAATAGGTCGAACAATTTACTGTTAGGTATGGGACCCAGGTCAGAATTAATCAGCCGATGTTAATTTCTAAATTTATTGATACTTTCAAACGCATCCAACTTTCTATTATTACAAACTGTTTTTAAAAGTTTTTAGTTTTTCGAGTTAATGTCATGATTATTATGGAAAATGTGTTCCGCAATACACGATTTCTCTGGGTCACCGTGCTTAACGTAGTTTATGTGTTCTGTAAATCTAATTGATATTTGTCTTTTAGTACGCCCGTTATAAACTTTATCGCAATCAGTACAAGCAATTTCATATATTCCTGATATATTAAGGAGTTCGATTTTATCTTTAGGATTATCTACTAATGTTTTAAGGGTGTTTTTAGATTTATAAGTTATTTTTATTCTCATGTATTTCAGAATATTTCGATGTATACCTGAATATTCCCAAGTATGCTATATTTCATGTCATATCATCAATTCAGAGTACTTATTTAATTATATTTTGCAATTTAATGAAAGTTGAAGTCATTTTTATAAACTGTAATGAAATAAAAATAACCATTGTTGCTATAATTTCATTATTTAGAATGAATTAAATCAATATTTACTACATATCAGGTTTATGCACATTTTTCAATTATTAAAAAAATGCATACTGTACAAAATTTAGTCTTGCAACAAATAACTGCTACATGAAGATGTCAGTTTTTACATTTATTTTAAATTATTTAGTCCAAACATCAAAAATTTTTAATATTTTTTATATGTATTAGTTTAAGTAGTTTGAAAAACACAACTATGATAAATCATGAAAGTCTAATATCAATAATAATATACAATATTAATAAGAGACTAGCGATAGATATAAATATTATATTTTTCACAAAACAAAAGTATAGAACTAGGTACTATAACTGATAATCAATAATTAAATTCATTTAGAAAATATTGCATTGAAGTCTGTTATATAAATTGTTGCATTCGAATATAAATAAATACATTAGTACCCAACATAAAACAAATTTTACACGAACTTACTCCTGCAATTTGATGCTGTTCTCACTACATTGTTGTTGTAGCAAAGTTGAATGTAACTGCTTGTTCTTTTTAAAATATAACTCTAAAATTGCAAAAGTGTGTATTGTGACACACACAATTATAAATTATACTACTAAAATGAACATTGCATCTTTGCTAAATTTGTGATATATGTTTGAAACTAATTGGAGGAGCATTCAAGACAACTTTGTTTTACAGTTTATTATAAATGACAATAATGTTATACAGAGTAGAGATAAAACAGATATCCGGAAACTAACCGGTCAACATTTTACTATCCGGCCGGATACCGGATAGTAGGTTAATATCCAGCGGATACCTAATTTTCAATAAATTACGAGAATTTTATAAAATCGTCCTTTAATTTATATATAAGTCTAAAGACAAATTAAACCTCTATATCAGGGGTGGGCAACCTTTTGTATAACAGGGGCCAGAATAAGATTTACGTTTCGTACGCGGGCCGTAGTTTTTAATTGACACATTTTTGATACTTATAATTTTTTTCTGAAAATATAAAAAACAATAATAAAACAAAATTAACTATGTACTACATTTATTTCTTTATTTAAACTAGACGAATTATATCGAAAATTTAACTGTAAATCTCCCCTTTTTCTTGATGTTGGGTTAAACCTAATTTAAAATTTTTGTTTTTGAAAATATTTATTTATTCTTTCTTCTAAAGATCTCGCGGGCCGGATTGGAACTTTACGTGGGCCGGAGTTGGCCCGCGGGCCGGAGGTTGCCCACCCCTGCTCTATATCCTCAATCAAAACACTGATTAATATTATTTTTAACCGACGAAAAAACAGGGAGGCTCTCAAGTCGATGCGCATATTTTTTATGCATTGACACGCATAACTTTTTACCTAGTAGTTCGATTTTGATATTTTTGTTTAATGGATAGAGTGTGTATATCTGGAATTTGGTTTAATTAAAAGTTGTTAAAAAAATGTACTGGGTTATCCGATTTAGATTATTCTTGTTTTTTTACACCTAGAAAAATAGGTGGCCATAAAAATTTAAACTTTTGAACAAAAAATTAAACCAATGAAGAAAAACTGAAAAGCATGTAAAATTAAACCTTTTTAGTCTAAATAACAATGCTACTGAATTCATGTAACTAATTTTGAGTAGGCGTTCGTTGTTTGTTTGTTTGACGCTGACTCAAAATTAGTTACTTAACATTTATTTCATACCAGTTAGTTATGCTACATTTTTATCGTACGAAAAGTAAAACTTTATTTTAATTTTGTCATTATTTATAAACAAATACTTTTTCCTATAGAAATTGTTATTTAGCCTACTTGTATTAATTCATATTTCTACGAATTTTTCATAATTTCTTTAAAAAAAAATACTATCATTTTACAACTTTAGTAACCAGTATGAAATAAAATTTAATATTTACCAAAAAACTCAAAAAACTGATCGTGAAAACGCAGATAGCTGAAACGAAGACAAACAAGGCAATGAATGATGGTTTGATCGAAATTAGCAATGACAAGAAAAAAGCAGAAGGTTGAAAAATTACAACAAGGAATGCTAGAGGACTGAGCGGGAAAGAAGAAGAAATAACCCAAGAATTTGAACAGCTAAATGTACTAGCCCTCACAGAAACTAAGAAAAAAGCAAATAAAGACATCGAACTGGAGAATGAACTGAGCGGCGTTAAGCAAGAGCACAAGAAGGAGTTGGTTGTATTGTAGAAAAAATATCAGAAAAAACTTTAAAAATGGGACTGTATTTCAAAAAGAATCTTAAAACTAGAATTCGAAACAGTGAAAGAAGGAGACATAAATTTTATAATACTATATGCCCCGGACGAAAACGAAAAAGCTGACTTTAAAGAAATATTCTGGGATACGTTAAACGATATAATCGAAAATAACAAAGGAATTACTATTGTTCTTGGTGACTTAAATGGTAGAGTTGGGAAAGGGATCATAGAACAGGAGGAGTCCTTGGTAGACACGGTAAAAACACTAGAACCAACAATAGCAATCGAATAACAGATTTTTGCTTCCTAAACGAACTGATCGTAACAAATACATTTTTATGAACACAAAGACATCCACAAATATACTCGCGTTATCAGTACTCGTAATGAAAAATCTAGCATGGATTACATTATAATAAATAGACAACACTGGTAATTAATTAAAGATGTGAAGGTTCGTAGAAGAGCAGAAATCAACAGAGATTACTTTCTGCTTATGGCAAAAATAAGTACAGGACACAAACAAGAAAGAATACAAACAAAATCTCAAAGTATTAATAAAGGAGCATTAAAAACTCATAAACTGACAGATACAGAAACAGTAATGAAATACACCATGGGAACAGAGATATTACTGAGCAGTAGAGACATGAAGGAAAGGAAACTAGAAAAAATCTGGAACTACTTAAAAAATATAATAATTTCAGCAGCACGGGAAATCTGCGGAGTTAAGAAGATAAATAAAAATAGAAAGGAAACATTCTGGTGGAATAAATACATAAAGAAAGAGGTGAAAAGAAGAAACAACTGTGGTAACGGAATTTGACGGAAGAGACAACAAAAAGATACACAAAGTATAAAGATCAGAGGATAAGTGTGAAAGAAATATTAAAAGAGGCAAAATAAAAATCATGAGTGGACTTTGGAACGAAATGGAGGAAGACTCCCTCACGAATCAGAAATTTTTTTAAAAAGTACTAAAAAACTTAAGAACTGAAAAACAGCAACCGAAATTAAACCAAATAAAAGACAAGAATGGGAAAATGATAACAGAAGGAGGCCAAATCATGGAAAACTGGAAACAATACTTCAAAGGGTGCAACCAGATAGCGTTATCCCCCAAATAAACAAGAACTACTGCAAACAAAACAATACATGAAAATAGAACACACAGAAGTAGATAACGCTATAAAAATGCTGAAAAGAGAAAAAAGCGGCTGGCCATGAACAAATTAACACAAAAATGCTAAAAAACTTAGTGCCAAATGGTCTAAGCATATTTTCGGATATTCTCAACATAGTATGGGATCAGGGAATAGTCCCAAAGATGGGGAAGTAGGGATAATAATGCCAATATATAAGAAAGGTGACAAGACAGATTCTAACAGCTGTAGAGGCATTATACTCTTAAGTGTAGTATCCAAAGTGTATGAAAGAATCCTAGAATAGAAATTGAATGACGAAATTGACGGTCTGCTAGAAGAATATTTTTACTAATAAGTAGATAATAGGAAGAGCCAAGAAAACAGAACGATAATTCTGCATGGCCTTCATTGATCTATAGAAGGGATTTGTTAGTGTTTCAAGAAGAACAGTTCATGAAAATCTTGCGAATAGAAAAATTAATGAGAAACTACCCAGAAGTATCAATGAGCTTATTCAAAAATACTAGGAACTACGTAAGATCAAATAATATTCAGTCTAAAGAATTTATAGTAGAGAAAGGCCCTAGACTGTGTCATACTCCCGTATGTCGCAAGTTGTTTGGCGGAAGCGGCTCGGGCGCCAGGGTTTAAATGACAAGAATAGTATTGAAGTGTGATGGTGTAGTTTATTTGAAAGAGTATGTTGCTGTCTACAGATGCGAATCACAATAAGGATGTGCAACAGGTTCCTAACTTCCCTACAGTCGTAGTAAACCCGCAGTTTCGATGCAGTTACGGTCACGGTGTCTAGGTTCTTGGTCTGTGACGGTCGGAGATATCCCCGGCCTCCCTAACGTCGAAACAGGCGTTTTTAGAAAAAGAACGCCTGGCGTCGGTTTGTCGAAAATCGGTCGTCGGTGGTCCGGAGACGTGATCTGACGTTCCCGAAGCCTCCCTGGTGCTTTTGCGGCGAAAAGTCATCTTCAGTCAGAAGGACGCGTAGCGTCGCGACGTCAGTCGGTGCAAACACCCGGTAATAACCATCAGAGTCGATTCCCGAGTAGTGAAAAGTAAAACGTCCGCTAAATCAAAAAAGGCGCTTGGCGTCGCGATGGCGACCGTCATCGCTGCCTCCTGACAGTCGTTAGTATCGATCCTCGGGGCTAACTCAACTTCGACGCCCGGCGTCGCCGAGGTGGGGTTGGAGTATATTACACGGGGAACCTCCCTGATGGTGTCCGCGGGAACTGTACCCTCGGAGGACCGAAGGACACGTTGGTAATGCGTAACGCGGTTGAACACGGAGATGACGTCACACCGGGTGACGTCACGGTACACCTGGAAATTCACGCTTGTGCAGTAGGTATTACCCTTTGAGGATGCTAATGCCTATTCAGCAGGTACTGCACAAGATGACGCGTTGAAAAAGGTAACGGGTGACGGTCGGTAACCGTGTCTTGCAAAATAGGTATAGTCGCCGAGGATGCTAAAAGCCAACTAACCGAATCGCACTTCTTCGCTGGAAGTATACGGTAGCCTGAAGGGCTTTAACGGGCGGGAACGGATGGTGACGGACGGTAACGGTGCCTGACAAATTAGGTTTACTCGCCGAGGGTACTAAAAGCCCACTCCACGAGTCGCACTACCTTGCAAGGAGGAAACGGACGGAACGGATGGTGACGGTTTCTCACAAACTAGGTTTACTCGTCGAGGATGCTAAGAGCCAACTCTACGAGTCGCGCTATTTTGCAAGACGGAAAATGAAAAAAAAAAAACAAAACGGAAACTCACCACAACTTTGAAACGGCTAGAACGGTATCGGAACAAGCCTCAAGATCGACGCAATTGCCTAGGGCTGATTATCGAAAATCAAGTGTCTCAATCGTGAGTCTACCTCGGTTTATATACTGTTTTTGCTAATTTTTCCGAAATAAACTTGAAATTCACGGTCGGTGCTGTGTATTTTAAATGAGCAGTGGTCCTTAAAAATGGAAAAGGGGTTGCGAATTTATTAACGCGGCTGACACTTCATTCGCGAGCCCTTGAAAAACGGAATATGGCAAATATAAATTTAAGTTGATCGGATAACCGGTAGCGCAGTTATTTGGAAAAAACAAACGAAATTGGATAAGTTTTTCTACCATTTTTGAGAACACTGATAACAGAGAAATCGGTCTATCATTTTCAATTTTTTCCTTATCACCTTTTTTAAAAATGGGTCTAATTATTGAAGTTTTTAAAATATTGGGGAACACACCTTGTTTAATTGACAAATTAATAACATGTGTTAACAGTACACTAATTAAGACATAACACTCTTCAATTATTTTAAGGGGAATTTCATCAAAACCACTACTAGTTTTATTTTTAAGTTTACAAATCACATCGTAGATTTCACGATCACTAACTTCAGAAAGTATCATTGATTGTGGCTATTTGTTTTTAATTGTTAACGTTTTCAATCGATCAGTTTCTGATGACATTTCGGCAAGAGTATTTGTAATCTCGAAATAATATACACTAAACAAATTCGCAATTTCTTCTGCATTGGTAATTATTTTTCCCTCATGTAAAATTTTGTTTATTTCTCCTTTAGTTGCTGAATTGAGATTTGATTTAACAATTTTTAAAGCTCACGGGGTTTATTATTACAACTATTGATTTTTTCTTCAAAGTATTCGGATTTCCGTTTACGAATCAAATTTTTGAAGTTTTTAAGCTTAGTTTTATACAATTTATTTACATATGTGCTATTACATTGGCTTTTAATCCAAAAAAGGACTTTAAAATTCTTTGAATTGTGTAAAATTTCTGATTTTATCCATATGTTGCTTACGTTTTTCTTAGTTTTTGATGAACAAGGTAGATTAGGACAACTAACGTTAAATAAATAAGACAAAGTACATAACTTGTCAAAAGCAATATTAACATCAGACGTTTGAAGTATGACTGTCCAATCTTCCTTTGAAAATTGAAATCTTAGGATATTTTTTGGACTTGTGTGATTCTTGAACACATTAACCACATTATTATTACTCACATTCTTTGTAGTATTGTAACGTTCGTGGGTTTTATAGGTTTTTATTTAAATAATAAAACTATTAATTAATAACAAATAATGAATAATTATTATAATAAAAAGTAATAGTTATTTAACACTAGGTATATAACACTAAAATAACAAATACAAAAACTCATATGCTAACACTTATCACTACAATAATAAACACTATTATTTATAGTAACTAGCCGAGCGATATTTATTTAAGACGATATATTTATATTCAGACCGCGCGATATATTTATGTTCACAAGCTCTTCATAGTAGCTTCGGAGTCGACTAAGTCATCTGACTTACTGAGTCTGAGTCAACTAACTGACTGGACGACTCAACTCGACTAACTGAGTCCGAGTCCTCTTAAAGACTGACTGACTCAACTCGACTAACTGAGTCCGAGTCAATTAAACGACTGACTGACTCAACTCGACTAACTGAGTCCGAGTCAATTAAACGACGACTGAGTCTCACTGACTCACTGACGGCTGCTGGCGTTTCCTTTTATATACCACGTTCCTTGTTTCTGGAAGCTTCGGGAATATTCCCTATTGTGGAGCAAACGACTTGTTCGAACACGCAAGCGTTGCGTCATTCACTCGGCGGCGCGGCGTGGCGGCGTAGGACGGCAAGCTTCAACTTGTCGCTGCCGCGTTCGTTACAGTATATATTATTATTTCTTGTGCCATATGATCAGATAAACCCGGATTAAAAACAATACTCTCGAATTCGGACTCATTTAAGTTAGTGCAGATATTATCAATGCATTTATTTTTCCTCGTAGGATTGTTGATTGTAATTTTCATATCATAACTAAGGAGCAGATTGAAGAAATCGTTCCTATGTGGAGAAGTTGTTGCAAAATCTATATTAAAGTCGCCGCAGAGAACGACAGATTTAATTTTTCTTTGAAATAATATCAAGAGCGGTTTCTAATTTACTTTGAAATATTTTAAAGTCACTATTCGGGGTTCTGTATGTACATAGAATAGCTATTTTGTATTTTGTTAATAAAATATTTGCGATCTCAAAATTTTTTTCTTTGTTTAATTCTATTATTTCTTTGATTTCAATATATTCTTCATAGTTTTGCACGAAAATGTTAACTCCTCCATTACGGAAGGATTTACCTGCTAACTGATAGAGACTGATTTCTTCTTCTTGGATCCAAGTTTCTGTAAAACATAAAATTGCAGCATTCATATTCTGTTTTAATCCAATATGAATTGCATCAATTTTATTGCGCAGACATTGAATATAAAGATGTATAATTTTTAAATAATTTATAATTTCCTTATTTTGCTTAGTAATTATGTTATATTTGATCTTTTTGGCGACTGTGAAAAAAAAAAAACGATTTATAGCAACACCACTTGGCCAAAATTCAACATTATTAATTTGATTTAGGTGCTCAAACTGAACGCCAATTTTGAAAGATGAATATTCATTCTCCTTTCGCTATTATTTTCTCACAAATTACTCGCGCTGAAGGTATTTTGCTTGTAATGTATTTTGTTACAGAATTAATATCTGCGTTTTTTTCGATTCTCCACACATGTAACCATGCCTGCATACTACTGACTATGATGATAGCAGAGTCAGAATTTACAGATTTGCCTATTATTGGAGCATTATTTCGTTTTTTGTTTTGTTTTTTGACTACTTCCGTAAACAATTCTTTGTTATCAGCGGTAGAGCTTGTTTTTATCAATTTATTAGTTTCGCTATCATTTGCCGCCGACGAGTTTATTTGACCTAGTACGCTGTCGGGAATAAGTGACTCAGCCTGTTTCTTCGTTAAGTCAATATTTATTATTGATTCAACGCACGTTACGATAGGTTTCAATTTATTTAATTTCTCGTCTGTATCTTTAAAAGGTGTATTTGACGACATCTTGGGTGTAGTAGGCGAAATATTACTTACAATTACCGATTGTGCATCAGTGGCGTATTTACGGGGGGGATAAGGGGGATATACCCCCCCCCCATGATCCCGAGCGGAAGTAAAAATAAATATATACATATAAAAATACATGCAGTATATCTTAAATAGCATAGTCATTGTGAATTTGTATAATCTAGTTCTATTCCGGTTCCGGTACGCAGTACTATGAGTAAAGTGCTAAGATATTTTTATGCTGCGTACTTGCTTAGCGTAAAACTAAAAACATGCGTCGATCGCCGAGATAAAAAGTTATGCCGGTCGCCGATCGCCGAGGATAAATGAAACGTCGATTCCGATACACAAAAGATCGCTAGCGGTAGTCCACCTGCAATATTTTATTTTATTCACAATATTCGCGAATAATGAGTAAGCAAACTAAACAAAGCAAATTATTCAATTTCTTTAAAAAAATAAAAATTGACGTTGACGATGACGAGGGCGCGTCTACGTCTACCTCAAGTGCTGAGAAAGTTGTGTTATCAGTAATAAACGAAGAAAGAGTTGATGCAAAGGAAGCCAATGATGAAGCCGTACATCCACAAGATATTGGAATTTTTTTGCACAAAATAGTGCCAAATAAAATCAATGCTATTAAATATCTTTGGGTTTCCCCACCATCATATGCTTTTCCGGATTTCTATATCCTATATCCCCCCCCAAGGCTTATGTCTGGATACGCCACTGTTGTGCATGTTGATGACATTTCTTAAATTTAAGCTGTTTATCCTCTTCAGTTAACTTATCAATTTGAGTATTCAAAGCGTATAGACGTGTTTTGCAGTGTGTGCTGTCTCTCGTTACTTTTCTACTGTTATTCTATCAACGGTTTAACAAAATTTACGATAATGACGCGTATCGCAAAAGAAGAAGTTAGCAAAATGTGTAGAGAAATAATTAGCGAACGCTTATCAAGTGACGAATTCATCGATAACATTGTGAAAGCCGTATCGGATAATCTCAGGGCTGTGTTTCGTGAGGAGGTGTCGTCGTTATCACGGCAAGTTAAAGATCTCCACGCTCAGCTTGTCAGAAAAGACAAGCAGATTGAAGAACTGTCGGAGGAATTAGATCGCCTTCAACAATACAGCAGGCGGAATTGCTTGCGAGTCTTCGGCGTCCCGGAGAAGGCAGGCGAGTCCACTGATGCTGTGCTGCTCCAGGTGTTTAAGGAGAAGATGAAGATCGACCTCGACCCGGCCACAATCGACAGATCGCACCGAGTGGGAAAACGACCTCGCGAGGCAGATAAGTGCAGACCCCTAATTATTAAATTCACGAGTTATAAAAGCCGCGCTCTCGTTTATTCAAATAAAAGAAAATTAATAAAAACCGGCATAACCATTCGGAAAGATCTAACACCTAAAAGACTGGAAATCCTTAATGCAGCTAAAAGAAAATATGGGTTAAAGAACACATGGTCTAGTGACGGTGTTATTTTTATTAAAATAGGTGATTCTCTACATCGCATTCACACCTTGCAAGAGTTCAACAACCTCTCTAATTAACGGGCCTGTGTCTGAACATGTTTATATTTGTATTTTTTTGTATGCTGTCGATATTATTAATAATAATGCGGTGAATATTTTTACAGAATTGCTTGATGAATTTGGCTTATTTCAAATTGTAACTGAGGCAACACGAATAACATCTAACTCAGAAACATTGATTGATATTTTCCTTTCCTCTAACAAGGAGATTTGTTCAGATATAGCTATGACTGATATGCATCAAATTACAGATCACAGATCTATATCTTGTAAAGTAAATCTAAATTGTCACATACAAGAAGTTCCAGAAGTAAAGGTTTACAGAGATTACAGAAATGTTGATACTGCTAATCTTGTTTTGTGTTTGGAGAGATTTGACTGGCACAATTTTTGCTCCATCACGAACATCAATGACAAGGTAGACACATGTACCTATCAGGACAATTAGATCTCAATATAGACCATCTCCCTGGATCACTGATACAATAAAAAGTATGATTAAACTTAGAAACAATGCCCACTCGCAGTTCAAACGTACTAGAACCATAGCTCACTGGAATTACTACAAACAATTAAGAAATGTAACGACTGATGCGATCAGAAAAGAGAAAAAAGCATACTTTGAATTCAAATTGAAAAGTAGCAGTAGCGGTAATATTTGGGAGGTATTAAAAGAATTTAATATTAATTCTTTACCTAGTACTATTATTCCAGACAACCTAAGTGACGTAAATTTGTTGAACACTCATTTCATTAATTCCATTCCCTCTCATCAACCTGACAATTCTTTACTGCAGTTTCTTCAGTCACATCAACTATTTACTCATCATTCTCTTTTACTCTTGTGTCTGAAGACGTTATCTCCAAAATCTTCTATTCATTAAAATCTAATTCTTCCGGTATTGATCAAATAAATTTAAAAATGCTTTCTCTTATCTTTCCTCTTATTTCTTTGCAAATTACTCATATTATCAAAGAATGCCTTCTAAATAGTACTGTACCTGATATTTGGAAGAGTGCCACAAGGATCAATTCTGGGGCCCTTGTTATTTTCTATATATGTTTTTGACATGAATACAAACATAAATTTTAGTAGAATTCATATGTATGCTGATGATACTCAACTTTATATTTCTTTTGATCCCTCGGATACAGTCTCGGCTGTTAAAAATCTCAATCAAGATTTGGAGGCAATTGCTAAATATAGTATTAAAAACTGTCTCCAGTTAAATGAATCCAAGTCACAAATTATGTTGTTCGGTAGTGATAAAACTAGAAATAAACTTTTACAGAGCAATTTACTTAATATCACTATTAACAACATTAAAATTAACATTTCTGGTTCCTGTAAAAATCTAGGGCTTGTGTTGGACAGTAAATTAAGATTCACTGCGTACGTTTCAATTTTAATTAGAAAAGCTTTCCTAGCTTTGAAAAACTTATTCATGAATCGATTTGTGTTATCAAAACAAAACAGAATAATTTAATGTAGCAGTCTTGTGCTTTCTGTATTTAACTACTGCGACACCATATACGGCTCTCACATTACCTTACATGACGCTAAACGTATACAGAAAGTACAAAACTGTTGTGTACGATTTGTTTTCGGTTCAAGAAGAATAGAAAATCTAACGTCACATATTCATAATTTGGGATGGCTTACCATGAAAGAAATGAGAATGTTTCATTTAGCTTGTCTAGCTCATCGTGTTATCTGTAATAAATCTCCTTCTTATCTTTTTAACAAATTATCAATCAGAACCCAACATCATCAGTGCAACTTAAGAAATAATTCACAGTATCATATTCCATCACATACAACTGCTCTGTTCAAAAAATCATTTAGTCATCTGGTACCGGTTATTCTTAATGTAATTCCATCACCATTATTATCACAAGCGCCAACTGCTTTTGCTAAAAACTTAAAAAAATCACTGATTAAAAATGTCATTTCGCTTAATTAACATCTTTGATTTCACTCTATTTCTGTATATACATATATATTTATTCATTATCTTTGTAATTTAAAACTTAAAAATTTGTAAAGTTTATCATAATCATTTTGATTGTTTGTAACTTAACTTACTTTTCTGTAAAAAGGTGTCTTACTTATATTTGTGTAAAATTGGTCATTTTGTATTGTCCACGCTTGAAATGTACATATTGTAAAGGTTATATGGGAGAACAGCCTCGGCTGAATTATTGCCAATAAAAATTATTATTATTATTATTATTATTACAATACAGATCGTCGAACTTACTTAATATTTTACTAAAAATATGTGCTTCCACCATATTATCTACTTTAACTGCAGATGTAAAGAGGGTTCCATGCGAATCATAAAGCATGCACTCACACTCTCACATACCCATTTGATGGGTTTATTATCGGAAACGGCATTATATTCTCTTCTATCAATCTTAAGGCAGCTTGTATGAAAGGTATTTTTACATAGTCCGGAACAGCGAACATAAGTATCTTTATGAATAACTAATTGATTGCAACTATTGCAAACAACATTTATAGCACAATCATCACTTGGCGTCATGTTTAACACATACTCACAGTCCTCATTATTATGTTTCAAAATAATATTTTTAATACATTTATTAATTTCCATGTAATTTGTTTTACAATAATAATTATTATATATATTATTACAATCATGTGTTTTAAAGATTTTATTTTCACATAAAATCAATAATTCCTTTTCTTCATTTATAACAAACATTTGTTTATTGCCAACATTGGGTATCGGAGAAATTTTTAATAATCTATTATTTTCATTTGTATAATATACAGGTATATCTAATAAATACTCAATCTGATTTTTATTCTACAATGGCTTTTAATTTATGTCATTAATTCCCAATAATTTAAATGTAGATTTGTTTTTAACAATTTTATTTAATTCTTCCTTTGAAATTATAGAACTGTGAATTTTATTAATTACGAAAAGTTATACTTATTTCAATTTCATCCAAAATTTGTGTCTAATTTATACTTATCAAAAATAATTAATTAATTATATCTTTTAACTTAGAGATACTATCCCATTTCATGGATTATTTTAAAACACCTTCCACCTGTGTTATTCGTAATTTTATTTTAGCTACATTGTGTTGAATATTTTAATTTGTTTATCATTTCTATATTAACTTGTACATTCTCTGAGTTTTGTTCTTTAAGGATATGTTGATTCTGTTGAATTTTTTTAAAAAGAAATTAATTATATTTTTCAACATCTTCTGACTCTAGGTTTCCAGTAATACTTTTAATGACTGTTTCTAACCTATTTGTTAAACCTCTTTTATTTCGTTTAATACCAAATAAATTATTAATTTTATTTTTTAAACTATAAATATTAAAATTCGAAATATTTAAGTAAGTTTACATTTTTTCTTATAAATAAAATCCACATTTTTACTAACATCTCATTTTTACAATACACCATCTTTATAATTATTTATTATATATATATATATATATATATATATATATATATATATATATATATATATAAAGTTACAGAACATGCAACCACCATAAAGTGCTGAGTCGGACATTTCACAGTACTTTTCCGTGATACCATAAACTGTAATAGTATACCTAGTTGTAGATGAAGTATGATAAATGAATTGTAAGTTAGTTTAGTTTAGATTCAGAACTTGTTGTATTCACACGTACTCTTTTATGTACAATAAATAATTTTTTAAAAACCCAATCGAAAAGTCTTGAAACTTAAGTGGCGCAGTCGGTAGGATTGTCGAAACAGATTAACGAATATAATTTGTTTCACATTGTGATTTATTCGACAATCGAACAATTTCTACGTGTTGTAAAGTCAACACTTCGAGACAACTTCATTGGACATCCTGCATCATCACGCCAGCTGAGCGAACATCAACTGCCGAGAAGAACGAGCACAAGAACGTTTTCCCATCCACTGAGAGGACATCAGCGAGCACGGGACCGTCTTGTTCGACTACAACGCCAGTGACCATCTTCAACGCACATGTCGTGGACACTGACGCTTTTGTGAGTACACATTTATGTCATTTCGGGAAATAATTCCTTTATTAAACTCATCAGAGTCCAGTTCTGAATCTGACTCCGATCCGGAAGATTGTAACTTAAATCCAATATCTCCATTAAATAATCAAAACTTATTAAGAAACCCCTTATTAAATATGGCTCTCCCTTTAAAAAAAGAATACTTAGATATGATCCCAGATTTCCACGGAGAAAGAGAATTACTTTCTAGATTTTTAGATATATCACAAAAACTAGTAACAAAATTTTATAATGTAGCTGACCCTAATGACTTTCAAAACGAATATTTGATGAGTACAATTAGGTCAAAAATTAAAGGTGAAGCAGCTGTAAATATTGCTAGTTGCACTATTGAAACATGGGACCATTTAAAAGCGGCGTTAATAAATACGTACGCAGACAAAAGAGACTGGTTTACCCTTAATATTGAAATAACTTCATTGAAACAAGAACCAAACGAATCCGTATTTGATTTTTATAGCAGGTTACAACACTTGTTAAACCTACAAATATCTTATATAAGTACAAATGCAACCCCTGAAGCTTCCGTCATAATGATAGATTATTTTCGGAATTATGCTCTCAGAATTTTATTAAAAGGTATGAAAGAACCAATAGGCCAATTAATGCGGGCAAAGAACCCACCAGACCTTAATTCCGCGCTAGGAATGCTTGCAAATGACTTCCAATTCGAATATGTTTCGAAGTCATCTAAAAACACCTCTACAAACACTCACAAGCCAATACAAAAATCAAATACACTAAACACTCAAACATTTAATAGATTTAAACCATTCCAACATATCACTCCAAATAATTATTATCAACAACCAATTAATTCCGTCCCTGTGAGAACTCATAATATACCTAGTATTCTACACAAACCTAACCCTCAAAATACGGTGAACAGAAACCCAACTGTCAACCAAAGATTTTCTAAACCAATTCCTATGAGTATTTCCACACGAAATACTGCACCTTATCAAACCAGACAAAACCCCGGACCATCCCGGCAAACTCAGAATTATCGCAGTAATAATTTTTCTAACCTTCCGAAATATATCGCGGAAGAATTATATAACATAAACGATGTAGAAGCAGTAACCGATGAAATACATAATGAATACGAACCTGAACAAAATACTGATTCAAATGTTGCTGTTATCACGGATTTCGAGGAAGCAAATCATGATAATAATTTTTTAGAGATAAATGCCTCGGAACCAAATATCACTCGCACATTGAACTAATGCACCTAACTAATTACCAAAGTAAACTCCCATTTATAGTAATCCCTGAAAATAAATTAAAAATTTTGATCGATACGGGAAGTACGAAATCATTCATCAGACCTGACGTCGCATTTAAATATTATAAAACTCATATCATAAACGACCCGTTTCAAATTACAACAGCTCACGGCACGTCCACCGAGTTGTATAGCACGAAGGTACCCGTTTCAAAATTATTTAACATTAAAGATCAACCAAATCTAGAATTAAAATACCATTTATTTAAATTTCATGATCAGTTTGATTTACTTTTGGGTTTAGATAACTTGAAATTGTTAAAAATTATTATAGACATCCATAACGATTTAATTATAACTCCTAATTGTAAAATTAAAATTCAGTATCACGATCACCCTGAAAATTCAAATAATAATAATAATAAAATAACGTATAATAATAATAATACAGTAGAACCTAACACTGAGAAAGTTATAAAAGTAAAAGTCGACGTTGAAAACGGAACAATCTTAATACCGAGAATAAAAACTAAAAACACATTAATACCTGAATGCGTCTCTGTCGCAAGTAATTTTCAAGCATTATGCACACTTATTAATTTTTCTGAAGAAAAAATTAATTTTACACAAAAAAATCCTATAACTGTTGAAAAAATTAATCAATATGAAACATATAGTAACCCTAATTTAAATTTTAATTATTCTGAAAAGTCATATTTTGAAATGTCCAAAATTAATTTAGATCACATGAATGTTGAAGAAAAAGCAGCAATAGTACAATTATTAGATGAATACTCTGATATTTTTTATTCAGAAGATCAAAATTTATCTTTTACTAATCAGATTAAGCATACAATAAAAACAAGCGACGAATTACCAATTTACACTAAATCTTATAAATATCCAAATATTCATAAACAGGAAGTTAGATCTCAAATTCTCAAAATGCTTGACCAGAATATTATCAGACCCTCAAATTCACCATGGTCCTCGCCTATTTGGGTTGTACCAAAAAAATTAGACGCGAGTGGCAAAAAGAAATGGCGAATCGTAATTGACTATAGGAAACTTAATGAAAAGACAATCGGAGACAAATATCCTTTACCCAATATTAGCGACTTACTAGACAAATTAGTACGTTGTCAATATTTTAGGACACTCGACCTAGCTTCAGGATTTCATCAAATAGAAATGGACGAGACTGACATACAAAAAACCGCGTTCAACACCGAAGACGGACACTATGAATTCTTACGCATGCCCTTTGGATTAAAAAATGCACCTGCGATATTCCAAAGAGTAATGGATAATATTTTACGAGGACTGGCAAACGACAAATGTTTAGTTTATTTAGACGACATAATTGTTTTCAGCACAAGCTTACAGGAACATGTTAATAATTTAAAACTTGTATTCGAACGCCTTAAAAATGCAAATTTCAAAATTCAAATTGAAAAATCAGAATTTTTAAAGAAAGAAGTCGCGTATCTTGGACACATAATTACCCCAGACGGTGTCAAACCGAACCCTGATAAAATTTCGGCAATTCTAAATTATCCTATACCAAAAACTACAAAACAAATAAAAGGATTTCTAGGACTTTTAGGCTATTATAGAAAATTTATAAAGGACTTCGCTAAAATTACCAAACCATTTACAAAGTGCTTGAAGAAAGGTTCAATAATTGACATTAATAACCCTGAATTCAGACAATGTTTCGAAATTTGTAAAAATCTTTTGACTAACGAACCGCTACTCCAATATCCCAACTTTGATAAGGAATTCAACCTAACGTGTGACGCCAGCAACGTCGCCATCGGAGCTGTACTATCTCAAGGCAGCCTGGGTAACGACCTGCCCGTCGCTTACGCGAGCAGAACTCTTAACGACACAGAATTAAACTATTCCACCATAGAAAAAGAATTGCTAGCAATAATCTGGGCAACTCAGTATTTCCGACCATACCTATTCGGCAGAAAGTTCAAAATATATACAGACCACCGACCACTCCAATGGCTTTTTTCCCTTAAACAATGTAGCCAAAAATTAATACGTTGGCGGTTAAAGCTAGAAGAATTTGACTATGAAATAATTTACAAAAAAGGAAAACAAAATACTAATGCTGACGCTCTAAGCCGAATCCATCAAGAAAATAATGATAAAATTTCAAACACCTTACAATTCTCTGACAATGACTCTCCCTTGGCCTTATACCAAGACTATTTAGACAAAAAGCAAACTCAAAATTTTGATTGTAAAAATTTACTTGAAGTAAAAGGAGATTTATTTGACGCTCCAACTGATAGTAGTTTAGCGCACTGTATCAGTAAAGACTTATAATTATCTCAAGGTATTGCATTACAATTCAGAGATAAGTTTGACGAAATTCACTTGTTAGAATCACAAAATCCTAAACTTCATCAGGTATTATATTTAAAAGATAACAATAGATACTTAATATATTTGGTAACGAAAGAAAAATATTTTAAAAGACCATCATATCAAGATTTATTTTATACATTATTGAATTTAAGGAAATTTTGTATAAAAAATAGAATCAAAAATTTAAGTATTCCAAGAATTGCTTGTGGATTAGACGAATTGATTTGGGTAGAAGTCAAAATTATGTTAGAATATATTTTTAATGATACTAATGTACTTATAACTGTTTTTAATAAACCTGAAGATGAAATTACCCCCATGGAATTAAATATAAACGAATCAGAGAATTTTGAACATCTTAATAAATTCATGGATAACTTTTATACCGAATTAAGAAATAATAAAGAAATTAACAACGAACAAAATTATAATCATTCACTAGCGGTAGAAGTAGATAACGCACCAAGACGCGATAGCGAAAGTGATGAATCGCAAGATGATAGCGATGTAACAGTACATTCCAACCAAGAGAACCCTATCGTTGGAATACCGATAACAGAATCCCCAGTTAATTACGGAAAAAACCAGATAATAATATCCGAAGTCCAGTATAATCCTAAACCCCCCAAAATATTGAAATTATAAAATAAAATAAATAAATATATCATCACGCCTTTTACCTTCTAAGGGTGTGGCACTCTGCTTACGCAGATCTCGGTATGTGATATATTTTTGCGTATGAAATGCGGTTACCAGCCGTCAAATCATAGCCCCCAAAGTTGTTAGTGGAGGGGGAACCACAGGGGTAAATGTAAATTGGCAACTGTCAGCTGTGGGATTCGAACTGATTATTTAATAATAAAATACAAAGATTTTTAGTAGAATTCTCTAAATATGATTACAAAAAAGAAATGATAACATTTATTAGAGAATATATAGCCCCAAACGTTAAATATCATATTTATTTCGAAGATGAACTATACGAAAAGTTTAGTTCAACACTTCAAACCCACTTTAAAAATTCACAAATTAAAATGATTAAATGTACACAATATTTAACTGATGTTACCGACGAAGACGAGATAATCCAAATAATATCAAATTACCACCACAGTAAAACAAATCATAGAGGAATCGATGACACAGAAGCTCGTGTCAAACGAAATTATTACTGGCCAAATTTAAGACACTCTATACAAACATTTATTAACAATTGCGAAATATGCCAAGTAACCAAGTATGATAGAAGACCCCTAAAATTAAAATTGAACATCACTCCTACAGCAACAAAGCCATTTCAAATCATCCACGTAGACAGTATAACTTTAGATCACGCTAAATTTTTAACTATAGTGGATTCATTTTCAAAATTTGCTCAAGCCTATAAATTAAATTCGGGACAGGGAATAGAAGTTGTTAACAACTTAATAAAACATTTTTCACATCACGGAATCCCAGAACAAATAATCTCGGACAACGGACTTGAGTTTAAAAACTCAGTAGTAAAAGAACTTTTAGAATTACATAAAATAGATATGCATTTCATCAGTTCCCAACATCCTCAATCCAACGGAATCATAGAACGTTTTCACTCAACCCTTATAGAGCTTATTAGATTGTTTAACAATCAAGAACAATACAAAAGGGAACCTATAGAAATGAAAGTAAATTACGCGCTTTTGGCTTATAATAATACAATTCACTCTGTAACTAAATTAAAACCATCGGAAATAGTTTCTGGCCACCTTGATACGAAATCCCCTTTTGAAATTAACGTTAATCAACAATTAATAAACAATTATATAGAAAATCATAAAAATAAAACTAAATTATTATACGAAACTATAAATGATAAAATTAGACAAAATAAAGAAAAAGTAATTGGTAAATATAATGAAAATAAAGAAGAACTACCAAATATCCCTAAAAATGTGTTTGTTAAAAATAAACAAAAACAACAAAAGACTAAAAATAAATATAAACCCGAAAAATTAATTAAAATTAATAAACATCTTAAAATCGGAAGAATAAAACCAACACACGGTAACACCACGGACAACATTCATTTCTCAATTATAAAACGCCCTAAGAAAAATACCTATAAGTTTAAATCACTTCCAGGTTGCTCGCACTGGGCATCGGACAAGGAACAATAATAGAGAACATAACAGAAAACCTTGGAATCCTTCCTATCAACTTAGGTCCTGCAAAACTCGAGAAGACAACACACACTTTCGTTCACTATCACAATCTCAGTACACTCATCGAACAATATGATAATTTGAATATCCAACATACAAATCTTAAAACATTTATTTCTAATAATACACATTTCACATATGAACCTCATAATTACAATAAAGTATTAGAATTTCTTCAAACTAATATAAACACAAAGCTCAATCACATGGGACTTTACACTACTAAACGCCGAAATAAAAGAGGGTTGATAGATGGACTAGGAACAGTATTCAAAGCTATTACTGGTAATTTAGATGCCCAAGATGGCAAAAGGTATGACAAAATTCTGACGCATTTGCAAGAAAATGAGCATAATTTAGAAAAGCAATTAAAACTATCATATTCCGTAAACCATCAAATAATAAAAAATTTTAATAACACTATTTCAGAAATTAATAAAAATCAAGAAATTTTAAAATCACACATAATACAACTTGCCAACCGCATAAATAATTCACATATTGAAGATATCCTCTTTGCAAAAAATATTTACGACCAACTATCTACACTATATAATTCAATTTTTAACACATTACAAGATGTAGAAAACTCAATCACATTTTGTAAATTAAAAACTTTACATCCATGTATAATACAGCCAATAGAATTATTGAACGAATTATTAAAAGTCTCAGACCATTATCATTTACAACTGCCATTCACACCTAAATTGGAAAATTTACTTGAATTTGAATCGTTATTAAAGGTCAGCTGTAAAATTGAGCCTACTCAAATATCATATTTTATTTCTACACCCATTAACTTTGAAAAGAATTTTGAGCTTTATTATCTATATCCACTCCCAACAAAGTATGATTCAGAATTTGTGACAATTATTCCAAATTCAAAATATTATTTAAAATCCGATAACGAAATAATTCCCATAAATGACATGTGTGTTCAAACAAAAGTATACCAGTGTTCAACCAGATACTACGGTCACTTCCACTCGACTTGTGAGAAAGAAATTCTTCAAGAACATACTTCAAAACAATGTCATTACACGAAAATAAACATGAAAGAAAATCATGTAGAAGTCATCCCGGAAATCAACAAGTACCTAGCAATCTTTCCGATAGAAGAAAAAATTATAATTAAATGTTTAAAGGAAACCAACATTAAGCCATTAGTTGGAATCCACTTAATAAAGAACGAAGAAGATTGCGAAATCAGATTCAAGGAACAAAAATTAATATTCTAGACACCGAGCAAGGAAAACCATTACTCCTACCCAAATTAAACTATAATATCCCATCACATAAGATCTCCAATTATTCTATAAATTTAAATCCTGTAAAACTTAACGATATATCCTTCAATCCAATCGTACCAATAAATGAAGATTATACCCAAATGCATATCCCAAGCCTTTGGACAATACTGTTGTATTCCCTCACCGTCCTAACCATAGGATACTTCGTAATAAGAAGATACATGCAGAGATCCAGAGGACAATCTAACGAAGATACATCCAACACCCGAGCTACCCCTCGGACTACCCCAATCGAGCTTCCAGGAGGAGCGCCATTCTGATAGGGGAGGAGTTACAGAACATGCAACCACCATAAAGTGCTGAGTCGGACATTTCACAGTACTTTTCCGTGATACCATAAACTGTAATAGTATACCTAGTTGTAGATGAAGTATGATAAATGAATTGTAAGTTAGTTTAGTTTAGATTCAGAACTTGTTGTATTCACATGTACTCTTTTATGTACAATAAATAATTTTTTTAAAACCCAATCGAAAAGTCTTGAAACTTAAGTTATATATATATATATATATATATATATATATATATATATATATATATATATATATATATATATATATATATAACCGACTGCGCCACTTAACTTTTTATTCCAACGAAAAAGAATTATTTCTTTATTACAAGGAGTGATAACAGACAACATGTAAATCTAACTAAATACAAATTCAACATACACTACTATTTATAATATTCTACTAATATAAAGTCACGTTCCATTAAATAGTCTATTCAGCACTTCTTCTGATGTGTCGGTCATGTAACTCCTCCATCCTCAGAAAGGAGCCCCTCCCGGTAGTTGTATTTGTACATCTTCTTCTTCCTTGGTGTATTGAACTGAGCTTGTCTTCGATTGTCATTTAGCTGATTTGGATCTGAGGATTTTACTAGGAACCAGCTGGCGACTAACAAGTACAGACAGTTAGAGTATCATCGTCCATATGCTGGGGATGTGCATAAATCTTCTTGCAAGGGAATGATTGGGTTAAAGGATATATCATCCAATTTTAAAGGATTGATGTTTACGGAGAAATTTGTAAATTTGTGGTTTTGGATCTTAAAGATTAATTTAGGTAAAAGTAGTGGTTTTCTAACTTCTTTATTTAAGAAAATTAATTTCTAATATCGGAATGTTATTTCACAGTTATCTTCATTATTTAACAAATGGATACCAATTAAACGTTTAACGTTTATTACTTCTAAGCATTTCAAGGTAATTTATTCCTCTTTGGGGAAGACTACTAAATATTTGTTAATTTCTGGGATAAATTCCACGTGATTCTCGAGTAAGTTGATTTTTGTGTAATGGCAGTGATATACACTAACTTCTATAGTAATTCTTCTTCGCATGTTGACGCGAAGTGGGCATAGTATTTGTTCGGACATTGAAATATTTTTGATTGTAAACACATGTCACTCCGAGGGATAATTTCATCTTGGGATTTAAGGAAATATTTAGCATTTGGTATAATTGTCACAAACTGCGAATCGTATTTTGTAGGTATGGGATAGAAATAATAAACTTCAAAATTCTTTTCAAAATTAATTGGAATTGAAATATATATATTATTCGAGTAGGCTCAATTTTGTAATTAACCTTTAAAGTCTAATATGTTTTCTGGTCAAGATTCGAAAGGTAATTGTGCATGGTAATGATGGAAGATTTTTTTAAATTCGGCTAATAATTCTGCTGGGTGAATTATACTTGGGTGTAGTGTTCTCAGTTTACAGAAGGTGACTGAGTTTTCAACATCTTTTAATACATTTAATATGGAATTATATAAAATAATCAATTGATTATAAATATTTTTTGCAAAAATGATATCTTGAATATGATTGTTATTTATGATATTAAACAGTTGTAATATTTTTGTTTTTAATATTTCTTCATTATGTTGAATATCTGATACTGTATTACTAAAGTTTTTAATAATTTCATGATTTATAGAGTATTGTTGCTTAAGTTGATTTTCAAGATTATGCTCATTCATTTGTATATGTGCTAAAAGTTTATCATATCTCTTGCCATCATCTGCATCTAAATTACCGGTAATAGCTTTAAATATTGTCCCTTATCCGTCTATAAGTCCTCGTTTTACTCTGTGTTGTATGTAGTGTAACCCAATATTATTAATTTTTTTGTTAATGTTAGTTAGAATAAATTCTAAAATTTTATTATAATTATCCAGTTCATGGAGGTACTGAGTGTTATTATAGATAGTAGATCTCAAATTTTTATATTGCGTGTTAAGATTTTCATATTTATCGAGGAGAGGGTTGAGATCATAATAGTGTATGAAGGTGTGGGTAGTTTTTTTCTAATTTAGCAGGACCGAGATTGATGGGAAGGATGCCAAGGTTTTCTGTCATGTCTGTTATTATTGTTGGTTGTTCCCGTGCGAGCAACCTGGAATTGATGTAAAGTTATAAGTATTTTTCTTGGGGCGTTTTATATTTAATTTTTTCTACGGTATTGCCATGAGTGGGTTTTATTTTCCCTATTTTAGATTGTTTGTTAATTTGTGTCAATTTCTCTTCTTTATATTTATTTTTTGTTTTCTGTTGTTTCTGCCGATTTTTGACAAATATTTTATTAGGAATACTAGGTAAGTCTTCTCTATTTTCATTAATTTTACTAATTACTTTCTTCTTATTTTGTTATATTTTATCATTAATTGTTTCATATAGTAATTTGGTTTTATTTTTATGAGTCTCAATGTAATTATTAACGAGTTTTGTTTCCAAATCGAAATTAAATGGAGATTTTAGCTGTATTCTTTTTGGTCAAAATCTCAGATAGTCTCAGCTCACTTCAGATAAACTCAGTTAGGTGTTGTTCTTTTTGTTACAACTGAACTGAGACAAACTGAGCGAACTCACTTCCCATCTTACCGATGCTGCACCACCCGTGAAATAAACTCAAAATGATCTACGTAACTCAGTTCGGTGGAAGGGGTAATGTTTGGTTTGTGCTGTCTGGAGAACTGTCATATTTATTGGGTTATGTGCACCAAAATGCTACAATAACCAAAATATGTCGATCTATTTATTGTTATATTAAATGTGTAAACTTATAGTAAAATATTTTCATTGTCATTAATTTTAATAGCAAAAGTGTGTATATTCTTGTTCAAACCCACCTTTCTATACATAAAATGCTGTTCTTTTTGGATGCCTTTCAGCTCAGCTCACCTCAGTTCATCTCAACTCACTTGTCAACTGAGTTGAGCTAAAACTTTCCAAAAAGAATACAGCTATTGTGTCCAAATGGTCAGATGTAATTTCTGATGGCTTCAATTATGGCGTTGAATGAGTTGTTTTATTATAAGCTAATAACGCATAGTTAATTTTTACTTCTACAGGTTTATTTTTATATTCTTTTTGATTAGTAAATAACCGTATGTGCTCTATGATGGTAGAATGGAATCTTTCTATCATTCCGTTAGACTCTGGGTGTTGAGAGCTGATGAAATGTACATGGATTTTGTAAAGTTCTAACATTTCTTCCACAACTGAATTTTTAAATTCATGTCCGTTGTCAGAAATAATTCGGTCAGGGATACCATGATGGGTAAAAAACTTGATTAAATTATTAGCGACTTCAATTCCTTGTCCTGAATTTAGTTTAAATGCCTGAGCATATTTCGAAAATGAATCTATAATTGTTAAAAATTTTGCATGTTCTAAGGTTATACTATCGACATGTAAAATTTGGAATGGTTTTGTTGCTGTTGGGGTAATATTTATTTTCAATTTCAAAGGTTTCCTGTCATATTTTGTAATTTGACAAATTTCACAATTATTAATGAACGTCTGAACTGATTTCCTTAATTTAGGCCAATAGTAGTTTTGTATAATTCGTATTTCTGTATCGTCAATGCCGCGATGATTAGTTTTACTCTCATGATAATTTGTAATAAATCGAATGATTTCGTCTTCTTCTGTTACGTCTGTCAGGTATTTTGTACATTTAATTAATTTTATTTCAGAGTCCTTAAAATATTTTTGGAATACTAAGCTGAATTTTTCGTAAAGTTCATTTTCAAAATAAATATAATATTTGATTTTTGGAACTATATATTCTTTAATAAAAGATACCATTTCTTGTTCATATTTATTTTTTGAAAAATCAACCAAAAATCGTTGTTTTTACGGGATTGGGGCTATATTCCACTTCAGACACAATTATCTGATTCTTTTCATAGTTAACGGGGCATTCAATGATTGGGATACCAATAATTGGGCTTTCCTTACTTGAGTGTATTGTGACATCGCTATCGCTTGATGCGTCATCGTCAAGATTGTCGGGGAGTTCATCACCTACCTCAACCGCTAGGGATTAGGTGTCATCTTGAATATTTTTAGTTGTGTTTCATTTCCTAAGTCTTTATAAAAATCGTCCATATAATTTTGAAAACCTTTTAAATTAACACTTTCACTTATATTTAATTAAATTTCATCAAGTTTTATAAAAACTGTTATCAAAATATCTGTTTCATTAAAAACATATTCTAACATAAATTTAATTTTGATCTAATTTTGACTCTCTAATCCACATGCAATTTTAGGCATACTTAAATTTTTAATATTATAATTTATACGAAACTTACTCAAATTAAGTAACGTATAAAATAGGTCCTGTTTTGTAGGCGTGTCGTAATGTCGCTCTTTAGTTATAAGATAATTTAAATATCTATTCTTTTGTTTCAAGAAAACTAAGTTATAGAGTTGCGGGTCTTGCATTTTTAATTTATTGAGGTTTTTGAATTTTTCTCGGAACTGTCTCGCGATACCGTGCGACATTTCCAAGTCTCTGCTAACGCAGTGAGCTAAGCTGGAGTCGAGTGGTGCATTAAATAAATCGCCTGCTACATCTATTATTTTACTACTGTTAAAATTTAGATTTTTTATATTTAAGTAATTTTGATATATGACTAAGGGTGTATCGTAATCTAAAATTTTGGGTAAATCTGGGATTTTATTTTCGTCTTTTTGTGGAATACGGCTAAGTGCATCGGCATTAGTGTTTGGTTTGCCCTTTTTATAGACTATTTCGTAGTCGTTCTCTTCGAGTTTAAGGCGCCAACGAATCAATTTTTGGCTGCATTGTTTTAGTGACATTAGCCACTGTAATGGTCTATGGTCCGTGTATATTTTGAATTTTCGTCCGAAAATGTATGGTCTAAAGTATTGAGTTGCCCAAATATTGGCTAAAAGTTCTTTTTCTATTGTTGAATAATTTGTCTCAGTCTCGTTGAGTGTTCTGCTCGCGTATGCTACAGGCAGGTCATTGCCAAGGTTGCCTTGTGATAAGACGGCACCTATCGCTACGTTACTTGCGTCACATGTCAAGTTAAATTCTTTATCGAAATCAGGGTACTGGAGTAATGGTTCGTTCGTCAGTAAATTTTTGCATAGTTCAAAGCATTGTCTATATTCCGGGTTGATTATATCAATAACTGCAATTTTTAAAACATTTTGTAAGGGGTTTAATTAATTTTGCAAAATCTCTTATTAATTTACGATAATAGTCCCAAAAATCTTTTAATTTGTTTATTAGTTTTAGGTATCGGATAATTTAGAATAGCAGATATTTTATCTGGGTTCAGCTTCACGCCTTCAGGTGTTACGATATGCCCGAGATAAGCTACTTCTTTTTTCAGTAATTCCGATTTATCAACTTGAATTTTAAAATTTGCTTTCCGAAGTCTTTTGAACACTAATTTTAAATTTTGCAGATGTACTTGTAGGCTAGTACTAAAAATAATTATGTCATCGAGGTACACGAGACATTTATCGTGGGTTAATCCGCGTAAGATATTATCCATGACCCGTTGGAATGTCGCTGGTGCGTTTTTTATTCCGAATGGCATACGTAAGAATTCATAATGTCCGTCTTCTGTATTAAATGCTGTCTTAGGTATGTCTTGTTCATCCATTTCTATCTGGTGAAATCCAGATGCCAAGTCAAGGGTTGTGAAGTATTGGTAACGTCCGAGTTTGTCTAAAAGGTCAGTGATGTTAGGTAATGGATACTTGTCGCCTATAGTTTTTTCATTCAATTTTCGGTAGTCTATAACAAGGCGCCATTTTCTTTTTCCGGATGCATCAATCTTTTTGGGTACTACCCAAATAGGGGAGGACTACGGGGAATTGGAAGGTCTAATAATATTTTGATCGAGCATTTTATTAACTTGATTTCTAACTTCTTCTCTATGTACGTTGGGGTATTTGTATGATTTGGTATATGTGGGTATTTCATTTTGTGTTTTAATGTTATGTTATATTTGATTCGTAAAGGTTAACTTTTGGTCATCTAAATAAAATATATCTGGGTAATCTTTAAGTAATTTTAATATTTCTTTTTTTTTTTTCTTCTATGTTCATGTGGTCAGTTAAAATTTTAGAATAGTCAAAATAACCATGTTCTACTGCTGTAGTATTTAAATTTGGACAGCTATAAATATCAAAGTTATCTAATTTTTGAGCTTTTATAGGATTTTTCAAGTTAAAAACTAATTCTTCATCGGATGAGTTAATAAGTGATCAGATTGCGAAATAATCAGTGACTGTTGTAATGCATTCTGGAATTGTTAAATCTTTAGTTTTTATTTTTGGAACTAAAACGTTTCCGTTCTTAACGTCTTCTTTAATTTTAATATTTTTTTCTGTATTAGGTTCACTTACATTTTTATTCTCAAATAGAATATTATTTGAATTCGCATTAGTTGGTGATTCATTATATAACAACTTTATTTTAGAATTTGGAGTAATTAATATATTATTGTAAGTATCAATTATAATTTTTAAAATTATCTATCCCTAAGAGTAAGTCAAATTGGTCATGAAAGTTAAAAAGATGAAACTTCAGATTAGTCAAGTTTTTATCTTTGTTGTTAAATACTTTAGAAACAGGTACGCGTGTACTGTACATCTCGGTCGATGTACCATGAGCAGTGGTAATCTGAAACGGATCTTTTCTAATGTCACGTTAGTAATAAGTAGATGCGATTTTTGGTTTTATAAAGGATTTTGAACTTCCAGTATCTATTAAAATTTTTAGGTTATTTTCGGGAATTATAATAAACGACAATTTACTCGTATGATTTGTCAAATTCATTAATTCAAATGTTGGGGCAGGTCGAGTTCGTATTCCGAGGATGTTTGTCCTAAAAAACAGCTGGCGGCTTCGTCTGTTATATCAGAGATGTGTACTAGGTTTTGGTCTATCTGCTCGTTAAAATCGTCAAAATTAGATTCTTCGTTAGTATTATTTAATTCAGTATCTTCGATGTTAAAAAGTTCTTCGGCAAGTATTTTGGAAGGTTTGAAAAATTGTTTGCGCGATAATTTTGCGTTGGTCGTGATGGTCCGGGCATTTGTCTAGCATTGTATGGTAGTGCGTTTCGTGTAGAAATGCTCATTGAAGTTGATTTGTGAAATTTTTGATTAACAGTTGGATTTCTGTTGCTCATTTGGGGAGCATGCTAGGTGTGTTAAAAGTTCTAGTTGGATTTTTAATCATGGGTTGTTGGTAATTGGTGAGAGCGGAATATCTTAATGGTTGGAATCTATTGCAAGTTTGTATGTTTTGTATGTTTGGTTTTTGTGATGGCTTTTGTGTGTTTAGTGAAGAGTTTTTAGGTGACTTACTGACGTATTCAAATTGAAAGTCATTCGCTAACATGTTTAGCGCTGAGTTAAGGTTTAGCGGAATTTTAGCTCGCATTAATTAACCTATTGGTTCTTTTAAGCCTTTTAACAATATGCGAAGAGCATAATTTTGAAAGTAATCAATCATAATTTTTGATGCTTCTGGGGTTGCATGTGTGCTAATACCTGCTATGAAAATCGAAAACAGATTCGTTTTGACTCTGTTTTAGTTCAGTTAACTCAATATTGAGAGTGAACCAATCTCTTTTATCAGAGTACGTGTTCAGTAGCGCTGTTTTGAGATCGTCCCATTTAGTGATTATGCTGCTAGCTATGTTCACGGCCGCTTCACCTTTAATTTTTGATAAAATTGAACTCATGAGATGTTCATTTTGGAAGTCGGTGGTGTCGAGAACATTATAAAATTTACTAACTAATTTTTGGGAGATGTCTAAGAATCTGTGAAGCAGTTCTCTTTCTCCGTAAAAGTCCGGAATCATATCCAGATATTCCTTTTTTAATACTGGTACTGCCATATTTAATAATGGAGATTTTAATATTATTTCTCTACTATTTAAATTTTGTAATAAAATATCATGGCGTAAATAGCTCCGTGGTAACGTGTCGGACTGTGGATCGTGAGAATCTCAGTTCGAATCCCACTGCCGACAGTTACAAATTTAAATTTACCCCTGTGGTTCCCCTTCCACTAACATCTTTGGGGGCTATGATTTGACGGCTTGTAACCGCACTTCATACAAAAAAATATATCACTTACCGAGATCTGCGTAAGCAGAGTGCCATACCCGTAATGGGTAAAAGGCTTGATGATATTTTTATATTTATTTATTTTATTACGATTCTCAGGGTCGGAATCGGAGTCAGATTCAGAGGAAGAGCTATCAACGGGAGTGATAAGGATATCTCTATATGACATGTGTTGTACTTACAAAAATATCAGTGTCGGCTTCATGTGCCCTGAAGTCTTCACTGGTGATGAGACGTACGGCGTTCTTCTGTGCGACTGATGTCCGCTCAGTTGCGTGGAGATGCGTCGTGTAGTCTTCTGGTTGAAGTTAGATTTGTTGAATATGTTCGATAGCCAATTAATAATGAATGAAACAAATTATATTCGCTAATTTGTTTGGCTATCCTACCGACTGAGCCACTTAACTTTTTAGTTCAACGAAACCAGTTTTTAAAAAAGAAAAAAGAAAAGACAACATATAAATCTAACTAACTACAAATTCAACATACATTACTGTTTATAATATTCTACTAATATAAAGTCACGTTCCATAAAATAGTCTATTCAGTACTTCTTCTGATGTGTATATATAATTCCAGGATTTTCCGTTAATTGTTCTATCAATTTTTCTACTTTGCAGTAGCATCTACAACAAAGAGGCGTTTTCTCTTAACTTTATCTATTTTATGTCTTTTATTAGGGCTTATTGTCATTATCCCTAGTTTTGGGTTATATTTCTCAACTTTATGAATTTGAAATGAGGGTTATTTATTTTTTGTATTCTTCTTTTACCTTCTTTAATTAATATAGTATTTTATTTTAAATTATCTAAATTTCTTACAAAGTTTGTTTTAGGAACCTTTTATTTTTTCTATCTGGATATTTATTAACTTCTCTTAATAATTTAAGTTTATATTGCCATTCTTGAATATAATCTTCATTTCCATTCTTAAATATTAAAATATCATTATCTTTGTTCAGAACTCATCTTATCGTAATTACCAGCAGAAGAGTGCCTTGAATAAAAACATTAAAAAGAAAATAAGGTGCCATGAAAGACAATAGATATAAATAAATAAATAAAAACAAAAGTTGTTAGATAGATTGATGTCAGAGAATTCATGTTGTTAATGTCAAAAAATAACTTAAATCAAATTAAATTAAATAAACCACAAGAACAGTTGTTACTTAGTCCATCACCGGCATATTAACACGGCGTTCGCGTCCTGCAACGATTCATCCGAGCAACGCGACCCAACATTTTTTGGTCCTTCGAGCCGGATAGTTGGATGAGTACCTTCATCATCAATCTCCTGGTCAGCAGCATCGACGGAATCAGCGACGGCAACAGCCTGAGCATCGACGGTGACGACAGGATATTCACATACAGCGGGCACCTTCATCAGCAGATTTAGGTAGGCCTCTTTGCATTTCCTCGACTTGTACCTTTCTCGGTTGTGAGCAATCATGAGTACGGACAGAGATAGTGACATAAAAAAACTAATCGACAAACGCAGATTAGTAAAAGCATCACTAACAAGAATTGTATCAGCAGTTGATAAATTTAATGAAACGAATGATAACATTCAACAATTAAAAGTTCGTTTACCGCATTTACAAGCAGCTTACCAACAATTTGATCTTATTCAAAGCGAATTAGATTTAATAGACGCGCGTAATATAGATAAATATACTAAAGAACGCGAAGAATTTGAGCAAAAATATTACGACGCCGAGTGTAAGGTACTCACAATAATAGAAAAATCTGCTAATAGTAGCAATACAATTTTAAATTCAGGAACAAATGAACGCACAACAATACAGCCAGTCAGCAACGTTCGTTTACCACCGTTAAATTTACCACATTTTGAGGGAAATTATACTAATTGGACAGCATTTCATGATACATTTAATGCACTCATACACGATAGTAATTTACATAGCAATATAGAAAAATTTCATTACTTACGGTCATGCCTAAAAGGCGATGCATTCAAAACAATAGAATCAGTAGCGATTTCTGAAATAAATTACCAGATAGCATGGGATACACTTAAAAAACGTTTTGAGAACACTAGACTCATCATACAAGAGCATGTTTTCAAAATTATTAATTCACCACAACTTCAAAAAGCTTCACATACAGCAATACGACAACTAGTAGATGATATTAATATCAATTTAGAAGCTCTTAAATCATTAAAACAACCAATTTATCAATGGGATGCTATTATCGTACCTATTTTACACAAAAATTTGATTTTCATACCAAAAGGGAATGGGAAAGTACTTTGAGTACTGAATTACCATCAATTGAAGAATTGAAAATATTTTTACAGAAGAAATGTTTATTATTAGAGTCACTTAACGCGTCAAATAAACAAAATACTCAATATAATCCAAGTAGCAGTAGGTCAGGTAAAGATCGAACTACTAGTAATTGTTTTTCACTAAAAACCAAAATTCAGTGCCCTTTGTGTTATAATGAACACGGATTATATAAATGCAAAGACTTTCTACAGTTGTCTATTCCAGAAAGAATCAGTAAATTAAAATATCATAAAATATGTCTAAATTGCTTCCGATTAAACCACAAAGCTTCTGAATGTAAATATGGTTCATGCAAAATTTGCAAACAAAAACATAATACTCTTTTACATTTAACAGAATCGGTGTCAACAAGTACAAATCATGTTCATAACAGTATTCAAGTAAATAATCAAACTCTCCTCTGTACTGCAGAAATATTAATTAGAGCCGGTTCAGGAAATTGGCAAAAAAGGCGCGCATTGCTTGATGTGGGTTCTCAATCGAATTTAATAACACACGCAGTATGTAACAATTTAGGTTTATTACTTAAACCCACAAATATTTCGGTAAACGGTATAAATAATGTAAGCAGTAATTCCAATTATAGTACACATGTAGAATTCAAATCAAAATTCAGTTCAAAAATTCACAATATTTCATGTTTAGTTATTCCGAAAATAACTGATAACTTACCAACCATTTCGTTTGAAAAAGATAATGTGAAAATGCCTTCAAATATTAATTTAGCTGACACAAATTTCAATATAAGTCGAAAAGTTGACATTTTGTTAGGGGCAAGTATATTTTGGGCCGTACTACGTGGTGGTCATGTATCGGCAACGCATCAAGGTCCGCATTTCCATGAAACTGAATTAGGATGGATTGTTGGCGGTGATATGCATCTAGTACAAATTCAAAATAAAACCCATTGTAACTTAAATACACTAGAGACACAAATAGCAAAATTTTGGGAAATCGAGGAATGCAGAAAAGATAATGAAGTAATCAATTACTCTACCGAAGAGAACATATGTGTTGAACATTTCAAATCTACTTATAAAAGAGACGCAACGGGTCGTTTTATTGTCTGCCTTCCTTTTAAGGATAATTTATCAGATTTAGGATACTCTAAACAAATTGCCACTAATAGGTTTTACAGTCTAGAAAATAAACTAAATCGAAACAACGCGCTACAAAATGAATATTGCAATTTTATTCAAGAATACTTAGAACTTAATCACATGCAACTGGTAGAAAATATAGACGATAAAGTAACGCAACAATCTATAAACTATTTACCGCATCACGCCGTATGCAGAGAATTAAGTACCACGACAAAACTCCGGGTAGTGTTTGACGCGTCCGTGAAAACAACCACAGGTTTGAGCCTAAACGATACGTTAATGGTAGGACCCAAATTACAACAAGATTTATTTAACATAATGATCAGATTTCGCACATATCAATATGTTTTGACAGCTGACATCAAGAAAATGTTCAGACAAATTTTAGTAGATCCGAAAGATAGAAATTATCAGTGCATAATTTGGCGAAACAAAAAGTCGGAAGAATTAAAATTTTATCAATTAAATACCGTGACATACGGCACAGCATGTGCACCCTATATAGCAGTACAATGTATGCATCAGTTAGCTGAAATAGAACATTCAAATTTTCCGGTAGCTTCAGATATCGTTCGCCGGGATTTTTACATGGACGATTTATTAACTGGTACTCATTCTCTCAAAGAAGCCCTCCAATTACGTAACGATTTGCAAGAACTACTATCTCGGGGCGGATTTCATTTAAGAAAATGGGCATCAAATGAACCATCCTTGTTACCAGATGCTTCTCAGTCAGAGCATATGGTTAATTTTGAAAGTGATACATACATACATACATACATACATACATAACATCACGCTATGTCCCACTTAGTGGGGTAGCACGAACCCAGAAAAACAGTCAACCAACAATCAATCTCCTCCAAACATTCCTATCCTGACACACCACTTTCGCCTCGTCCACATTCATAGTGCGATTCATACATGCTCGTTTATTCTTCACACTCGGAATCATTCGTTCACGCAACAAACCATCAATCATACCCAACCAGTTATTCCTCGGACGCCCGCGCAATCGTTCACCTTCAATCTCACCCTCATATATTAGTTTCACCAACCTTTCATTCGACATTCGCTCAACATGTCCAAACCACCTCAACTGACTCACTCCCACTTTCTTAACAACATTCTTCTCAATCTCACACTCATCATACACCAATGTATTCCGTATACGATCACGTCTCGTATACCCACATACTCCTCTCAAATATCTCATTTCCACAGCAGTTATACGTCGTTCATGCTTCTTCATCCACACCCAACATTCAGAACCATACATCAATGTAGGCACTAACACACCATTATAAACACTCAATCGAGCATCTCTAGATACATTCACGTTTCGAGCAAATGTACCCAGAGCACCCAATACCTTGCACCCTGCAGACACTCGCCTTTCAATCTCCCGGTCAATACGTCCATCCCTCGAGAACATACTACCCAAATATACAAATTCATTCACTTGTTCCAGTCTCACACCATTCACTGAAACATTACAATCAGTCACCAAATCATTCTTCTCAAACACCAACACTTTACATTTATCGACATTCAATAGCAGATTTAAACCTTTCCCTACTTCATTTATGCTCACAATCATTCTTCTCAATTGCTCCTCAGTTTCACCCAACACAACAACATCATCCGCATAAGCTAACGCAGGCACTACACGTCCACCAATACGTACACCATCCGTTCCATTCAATGCCTTTCGTAACAACACATCCATATACAAATTAAACAACCAAGGAGACATTCCACAACCCTGTTTCACACCAACATCTATACGAAACCAATCACTCAATCTGCCATCAACTCTCACCGCAGCCTCACTTACTTCATACAACGCTCGAATCGCTCCCAACAAATTACCATCCACACCGTACTCTACAAGTACATCCCACATAGTCTCTCGAAGAACACTGTCATACGCTTTCTTTAAATCGAGAAAGCCACAGAACACCTTTTTGTTCTTATCAAGTGACTTCTCAACAATCATTCGAAGAGAAAACAATTGATCTACACAACCTCTCTCAGGCAAAAAACCTCCTTGCATACCACTTAACTTCGAAATTGTTAAGGCTCGCACCTTATGAATTAGGATTTTTCCATACAATTTCCCTACCACACTCAATAAACTTATCGCTCGAAAATTTGTACATTCACTCGAACTGCCTTTGCCTTTAAATAAAGGACAAATAACAGCACGTTTCCAATCATCAGGAGCCACGCACCGTTTCAAACAAAATCTGAACAAATAAACTAACCAATCAAATAATCTTTCACCACCATATTTCAACATTTCATTTGTTATGCCATCCAAACCAGGAGCCTTACCATTCTTTAGACGCATCAATGCAAAGCTGACATCACCTTCATCTATATCCCATTCAACGTTTATAGCATTTCTTGCATTTCCTCCTCTATTATTCACTCCATTTACACCACCATACAATTCCTTAAAATACTCACACCATCTATTCCTAACATCTGACTCATTCCACAACAAATCACCATTCGCACTCTTAATTGCTTTCACTGGTCTTGTACTCCCACCTCTCAATCTCTTTACAGTCTGCCAAAACATTCTCTTATTCATACTAAAATCATTCGTTAATCTTTCACTCATCAATTCATCAAAACGTGCCTTACTTTCTCTTACGACTCTCTTGACACATTTATTCTTCCTCTTGTATTCCATCAGGCATTCATCACGCAAAGTTCCTGGTACATCCTTCACATTCAAAAATTTCAAATACGCCCTCTTTTTCTCCTCAATTGCTTCTTTCACTTCTTCATTCCACCATGCATTCCTCGAACGACAGCCTAACTTACATTCACCACAAATTTCTTTCGCACATTGAAGGACAATGCCCTTAAATTTCACCCAAACATCATTTATGCAACAATCAAAATTAGGCTCACATTCAGGCAAAGATTCGTTCAATTTCTCTACAAATAACCCTCGAACATCCTCATTCTGCAAAACATTGGATTTCACACGAAACAAGCTCCCAGAACCTTGTACCCTCATTCTCCAACACTTACCTAGACGTATACGCGACACAACCAAATAATGGTCATTCGTTCCAAGCTCAGCCCCTCTTTTCACACGCGTATCAATAACCAAACTCCTCAAGCGCTCATCATACAAAACAAAATCAATCACACTACGTCTATTCGTACTTACATTCTCCCATGTATATATATGAGCTAACTTATGCTTAAAAATGGAATTGGATATGAAGAGGTTCCGCTCCATACAAAAAGAGACTATTTTCCTACCGTTATCATTCACTCTAGAATCCCCAAATTTACCTAACACGCTACCAGACACACTACTCTTTACACCCACCCAACCATTCAAATCACCACAAACAATCACTTTCTCGCCAGGATCACACGCATCAATCACGCTATCTAACAAATTCCAAAATTGATCCTTTGCAAGATCACTTTCAGATTCAGTTGGGCCGTAAACGGACACAACGAAGATTCTATGAAAGCCTACCTTTAATCTGCACCATAAAATTCTCTCCGAAATACAACCATAATTTCTAATACATGCTTTCATTCGTTCACTTACAACCATACCCACACCATGTTTCGCTCTAGCATTCGCACACACACCCGACCATAAACAAAACATTCCATCCACCTCTTCCTCGCCACAACCTTTCTGCATCGTTTCGCTCACACATAAAACATCCACATTATACGTACGCATTGCAGACATCAATTCATTTTTCTTTCCATTTATACCTCTCACATTCCACGTAGCAAACTTACATTCATCAAACTTCGCCCATTTATTCTTCATTTTCACAAAATGAAAGATTGAAAAGGAAACGGGTTCTCTCGGTACAAGAGTAGGAGTCAAGGTAGCTTACCAGGCTTATCCTTGATAAAGAAAGAAAGGTAATAAATTATAACATACACTTAAATATACATTGACAAACCCGTAACTATCCCGTAACCAATGTAAATAAAATGAAAAAACGTCAAAAAATTATGCAAAATTATAAAAAATTAACCTAAACTTGAATATAAATTAAAGATAATACTTAGCTTTATTATGTGTGAGGTGCTGAAACCAAATATCACTAAATCTCAGTAGAGGAAGGCGAAAAACCCAATCAAAAGTCAAAAATTAGACCAGATGACAGGAACGCACCTACTTCTGAAAGTGATGGCAATACTAAATTATTAGGTCTTTGGTGGAATTACAACACCGATCAATTAAATTATGTAATCAATGCATCAATAATTGAAACAAATATACCAGTAACAAAAAGATCGTTGCTATCTAAAATATCACAAATATTCGACCCATTAGGTTTGTTAAGTCCTATCATTGTGTGCGCAAAAATTATAATTCAAAAATTATGGCAATTAAAGCATGATTGGGACGTGCCAGTTCCAACCGATTTACAGTGTTCGTGGACACAGTTAGCCGAACAATTAAAGGATGTCAATCTAATTCAGATTTCGCGTAAGGTTATTGACGTATATCCCACGGAATCCATTCAGCTACATGGGTTTGCAGATGCCTCCCAGAAGGCATACGGAGCATGTATATATGTAAGGTCAATTGACATTCACGGTCAAATACATGTGCACCTAATGTGTGCAAAATCACGCGTAGCACCATTAAAAACACTAACAATTCCGCGATTAGAATTGTGTGCAGCCTTGTTGCTCGTTAGATTAATGAAAACGGTAACGGAATCATTAAATATTAACATTGGCAACATTTTTTATTGGACAGACTCTAAAATAGTTTTAGCTTGGCTCGCATCTCCTCCAAACAAATTAAAAACATTCGCAGCAAATCGGGTGGCTGAGATACAAAGATTGACAAAAGCAGAAACCTGGTATCATGTTCAAACGTCAAACAATCCAGCAGATTTGGTTTCACTCGGTTGTACCCCACAAAAGCTAATACATAATACGTTATGGTTTCACGGGCCTAATTGGTTAAAAGAGTCTGAAAACATGTGGCATGCTACCGAAATATCGATAGAGTTAGATAATCTCCCTGAAATTCGCACAGTGTCATTGTTCATATCAGTTCCAGATATCGACTGGATGTCAAAATATTCAAATTTTCCCAAATTACGCAGAATAATAGCGTATTGTTTAAGGTTCGCGCATAATTGTAGAAACAAAACTGAAGCGAAAACAGGTAGTTTATCTGTAACTGAAATTCAAAAGGCTGCCACGGCAATAGTAAGATCTTTACAAAAATTAATTTTAAAAAAGGACTGGCATAGTCTGAATTCAGGTGTCAAAATTAGTAATAGAAGTAAATTGATAAATTTGAGCCCATTTATTGATTCTGATGGGGTCATCAGAGTCGGTGGCAGATTGCGACATGCAAATATCGAATACGATAAAAAGCACCCAATAGTTATGCCCAAACATCACATTACAAAATTAATTATCAAACATATACACGAAAAACATTTACATGCAGGCGCGACAGCAACTCTAGCTGCGCTTAGAGAAAATTATTGGCCATTGTCTGGTCGTAGTCAAGTTCGTCAAGTGGTACATAAGTGCGTACCATGCTTTCGGGCAAATCCCAAATCCATACACCCAATAATGGGTGATTTACCATTTTCACGAACACAATATTCCCAACCTTTCATAAACTGTGGAGTTGATTACGCTGGACCAATTTTTATAAAAGAAAGTAGTGGTCGCGGTAAACGAACGTTAAAGACTTACGTATGTGTGTTTATTTGTTTTGCGACAAAAGCTATTCACCTCGAATTGGTGCCTAACCTTACCACTGACGGATTCTTAAACGCGTTAAAGAGGTTTCTAGGCAGACGCGGAATGATCAAAAACATATATTCTGATAACGCCACCAATTTTGTGGGAGCACAAAAAGAATTAAATTTATTGAACAAATTGTTTCACTCTGAGCAATTTGGAAAAAACGTAGTAGAGAAGTTACGCGAAGATAATATATCATGGCACTTTATCCCTCCACGGGCTCCAAATTTCGGAGGATTGTGGGAAGCTGCAATTAAACGCGTTAAATTTCATCTTATTCGTGTAGTCCGAGATGCATTGCTCACATTCGAGGAATTGTACACGGTCTTGGTAGGCATTGAGGCCTGTCTCAACTCGCGGCCGTTATGCCCGCTGTCGAATGATCCAAATGACCTCGCAGCTCTAACACCAGGTCATTTTCTTATTGGAAGTGCAATATCAGCACCATGCGAGCCCTCGCTGCAACATCTGCAGCAGAACAGACTCTCCAGGTATCAACTGGTGGAGCGACTGCGCCAACATTTTTGGAAACGTTGGTCTAGGGAATATCTGGGACAACTACTCCCTAGGCCAGCTAAAAAAAACAATGGAAACTACAGGCATCCAGCCGGGAGTCCTCGTTATTATCAAGGAAACTAACACACCACCGCTTGCCTGGAGATTCGGAAGAATCCTGAAGGTACATCCAGGAGCAGACGGCATCATTCGAGTGGCGATTATGAAGACGTCGCAGGGGATCGTCAAGCGCGGAGTACGAGATATTTGTGTAGTGCCGCTGGAAAGCAATGAGTGTGAAAGTGAATGCAAAAAGCAGAGCAGTGCAGTGTAGGTTGAAGATCAGCATCTTCAACGGGCGCCGGGATGTTCAGAACTCATCGTAATTACCAGCAGAAGAGTGCCTTGAACAAAAACATTAAAAAGAAAATAAGGTGCCATGAAAGACAATAGATATATAAAAATTTTGTAAATAAAAACAAAAGTTGTTAGATAGATTGATGTCAGAGAATTCATGTTGTTAATGTCAAAAAATAACTTAAATCAAATTAAATTAAATAAACCACAAGAACAGTTGTTACTTAGTCCATCACCGGCATATTAACACGGCGTTCACGTCCTGCAACGATTCATCCGAGCAACGCGACCCAACAATCTTTTTATGAACCAAAAAGTATTTCATTGGGAATATATTTAGTAATTGAGTTAATAATAAGCTATTAAAACCAATTGTATTTTGTTCAATTTTTTTGTTCTTTAAAATATTAAAATTTTGTCGTTGGTTTAAAATTCTTAGGTGCTCGATTATAGTAGAGTGGAATCTTTCATTAGGGGTTGTCAACACATATCATGTGAATTTTGATATTATATGTATTTAATGAATTTTTTACTAAGTTATTATTAAATTTAGTTTCACTATCAAAAGCTATTTCTATAGATACTTGATATTGTGAGATGTATTTTAAAAGTTCATTAGTAATATCTAAGCAGAAAGTGATTTTAAATATATTAATTGACAGAATTTGGAAAAGGCGTCAATTATTGTTAAATGTTTTTTTCTAAAGTTAACATATCTATATGTAATGTGTCAAAAGGAAATTTAGGATTTTTTTGTTAAATTTTCAGATATTTGAAAGGGATTTTTTTATATTAATTTTGTTGACATATCTCACAATTATTAATATATTTTTGTATGTATGTTAACATACTAGGCCAATCAAATTTTCGTTTTAAATTTTTTAATTTTCTAAAATTCCTCTCTGATTGGTTTTACCTAAATGATAATTCAAAATTGTTTCTAACTGATTTTCAATAGTTAATTTATCTTCTAATATTGCTTTACATTGAATTAATTTATATGTATCTTTAGAAAAATTAGTTTTAGAACTCTGTTTTTTGGATTTATCAAACTTTCGACAATTGAACAGTAATAATTCACCTGTGGTACCAAATAATCTTATTTTAAATACTTCATTTTATAAGTTGAATACTTTTAGTTTAATAATCAATCATTGTTTATTAGCAAAAAATCTTATTCATTGAAATTCTGTTTCTTTATCATGTTTTTGGATTATTATTTGATTTTTTCCTGTATTAATACAGTGGTCCTTATATATTATGCCATTAATTTTATTTACATCTGCAGCATGTACTGTATTTAAATCTTCGTCGTTGACATTTACAATTACTCTTTCATTGTCATCGATAATATTTACTTCTTCTAATAATAATTCATGGATCACAATTTTAATATTGGTTTCTTTAAGAATGTCTATTATTAAATTCTCTGTTTTTTAAAATGATTTTCTATCTAATCCTGAACAAATTTTAGGCATATGAATTTCAAAAATATCATTTTAATTCAAATTATTTCTTAATTCAATTAAACTATCTTTTACTTTATTTATTAATCATTAGTTAAAATATTCTTGTTTAGTTACTAAATGAAATAATTTATATTTATTCTCATGAATAGGTTGAGTCAATAATCTTTGAAGAAAAGGGAGTCATCACCAGTGGTACTAGTGGATGGATAAACACGGTTCTGCGTGGATTATCGTCAACTTGACAACGTGACGAAGAAAGACAGCTACCCCCTACCCCGAATAGTCGATACGTTGGACAGTGTAGCAAAAAGTGTATGAATGGTATTGTAGCGAGCCAGTACGGCACTGGACAGACAGCGCGCAACGATGACTCAGCTTTCTCGAATAGTTCCATGGACGAATGTACTAGATCATTCCAGACGCCAGCTCAACCGGTACATAAATGCGCTTGCATACCCAGTGGGGGATTTCGAGTCTGATACGCTGTCAGTACTGTTGTAATTTTTATTTAAATTAACAGATTTATATATTCTTATTGTTTTTATTTATTTAGGACAATAACTATTCCACTTTTTGAAGAACAAACGTTTCTTTATTTATGAAAATATGACAGTATATTTTTTTCAATATTTTATTTACATATATACCAATGGCAATGATATATTATTTTACAAACTAGATCTTGAATTACAAGTTTAATTGCAAATACATACATATTCTTTAACACCCCACCTCAATTAAACTTCCCTGTTATACCTAATTTGACTTTTAAATAATTAAATTGTTTTTCGGGCAACGCTTTTGTTAAAATATCTGCTTCTTGTTCTCTGGAAGGTATGTGTTGAAGTAGAATTCTTTTTTCGTCAATCTTCTCACGGATGAAGTGATACTTCACATCGACGTGCTTCATTCGTTTTTGATCCTGTGGATGCTTGGCAATCTCAATGCAAAATAAGCTATCTTCAAATAAATTGTGGGCTCATCAAAAACTATCTGCAAATCTTCCAACATCGCCTGCAGCCACAGAGCCTCACAGACTGCTGTACTCACTGCTACATATTCGGCTTCCGTTGATGAAAGGGCAATCGTTGTCTGTTTTCTCGTCACCCAGGAAATTGTAGAACCAAAAACTTTAAACAAATAACCTGAAACAGATTTTCTATCGTTAGTATCCCCGGCCCAATCTGCATCAGCAAAACCAATTAATGCTTTTTCTCCAGTTCTTCTTTGGTAAGTCAAATGTTCATGCTGCGTCGCTTTGATGTATCTCAAAATTCTTTTCAATTGTTTCCAATGTTGTTCTTCGGCGCAATTTTGAATCTACTAAAATAATTTGTAGCCGTGCTAATATCAGGTCTTGACATTGACATTGCATACATAAGACAACCGACAAGTCCTCTGTACGGTTTATCAGTATGTTTCTGTTCTTCTAATTCTTCATTTTTCATTGCAGGAAGTTGAAGCTTTACTTCTTGTGGTGTAGATATAGGAATGCAATCTACCATGTTAAATTTTTCCAATAAATTTTGTAAAAATAATTTTTGTTGAAGAACAAGGGTTCCTGCTACTTGATCCCTTTTAATATCCAATCCTAAGAATATAGTAACCTCATTCTCATCTTTCATTTCAAATTCCTGATTCAATTTAAATTTTACAGTTTTAATTTCATTTAAAGAATTTCTCGCAATCAACAAATCATCGACATACAATACAATATAAATCTTGAAATTTTCAATAAATTCTGTATACAAACAATAATCAACTCTTGAACGAACAAAATTTAAACTAATTAAATAATTATTAAATCGTTCATTCCATCTGCGAGGAGCTTGTTTTAATCCATATAAGGTTTTGTTAAGTCGACATACCTGGTTTTCATCCAAATTTTTATAAGGCGATTTCATGTATATTTCTTCTTCTAAAATCCCGTTAAGAAACACCGTTTTTACATCCATCTGATGTAGATACAAACCTTCATAATTCGCAATTGTCAAAATTACTCGTATAGTTGTCATTTTAGCAACTGGGGCAAAGATTTCATGGTAATCAATTCCATTTCTTTGCACATACCCTTTAATAACTAGTCGTGCTTTATATCTCTTCTTATTACCTGCTTCGTTTTTAATTCTAAAAATCCACTTGTAATCAATCACTTTGCAATTTGGTGGAGGTTCGACAAGAGTCCACGTTTCATTACGTTCCAAAACTTCTAATTCTTGTTTTATCGCTTGTTCCCATTCTTTTCTTTCTGGATGTTTCTCAACTTCTTCAAGAGTTTGTGGAAAATTTCCTACTAAATTTGCTACATTTAATGCTATACTATACGTACTCATTTCATATGCTTGAAACCAGTCTGGAGTACGCTTCACTCGCTGACTTCGTCGTATCTCGTTCATACTTTCAGGTTCTTCGTTTTCATTTACGCTTTCTGTAGACTCTTCTAGATTTTCAGCTGTGTTTTCTTTTTTACTTATTGTCCATATATGTGGCATTTCAGAACTTCTTAAATTATGTTCTTCATCAAACTTTACATCTCTAGCTACAAAAATTATACTAGTTAATTTGTTCCACAATCTGTACCCGTTTAACGCATAGCCAACCATATATACTGAATGAGAATCAAATTTTAATCGTTTTTGATGTGGAATGTGAGCATATGCTAAAGCTCCAAATACACGCAAATTTGAAATATCAGGTTTCTTGCCCATCCACATTTCATAAGGAGTTACATTCTTACTAAGGGCATTCTGTTCAGCAAATACATTGCTGTCAGTACAGCCTCTCCCCACATTGTTTTTGGTAGAACAGAATCAAATATTAAAGATCTGGCTTTATCTAATAAAGTTCGATTCATTCTTTCACTCACTCCATTTAATTGTGAAGTATATGGGATAGTATGTTGCAGAAGTATACCTTCATTCTTACAAAACGATATAAACTGACTTGAAGAATATTCACTGCCATTATCACATTTCAATCTGGAAATTTTATTACCAAATTTTGCGGAAACTAAAGCAACATATTCCTTAAAATAATTAAAGCATTCATTTTTCGAATTTAAAATGTATACCATTGTGAAATGAGTGTAATCGTCTATTAAAGTCATAAAATATTTCTTACCACTCCACGTAAGTGGAGTAATGGGGCCACATAGATCACTATGTACATGTTCCAGTGGTCGTGCCGATCGCGGATAAGCATCAGCATCCTTGGCTCTATTGTAAGAAAGGAAATTTCGTTTGCTTTCCTTCAATGCACGGTTTGCAAATTTTAATTGACATATTCATTGACTGCTTGATTTCCATTCCTTTTACCATGCAATTATTTATTAGTTTCCATAGATACGTATTTCCAATATGACCAAATCTACGATGCCAAAGATCAATCTCATTTTCTTTTGATTCAGTTTGACGAGCTTTATCTTGTAAACTTTCCTGGAAAATGTTCATTTTATATAATTTTCCATTTCTTATTCCAGTAGCTACTAAATTATTATTTTTCCAAATTTCAACGCGACCACTTTTAAAGATTACAGACATTCCTGCGTCTTCTAACCGTCGTACTGAAAATAGATTGCATTTCAATTTTGGTACAAATAAAACATGTTTTATTACGCATGGTTTTTCTTTTCCATTAATTATAGATATCGCTTTTATATCTCCTCTATGATTTGCTTCTAAAATGTCTCCTGAAGCAACAGCTATTTGAACAGGAGAAGATAGAAGATTAGTATTTGAAAAATAAACATTGTCATTTACCATGTGATCGGTAGCACCCGAATCTAAATACCAAGACATATCTATTAAATTACGTGTTGTAGTACAAAAAGAAGATATAGATTTTTCAGAGTTACCCATGAATGCAACTTCATTATTTTCTACCTCTGTTCCTAAATTTGCTTTTCCATTAAATTTCTTATTTGCAGAATGATAGAATGATAGTTTCTGCGAATTCTGCAGCAAACGACACTGCGACCTTTTGTGTCCTAAGCGTCAACAATTGTAACATTTAAATTTAAATTTTGCATTACCTGCAAAAGCTGTAGTTCCACTAGTGTTTATTCCTTTATTGTCAGCTACACGTTTCGCTTCTTCACCAAGAAGTCTACGTTTGACGAATTCTAGAGTTACTTCTTCATGAAAAATAGTCTCTATTGCAGTAATGATGGAGTCATACGATTTTGGAAGTGTCAATAAAAGGTGACATACTGCATCAGACTCTGAGTTTACAGCTCCAGTTTCTTTCAGTTCCCTTAAAAGACTGTCTATATTTAAAAAATGGTTTTGTAAATTCTCTTCTTCGTTTAATTTAGTTGTTAGTAGCTATTTTCTAATTAATAATTGACTCGAAACACCGTGGCGTTGGAACGTTGATATTAAAGAATCAAATATAGATTTTGCTGTTAGCTTGTCTTTAACACTCCAGATGACTATCGGCAATGCGCTGTATAATTACAGATTTACATTTTCGATCATTCTTTTTAGCAATTTCTAAATTAATCTTTTTTTCTTCTTTAACTGCATCTGTATCTGTGTATCTGTGTTCAAAATAATAAATCTTGGATCATTAACTACATCTTCCTGTACATATTTCAACAAATCATGTTCATCCAATAGTGTTTCCATCCTAAATTTCCAATTACTAAAATTTGTGCCATCAAACAGAGCGACACGGAATTTTTCGTCGTTTGGGCCCATAACCTGTTGTAATTTTTATTTAAATTAACAGATTTATATATTCTTATTATTTTTATTTATTTAGGACAATAACTATTCCACTTTTTGAAGAACAAACGTTTCTTTATTTATGAAAATATGACAGTATATTTTTTTCAATATTTTATTTACATATATACCAATGGCAACGATATTTTATTTTACAAACTAGATCTTGAATTACAAGTTTAATTGCAAATACATACATATTATTTAACAAGTACATCATATCGAATCAAATGGAAATAAATAAAGCGTTTGCGTAGTAAATATAAATTGTGTAAATAAATATTTCTTGTGTAATATTCTTAGCTTAGTATTGATTAATCGTTATTTTGTGTTTATTAATAAAAAAAAAATATCATCATCATCATCACGCCTTTTACCCATTGTTGGTGTGGCACTCTGCTTACGCAGATCTCGGTAAGTGATATATTTTTGCTTACGAAGTTCGGTTACCAGCCGTCAAATCATAACCCTTATTGGAGGTGGAACCACAGGGGTAAATTTAAATTGGCAACTGTCAGCTGTGGGATTCGAACTGAGGATCTCACGATCCACAGTCCGACGCGTTACTTCGGAGCTATTTACCCCATAAAAATAAATAAGAAGTTTAAGTAAATATAAGTGTTAGAAAATAAACTGTTTGTGACTTTTAATTATTAATCATTAAACTTCAACGAACCCGTCTGTTACAAACGTAACGGTATTTACTGCACTTATAAAATTACTTAATTTATTTTCATCTCCATTGTATATAGGTATAGAATTTAAGGCAAAATTAATTTTTTGAGTTTTGTCTGTCATTGCGATATTATTATTATCGGTATTATTTTCAATTTCTAATAATGCTTCTAATAAAGGTATATTTATACCCAGTTTGAATATTTATTAGAATGTCACAAAATATAAAATTTAATAATGTTAATAGTTTTAGTAAATTGTGTTTTTTGTGTGTTTGGGGCTCTGTGTCGGAGCTCGATTTCTTTCCTAACAGCGTTAGCCGTTCCGGAAATCCCTGAGTAATTTGTTTTTAGTAATATATGTTAGAATTGTACTTCCAATAGAGATATACTTAAAAGTATCACTATGATCTTCATTTTACTACTCAGTGGCACTCGGTGTACGGGCTATGTGTGGTGTTAGTGGTGTTGAGTTGAGTTGAGAGTGTCTGAATTGACGAACCTGATGCCCGAGGTACGTGGCAAGGATTTGTCACGACACAGCCGAAAATATCCGATCTCGCACGACCGACCGAAGTCAGTCAGAAACACATAGCTAAAACTTAGAACCAACTCATTGACATCTGAAAAATTTTCTAAACAAAAAGTAAATAATTATTGTTCATACAAGATTTTGAGAAGGTAATTTCACGGAATATTAATAATCACATCCATTTTATTATTAGAAAATATATATTTTCGTATTTCAGCTAACAAATAATAAATATAACCAAAGAAAACTGTACAAGTTACAAGAAATCATTTATAATGAGAAGACGAACATAGAACAAGTATATTTTATTAAATATATTACTAAAGTGTAGTCAGGAAACCTATGAATTGATATTTAGACACTAAAAACTGTAACCAATAATTTCAGGTAAAGTTTTAATGTATTTGGCAGAACTAGTTTAACTTGTAAACTATATTTTTGTTGTAATATATTTACATTTGTAGGTAGTTATATGTGCAGATTAAAAGAAAATTCTACTGCATTCATTGGATTGTCACAATGCCAATAGACCAATTTGACCAAAAGAAGAATCGTCGTAGAATGCACAAATTTTTGTTGCGAAAGTAAATACTTTTATATTTTCATTGCAACCTTACAAGGTAAAACAATAATAATCATATTCATTTATCCATTACCTATACAAAATATATTTCATTTCACAAAAAAAAAAAACGTAACCTGCAAGAATCATTTACTATGAAAAGCAAAACGAAGAATAAGTGAATTTATGCCAGATAATTTATAATTTTAAAATTACAATTCAACGTATGTGTTACTAATGATTGCAGGTAAAACTGTAATATTTCACTTAACAAACAAATAATAACTACATCTCAAGGTATTTCATACGAGTATGACAGTTTGTAGCATGAGCCGAAGGAAACGATGATTTTTGTCAATAAAACGTTGTAAAAGAAAATAAAACATTGTCGAAAATTGGTGCAAGTTAAATTATTATTATTATTCGTGAACGCCACAGAAGAAGTACTACTAGCTTATTTTTTTTCTAAACAATATAGATATAATGAAGTATGATAATCTAACTGTGTATTTGAAAAGGAAATCGATTGGATACGCACCGAAAAATCAAAAGTTTTCACACGAAACGAAATTGAAAAATTTTTTAGAGATGCTCTAGATGAAGAATTTCTGATGGTAAAGGTGAACACCAATTTATATCAATGTATGTGTACATACTTATTCAATTTTATATTGCGGGATCATGCCGTTGCGGTGAACTGATTAAAATGTCTAGAATGTTAATTATTAAAATTCCAAATACAAATAAAGCAAGGCTTTTGTGGTTGAAGAAGGTAACTAACACTTTTCGGAGAATTCCATACAAAATAACGTGTTTGATAAAACATGGAGATTGACGTTCTTTAACCGTGGCAGCCGGACATGTAGATGATTCTGTGAAAACAAATTTGCAACTGCAAGTTGTATTATGGAAGACAAATCTACCAACCCAACGCATGTTGGTGAAGTTTCTGCATCCTGAACACTAACAAATTTTAAAATTTCAAATAATGCATCTGGTTCCTGCAATAAATATTTGTAATCTTCAGAATACTACTATGAATAACAGTATTGAGTATGTGATATTTATGTATTAAAATTAATTTTATCATTATATTTTTTCGCAACGGATCTACATTCTCATCCTTTAATTGCACACTTTCCTTATTTTTTATGTAAATAATTATTACATTCATAGGCTTGTATTTTACGCCTTCAACTTCTGCATTTTGTGTGCTTCTATTTGATTATAATTGTGACCCTACAATAAATAACAAATTATCCCATGAATGTTTCAGTAATTTTGAACCAAATACATAAATAGAAACAAATCTTACAACGTGTGAAAGCTCAACTAACATAACTGATATAAATATATATGCAGTAGAAAGGAGTACACTCATATTCAAATTACTAATTCTGGAAATATCAAACAAGCATCATTTTAGTATAATACTATTAGCATTATTAAGCAAAGTATTGGTTTATATAAGAGTTATTTTTTCAGTAGTATACTGCAAATTATTTAAAAATAAAAAAAATTATTGTTCTTCATCAAATATTTAAATGCACATTTATTGCAAACTACAATTTAAATTTTGACAGCAATATTATGGTGCTTTTCTGTTGCACTACAGACCATCAAATTAGAACAAATCGCATTAATTCTTGTTGATAAATACACTTCTAGTGTTAGAGAAAAAACAAAATAGTACTTTTATTTTCTTATAAGTAATTTGTTGTTTATCTTGAACTACATTTAAAATATAAATATATTTCTATACACCGACCGTAGTTCTAGAATTTGTGAGTAGTTGATTTTTACTAAAAGAATTTATATAAAAAATTAGCAGGTGTGTGCTGTATTATATTATTCAGCCCATAATTCTATTCAATAATTATTTATTTATTAGATTTTGGAATCAGTAACTGTTTTTTATATACTTATAAACTAAACTCTTAACATATCATTTAGAAACAATTTTATGATATAATCATATGCTGCCATATTTCAAATTCCCAGTGATGATCATTATGCTCTTTTGTTTATAAAATACAACAGCGGCCTTCTACAATGATAATAAAGTGTTCATTTGGATAAAGCTATATGGGAATATGACTCCGACGATGGAACAAAGTAAAGTATATTTCACTGTTTGGTTCAACAAGTGATAGTAGTATATTGGCCAAATCTGTATTCTCGGATTCTTATTTATCACCACGACTCGTAAAATAGATGTATGTATATATAACGATTAATTGTTACTATGGCTGTGAATATAAATAAACTGTAGTGAATAATATGTGTTCTATGCTAACAGTTTATATTTAGAAAATAATAATGTATACCCTAAAAGTTTTAACTAAAAGAATGGTTATTACAAATGAAAATGATGATTCTGTGGTTGAAGAGGATGTCCCTGAGGACATTTTAGCAGCTGCTAATCATGCAACACTTAATTTACTACGGCACAATCATCATCTTTACGTTGCGGACAGTAGTTGTTCGTTGTTTCTGTTACCATTCCAGTCGACGCAACTCGCTTTTGTGCGAAATGGAACCATTCTGGATCTGTTTTCTGAAGAACTTTCCATATCCACAATTACAAATCTATCTGTGTCATTTCGTCTTGCATCCCAACAATAGGTACAGTATGATATATATTGGAGTGATCCAGTACTTTTCTTTAGTATAGCTTTGAACGTCGAAAATGTGGTTGCCATAATGAAGAATCATTCTTGATTTGATTCTTTATAATTCTTGTGTCAAAAATAGTTTCCTGAAAATATCATATGCCATAGTCCTAATTCGGTACTTAAAATTTAAACCATTTGGTATCTAGCAGTGATGGCATTTTCTCATATCACTATTTTGATACATCATGTGCTTAATGTCATCCTTGATTTTAAGCAACAGCTTTTCTAGAAATACCGAAATTCAACGAATATACGAATCATACAGTATTTTCTGGAGAACTATTTCCGTAATTCCGAATGCAATCTTTAAAAATCAATTCATCAAGATCGGGTTATGAACTGGTACATGGTTTAATATTTTTGGACAAAAATATTCCTGGCATTGAAGTACAAAATCCAACGTTTGTCCTAAATGATGTACCAAAATATTAGCAGCATCCAATAATACCACAGTCTCTAATCCCTAGGCTGTGAGTTGATACATGCTTTAACCATTCACCGTTTGCCCAATATCATCATATACAAAAGAATCTGCGCCAACAAACAGTACCACAGTCCTTGCTGCATGGGCTGTGAGATGATACATGGCTTAACCAGCATTGTTTGTCTTAAAGTTATCATATAAAAAAAACATCTGCACCAGCAAACAACAACAAGCATAGTCCCTGATCCCTGAGCTGTGAGGTGATACAGAATTTAACTATCTATCATTTGCTTGTACGCGTTCTCCCACACTTAACTGTCTGGCTGAACGAACTGGAATCAGTAGTATTTTCAAATTTGGTTGGTTTAAACGCATCTAACTTGAGTCGAATTTGCCGATACAAATACTATTCTGTGGGTGTTTTGTTATTGTTTAATGGTGTGGCCCGACAAGGAAAAAGAATTTCAGTAATTTTGTGCCTCATTGGTAATAATTCATGACCCAGTAAAGCTGCAAATTCTTCCGGAACAATGGAAATTTAATCTTGAATTGATCTTCCATTATAACTAGTGTGAAATTAAAATACTAACATAAAATATAAAATACTAAAATACTAGCGTCCCTGTTCGGGCGCCATTTTGTGAAAGTAAATTACTAACATAAAATACTAAAATACTAGCGTCCCTGTTCGGGCGCCACTTTGTTAAAGAACCAAAAATGTGACATGAGGGAAAAGTATTTAAATTTTTGTAGATTTAAAATTACCGCCGACAAAACTTATGTCTGGGGAGATTTGAATTTGCCAACGGTTGATTTCTCAGTGATAGAACAAAACTTCACTGACAGCTGATTATGTAGATTCTTCGGGCGCCATTTGTAACTAATCTGTGTGAATGTAAAATCAACTATCCTGACTAGGTCCGGTCTCTCCGTGAATGAGTTTTTAGTGAAATAAAGACATTTGTTTTAATAATGGTAAATAAAATTAATTATTATTGTTCAAAAAGGTAAGTTACAATTTTAAGGTTAGCTTAAATTTATTTGAACATTGTTCAGTGAATCTGAAATATGGTGAGGATGTAAGGAAATACCTTGGAGATGTGGAGGAGATTCACCTGACAGTGCAAGTCTAGATGAATCGCAAACAGGTGTTTTCACAATTCGTCCGACAGTGCAAGTCTGGACTAATACTGGTTTTGAGAATAAAAATGATATAAAAACTGACAGACAAGTCGAGCTCTTACTTCAGGTCAACACTACAATTGCAGCATTCGACATTTTTTTTGTACCTTTTATGCCGAGTTATCAATTCGGCATTGGTAAGTGTCCACGAGAGGTAATTAAAGACGGTGCGAGCCATCTGTTGGGAAACGGCCGCATTTTGGAATTTCGACCTTTCTTTCGCAATAAAGTAACTGTCAGATTTGACGTGTAAACATAAAGTATGGTTAAGTGAATGTGTTTATGTGACAATTTAAATTTCAGATTCTTTTCTTAATTAATTAACCTAAGTAACAACATATTTACATGAGTTGAGACAATATGAATTGAATATGAACATCAATAATAAAAGTGAACATTTACAATACAGTAATTACTTTGAGGTAAGTTAGTTGCTTAAATGTAAAATGTTTATAACCTATACAAATGTTTATTTTTGTAGGAAGAAAAGAAAGGTGACAAATCTGGTTTGTCACACCAGCATTGACTATTACCTTTCCATTGGGAATAAATATGTTATGTGTCGATAAAAATATATATCCTGAGCCTGAATCAACTTCACACTTGACAGATTTACCTTCAATGCCGATTTGAGTAAAGTAACGCTCGATGTTCCTTTCTCATGATTCTCCAATTTGGTAAATGCCGATTATGTGTTTATTGCCGTAATGGTGATAATTTTTTCCATTCTGTATTTGATTTGTTGATGTTTGGGTTTGATATGATTTTGTTTCCTTGTTAAATAATTAACGAATGCATACTTTAACAACATGACCACTTTTATTACAACCTGAACATCTGAGATTCGAATTATTTGTACGTCACTCTTTTGCCAAATTGTTGTTTCTTCCACATCTGAGACATACACCATCTAAGCCTAGTTCTTTTTATCAATTCTTGATATTGATTTTCTTCTATATAGTTTTGAGTGAATTAATTTAACACCACTTCCTGAACGAGTTGCATGTACTATTATTTCGAATTTCGTACAGAAATGTAAATAATTCAAATATTTATAGAAATTATACTACGAAAATATATTAGAATGTCAAACAAGTAACATGGCAACTTGAAATATAGCACGGTCTAAATACCATTTATTTATTAGTTGCTATGCAATAATGGTCGCTATGAAATTAAGTATATTATTATATGAAATGCGAAAAATTGAATTTTAAATATTCTAACAAAATTCAAATGTTTTTTTTCCATGGTGATACTTCTATCACAAAATATTTATGCGAAAATAATTTTATACTTAATAATAGTGAATAAATATTCCAAATATTATCATATATATGTCACTTTAGTTCAAAAAATTTATAGAGGCGCTATGGTAGTTAGTTACTGTGGGACCGGTTCACAGCCCGATGCACCGCGGCCTCTAGGACATATTGTGCTTTCCCATGGTCTCCTACAATGTAGGAGTTAAGCTGTTCCCTATGAGGTCCAGGCAGTAGCTCCATGCCATTGTATGTATTTCATCTAGTTCTAGTTCCCTCTAGTGTACAAGGATTGAAGTACATAACATGTAGAAGAATATGAAAATTTATTTTAAAATTTAATACTAAATGTCACTAGACTGAAACCTAACCAAACTAATAAATGTAAACAAACACATCATGTCAAAATTATTTGAAATGATGGAAAATGTTTCTGTATTGATTAACGCAAGTATGGAAATCTGTTTGAATATAAATGCAATTAGAATGCATGTTAATATAATGTAACGAACGCAGCAACGACAAATTGATGCTTGCCGGCTTACACCACCGAGGGAATGGCGCAACACTAGCGTGTTCTGACAAGTTCGTTCGCTCCAAAATAGAGATTGTTCCAGGCCTTTCCAGGAACAAGGAATGTGGTATATAAAAGAGCGAATCATCGTCAGTACAGTCCACTCCGAAGCTACAAAGGAGAACTTGTGAACATAAATATATCGCTCGGTGTGAATATAAATATATCGTCATTAATAAATATCGCCCGGCTAGTTTATATAAATAATAGTGTTTATTTATAGTAGTGATTAGTGTTAGTTTATAAGTTTTTGTATTCGTTATTTTAGTATTATAAACCTAGTGTTAATTAACTTTTCATTGTATGATAATAATTATTCAGTATTTGTTATTAATAATATTTTTTTTGTTTAAATAAAAACGCTTAAAACCCACAAACGTTACAATAACAACTTTCTAGGAAATGTCTTCTTATTCTGTTGGGTTCTTCGTGAAGAATTTAGACATTTTGATAATCTAATTTATGATTGCAAAGAAGAGAATGATCAATAAAAGCTCTGTTATTATTATTGTTATATTTTAGATGATATTGATGCAATTTATGTTGTTGGAATGAGATTATAATTTTTTTTTTAATCAACTTAAGATTCCAAAGAACAGAAGAGCGAACTGGTATCTGAGCTAGTTTTGTAAGCAATGGTTAAATTTAAATCAGAAGCTAGTTGTTATAGACAATATATTTTGAAATAAATTATATTAAAACCAAGTTATGCAAGAACTTATAGAGATTTATTTTCTTTTTTCCTCAACAATTTTCGGCTTAATAACCTTTACCAAAAACTTAATTAAGTAAGTTTATCCCTAATGTATTGAACATAATTAACTTTTTTTAAACCCTCTTTTGTAATTTAACCATACAAAAAATTGTCGAAATGAGTAGATGGGTACCACACTTTTCCCCTTGGACTTTAAGTATGAATAATTTTGCTGTTTTTTCTGTACTTAATTCTTAGCTGGTCTGTTCATAATTTTATATTTATATTTCTTTATATATTGAATATTTACCACATGATATACAAGTATATGTACTGGTTGTAATAGTTAAGCAATTTTTTGATTGTATAACGTTTATTTATATTTGTTACATTTAGGCTTTTTATGCTAATTTGTTAAATAATTAAAGTGCTGGCTTCATTTATATGGGAATTGTCCCGAAAGCAAATTAATTTGAAATAAATAAAATAAACTACAAAATGAACTTTGAGTTTGAACTACGAGTTTAAACTGAACTATCTTCTCTAAGTACAATTATATGTAACATCTCAACTAAGGAATATCACGTTCAGGGAATTGTCTCTTGTCAGCACTTTAGGGACAAAGACGATATTTAAGACGAATACCAAATTGTTCATTTAATCACATTTACTTATATGGTTACTATTGTGAATGTATATGAATATACATTTAGAAACGTAGTAAAATAGGTCTTGTAAATGGACTTGGTAACAGTATCTATAGTACGTATGGTATTATAAAAGCCATCTTCGCATATTTCGATGCAGAAAACGGTCTAAAATATAATGAATTCTTTGAAAAATTGATAACAATGAAGAAATCCTACAAAAACCAAATTTAGTAACTTTATAATTAAATAAAGAAGTGATGATAAAATTTACAAAATAAACAAAATGCGAATGTTTAACATTAGGTAACGGTGCTAAAAAAATAAAATCGCTCAAATAGAAGAAATTATTAAAGTAAAAATAGATTGGGGAAATGTTTAGTAATTAAAGATACTATAACGATCGAGGGTTTTAAACGTTTTTATTTTTTTTAAATAACGAATACAAAAACTTATACACTAACACTTATCACTACTATGTACAAACACAATTGAAGGGTACACGGGAAGAATGATATAAGTCACAAAAACATAATTTCGTATAAACTCGTTTTAAACTTGAAACTTTTGAATTATTATTTCATTTTCAATTTAGATACCAGTATTGTGTTTTATATAATACAATAACTATTATATGTACTGAAACTATACAACATACAATAGAACATTCTTATTTATTATAATATACAATGAATTTTATTTTACAAAAAAACGATATAAGTCCCGTGAATGCATTTATAAACAAAAATAGAAATTGAGTATAGACACAAAATAACTTCTTTCTTATTGGAGAAAGAAGATATTTTTTATTATACCTATGTATAAGAAATTAATCGCAGTCTTCTTCAGCGGTTGCAGATTTCGGTAGATTTGTCGACAGTGTTTGTTTATCGTTACCTGCCCTGGAACGTAGGGCTTGTATCGTTTATGAGTACAAATTTGGAGTTATATCGTTTTTCTATAAACGTCAATATTTTAAGAATTTTTTTCAAGGATTTCTATCAGTATTCCCTACAATTTCAGCACATATTTAGAAAGCTTCGGCAAATCTCTACAAGATGGTATCAAAACCTTATTTTACAAAAAAATGGACTTATATCGTTCTTCCCGTGTACCATTCAATTATTTATATAAAACAGACGAGCGATGTTTAAGACGATATATTTATGTTCAGACCGAGCGATATATTTATGTTCACAAGTTCTTCATAGTAGCTCGGGAGTCAACTGAGTTAACTGACTGACTGAGCCAACTGAGTCAACTGGCTGACTGATTGAGTCAACTAACTGAGTGACTGCTGCCGGTGATTCGCTCTTTTATATTTCATTTTCCTTGTTTCTAGAAGTCTCTGGAATTTTCTTTATTGTGACGCGAGCGGACTAGTTTGAACAAGCCGGCGTTGCGTAATTTACTCGGCGGCGTAAGCCGACAAGTTTCAATTTGTCGTTGCCGCGTCCGTTACACTGCCCCCTCCTGAGATCAGTATCGTTCCGAAATTTTCCTGCTGATTTTTCAGGATCTACAGTTACTCCTCTTCCAGAGACAATGTGGCCAAGATAATGAACTTCTTTACGAAACAGGTTACATTTCTTGGGACTTATCTTCAAATGGGCGCCTCTGGATAACTTCTTCTTAATTCTTCACATGGTCTTCAAATTTTTTTTGCCGACCACAATTATATCATCTAGATATACCAGAGAAGTTTTCCTGGATAACTCTTTCAGTACGGAATCCATCACACGTTGAAATATAGCAGGAGCATTACAAAGACCAAACGGCATTACAGTAAACTGCCAAAGTCCAGATCCAACAGTAAATTCTGTCTTCTCACGATCGTTTTGCTCCATTTCCACTTGCCAATAACCACTTTTCAAGTCCAAAGTTGAAAAGATTTTCGATTCCGCAAGTGTGTTCAACGTGTCGTCAATCTGGAGGTTTTGTAATCTATGTGACTGTTAAACAATAGCTCAGAAGTGTACCTTCCTTCATTACTGCTGGGTAATGGGTGATGTTCATCAGTCGCACTGGTATTCTGGTGTTTGTTAAAATAATGCTTTTCGCAACCAACACCTCGTCCTGTTTCTTTCACTGCTTTCTGGTTCTAAAAGTGCCACTTGCCTATTACAAGTATGTTCTTCTGTTCTTCCTTCTACGAGCATTTCACTGCGAACAGGAAGTGTCACGTCTTCTGCCAGGATTACCCTAGCACGACGTCCGTTGTTGAAGAATAATTTCTTCATTGCCGATTTTCCGTATTCTGGCTTGTGAGTTTGATGGCTTGCTGTGTTTCAATGTCTCGCAGTCCATCTACACATTTTTCGATAATCAGTGTCGCGCAAATATCGTCTCCACCTTCCGGATACGGAATTCGTACAAGATGTACAATATTTGCTTCAAAATCTTGTAGGGACTCGTTCACTTTCTGGAACCGGTTCCTAAATTGAGAACGGTACATCTGTGCCACATGTTTCTGGCCATATCCTATGTCTAGACGATCAATCAACTGCGTGTAGTTAAGTTTATCTTCCAAAGGTATTGCTTGTAATACATTTAAAGCGTCACCACGTAATGATGTACTTAACATGGACGCTTTAACACTTGAAGTCCAGCCATGAACCCTGGATCGTGTCTTGAACAGAGTCAAATATTCTTCCCAATGATGATTTACTGAGGTAAGTTGGTATATCATGACAGCCAGGGATTGTTTTCACTTTCGGTTCTTGCAGCTGGGTTGTTGCATCTAGTGATGGTTGATTAACGGCTGGTAAGCTGCCAGTCTTCTTTTCGAGAGCTTGCAACTTCTTTTCCAGTTCTTGTATTTTGTCGTCTACGCTGTTGGACGACCCTTCAATATTTTCCTTCAATTTTGTCTCAAGCCTTCTAGAATATTCGAGAAAATTTTCGTTTCCAGGTTTCTAGAATGTTCGGGAAGTTCATTTTTTGACATGTAGCATTTTCTTGAATTTTTGTTTCCAGACTTCTAGAATGTTCGAGTAAGTCATTTGTCATACTTCTGCAACTTTCTTCCATTTTGCTTTCCATAGTTCTGGAACTTTCTTCTAACCTTTCCACAGTTCCCGAACTTTCCTCTAATTTTGTCTCAAGACTTCTAGAATGTTCGAGAAATTCTTGTTTCAGACTTGTGGAACTTTCTTCCAATTTTTCTCGAACTTTCTTCTAATTTCAGCATTAGTTGCTGCATATCGTTTTGAACTTGGAAAATATGAGTATTTGGGTCTCTATCTTGAACTAGCAGTGCTCGAAGACGTTCTAGCAGCACGGATTTTTTTCCAAGGGGAACGGACTAGTTCAAACAAGCCGAGGTTACGTCATTTACTCGGCGGCGTAAGCTGACAAGATTCAACTTGTCGTTGCCGCGTCCGTTACAATACTTTAAATCAATTAACATTATTAACAATAACTTGATTAAAATAATCTCAGAAATTGAAACATTTGGTAATTTTTAAAAAAAAGTTCATAGTTCGATAATAACGCTCTAAGAATTAAGAAAATTAACAAAACATTTTTTATTTTTTGTATGTAAGTTTTTCATGCAAGTAAGAAGGACTGCGTGCAAGTCTAATCTTATGAATAAGAGAGACATAGAATTTCGCTAAGCGATCATCTATGTCCTCAATATTTGCTAACAGTCGATAATCCAAAATGTGATCATATTTACGAACACCGAAAACATATCTGATACAAGAATTCTGTAGTAAGGTTATTTTTTTTGTCAAGTTGTGTTAAATTAGGAATATAAGCGCGAGCACAATAATCAAGGATGGGAAAAATAAGAGTGTTAATAACACGTAATTTCACTTGAGACGAAAGTATATGAAGGAAATGATATAAATATCGAAGTTTAAGCTTTGCCGCTGATAATTTTTTTGTAGATGTGCCCTAGATTTTCCGTTCAGGACTACGATTTAATTGAACATTGTCCAGTATTATAGTGGGCGTATCACTACTTCCAAAATTCATTAGTAAATGTTTATCTGCTTTTATTTTGAGACCATTATTTTTAATCCATGTGGTTAACATCTCAAGATCTTGGTTTATAAGTTGATTACTTTCTGTAATTGTAGTGGGATTAAAAGATGAAAAAATTTGAGTGTCGTCAGCATATGAATGCGCAGAACAAAAGTTTAGTGCAAATGGCATATCGGCAACGTAAACAGGAAGAATAATTGCCCCACTCCTTGGGGAACACCACAGCGTAAATGAAATACTAAAAATTTTAGTGATTTTGAGTCACATGACATATTAACATAAAAACGCCTGTTATTAAGATAACTGGCACACCATTGAAAGGCATTATTGGAGAAATTGTAAAATTTAAAATCGAAAGCCTTCGTGAAATCAATTTGTATAAGTACCGACATATCCGATTTATCAAGGTTACATAAAATTGTATCAACAATATTTAACAGGCTAGTGTTAGTACTATGTCCCTGTCTGAAACCTGATTGTGTAGATGGTAATATATTATTTTGAGTAACATACTTCATAATTTGATCACAACATATCCTTTTCAGAACTTTCGAGAGTGTAGGGAGAATGCTGATAGGTCGTAGGTCATTGAAAGTATTAGAATTATTTTTTTTTCGGAATGGGCTTGACAATCGCAACATTCCAAATATCAGGAACAACTCTCTAGTAAACTTATAATATGATTATAGATGAAACTGTCATCAAAATTGTCTGTAAACGAATTGTTTAGATACTGATTGAGAGTATTCGTATTTATATTAGAGATACCAACTTTTTCTACTAAATACTGCCCATAGGCTTTGAGGATCAAGCAGTGGTGAGGAAATATTTTTTTCGTTTTCATTAGTAACTCCAACCCGTTTTGAATTATTCCACAATATAGCGGAATTATTTATATTATTGTTTACATCATGTTCTAAAAAGCATTTTTCTCTCTGCGGATGGCAGAAATGGTAAGGTTACGTAATTGTTTGTAGTATTGAAATTTAGACTCAGATTTATATTTTTTATGTGCAATAAATGCCTTTTCTCTCTTTTGTTGCATAATTCTTATTACAGGAGTAATCCATGGACTGTATTGTTTACTGACTTTTATAGTTTTAATAGGAGCGTGTAATTAAATAATGAAGTAATATTATTGTTTAAAAAAGAAATTTTGTCATCAATATTATTAAGATAAAATATGTAATTCCAGTCAATTAATTCACTATCTCTAACATATATTTCATAATTGAAATTTTTGAAATCCCTATATGTGATCACGCTATGCGATTTATGAAATTTAGGTAAATCTAAAACACAAAAAGTACAACTATGATCAGATATATCGTTTATCAGAATACCTGAATTTGTGCAAATAGATTTATTTTAAGTTAAAATCACATCTAATAACGAGTTGCTAACTGGTCTAGTGCAGTTATTTATTAATTGGTACATGTTATTAGATGTAATTAACTCAGTAAAAAAATTTGAACGAAAATCATTAACTAATAAGTTGATATTGATATCACCAGCACAAATCAAGTAATCTGATTTCGAAATAGACTCTGTAAATATTTTATCTAAGATTTCTAGTTCTTTGTAGAGATCTGATTGAGGACTATAAACTACACCAAAACATAATTTTTTGTTATGGATATGACATTGTATCCATAAATGCTCAATATTGTTATTTTGAACAAATTTTGTATCAAGAATTTTGAACGAAATACTGTTACGCACATAGAACGCAACGCCTCCTCCACGTTTATGTGTTCTTTCAGAACTAATAAAAATGTATCCCGGAATATTGAAAAGGTGTGAAAGAGACGTGGAACTAATCCAAGTTTCCGTAACGGCAAAGATATCAAAATTAAATTCAGATAAAAACTCTTTAAATTTTAAGAAACACGAATTCAATGATCTAACATTTAACTGACCAAATGTGAACGAATTATCATTGAGTTTAATGACCTCAATATCTGAATCATATGTTCCTTACATTTTACAAAATTGTACAATTCAAAAGTAAATAAAAAAATCCATTATAGACAAAAAACAGCATGCTCAAGCAGTTTAATTAACAAGGCTAAAGTGACTCAGTAGATTTACAGGGTCTGAGTAAAGTAATAAATGTAATGAACAACAAGCATGTTAAAGGTAGATATTTAGAAATAACTAAATAAATATACTTATATTTTAGATAATTTATAAATATCATCATAACTTTTTATGAAACTTTTTTTGTTTTTGCCGTTATCATCAACAGTATTATTAATAATGCGACCGTCGGAAGTCCATACATTGTTGATTGAGAACTTATCTGCCGCTGCTTTTAGAAGTGCCAGGTTGGATTTGGTGAGGTCCTCATGAACGGTGATGCCGCTGCCTTCAACTTCCTTCTCGCGGAACACCTTGGCGCGAACTCGGTAACTTATAAATTTTATTATTACCGGCCTGTTGGTATTTTTCTTCGGAGGTCTAATTCGGTGACAACGATCAATATCATTAACTGATATATTCACTTTTAACTTTTCACTGCACACTTTAACAATCTGTTCGACAATGTTCTCATTTTTCACTTCGGAAATTCAAAAAATACGAATATTATTTTGGCGCGTATATTGTTCCAAATCATCACTTCTATCTTTGACACTGTCACATAGTTTTTTAAGTTCAAGATTTTCTTCTTTTACACTTTTAATTTCATTTGCTAATGAGTATAATATTGCTTTGAACACTTTTTGTACTGCATTGGTTACTTCGTTTACGATGATACCAATAAATTCTTTATTTGAACTTAAACTCAACAGAGATTTGCTGATCATATCAATGATTGTTTTTCTATAATCACGTGAAAGCATTTTAGAAAATGGTGAAAGTGAATACTCGAACTTAACAAAAAAATCAGTTTTAATTTAAAATTTCGTAAAATTTTAAATACTGCAAGAACACACTTTGCACGTTTATCCAAGCTGACAATACATTTACGAATGTTTAAGTTTATGATTGTTTAAATAACAATATTGTGAAAATTCAAAAAAGGGATTGTAAATATCAATAAAACTATAGAAAATTATGTAAATAATAAATAGTAAATTTAATTATTGTATCTACAATTAGTAAAAATTTATACACAAATAATTGGAACTTACAAGTATGAAACTGATAAAAACAGCATGATAAATAATTATAATTTAAGGAATCTTGTAAAAAATTCAAGAGAAACTATATTTTAGAATTTTAAATTTCAAATAAATAAGAATAAATTGAGTAATAAAACTATTGATTTAATACAATTGAACAAACAAAATTATTTCTTTAATGAAATTCCGTGAATAGAGATTTTAAGACAAAATCTGATAGTTGATTTATAAATTTATCTGTTATTTTAATCATATGAATACGTAATGTGTGCATAATTGTATTAAAGCTGAAATGTAAAATTAAAATGCATCAATATGTTCATAAAAATTATTGTATAAACAAGTGACTTCATATATTTAATGTGTTATTATGAATCAACACCCTGTTTTCTATATAACTCTAAATTGGGCTTAAGCAGGTCCCAGATTGAACTTCGCCATGATGATTAAAATTGAGGTTTTCTGAAAATTCAGTATGGTGATGAACCGCGGTATTTTATCAAATGTATTATTACAATTATTTACAATTAATCAATTATATCCTCATAATGCATTTTACGTTAACATGGGCAAATTTACAAATAGTTTACAATTTTAGTTTATATAAATTTATAATTACTTAAAAGACGTACTTATACAAGACTACAATGATACTATTTATAGATACTAATATATTTGTTTTCATTTCTGTTATAAATGAATAGTAATTACATGCTGCATAATTTTTTCCAGAAAACCGTTAATGCGTGCACATTAACAAAAATTTAATGATCTAACTTGCATTTATACTATAAATGTTCCATTGAAGTGATTTGAATTTTCCGCTCAAAAGTGTCACAAAACCTTCATTTCAGCACCAGTGCCTTCCGCTTAATTGGACAAACTCCACGAACGCTCTCAGAAGGCAGAATATGGCCTATGCCCAATCCCGTGTTATATAGAAATCAGAACGCACAATTAATTGTTTTCTTCATCAGAAAAAGAAATAATAGAAGAACTGTTAAATAAAAATATGATAGTTGAATATATATATTCATTTTTAGAATAATTTTGTCGAACAGCAGGTTTTTTAGGAAGATAACTGCTTGCAAAAGTTACATATTAATTATATTATTGATTTTAGTGTATTACATATTCCGTAATTTAATTCATTAATACTTCATTATTTATCGCAATACAATTATAATTATATTTATGATATTTGATATAATGGCAGCAGATAGGCAAAACTTTTTCCAGGTGGCAACACTTTAACATCATCCTTTTTTGTGAAATTTACAGTTTAGGTACTGTTACAAAAAAGTTTATAATTTTACAATTTTTAGTTTCGCGCATGCGCAGTATGGTAGTTTTTCATATAAAAAATAAATTTTCATTCAAAAATGGATTACGGATTGTGTAAATGATCTAATATAAAAAAGAATTACGGAATGGCAATGCCTCTGTACAAGGAAAAAAGGTTTTCGTTATTAATAACTTTTTCGGCATATGGCATCTAGCCATGCCATTCTCATTCCTTCTATTAGAGGAAATCTATGTCCTCATGTTTTATTTAAGCACTTTGGCACACATTATTTCGTCATTACTTTACTATGACCTCTCCATATATTGGGTGGAGGTCACTGTTATTTTAGGTTAAGTCGACATACAAATGTCAAAAATTTCGTATTTAAAAACAGAATTGGGGTGGGGGGGGTAAAAGCGTATGGAACAATAGCGCCTAACTGCTCCCATTTATCACAGCAACAGATAGGTATAGTAAAAGCTATAAAAATAAAAATTATTAGGAAATTACCTATTATACATTTGAGTCATTTAATAAACAGAAAGTTATTACATAACACCGAAATAGTATCTACAACCAGTAATGAAATACAACTAAAATAAGTAGATGACAAACAAATTAAATAGTAATTGATTTTTGTTATAATATGTTCATCTTACTATTATGTCCCGCCATCTATGGATCATGATTCTGAATTTAACTACGCGCACCACCTATCTGTAAACATATGAAATTAAGTGACAAGTTCTGTTACAGATAATTTCTTTTTCAGAAGGTTCATTTTTTAATTTAAAGGTTTCTTTCATAAATAATTGACTATTTCGACAAAGGGTATCAAAATATCAATTTGAAGTAGAATACTGTGTAATGAAAAAGACAAATATTAAGTAACTGGTTCGATCACATTAGCATTTAATTCATATCCAGTATAAGGACAAATAACAAATTAATTATTTACCACAACGCAAGTTTATATTGTCACAAAGCAATCTGAATCAAAACATAAAAGAATTCAGGGATGGGCAACCTTTTGTATAATAGGGGCCAGAATAAGAATTATGTTTCGTACGCGGGCCGTAGTAGTTAATTGACACATTTTTGTTACTTATAATTTTTTCTAAAAATATAAAAATTAATAGTAAAACAAATTCACTAAGAACTACACTTATTTCTTAATTTAAACAAAACGAATTATATCGAAAATTCAACTGTAAATCACTCATTTTTCTTTATGTTGGGTACTAACGTAATTTAAAATTTTGTTTTTGATAATATATGTTTATTATTTCTTCTAAAGATCTCGCGGGCCGGACTGGAACTTTACCCGTGCCGAAGATGGCCCGCAGGCCGGAGGTTGCCCACCCCTGTATAGAATGATGTTACGGTGACGCAAGCTAGGATCGATATTTTTCTTGTTTAGTAAACCTGCAAGTATCAGCCAAGGGTCATTGATGGCTGTAGAGGTAAAATTCACGTTTGGTTTCAGTAGTGGAACTTGTTGAGTACCAAGCCATGCCAGTCGACATCGCAGTCTTGCCCAAGCCAGTAGAATATTGACTATTCTAGCCGCTAGAAATACAAGTTCATCGTTTATGAAGCGTGGTTGTCTAATTTACCAAAAACAATTTTAAATTAAAGATGTCGAAACCAACGAGTGTAATCTTGGATTTAGAGGACAGGGATCCAAATAGTTTAAGTCAACATTTACAGGTAAGATAATAAATTATTTCAGCAATGTACAGTTCATTATAATTACCTTCAATATGTTAAAACAGTTCTTTTGGTGAATAAAATCTGCCCGTACTACACTTATTTTTTAATTTAAACAAAACCATGTATATCGAAAATTCAACTGTAAATCACTCCTTTTCCTTTATGTTGGGTACTAACGTAATTTCATCGCAGTCTTGCCCAAGCCAGTAGAATATTGACTGTTCTAGCCGCTAGAAATACAAATCCATCGTTTATGATGCGTGGTTGTCTAATTTACCAAAAACAATTTTAAAATTAAAATGTCGAAACCAACGAGGTAAGATAATAAATTATTTCAGCAATATACAATTCATTATAATTACCTTCAATATGGCAAAACAGTTCTTTTGGTGAATAAAATCTGCCCGGGTAATAAATATGCTAACACATATCTGTTTCTACACCTTATGTATTATTACTTCAATTTAATAACATAATTTAAAGAAATTAACGAAAATAATTTCTAATTTTTCACATGTTGCTTTTATTGCTAAAAAACTATCATTGTTGTCAGAGTAACGAATTATTACTGAAAGAAGGGTTCATTGTTGGATTCCGACTGTACTACTTTCCCATTTTATAATCTGTTTATTGATTATGTTAACACACAACAATTACTACTTTGTACGAAAATCATTTGATAGCCTAAATAATTCAAACGAATTTAATTATTGCGAAATATGGAACAAGTAAATAAAATTATTAACAAATAAATGGACAGTACCTAAACTAAATAAAAGAAGATAAAAATGAAAAAAATTCGTTTAGCGTTTAATAACCTTAGTACTATGTATTTACAATAAATGGAACAACTAAATTTTATTAACAAATAATTATAAGCACATATTTTTATTTATATAAATTATAATACTAGATCAATTCAAACTTAAAAAAAATTATTTTATTTTAACTCAAGCAATTACAACGTGTTTTTAGTTTGATGTGCAGAACAGAATCTAAATCTTCAAGTTACATATCTTTCTTTTATGTACAGAATTTACCTTACTTAGCTTTTAGTCTCACCTTACAGCGTGAGAAGTTGTCTGATGTAACATACGTAAATTATTGTACAATACAAGGCTGGACTCCTATATTACTCCTCCACCCTTAAGAGGAAAAGCTAATTCTTGAGGTGAATTACTTTTACTAATTTCATTTAACTCAATATCTTTTTGATTAGTTTTGTTTCTTTTAGAAAGATAACTTCTGCATTTACAAAAACTCCTTAAACAATAACAGATAATTATAATCATAATTAATACTATAAAAGTATACAATATTATATAATGAGTTTCATTATTATTGTTGATATTATGAATTGCATCTAAATGAATCTCTCTTTATTTTTCTATACTGAAGTTAGAAATATTATGAATTTTTGTTTTGAATGTTTGTTATATTTTGATTTAAATCAACTAAATTTCCAAAGTTACTAGATATTTCTATTTGGTTATTTACCTTATAAGTTTCGGTGATATAAATTCCCTTAAGATTTTGTATTTCGAAATTATTGTTACAAGTGAGTTTTACTTGTTGTTCATTAAGGAAATCTAAATACTTTATTTTTGAATTTTTTACAGTTATTATCGAATTTATTTGTAAAAATTTTGAATATTGACAAATTCTTTATAGCAAATAATATTTTCCAAGAATTTATTATACTCATTATTTTCAGATGTACAATAATATTCCTTATCATCAAATTTTATACATTTATTAACAGGTATTATTTTACAATTATTTTTCGAATACAATCCATTTACAATATTCATAGTCTCATATGAGTTGTGTAGTTTTGTCGGGATAGGTGTGACTTGTATAAGTTTTCTACTCTCGTGTTTGCAGGCATTTCAATAGGAATGGTCAATTTTAAATCGTTATAGGAGCAATTTGTTTTCAAAATATCATTATTCTGAATGATATTTAATATTAATAAACGTAAAAATTTTTTTCAATTTTATTTATTTCTTTAAGGAATTATTCGTAATTTATTATCAAAAAATATAAAATATTTAATTTACAGAAAGTACCTAAGTCTCTCTTCGAGTTTTACATGTGCGTCTTCAGGGATATCATTTTGTTTATCTTGTGGTTTAGCGTATTTCAACTTGGCTTTTTCAATACTCTGTTTTACTTGTTGGTTAGTTTCTTTTAATATTTCCGAATGTTTATGTACGTAATCTTCTACGATAATTTCTTCAAGTTTAATATTTGAATTTACGTCTATCCCGTATACGATTTCGATTGGCGTTCGTTTTGTTATAGAGTGGATACTATTGTTATAAGCGATTAGAGCGTAATTTAACGTTCTTTTAATTTAAGGGATTTTGTTATCGGGTTTTGATTTATAATACGCATATGTTCAATGAGGGATGAATGAAATCGTTCAACTATTCCATTGCTTTTGAGGTTATCTACAGAGATATAACGAATTTTTATTTTTGGTAATTCTAAATAATTTTGAATCAATTTATTATTAAACTCCAAACCGTTATCAGATATAATTTTTATCGAAATAGTAAAATGTGTATAATATTTTATTAATTTATGTAAAATAGTGACTGCGTTTTTATCTTTTAAAATATAAGCTACAGCAAATTTAGAAAATGAATCAACAACAGTACGTATTTTAATTTGTTCTAAGGATAACAAATCTACATATAATATTTCAAAAGGCTTGTCAGCTGTTGGGGTTATAATATTTGAAATTTGGATGGGGTTTCGCTCATATTTATTCGCGAGACAGACGGCACATTTGTTTATATAATTTTGTATATCTAGACATGTTTGGTCAGTAGTATTGAAGTTTTAATTTGTTATAAGTTTCGGTAATACCACGATGGTTGGTTTTACCCTCATGGTAGTTCTGTATAGTTAGTTGTTGTTCGTCTACGTTCTCTATGTCTTTAACCATGCATTTACAACGTACTAATTTATAACTTCCTTTCACAAAATATGTTTGTAATATGGAATTGAAATTTAGTTTAAAATTTTCAGGTATCAAACAGTAATACGTAATACCGGGTTGAAGATAATTTTTTATAAACTGTATAATACTAGAATTTGAATTTTGTTTATTTAAATAAAAATAAATACGTTGAATTTTATTCTCAAAAAAAAATCTACTTTAACGTTATTTTCAACTTTTATTTCTTTTACAATAATTTGATTACGGCAAATGTTAAGGCACGAATCTAAACATATCAGTCCATTTACTGGGCTTTCATCGTCTCAGTGAAGCGTTTCGTTATCAGACTCGGATCCTATTTCAGCTACTACGGATTCGTTATCAGAATTCAAATTTAATTCTAAATGTTCAGGTTTATCAAACTCATTAAAAATAATAGAAGTGTTGCCAAATATTTTTTTAATAGATTTTTCAATTTTTATCCAGGGTAATTTATCGCGTCCAGTGCCAATGCGTGGTAGGTCAAGTTCATTAATGTATTTATGAATACAATATTCCAGTAGTTTATTTAAACATTTCTCAACATCTAAAAGGGTTGGTTTTCTTTGGTCATAGAATTCTTTTGTTATTAAATGTAATATTATTCTAGGTGATTTCTGAATATAAATTGTATTATCTAAATTAAATAATTTTGATAAAGTGTATTTTTGTTTCACTTGTATAGCAAATCCTTGTGACATATGTAAGTCTTTAGAAACACAGTTCACCAATGGATTTTTTGATTGAAAAATATCGGAATTTTTATATCGGATTTCAAATTTTGGTTTTATGCGCGAGAGAGCGTCAGCGACATAATTTTGACAGCCTTTCTTATATTCGATTTCATAATTAAATTCTTCTAATTTGAGGCGCCATCTGATAAGTTTTTGATTAGGATAGCAGGTATGGGCGAAATTGTTTAGTTGCCCAAACAGTAGCAAGTAGTTCTTTTTCAATGACAGAATAGTTAATTTCATGCGAGTTTAATGTTCGTGAAATATAAGAGATTGGCAAGGCTTTGTTGTTTCCATCGCGTTGGGAGAGTACGGCGCCGATTGCGTAATTGCTAGCGTCCGTCGTTAAGATAAAGTCTTTTATGAAGTCGGGATATAGCAGTATAGGGTTGTTGGATAGGAGAGTTTTGCATTTCTCAAAACATTCTATGTAATTTTTATTAGTGATTTCGTTATTTTAGAAAAATTGTCAATAAAACGTCGTTAGTAACCGAGTAATTCAAGGAAGAACTTAATTTCTTTAGGATTTTTTGGAATGTAAAATTTTTAATTGCCTGGATCTTATCAGGATTTGGTTTGATTCCGTCAGTTGTAATGATATGGCCGAGATACGCTACTTCTTTACGGAGAAATTCACATTTATCTAACTGAATTTTGAGATTAGTTTCGCGTAATTTTTGAAACACTTTTTCTGCATTTATTAAATGTTCTTCTAGAGATGTACCGAGGATAATAATATCATCAAGATATACGAAGCATATTTTATTTACCAAATCTTTTAAGACAAAATTCATCAAGCGCTGAAAAGTAGCGGGGGCATTTTTAAGTCCAAAGGGTATTCGCTTAAATTCGTAGTGCCCGGTGTTAGTTGAGAATGCAGTTTTGGGGATATCTTTGGGATTAACTTCTATCTGATGGAAGCCAGAGGTTAAGTCTATGGTTGTGAAATAATTTGATTTTCCGAGTTTATCAAGTATGTCTGTAATGTCCGGGATAGGAAATTTGCCGTCAATAGTTTTGTCGTTTAGTATACGGTAGTCAATTATAACGCGAAATTTCTGTTTACCGGATGCGTCCATCTTTTTCGAGACTACCCAGATGGGAGAAAACCAGGGGGATTGCGAATGTTGAATTAAATCGTCGTTCAGCATTTTTTCAATTTGAGTTTGCACTTGCTGTTTGTATATTTCTGGATATTTATATTGTTTTACGTGTATAGGAATATTGTCGGTTGTTTTTATGTCATGTTTTATTTTATTAGTAAACGAATGTTTTATTATCGTTTAAGATTAAATCTTTATATTTATTTAAGGTTAAAAATAATTCTTTTTGTTCCGATTAATTAAGTGGTCATTTCTAATGGTCTGTTTATTTATTTCCATATTAAGAATTTTATTTTGTTTTTGATTTAAGTACTGAAATTTATATTTATATTTGTTTAAAAATATTACTTCACCTTTTACAAAGTTTAATTTAGTTTTTAATAGTTCAATTCCGGGTATGCCCAATAAAATGTCAAAATCTTTATGAAAATTAAAAATATAACTTTTAAAATTTAAATTAAAAAAATGTAAACTCACTTCCGGACGATTTACCATCACCTGCATGAATTATAAAATGTTCAAAAAATTTTGTTGTGTTAGGTTTAATTAATTTAGGGTGTATATAATTTTGAGTTGAACCTGTGTCTAGAAGTATTTTAGAATTATTAATTTACATGAAAGGGAGTTTACTTAAATTATTTGCTAACGATTCGATTCTGGTGAATCGAGTTGGTGAAAATTTTGAGTATCAATTTGTTCAATATATTCATTTTCGTTTTCAGTAGTTTCATTAATTTCTTGTATATCAGAATAATTTTCAGTCTCAAAATTTTCGGGTTCATTGTTTTCAAAATTTTGATTAAATAATTCCTTACATATGTAATTTTGCTGTGGTTGGTTTCGTTGAAAATAATTTCGTGGACGAGTTGTTGGAGTTTGCATACTCATAGGGGTTGGATTCATAAATTGTGCGTTTCGAATATTTTCTCGCGGGACGAATGGTTTGGGTTGGTATACTTGTACTGTTCTTTGTGGGCTAGGGAATTTTTGCATGGGTGATACATGCTTTTGTTGCATAGGGGATGGTTTTTGCTGAATAGGATGGTTGAAGTTAAATAGTGTAGGTTTATAAATTATTTTGGATTAGTTTAATATTTGGTTTTGGTGTTGATTTTCGTGTAGATATTGAAAATCGTTTGTAAGAAGATTTTCAATACTTTCTGGGGAAGATGGATTGCTAGTTATTTCTGTAAGGATCTTTGCAGTTGGAAATAAATGAATGCACGGCTATGGATTGGATGAATGCGATGATGTCATCCTTTGCGTTGGGTGTAAGGTTACACAGATTAATTTTAGCGACGGCACGATCGTTAAGTTTCTGAATTTCTTTTAAATATTCAAATATAGTTAATTTACCTTGTTGGAGTTTGACCATATTACAGGCAATAGTTGGGGCCTGTTGTTTATCATCATATTTTGCATTAAGAAATGCGCGAATATCTTTCCATGTATTGAATTTATGATCATTTATTAATTCTTCTGCGCAGTCGACTAATTTTGATTTAATTTGAAATAAAATTACTTTGCTTTGAATTTCATTTGGTTCAATTCAATTCAATAATTTCGTCAGTTTGTGTTATGAAACGAGTGAGAGCTTTGGGGTTACCATTATATTTTGGTATGGCGTTAACTAAATCATTAATAGTTTGTTGATTTCTATGATGGGTGCTACCATCGCTGGTTTTCTAAATCTGGCATTATGTTCTCTTTAATATTTAAACTATTCAATATTTCGAGTAGAGAATCCAGTTCAGATTTAAATTGTAATTTGTGTCAGTGAATTTGTGTGTACAGTGATTATGACAATATAATAATACAAATATGAACTTACAACAGTAAGATTGTTTCTTTGATCATTGGTATGGTTCGTCAGGCTGGGCTGGAAGACGGGGACAGATCGGCATTTCCGGTAAGGTTGGTGCTGATTCCTCGGCAGTTGAGAATTCTGGTTCACGTTGGAGAATGGGATGATGCTCTGACTGTGACGACGGCTTCAACCCTCTCAGGATGCTTGTGTTGGGAAATCTCGTACAGTAACTTGTGGCACTAGCTTTGTTGGCAGATATGAAGTTTGTTTCGAGATGTTGAATTGACTATGTTCGAATTGTGATTTAACAGTAGAAACTGACTATCACTGTTATTTGACGAATTGAATTCTTGTCGAATTTTCGAAACCATTGATATATCACAACCCTATCGACTGCGCCAATTATAATACTAGATCAATTCAAACTTAAAAAAAATTATTTTATTTTAACTCAAGCAATTACAACGTGTTTATACTATAATGTGCAGAACAGAATCTAAATTTACAAGTTACATATCTTTTTTTTTATGTGCAGAATTTAACTTACTAAGCTTTTAGTCTCACCTTACAGCGTGAGAAGTTGTCTGATGTAACATACATAAATTATTGTATTATTATTACAGGGCTGGACTCCTATATTACTTATATAACATAAACTAGCAAATAAAATAAATAAATATATCATCACGCCTTTTACCCATTGCGGGTGTGGCACTCTGCTTACGCAGATCTCGGTAAGTGATATATTTTGACGTATGAAATGCGGTTACCAGCCGTCAAGTCATAGTTCTTAAAGTTGTTAGTGGAGGGGGAACCACAGGGGTAAATTTAAATTGGCAAATGTCGGAAGTGGGATTCGAACTGAGGATCTCGCGATCCACAGTCCGATACGTTGCCACTGAGCTATTGACTAGCAAATAGAAAGAGTAATTATGTGATCAACAAATTACGACTTAGTTTAAAGAACTTTCAAAATTCATTGAAAATTATAAATACATTTGAATTAACTTAAATATTTTACGTAACCACAACATTTCGAATAATTCTACTTGTTCATGTTTTTCTGATGAAGAATTATGTAGAATAATTCGAAATATTATATTTAAATAAAATATTTTATCGAATGGTTTCAATATAGGTATCGTTTCATTTGAAAAAATATAACTTTGTACTGTGTCTTGAAAACCACGGGATTAAAAAATATTATCATCTATAATCAGATGTCTCCCTTGTAGTGCACGCTGTCACCGTCAAAATATTTCACTTCCGGATACCAGCACCAAATTTTGTACCCTGCTTATATAGATTAAGTACATTGAAAATAAGCCAGAGAACACCTCCCTCGCCCCCCATGATGACGTCATTCGATGATCGCTTCCGCGCGCTGGTTTTCTTGCATTACATTTAAATATCTCTGGAACTGTTGGACCGATTTTAATAAAACATATATCAGTTGATAGTAAATTTATTTCCCATCAGAAATGTCCTTACACAAATAACTTCATAAATTGTTGAGTTTTTGATTTATTTGCGCAAAATTGTTTAGTTTACATTTTTCATACGAAAATATTTTAAATCTCTGTTTTAAAGTAAATAAATAAAATATTCTAAGTTATTAAGATTAAATAATTATTTTAATTAATTGTAAGAATAAACATTTCATTTAGAAACTTTTATTTCAAGTTTCTGAAAGAAATAAAAATCTTAAAACTTGTTCACCTACCTATTTTATAAAAAAATTGGTACACAAAAACAAAGAATGAACGAAAAAAAAAAAACATTCCACCGAATCAAAAGAAATAACCGGAAGTAAACGCACCAACACTAGATCAGTAATTCGTAAATTTTCTATAAAATCTAATTGCATTATGTGGATGGATAATATTGTTTCCGTTTCCACACTTTACTGAAAAACTTTATTTATTTATATATATATATATATATATATATATATATATATATATATATATATATAATCTGAAGGATTTATCTTTTACAATATACTATTACATTTCATTTCATTTGGTTATCTTTTAATTAATTAATTACGTTACATTTCAGATTATTACAAAATTTTTCCATATTTGTCCTTTGCGATCCTGTTTGCTTCAGTTTAATTATTTTGGTTACTACATTTTCCCATGTTTCACTTGGCCTACCGCTATTTCTTCTCAGTTGTATTCTTGCTTCCCATATCTTTTTTGCGGGTCGCTCCTCCTCCATTCTTTGTATGTGTCCCTACCATTCTAGTTGTCTTTGTTCTACATATTCTAGTAGTAGTTTTACTTCTAGTTCTTCCCTGATGTCTACATTTATTATTCCATGTAGTCTTGTTATACCTTGCTTTAACCTTTCTTAGGTACTTAATTTTTAAGGCTTGTAGCTTGCTCTTCATATTACATAACATCGAAATAGTATCTACAACCAGTAATGAAATACAACTAAAATAAGTAGATGATAAACAAATTAAATAGTATTTGATTTTTGTTATAATATGTTCATTTTACTAGAGTACCTTCATTGAGAGTGATGACAATGGTGGTCTTTAATTTCATTGGCTCTAGCTTTCGCCGCCATATTTGTTCCATTCTGTAGTTGATTTGCTTTGCAGTGTATATGACGTTCGTGTTTGTTTCACTGTTTATGGTCAATTTATTCATATATTATTACTTAATTTCATTTATTCTTATTTAGAATAATACATATAAAAGTGTGTGTACATTTTAAGTGCATATTAGGACACAATTGTGATAATAAGAGAGTGGTTTATGACTGAATCAAAGGTTATAAAATCAAGCGGTAAGTAATATAAAGCCAAACTTATACAATAACTAAATATATTTTAATCATTAAACGACCCACACTAAACATGATCAATAAGAAAGTTAAAGTCCTGTACTTATATTATAAATTATTGTTGACATGTTGACAGCAAAACAAATCGCTAATATTTTTAATAAATGGGTAGTTTTATTTTTTTTTAAATGAAATACAATTGCCATGGAATTAAATCATTTATTCTATCGTTTATAAACATAACCATAACTACAGAATTTTAGCGTAAATTATACGACTAGGTTATGTTTCTTTACTTGCAAATAAATTTTAATCAAACAAATACATTATTTGATGTATTCTTAATTGTTACGGCATTGTATTGTAATTCTTTTTTTTTTTGTTATGCAGATGGTTGGTTGTTGTGCCTTTGGTTGTTCCAATCGGTCAGAGAAAGGATTTCTTATGAAAGCTTTTCCTACAGATCCGACTCGAAGAAAAATATGGGCAGCTAAAGTAAAACGAGAGGGTTGGACTCCAACTAATTCATTCCGTCTTTGTGAAGTAAGTAAATTTAATAATAAAGACCTTTGAATGCTTCAATTCTTTGAACAAAATTACTAATAATATTTTACTTCTAGATTCACTTTGCTCCTGAATTGTGGGAAAAGACGAGAGCAGATGGCAAGAGAATTTTAAAGCATAATGATATTCCCAGCATTTTTAGTTTTATTGTGCCTAAAGCCAGAAGAAAATCGCCAGTTAAATGGAAACATTCGTCAGTTACATTACCTACACTTGAAAACATAGCAACGATTGAATCAGAACCATGTACATCTACAGCAAAAACTGAAAATAAAGGATCTTCCTCATCAACTACAAGTTCATCACCAGTATGATCAGTGTCACCAGAGGAATATAAACTGCGATTAAATAAAAAACTACGTAACTATGAGACAGCTTATAAAAAGTTACTTCATAAGACAAAAAAATATAAAAATCAAGTTCGAGCTTTAAAACGGAAAACTGAAAATTTAAAAACTGGACATGACAAACTGTTGGGTTCTATTTTTAATAATGACCAAATATTGGCATTACAAAGAAAATCCGCTAAATTTATGAAATGGTCCAACAGTACCATGATGAGAGCTATTAAACTAAAATTTTCGTGTGGTCCAAGTGGAGATGAAGAGTTGTTAAAATAAAAAATTCCTTTACCATCACTTAGAACCATAAGTAGGCGATTATAAAATATTCATTTTGACAGTGGCATATTACATGAAGTGTTTTCATTTCTAAAAATAAAGGTAGAAAGTTTTACGGACGACCATCAAAAAGATTGTGCTTTAATTTTGGACGAAATGGCAATTACACCTGGAAAGACATTTGATACAGGATTAAAGAAGTATTTGGGTTCCGTAACATTACCAGAACATGAAGGAACAGCAACTAATGCTCTAGTTGTTATGATTGGAGGAATCACGGCACGTTGGAAACAGACAGTGACATATTATTTTACGGGTGATTCAGTAAATGGCACTATATACCAAGATATTTTATTTGAAATTATTTATAAAACGGAACAACTAGGTTTAAACGTATTAAGTAATACATCTGACATGGGCGCGTCAAATCAAGCTTTGTTTTATTTTGCATCCATTTAATCCAAAGAAAAAAATTTATATTTTTGCGGATGTTCCACATTTATTTAAAAATATAAAGAATATGCTTATGACAAATAATATATTAGAAATATCCGAAAATATCAGAATTCAATATAATTTACCAACAAATATTGTATCATCTGAGCATATTCAGGAATTATTCATTTTTGGAAAGGATAATGATCTTCGGTTGGCACCTAAATTAACAGAAGAAGATTTGGCTCCGAGTCACTTTAAAAAAATGAAAGTATCTAAGTCTACGCACGTCGTAAGCCATGATGTTAGTAGCGGTCAAAAATTCTTAAGTGGTGAGCTGAATAAACCAGAATATAAAAAAACAGCGTGGTTTCTAGATACTTTAGGAAAGTGGTTCAAATTGATGACCTCACGCCATCCACTATTTGCATTAAGCAAAAAAAACATTGATGAATATGAAAAATCTATTTCATTTCTCAAAGAAATAATAGAATTATTTTCTACTTTGAAAGTTGGAAAACAAAAAATATGGAAACCATCGCAAACAGGGTTAATAATATCAACGGAGTCCATCCTTCTTCTTCAAAAATTTTTGATTGAAGAAAAAGGCTATAATTTTCTTCTTACCTCTAGATTTACTCAAGACTGTTTGGAGAATTTATTCAGTGCAATAAGAGCAAAACAAATAATACCAAACGCGCAGCAGTTCAAAAATAATTTGAAATTAATAACTATTTCGCAATATTTAAAAGATGTTTCCAAATCTAGTTATGATAAAGATGAAAGAGAATTTTTGTCCGATTTTTTGAACGTAGTAGTAGTAAATAGTGAACCAGCCTATGAAGAAGTTCGTTTTCCGGATAATTTTCAATTAGTTAATGTAACGTTAAATAATTCGGAACTAAATTCATTATACAGTATTGCAGGATATCTAATTACAAATATTAAAAAAACTTCAAAAATTTGTGACAATTGTATAAATTCTGTAGGGTCAAAAACTTACATAAAACTTCATTATAGTAGATGTGTTAAAATAAAAAGTTTCAAGAAAGATACTTTATTTTATTGCAATGAACAAACATTTAATGTTTTTTTAATATTAGAAACTACTTTTAGGCAATATTATGAAACTGTATGCAAATATTAATTTAAAAGATTTCTTTGTAAAGAAATTAAACGAAACAACAGATATGAATTGTGTACTAAATTGCCATAATTTACAGCAAAAAATTATCAAACGATTTGTTTTATTTAGGCTTAAAATTGCAAGTAAAAAAATGTCGCGTAAGAAAGTATTACATGCCAGTAAATCAATAATGTCTTCTACTCTATAATTTTATTTATGTATTGTATTTTTCGGTTGCTGTATTTTTTGTAAATATATTTATAGTGACAAAATTTTCACTATATCAATATGCCTATTACCTTAATGAATTTATTTTTAATAAACTACATAGTAATGTTATGTAAGCAAATAGTTAATTTTGGTTAATAATTGATTTTCTTTACACATTTTATGTTAATTTTGCACTTAAATTATTTTAAATATAATATTTTACCTTTGATTCATAACTTGTCTCTTAGATGTGTTTGTTTTATTTAATATATAATGATTTTACTAGCATGTCTACAGTCAAAATATTTTTTTAAATTTTCTAATATGTTTAAGCTTCCAAATTATGAATTAAAAATATTGTAATTTAAAATAATATCTTTACAAATAATATTTTAGTGTTTTAACTCATATACTATCAACGTTAACTTGGAACAAATATGCCGGCCAGATCCGTATGTCATCACTCTCATTGAAGGCACTCTATATTTTACTATTATGTCCTGCCATCTATGGATCATGATTCCGAATTAAACTACGCGCACCACCTATCTGTGAACATATGAATTTAAGTGACAAGTACTGTTACAGATAATTTCTTTTTCAGAAGGTTCCTTTTTGAATTTTAAGGTTTTTTTCATAAATAATTGACTATTTCGACAAAGGGTATCAAAATATCAATTAGAATACTGTGTAATGAAAAAGACAAATATTAAGAAACTGATTCGATCACATCAGCATTTAATTCATATCCAGTATAAGGACAAATAACAAATTAATTATTTACGACAACGCAAGTTTATATCGTCACAAAGCAATCTGAATCAAAACATAAAAGAATTCCGGGGTGGGCAACTTTTTGTATAATAGGGTCCAGATTAAGATTTACGTCTCGTACGCGGGCCGTACTAGTTAATTGACACATTTTTGTTATTCTTAATTTAAACAAAAAAAATTATATCGAAAATTCAACTGTAAATCACTCATTTTTCTTTATGTTGGGTACTAACGTAATTTAAAATATTGTTTTTGAAAATATAAGTTTATTATTTCTTCTAAAGATCTCGCGGGCCGGATTGGAACTTTACGCGGGCCGAAGATGGCCCGCAGGCCGGAGGTTGCCCACCCCTGTATAGAATGATGTTACGGTGACGCAAGCTAGGATCGATATTTTTCTTGTTTAGTAAACCTGCAAGTATCAGCCAAGGGTGTGAAGTTAGTAACGAAAATCCAGCAACGAAAAATATTCTTTTCACAATATTAAGAAGACGGCAAATGAATATAATATACCATGGAATACAACATAAATAAGTATTTATATGTATTTATCTTTACAAAATATTAATGTTATGGTGTATAGATTACATTCAGTACTAGTATAGAAAAAGTATGTAGGAGATGAGGGTAAAAAAACAAAATTTAGATTTACTACAAATAGCATCAACACACAAAATATTGCATCCTGCCTATAAAAACGTTCTTGCCACCTTCAATTTTTTAGGGTAACTTACATAAGGGTTAGCCTTTAAAACGGTACTATTGTAGAAAAAATATTAAGGGGCTAAGGATGAGAAAAATAACTTTATTTCATATTCAAGCTACTAGAAATAACAACAGTACTTAAAACATTACACCCCGCCTACAAAAAACATTCTTGCTACCTTCAATTTTTTAGGATGACTTACGTAAGGGTAAGCCATTAAAACGGCACTATTGTAGAAAAAAATTCAGGGGCTGAGGGTGAGAAAAATAAATTTATTGTATATTCAAGCTACTAGAAATAACATCAGGAATTAATATATTGCACACCGCCTACAAACACGTTCTTGCCACCTTAAACTTTTTAGGGTGACTTATGTAAGGGTTAGTCTTTAAGACGGTACCACTGCAGAAAAAAAATTCAGGGGCTGAGGGTGAGAAAAATTACATTATTTTATATTCAAGCTACTAGAAATAACATCTGGAATTAAAATATTGCACCCCGCCTACAAAAACGTTCTTGCCACCTTCAATTTTTTAGGATGACTTACGTAAGGGTTAGCCTTTAAAACAGTACTATTGCAGAACAAATATTCAGGGGCTGAGGATGCGAAAAACAACTTTATTTTATATTCAAGCGACTAGAAATAACAACAGGACTTAAAATATTGCACCCCGTCTACAAAAACGTTCTTGCCACCTTGAAATGTTTAGTGCAGCTTACAAAAGGGTTAGCATTTAATACTGTACTATTGCAGAAAAAATATTCAGGGGTTGAGGGTGCGAAAAACAACTTTATTTTATATTCAAGCGACTAGAAATAACATCAGGACTTAAATTATTGAACCCCGCTTACAAAAACGTTCTTGCCACCTTCAATTTTTCAGGGTGACTTACGTAAGGGTTAGCCTTTAAAACAGTACCACTGCAGAAAAAATATTCAGGGGCTGAGGGTGCGAAAAACAACTTTATTTTATATTTAAGCAACTAGAAATAACATCAGGACATAAAATATTGCACGCCGCCTACAAAAACGTTCTTGCCACCTTCAATTTTTTAGGATGATTTACGTAACGGTTCTACTTTAAAACTTCTTTACTGCAGAAAAAATATGCAGGGGATGAGGGTGAGAAAATCAACTTTATTGTATTTTCAAGCTACTTGAAATAACAACAGGACATAAAATATTGCACCCTGCCTACAAAAACGTTCTTGCCACCTTCAATTTTTTAGGATGATTTACGTAAGGGTTTTCCTTTAAAACTTCACTACTGCAGAAAAAATGTGCAGGGGATGAGGGTGAGAAATTCAACTTTATTTTATTTTCAAGCTACTAGAAATAACAGCAGGACCTAAAATATTGCACCCCGCCTATAAAAGCGTTCTTGCCACCTTCAATTTTTTAGGGTGACTTACGTAAGGGTTAGTCTGTAAAACGGTACTACTACAGAAAAAATATTTAGGCGCTGAGGGTGAAAATAAACTTAATTTTTTACTCAAGCTACTAGAAATATCATCATCACATAAAATACATTTGTAATTTTGAATGGGTCATCTCTCATGATGACCCAGATACGTTGCCTTAGTTGTTTATTTTGTTGATTGCACATTGTTTAATTTCCCAATGAAAACTAACAATATTATAAAGTTGATTTTCTTACCCTCAGCTCCTATCTATTATTTCTGCAGTATTATTGTTGTATAGGGCAACCCTTAAGTTACCTCAAAGAAATGGAGGAGGCAAGAACGTTTTCCTAGGCGGGGTGCAATATTTCATGTGGTTAGGACTGTTCGATATCTTGTTTTGAATATCGATGTATCGATATATCGATATATTGATGTATCGATATATTTTTGTTATATTGACGTATCGAGATATTGATGTATCGATGTATCGATCTAATAAAGTTAGATTTTATTGGTAATTAAATAATGATTCAGGATGTCGAACTGTACTATATAAATAGTAAACAATCTAATGCAGATAGATTTTATGGAAGGATTACAATGGTTCAGGATGTCGGCAATTCTATTGTGAAGAGGAAGTAACGGGTGTTTCAAAGGCGAAAAAATTTAACATCTGGGGTGTTTGTGTACTTGCTTTATGGTGCTGGGCGCCAGCATTATAAAACAAACGGGAATCTACTTAAAATATTTGAAATTGTACTATGCCATGACTGGAAGGTAGTTTTATGAAAACTTCTGCTGGAAATTATACCTCCCAATTATTAATTCTCCCTTAATCCCGACTCCAGAATGAAAGTAAAAATAAATATCAGGATGCAATGCTATCAATAAATCGAGTACATTAGATGGCATTATAGGTAAATTTTAGTTCTTTTTCACAAAATACATCGTTACATCGATATATAAATACATCGATATATCAATACATCGATATATTGATATATCGATATATCGATATTTTTTCTACTGCATATCGTTAGTCGATATATCGATATATCGATATAATATCGATACATCGATGTAAACGCACAGCCCTTCAAGTGGTGATGATATTTGTTGCAACTTGAGAATAATATAAAGTTGTTTTTTTTTGTTATTCAATATTTGTATGAATATATTTTTTATTTTCTAAATCTGACATACATCAAAAAATATTTTCATTTTATTTTCTAACAACTGTTTTTTTTTTTTTCATTTTTTTTTATAGCTTACATAATATTAATATATAACAATATCTGATTTGTTGTCAATCAAAATAAATTAATGTTAAAAATATTAATAACATCCAACAATTCTCCCTTTTAATTAGTATTTTTCATAATTTCCGTCTATTATTCCAATTGATGCCAAATGTTTATTCATGACTTGCTGCGTTACATCTTTCGTTAAAATGTCAATAACTTCTTCTATTAATTCTTTGGAGTCCAAGAAAGCTTCCATCTTGATGCTCCATATTCCGTAATTCGACGAATTTAACTATTCTATTTTCGTTAAAATGTCAGCTGGTTGTTCTTTAGTTTCAATGTATTCCAAAAGTATGTTTCCATTTTCATATTCCTCTCGCACAAAATGATATTTTCTATTGATATGTTTTGTTCTTGAATTTTGACTAGGATTACGAATCCAATCTATAACTGCCTTGCTGTCTCTATTGACAGTTATCTGCTTTATGAATTTAGTTTCGTTCATTTCATCTATGAAATTCTGAATCCATTTTGCCTCGCAAGCTCCTTCGCAAACTGCTAGAAGTTCTGCTTCCATCGTCGATATAGTAACCAATTTTTGCTTTAAGCTTCTCCAGTTAATTAAAATACCGCCCATTTTTGTCATAAATCCATGAAATGATTTGCTGTCTTTCGTTGTACAATATCCAGAATCAGTATAAATTTTTATATCACAATTAGTGGAATTCATTCTTAAAGTTTTATTCTTGGTACCTTGTAAATATCTTAATAATCTTTTCACTGCACACCAATGTCCATATTTTGGATCTCTAGAAAATTGTGACAGTTTGCTAACAGAATATGCAATATCTGGCCTTGTTCCTCTTGCCAAATATAATAGTTGTCCAATTACCTCTTGATATTTTGTTTGATTAAATGTTCTGTTGTCCAAATCTTCTAAATTTTTCCCTATCGTTCCTGGAGTTTTGACAGGTTTGCATTCATTCATTTCAAATTTTTTAAGAATTTTATTTAGATAATTCTTATGAGATAAATATAATTCATTTTTCTCTTCTATTATTTCTATTCCCAAAAATTTTCTTTTTCTGTGACTTCTTTTACTTGAATTTCATTTTTAATATTTTTCATGTATTCTTCGATTGTTTCATGACTGTCTGCCACTGTCAAAATGTCATCAACGTATACGCCAATATACATATATCTTTCCTTTTCTCTTCTCATGTAGACACATAAATCAGAATTTAATCTTCTAAGTCCTGCGTTTATAAGAACTTCATTAATTTTTTTATTCCAACATCTTCCTGACTGAGGGAGTCCATAAATACTCTTCTGAAGTAAAAGAACTGTATTTTTATCTTCATTGTAGCCAGGTGGTTGTTCCATATATACTTGTTCTTTTAAATTTGCGTTTAGATATGCAGATTTAACATCGTAGAATCTTCTGACGGACTTTTTAAAGACTGACAGTGCCAGTAATGCTTTTACAGATTCCCATTTTATTACTGGACTATAAGATTCATCATAATCTATTCCTATTTTTTGTCCTGCTCCAACCGCTACTAATCGAGCCTTGTAACTTTTAATATTATTAATTTGGTCGTATTTAATTCTGTAAACCCATCGACTTCTAATAACTTTTTTATTATTTGGTCTTTCAACCTTCTTCCATACTTTATATTGATTCATAGATTCCATTTCTTCATTCATTGCAATTATCCATTTATCCGAATTCTTTGAATTTACAGCTTCTTCAAAAGATCTTGGTTCATTTGCTTTTTCTTCAGTGTGCTTTATATTTCTTTCATACACTTCCGATTTATTTTTTTGATATGTTTCTTGCTTTACTTTTTCTAAAAATATTTCATCTTCATTATTATTTCGATTACTGTTTTTTGTGAAATTACATTTTATGTCTGTTTTATTTTCTAATAGTATTAAACCTGGAGTTGTTTCTTCAAATTTTACGTGAATTTTTTCATGAATTCTCTCTTCTTTGGGATCATAAATTCTGTATGCTTTTCTTTCTTGCGAATAACCAACAAAAATTCCTTCTTTTGCTTTTGGTTCTAATTTTAATCTTTTTGGATTTTCGTCTTTATAGTAGCATAGACATCCGTATATTTTTAAGTGTTTGCGGATTGCTTCTCCCCAGAATTGTAAAGGTAAATTACCATCTGCTAATAAATTTCTTGTTACATTTAATAGAGTTCTTATCGCCGTTACTTCTTGGAGAATAATATGTCGTTTTTTCATGTTTTATTCCTTTTTCTTTTAAATAATTTTCCATTGGTTTGCTGACAAATTCTCCACCATTGTCGCTTCTTATAATTTTGAGTCTTCTGGATTGTTCATTTTCTAGTCTTTCTGTAATATGTTTCAGTTTAATTTCTGTTTCAATTTTAGTTTTTAGCATTTCAACTATGAAATATCTTGAATAAGAATCTACAATGACAAGTGCATATTTACTTCCTCCTAAAGTAGAAATAAATGGCCCACATAAATCGACATGTATTCTTTCTAATGGAGTTGAAGTTGTTTCTTTGTACGTTTCTTCATATTTAATTCTTGTCATTTTCCCTTGCATGCATGATTTACACATTGTTAATTTACCTTGAAATTTTCTTAAATTTCTTACTGATTGATTCATATGTAATTTATTTAAATATTCTTCATTAATATGTCCCAAACGTTTATGCCAAATATTTATATTTTCTTCTGTACGAAAACATTCTTCTTTCTTGTTTTCTTGTTGTCTTTTTCTTAGTTTAATACTAAACATATTATTAGAAAATTTACCTTTGCAAATCATCTGATCATTTTTATCATAGATGAATGCTCCTTCTTTATTTAATATAACAGTATTACCTTCATTAACTAAATTTGGTATTGACAGTAGATTATCTCGAAGTTTTGGTACATAGAGAACATTTTGTATTCGGACATTGTTTATTTCTTCATTTTCATTTTGTACAGAAGCTCTGATAATTCCTCTTGATACAGCTTTTATCTCTCTTCCTTCTTCAGCAACCTTAATCTCTTTTTCTTATGGATAACTGTCTTCTAACCATTCTTCTGTGGACGTCATATGTGATGTACATGCGGAGTCCAAATACCATTTTTGTTTATTTGTGGTCGGATTTTCTTCATTTATTGTTAATGCAAATTCTTCTGATGTGTTTTCTTCAACTTTATTTGCTTGTTCTCTTGGTGTCCATTTCTTTTTATCATACTTGTCGTATTTTTTATATTTATTTTGATCATTAGTATTATTAATAAGAAACCAGCAATACTTTCTAATATGACCTGGCTTTTTACAATGATAAACTTTTGCCTTTTCATTCATAATAATAATAATAATAATTTATTTCCAATAAAGCTATACATTATATAACGTATGGAATATAAAACCAAATTTTAGAGTACAAAGTGATATTAGTTAATTTAGAAATACATTCCTCAACCCAGCAGACCTAACCTAACCTATACAATATTATAAAGTATTTATTTTAATTACATACTCATTTATAGTACTTTAAACACAAGAAACTATGCTGGAATATACATGTTTGAAATAAAAATGTATTACAAAAATATATATATTATACTAAGAAAGCTAACCTAAAATTTGCTCATAATATACAAAGAGCCTTAAATTAAGTTATTATATAAACAAATTATTCTTACAATCTTGAAAATATTCCTGAGTGCTATAATATTCTTTGTTTATAAGAATTTGTTTGATATGAGACAGTGCCTTTTTAGTGGTCATTGCTTTTATGGTATTCGGTAAAGCATTGTAATATAGAATACTAGAGTAATAATGTCCATTTTCATACGCTTTTGTATTGTGTTTAGGTATCTCAAGTAGAGTGTGTGAACATCTGGTTACTTAGTTTTTATACGAAATGGATTTATATGAACTAATATTCTTCAAGCAAAATTTTAGAATTTCAAAAATGTAGGTACTGTGTATAGTTAATATATTCAAAAATTTGAATTTTCCTTTGCACGAGTCAATTGGCCCTAAGTTACATAATACTCTTATAATTTTCTTTTGAATAACAAATATCTCAGATACTAGTGTTGAATTACCCCATAACAATATACCGTATGTTGTTATTGTATTGAAATAACTGAAATATACTAATTTTAGAGACTTGATGTCAATATTCTTACATAATAGCCTTAAACAATATAATGTTTTGTTCAATTTAGGTATGATATGAGATACTTGATTATTCCACTTTAAATCAGACTGTATGAGAAGACCAAGCATTGTGATACAAGTGGTTGTATTTATATCTTTGTACCGAATGTTAACAATACTTGTGTCGTAGCTGGAAAGTTTAAAATAAATAATATTTGTTTTGGATATATTTAAAGTTAAATAATTATTATTACACCAAGTTTCAATAGTTTTTATTAAAGATATCATATTGTTTCTTAAATCTGAGAAATTTTCATGTGATATCACAAAGTATGAATCATCTGCATAAATTACACATTTTGCAAAACTTTTAACAATACTACAGATATCGTTTATATATAACAAAAATAATAGGGGTTCTAAAACTGAGCCTTGCGGTACACCAGATATTACATAACTAGTGTCAGAATAAAAGTTTGTACTGAGACCATGTGAGTTAACATTAGAGATTTTGGTTATTTGTGATCTTTGTTCCAAATAAGATTGAAACCATGAAAGTGCAACTCCTCTTACCCCATAATGTTCTAATTTATTCAAAAGGTGACTGTGTTTTACAGTGTTGAATGCTTTCGATAGATCACAAGAAAGTCCCATTACATGTTTTCGTTGATCTAAGGAAGTTAAGACATAGTTTACAAAATCACTGGCCGCAGTTAGAGTAGATTTATTTTGTGTGAATCCGTGTTGACAATCGGAGAGGATTTTATTATTAGTAAAGAATGACTGTAGCCTATAGTACATGAGCTTTTCTAATATTTTGGAAAAGACAGAAAGTAACGATATAGGACGATAGTTGTTTACACAATGAGGACTTCCTTTTTTGTGTATAGGAGTCACAACACTTAGTTTATATATACCCGGAAACACACCTTCTTCCATTGATATATTATAAAGATAGCACAATGGTTTTAATAAATGCACTGCACAGTGTTTTAATAAAAATGATGATATTTCATCGTAGCCGGAGGAATAGGTGTTTTTGAAAGACATGATGATATTAAAAATTTCTTCTTCGGATGTAGGATACAGATACATTGTTGTCGCAGTACGCGTTGTTGGTGTTAGGGTATACCCTGATGGATTAGTATGTTGTGAGGTTTGATTGACACCATGTTTTATAAACTGATTGTTGAAGATTTCAGCAATTTTACTGGGATCAGTTACTTGTGTGCCGTTATTGTTGAGAGAAATGTTTTCTTTTCATTCTGCAAATGGTTTTAAATGCATTGGTATTTGTCGTTTTTTCTTCTTTTAATTTCTTTTCATAGGTAAGTAACGAATGTCTTAAATGATTGAAGCTAATATTTTTATTAAGCAATAATGGATTTATTATTCCTTCATATTGTTGTAGTAGACCCTCCGTAATAAATCTTATAAATTCTCTTTCTGTTATAATTTTTCCTAGAATTATAATCTGACTTTGTAAACCTTGTGCTCTTGTAATGTATTCATCAATAGTTTCATTTTGTTTCATTTTGATTCGTGCTAATTCTAATATGAAGTCTATTGCTTTTTCTTCTGTTTGACCTTCGAATCTTTTATTTTATTCCATAATTCTTTAGCATTTTTTATTCCTCTGTATACTACAGCTTGTTCTGGAGACATATTGAGGATAATGTAACTGTAAGCTTCTTTGTTCTTTTTTGACCATTCTTTATATTTTTTAAGTCCTGATGTACTATCTGTTTCAATTGGTTCTTCAGATTCAATAACTTCTTCTATTAATCCTTTGGAGTCCAAGAAAGCTTCCATCTTGATGCTCCATATTCCGTAATTCGACGAATTTAACTGTTCTATTTTCGACGTTAAATTATCCATCGCTCTGCTACCAATTGTTATTCAATATTTGTATGAATATATTTTTTATTTTCTAAATCTGACATACATCAAAAAATCTTTTCATTTTATTTTCTAACAACTGTTTTTTTAATATTTTTTTTCATAGCTTACATAATATTAATACATAACAATATCTGATTTGTTGTCAATCAAAATAAATTAATGTTAAAAATATTAATAACATCCAACATTTTTCACCCTCATCCCCTGAATATTTTTTCTGCAGTGGTACTGTTTTAAAGGCTAACCCTTACGTAAGTCACCCTAAAAAATTGAAGGTTGCAATAACGTTTTTGTAGGCGGGGTGCAATATTTTAAGTTCTGATTTTATTTCTAGTAGCTTCAATGTAAAATAAAGTTGTTTTTCGCACCCTCAGCCAATAAATATTTTTTCTGTAATATTACCATTTTAACGGATAACTCTTACGTAAGTCACCATAAAAAAATGATTGTGGCAAGAACGTTTTTGTAGGCGTGGTGCAATATTTTAAGTTCTGCTGTTATTTCTAGTAGTTTGAATATAAAATAAAGTTGTTTTTCGCACCCTCAGCCCCTAAATATTTTTTCTGTAATATTACCATTTTAACGTATAACCCTTACGTAAGTCACCCTTAAAAATTGAAGGTGGCAAGAACGTTTTTGTAGGCGGGGTGCAATATTTTAATTCCTGATATTATTTCTAGTAGGTTGAAAATAAAATAATTTTATTTTTCTCACCCTCAGCCCCTGAATATTTTTATGTAATGGAACGTTTTAAAGCCTAACCCTTATGTAAGTCACCATAAAAAAATGATTGTGGCAAGAACGTTTTTGTAGGCGGGCTGCAATATTTTAATTCCTGATATTATTTCTAGTAGATTGAATTTACAATAAAGTTATTTTTCACCCTTAGCCCCTGAATTTGTTTCTGCAATAGGCAAAGGCTTACCCTTACGTAAGTCACCCTAAAAATTTGAATTGGAACTTTACGCGGGCCGAAGATGGCCCGCTGGCGGAGGTTGCCGACCCCTGTATAGAATGATGTTACGGTGGCGCAAGCTAGGATCGATATTTTTCTTGTTTAGTAAACCTGCATGTATCAGCCAAGGGTCATTGATGGCTGTGGAGGTAAAATTCACGTTTGGTTTCAGTAGTGGAACTTTTTGAGTGCCAAGCCAAGCCAGTCGACGTCGCAGTCTTGCCCAAGCCAGTGGAATATTGACTATTCTAGCCGCTAGAAATACAAATTCATCGTTTATGATGCGTGGTTGTCTAATTTACCAAAAACAATTTTAAATTAAAGATGTCGAAACCAACGAGTGTAATCTTGAATTTAGAGGATAGGGATCCAAATAGTTTAAGTCAACATTTACAGGTATGATTATAAATTATTTCAGCATTGTACAATTCATTATAATTACCTTCAATACGTCAAAACAGTTCTTTTCGTGAATAAAATCTGCCCGTACTACACTTATTTTTTAATTTAAACAAAACGAATTATATCTAAAATTCAACTGTATATCACTCCTTTTCCTTTATGTTGGGTACTAACGTAATTTCATCGCAGTCTTGCCCAAGCCAGTAGAATATTGACTATTCTAGCCGCTAGAAATACAAATCCATCGTTTATGATGCGTGTTTGTCTAATTTACCAATACCATTTTAAAATTAAGATGTCGAAACCAACGAGGTAAGATAATAAATTATTTCAGAAATATACAATTCATTATAATTACCTTCAATATGGCAAAACAGTTCTTTGGGTGAATAAAATCTGCCAGGGTAATAAATATGCTAACACATATCTGTTTCTACACCTTATGTATTATTACTTCAATTTTATAAAATAATTTAAAGAAATTAATGAAAATAATTTCTAATTTTTCTTAATAAGAATTATGCCATCTAAACAAAGCATGCAAGTGGTCGAAACCACTTTTAATATATTTGTATTAGTTGTATTGTTGGTCAAATAATCTATTTGTCAAAAAAGACAATTAGCATTAGATATTATCACCGACAGAGGCTGGATGTCGATCATTAAACTATAATATGATTGAATATGCAGAATATGAGTCACTCCTATCGTATATTCTGTTACACAATCTTTATGAAAATATTATCATAAATAAAGTATTTTTTTTGCCTTCCAAAGATATCCCTGATACAAAAGAGGTTCAGTATAAAGCACAATATAATATAATTATATGATTTATAAAAGCCAAATTTTTTAAACTAATCTGAATTTTACATTTATCACTTAAATATTTATACATAAATTAATATTTACTAACAAGAAATAAGAATTATTCATTTATTAAAACGAGCTTAATTTTAGGCATTGGCCATAAAATAAAATTAATTGTATGCTTGCTTTTTTTCTGTAATATTCATACACTGTAAAACAGTCTCTTCTGGGGATGATAACCAGTACTCTCTGAGATGAGATGAGACATAGGACAAGTATGTATGATATTTTGTAAATCTTCCTCTTCATTCAAGTTACATACTGTACACAATTCATTTGGATTAACTTTGTAACTAATATTATTTTCAACTATCCTAATTATAACACAGTTTACTTTACGTAATTGAGCTACTACTCTACAAATATTAATGGGAATACCTAAAGTTAAATATTGTTGCGGTCCACTAGTTAGTGACAAATGTTTGTAAAGATTACAGAATTTTCCATTTTGGGCCCTAATTAAGTCTTATGCTCTTAGCTGATCTTCGTATGAAGTTACAATTAGGTTAAAACTATTTTTTTATAATAATACATTTTCGGATTCCAATATATCAGTAAAACCAATCGTTTCGAACATCGTTTTAACCTGTGTTACCCAATTATATTTTACTTTATTATTTACTAATTTATCTAACTTACACAAACGTCTGTAACGATGGGGTAAATAGCTCCGTGGTAACGTATCGGACTATGGATCGTGAGATCCTCAGTTCGAATCCCACTACCGACAGTTACAAATTTAAATTTACCCCTGTGGTTCCCCCTCCACTAATATCCTTGGGGGTTATGATTTGACGGCTGGTAACCGAACTTCATACGCAAAAATATATCACCTACCGAGATCTGCGCAAGCAGAGTGCCACACCCATAATGGGTAAAAAGCGTGATGATATATTTATTTGTTTTTTCTAACAACAATAGATGAGTACAGTTTTATTTTACTATTCCAATCGCTTGATTTAACTTGTGCCAAGGTATTTAAATCAGAGCCAGTTGCAATATTAGTTTTTGTGACTGCATTACTTGCAGCCTCGAGAAACAGAGATGAACTCGAGAATGGAATCCCCAAATATATATATATATATGTATATATATATATTTATTGTTAATTTGAATTTCGTTATTTTTGTACGTAAACGTACCTTTATAATTAATTGAGCCACCTCTATGAAATCGAATGACTTCTCACTTTGTTTTATTTACCGTGAGACATTTTAAATTGCAATAATTTAAATTCTAAAAAAAAGTGTGCGGTGGAACAGAAGTAGGTGCGTTCCTGTCATCTGGTCCAATTTTTGATTTTTGGCTGGGTTTTTCGCCTTCTTCTACTGAGATTTACTGATATTTGATTTCAGCACCTCACATATAATAAAGCTAAGTATTATCTTTCATTTATATTCAAGTTTAGGTTAATTTTTATAATTTTGCATAATTTTTTGACGTTTTTTCATTTTATTTACATTGGTTACGGGATAGTTACGGGTATGTAAATGTATATTTGAGTGTATATGTTATAATTTATTACCTTTTTTTCTTTATCAAGGATAAGCCTGGTAAGCTACCTTGACTCCTACTCTTGTACCGAGAGAACCCGTTTCTTTTTCAATCTTTCATTTTGTGAAAATGAAGAATAAATGGGCGAAGTTTGATGAATGTAAGTTTGCTACGTGGAATGTCAGAGGTATAAATGGAAAGAAAAATGAATTGATGTCTGCAATGCGTACGTATAATGTGGATGTTTTATGTGTGAGTGAAACGATGCAGAAAGGTTGTGGCGAGGAAGAGGTGGATGGAATGTTTTGTTTATGGTCGGGTGTGTGTGCGAATGCTAGAGCGAAACATGGTGTGGGTATGGTTGTAAGTGAACGAATGAAAGCATGTATTAGAAATTATGGTTGTATTTCGGAGAAAATTTTATGGTGCAGATTAAAGGTAGGCTTTCATAGAATCTTCGTTGTGTCCGTTTACGGCCCAACTGAATCTGAAAGTGATCTTGCAAAGGATCAATTTTGGAATTTGTTAGATAGCGTAATTGATGCGTGTGATCCTGGCGAGAAAGTGATTGTTTGTGGTGATTTGAATGGTTGGGTGGGTGTAAAGAGTAGTGTGTCTGGTAGCGTGTTAGGTAAATTTGGGGATTCTAGAGTGAATGATAACGGTAGGAAAATAGTCTCTTTTTGTATGGAGCGGAACCTCTTCATATCCAATTCCATTTTTAAGCATAAGTTAGCTCATATATATACATGGGAGAGTGTAAGTACGAATAGACGTAGTGTGATTGATTTTGTTTTGTATGATGAGCGCTTGAGGAGTTTGGTTGTTGATACGCGTGTGAAAAGAGGGGCTGAGCTTGGAACGAATGACCATTATTTGGTTGTGTCGCGAATACGTCTAGGTAAGTGTTGGAGAATGAGGGTACAAGGTTCTGGTAGCTTGTTTCGTGTGAAATCCAATGTTTTGCAGAATGAGGATGTTCGAGGGTTATTTGTAGAGAAATTGAACGAATCTTTGCCTGAATGTGAGCCTAATTTTGATTGTTGCATAAATGATGTTTGGGTGAAATTTAAGGGCATTGTCCTTCAATGTGCGAAAGAAATTTGTGGTGAATGTAAGTTAGGCTGTCGTTCGAGGAATGCATGGTGGAATGAAGAAGTGAAAGAAGCGATTGAGGAGAAAAAGAGGGCGTATTTGAGATTTTTGAATGTGAAGGATGTACCAGGAACTTTGCGTGATGAATGCCTGATGGAATACAAGAGGAAGAATAAATGTGTTAAGAGAGTCGTAAGAGAAAGTAAGGCACGTTTCGATGAATTGATAAGTGAAAGATTAACGAATGATTTTAGTATGAATAAGAGAATGTTTTGGCAGACTGTAAAGAGATTGAGAGGTGGGAGTACAAGACCAGTGAAAGCAATTAAGAGTGCGAATGGTGAGTTGTTGTGGAATGAGTCACATGTTAGGAATAGATGGTGTGAGTATTTTAAGGAATTGTATGGTGGTGTAAATGGAGTGAATATTAGGGGAGGGAATGCAAGAAATGCTAGAAACGTTGAATGGGATATAGATGAAGGTGATGTCAGCTTTGCATTGATGCGTCTAAAGAATGGTAAGGCTCCCGTTTTGGATGGCATAACAAATGAAATGTTGAAATATGGTGGTGAAAGATTATTTGATTGGTTAGTTTATTTGTTCAAATTTTGTTTGAAACGGTGCGTGGCTCCTGATGATTGGAAACGTGCTGTTATTTGTCCTTTATTTAAAGGCAAAGGCAGTTCGAGTGAATGTACAAATTTTCGAGCGATAAGTTTATTGAGTGTGGTAGGGAAGTTGTATGGAAAAATATTAATTCATAAGGTGCGAGCCTTAACAATTTCGAAATTAAGTGATATGCAAGGAGGTTTTTTGCCTGAGAGAGGTTGTGTAGATCAATTGTTTTCTCTTCGAATGATTGTTGAGAAGTCACTTGATAAGAACAAAAAGGTGTTCTGTGGCTTTCTCGATTTAAAGAAAGCGTATGACAGTGTTCTTCGAGAGACTATGTGGGATGTACTTGTAGAGTACGGTGTGGATGGTAATTTGTTGGGAGCGATTCGAGCGTTGTATGAAGGAAGTGAGGCTGCGGTGAGAGTTGATGGTAGATTGAGTGATTGGTTTCGTATAGATGTTGGTGTGAAACAGGGTTGTGGAATGTCTCCTTGGTTGTTTAATTTGTATATGGATGTGTTGTTACGAAAGGCATTGAATGGAACTGATGGTGTACGTATTGGTGGACGTATAGTGCCTGCGTTAGCTTATGCGGATGATGTTGTTGTGTTGGGTGAAACTGAGGAGCAATTGAGAAGAATGATTGTGAGCATAAATGAAGTAGGGAAAGGTTTAAATCTGCTATTGAATGTCGATAAATGTAAAGTGTTGGTGTTTGAGAAGAATGATTTGGTGACTGACTGTAATGTTTCAGTGAATGGTGTGAGACTGGAACAAGTGAATGAATTTGTATATTTGGGTAGTATGTTCTCGAGGGATGGACGTATTGACCGGGAGATTGGAAGGCGAGTGTCTGCAGGGTGCAAGGTATTGGGTGCTCTGGGTACATTTGCTCGAAACGTGAATGTATCTAGAGATGCTCGATTGAGTGTTTATAATGGTGTGTTAGTGCCTACATTGATGTATGGTTCTGAATGTTGGGTGTGGATGAAGAAGCATGAACGACGTATAGCTGCTGTGGAAATGAGATATTTGAGAGGAGTATGTGGGTATACGAGACGTGATCATATACGGAATACATTGGTGTATGATGAGTGTGAGATTGAGAAGAATGTTGTTAAGAAAGTGGGAGTGAGTCAGTTGAGGTGGTTTGGACATGTTGAGCGAATGTCGAATGAAAGGCTGGTGAAACTAATATATGTGGGTGAGATTGAAGGTGAACGATTGCGCGGGCGTCCGAGGAATAACTGGTTGGGTATGATTAATGGTTTGTTGCGTGAACGAATGATTCCGAGTGAGAAGAATAAACGAGCATGTATGAATCGCACTATGAATGTGGACGAGGCGAAAGTGGTGTGTCAGGATAGGAATGTTTGGAGGAGATTGATTGTTGGTTGACTGTTTTTCTGGGTTCGTGCTACCCCACTAAGTGGGACATAGCGTGACGTTATGTATGTATGTATGTATGTATAATTTTTCCAGAATATTTAATTTTCGTTGAACATCAACTGGAGAGTCAGCAACAATTACCAAATCATCTGCATAGTGCAACATAAGGATGTCATTTATATTATCTATATTTAAGCTCTTTGCATCATTATTATGGAAAAATCTTTCAATATTATTTAAAAATAAACTAAATAGCAGAGGGCGTTATATTTCGCCTTGTAACACACCTTCTGTAATATCTATGTCATTTATGTGCGAATAGTCTTTCAGTCTTATTTTCATATGGGAGTTTTCATACAGTTTACTCAACAGTCTAATTGTTTTCCCACTTATACCTAGTTTATGTAGTTCATTCCAAAGTAGAATATGAGGTACAGAATCAAATGCTCTTTTGAAATCTATAAAAATTTTATAGACATATTTCTTTGTTTGTCTTAATTGTATTTGTACTGCTGCATTTAAAGTAAAAATATTGTTAATGTAGGAACGACCCTTACGAAAGCCAGATTGGCATTCCGGTATAACGGCTTCTGAATTTGCCCAAATTAATAGACGATCATATACAGGGTATTTATTTTTAAGTGGCTACCATTGCGATCTCGAGAACAAGAAGAGATACGACTGTCTGCAGGTGTCTGTGTCCCACTGTGAGTTCTTTCATGTTGCGTTGTGTTTCTTTCATTATCTCATCCATGAAGATTATAAATAATACAGGACTAAGAACCCCGCCTTGTCTTAATCCATTTTTTGTTTGGAATTCACTAGATTTCATGTTCCTGCTGATCATATAGTTTTTTATTTTCTTTGAATGGCATTCAGTAGTTCGTTGTTAACTCCTCTCCTTTTTAATATTTCCCACACTCTCCGTTTTTTTACTTTATCGCAGGCTTTTTCCAAGTCTATGAATTCGAAACAAGCTTTTGATTTGCTGGCTATAGTTTTTTGTATGATTTGTTTTATTGCAAAGATGTGGTCTTGAACGCTTCTTCCTTTTCTGAAACCACTCTGGGATTGCGATAGCCTAGCTTCTACTATTTTTATTAATTTGCTTTCAAGTATCCTTTCATATATTTTCACAGCTATACTTAGTACCCCTATAGTTATTACAATTTTTTGTGTCTTCTTTCTTCTTATACTTGTATGTTTTTCCATTTCTGTATTGTAGGTATTCTAACCATTTCTTTTTCTTGATTTTAATTTGCTCTTTAATTTCAGTCTTCCACCATGCGGTTTGCCTTTTATTGCTTTTAACTTTATTTATTCCACATACTTGTCTCGCGGCTTCTATGATTATTTTCTTAAACCTATACCAAAGTTGTTCTACACTATTATATTCTGTTTCTATTTCTTCTCTTTCTATTAGTTCTTTAATTTTCTCCTCATACTTTTTAGCTGTTTCTGTGTCTCGAAGTTTATGTCTTTGTCGTTTCATATTTTTTCTTCATTTTACTCATTTCAGTTTTTGGCTGTTTTTTCATTTCCTGTTTGACTTTTGCTCCAAGTAAGTAGTGATCACTGTGTATTTCTGGCCCTCTTTTGACTCGAATATCCATAATTATTTGTCTGTTTTTCCTCTCTACTAGTATGTAATCAATTATTGATTTTTCTTCTTCCTTTGGTCCTTTTCTCATGTATTTGTGTATATTTTTATGCATATAGAAAGTATTTGTTATTATCATGTCGTTTAGTATACAGTAATCTATTAATATCTTGCCATTATTATTTATTTTATTCTCTCTGTATTTCCCAACTACCTACTTCTGTATTGTTTACGTAACTTCTTCCCACTCTGCCATTGATATCGCGATCTATGTATATATTTCCTTTGCTATTTTCTGTTGCTATCGTCAGATACTCCCAAAATTTGTTTCTCATTTTCATCTGGTCCATATGCAACTATAATCATTGTGTTTTCTTCTTCATTTGCATTATTGAATTCTATTTGTAATATTCTTTCTGACACTCCTTCCCATTTTTGTAACCTTTCCAGGGATCAACAACGTAACCCGTAGCATGTTCCATATCCACAGTTTTCCATGTATAACTAGTTTTTGGTACCTTACTTTCACTTTTTTGTTATCTTTTCTTAATTCTTCTGCAGCTTCTGTAAGCTTTTTCTGTATTTCTCTTTCTTTTACTGCCAGGTCGTTATTTATATACACCTTTTTGTATATAGTATTCCGCAGCATTGCTTTGTTTTTCATTATATACAATTTCTTCTAAAAATTTTCAATTTCTGCTATTATAAGGTTTACCTTTATTTTATAAGATATCTTAACTTGCGTTTTGATTTTTAGGCGATGTTCCAGGAAATGTACTATTTTTCCAGACATTGTCTCTTCTACATTGTCTTGTATTTGAATTCCACTTATAACAATGTTATTTTTTCTTTTGTGTTTCTCCATTTTTTCAGTCTGATCTCTAATCCTTCAAGTTTTTTCATTTGTTTTTTAATCTGCTTCAAATCTTGTTTGATTTGAGTGTTTTTTTGTCTCACCTGCTCTATTTCCTTTCTGTATTTCTAGTTTTCTCTTCGTATTTCTTTTATTTCATTCGTCATATCAGTCATTAAGTTTTTTAGCTCATCCATTTTTCTACTTTTGTTTTTAACTGGCGTTCTTTTAGTTATTTTGCTCTTTTTCCTTGTGGCTTCTTCGGGATCACTATCTCGCCTACGTTTATTTTCGTCGTTAATCTTGCATAAATGGTTGCTGGTCGTTTGGCGTAAAGAAATACGCCGAGATGGTCTCTTCGGAGGCGTAACTACTTGTCTTATTTGACCTTTGACTTAGCTCACGTTTATATTAACCTACAATTAAGTTTAATATTAAATGCTATAATAACTCTATTAACTCATTGTATTCGTCGTTTTTTTTTTACTGTCCGTTGATCTTCTTCTTTAGTGTTTACTATATATGTGTTTTAGGTTTCAGTCGTATAACAATTCCCATATAATTAAGGTTTTATTGTTAATACTTTGAAACACAATCGCTCACTTCAGTGATAACCATTTATTTATTTATTTATTTCTATTCTATTCAATTATAATATATCACTCAACAAGAAAAATGTCCGAATTATAGAGTAAAGAGTAAATACATAAACACATCATTAATCATAATACACAAACTTATTAGTAATATTGACAAAAGAGAATAATTCCATAGAAAAATATAAAATATTTGTTTACATGTAAAAAAGAATTATTATTGTAATACAAAATATTTTTATAATTTCATCCGAAAATCTTGAAGTGAATCAAAAAAAAATCAATATCAGGAATGCAAGTGAACATGTACGCCTAACAGGGGTTCATAATTTGTTTTTGCTGGAGATACAAAAAAAATTTGCTTCTGTCTAGTGTTACAATTCCTTGGTACGTGAAAATTTATAAGTTTTAATAGGTTTACATCATCAATAGTGTTGTTTATTAAAATTATCATAAACGGTGTTACATCACTTTTTTAAACAAAGTTGGAACTATAAACAGATACAGCAATAATTCTTTTATGTAACTAATCTAGCGAAACTTGTGCAAAATAGATTAGAACAGTTATGGTTTCTAGTTGATATTAATCGAACTGCCTATAAAATTACAGCTTATAGCTTTCATACCGGGTGTTCGAGAAAATCTATGAGAAGATAATATTGGACGAGATATTATTAATTATTCTGACATTCGAAGATATTGGTAATGTCATCCGTGATGCTTGTTAATTTTTTTTTATGAACAATGGTATGTGCCTAGCTCGCACAACAAATATTCTGTGGAAGTACATGTTTAGTGAAATCCCGAATTTTGATGGGCCTTTCAAGGATTGTTCACAGAAACTAATTACGATAAAAATTTGAATATTTTCCTTTATACTTTGTTTATACATACAAGTTTTGTAAAAGCGTTTCGGGATTTATAATTTATCCCCATCAAGAAACAACGTTATTTCAGGGGATTTATTCCTTATTATTCCGTTTAATAACCTTTCGTTGTTTGAATTTTGTAACAGAATTACACATTATGTTCTTACATAATATTAAAATAATAATAATTATTATAGTAACAAAAATTACATAAATTATTGGTATATGTTGATTGTTAATTTGGTTAAAAGTTTCAATCTGCTGAAGATGAGTTACCTTCAATCTTGTTTCATTTAATTTAATGATTTGAGGTATATTTTTTATTTCTATAATTTTTAAATTATCAAAAGTACGTTCTTGAGACAGAGGTTTGTATTTCTGAAATTGGCAGTTCTTTATGGTACATATATCTTAAACAATTATCATGTACTTGCTTACTTAATATATCATTAATACAATTATTTATAAGGTTAAAATATGTAATAAAATTTTTATTATTTATAAACTTAAAAATAGATACGTATTTAATATTAACAAACATAGTATATTCCTCTAATATTTCTTATATGATGTAATGTTCTCCCGGTGTTCCACCAAACACCTACCTTGAACACCACAAAAAAACCTCGGCTAGGGTAATGTTGCCGCGCTGGGTCGTGAGTTCAGGGCGCCACTCAACTCTAAAAAAGGAAATAGAAAGAGACGGGACACTAGGGAGCTGAGACCTAGGGATATAATAAAACACAGCACTAAAAAGAGAGACTTGACAGAATTTACTGAAATTATACAGTTTGTTACAAACAACTAAATTTAACAACAATGACTTATAATCGAAAATTTGAGCTTGACCAAAAAAATAACTGAGGATATACCTGCTCTGTGAACTCTTAAGCTGGGAGCAGCTAGCTAAGCTCTTCTTGCTGACCCAGTGGTGGTCAGAGGTCTGCGGACGGTCTGGTCGAAAATGAACGATCCCTTAACCGCTTTCGGATACCCCAGCAGGGAATTCAGAGAGCACCTCTGACGTTGTTGGATTCGAGACTCGAAGTTGATGGTAATATGGCCGTAAAATAGGTTGCTCTGTTCCTCTACGCTGCTGAGTATCCTAAGAGGGTAACTTAGGTCGGGCGACCCGTCGACGGCAGGAGAATACAGACCCTCGTTCCGCCTCCACTGGGCCAGCCTGATTCCCTGGCTGGTAATGGCTGAAAACAAAATCAAAGCATCCCGCGAAAGCTTCAAGCACAAACAAACAATTGAAAATATAAGGCAGCAGTTAATCGCTAAGCTGAGACAGTAAAAAAATAAAAAATAAATGTTTAAAATAACGTAAAGTTCAAACAAATAAATCAAATCAAATATAAGTTAATTAAATACGAAATTTAAATGAACAAAATATCAGTCAAGCTCCTTAAGCGTAAGTCAGACCAAAACTATAATTAAATTACAAATAAATTACAAATTCAAAAATCTGAACAGTCACTAGACTGGTTCAGCTGACCAAAGTTATACAAATAAAAAAAAAACATGGTCTAAAATTTACGCTTGCTGGGAAGGAATACAAAGGAACAAGAGAAAGAAGAAGATGAAATAAATGAGAGAAGAAAATATGATGATGGAGCATAACGACCCGAACGCAAAAAAAATATATGCTGCACGGCACTGAACAACGGGCAAAAGGAAATTCTGAACCACTTGAGGCCTCAAAAAAATTATTAAATCCAAAATAATCACAACAACAGCTAGAGACCTCAAAAACCAAATTAACTTTACACAATGCAAAGTTTCACACCAAATTAACGAAACAAAAAAAACCAGAACCACCCCTGGTGACTTGCATGAAATAAACCGACCGAAAAATAACGGAGTTAACCGGTTCGCCAATTCTAGAAAAACCCGCTACAAAAATAAACCCGCATTACGACGTCACACTCACGCGAGCATTCGTACAGTCATTCGCACAAGGAGGGGAAGGGGAGGGAGTTGAAGATGAGTGAGGAGAATGATAATGTTGGCAAGAATGATGGTTTCGCCCCCCCGCCCCCCACCCCTACCCTGTGAGGATATACCTCCAGAGGGAAACGATAAAACGTTGAAATCCCTTAAATACCCCCCTGGTAGAATAATCTAAGTTAAATAATTTAATCCTTTAATACCCCCATTAAAAAATAAGCAGAGATTACTGATTAAAAACAAAAGGAAAGCCAATAACTGGTACAAATAATAATAAGCTGCATTAAATTAAAGCAAACAAAAATGGTTTTCTTCTGGAGATCTAATTGAAATGTTAAAGTGAACCTCAAGGGAAAGCAAAACAAAACTCAGGTAACTGAACTGAGAGCGGGCGAATAAAACTTTACTAAAAAGAAAATCAAATCGCACGGTACCAAAATGGCCGACTCTCATGCCGCGGACAAAACCAAAGATAACAAAATCAGCAAAAAAAGAGAACTCAATCACCTGAGCCAAACTCACTGCCCTTACGGTTAACACCACGTCAGAGTGGATCATGACAGTAGAGCCTAGAACTTGAACTCCATGGCCAGAAATAAAAATAACCACGTGGATCAACTGAGCGGAACCACGACACACGTGTTGATTCAACCAGAGTTCGCACAAAAAAGCCTCGAGCCGCGTCGAGTCACGGGGCTCCACTAATATTTGTGTAAGTCATACATGTCATTTAGAGATAATATTCTCATTAATTCAGAGTCTAGCTCAAATTCTGAGTCTGAACCAGATCTTGAAGATCATTTAGAAAATTTATTTAATACAAATCCGCAAATTACATTAAGACAATCCCCATTAACAATGGCAGTCCCAGTTCTCAAGAAAGAATATCTTGATATGGTTCCCGAATTTAACGGTGAACGCGAATTACTTCCCCGGTTTATTGAAATTTGCGAGAAACTTGTAACTAAATTTTATAATGCCACTGATGCAAATGATTTTCAGAATGACTATTTGATGAATAGTATTATTACAAAAATTAAAGGCGATGCAGCGATCAATATCGCAAGCTGTACAATTAAAACATGGCAAGAATTAAAAAAGGCTTTGTTAAACGCATTCGCAGATAAACGCGATTGGTTTACTTTAAATATCGAAATGACTGAATTAAAACAAAATCACAATGAAACTGTTTTTGATTTTTATGGAAGATTACAGCATATTTTAAATTTACAAATTTCATATATTTCTACCCATGCTACACCGCAAGTAGCTGTCGTAATGAATGATTATTTTCAAAATTATGCTCTACGCATTTTATTGCGCGGGTTAAAAGAACCCATTGGACAACTTATGAGGGCGAAAAACCCAACAGATTTAAATTCCGCGTTAGGCATGTTAGCCAACGATTTTCAATTTGAACTCAAACCATCTAGGAGCACGAACACAAACACTTTCAAACAAAACAACAAACCACCTACACACAATATAAAACAATTTTCTCCTAGACCAACATATTTTACAAATAACTTTCCTAATAATTATTACAACACACCCAACAGAACAATGATACGTCCCAACAATCAAAAAACAGTTGTAACACGAAATAATGTACAACACAATAATCCAGGCCCATCCACTAGCCAAAATTTTCCAAAACCCATACCAATGAGTATTTCTACTCGTAATACTCAACAGTATATTCCTGGAACTTCTCCATCATACCAAAGACAAACTCCATTCGGACAAAACCGTAGCGGACAAAACCAATTTTTTAGAAAAAACGTCACATCAGGTGAATTATATAACATTGAAGATACAGAACAAATTATTAATTCTGAAAATGATAATTTTGATAAATACGAACAAATAAACGAACAAAATTTTGTAAACGATGATAACAATCCTGATCAATCCGATAACTGTTTTTTTAGAACAAACAGCCTCGGATGTAGACCAAATACAACCATTGAATTATTAAACCTTACAAATCATCAAAGTAAACTTCCTTTTATTGTTACTCCAGAAAATAATTTAAAAATCCTCATTGACACTGGAAGTACAAAATCTTTCATTAAACCAGACGTAGCATATAAATATTATAAGAATTCCATTCGCGACGACCCGTTTCAAATAACCACAGCTCACGGCACGTCCACAGAGCTACTAAGTACAACAGTTCCTATTTCAAAATTGTTTAATAATAAAAATAAAAAATTGTCACATCTTAAGTATCATCTTTTTAAATTACATGAAGAATTTGATTTACTTTTAGGAATGGATAATTTAAAAATTTTAAAAATCATAATCGATACACATAATGATTTAATTATAACACCAAATGCTAAAATTAAAATACAATATCATAATTCCTCAAATAACTCTAATACAAATAATCTTTCATTTATAAAAAATAATGTCGTAGAACCAAATTCCGAAAAAATAATACAAATTAAAGTAGATATTAAACAAGGAACCGTATTAATTCCACAAATAAAAACGGAACATCTGAGAATACCAGAATGTGTTACGGTTGCAGAAAATTATCATGCATTATGTTCAGTCGTTAACACAAGCGACAAAGAAATAAATTTTAATCTTTTGAAACCTATTAAAGCAGAAAAGATTGATAATTATGAAACTTATAGTAGTCCAAATTTAAATATGACACACGTTGAAAAAATAAGAACCTCACACATGAATTATGAAGAACAAAATGCTATTCTAAATTTACTTAAAGATTACCCCGATATATTTTATTCAGATGATCAAAAGTTAACCTTTACAAACCAAATAAAACATACCATAAAAACACAAGACGAAATACCCATATATACTAAATCATACAGATATCCCAACGTACACAGAGAAGAAGTAAGAAACCAAGTTGATAAAATGCTTGATCAAAACATTATTAGGCCTTCTAATTCCCCGTGGTCCTCCCCAATTTGGGTAGTACCAAAAAAGATTGATGCATCCGGACAAAAGAAATGGCGCATTGTTATAGACTATCGGAAATTGAACGAAAAAACAATTGGCGACAAGTACCCATTACCGAACATTACTGACCTTTTGGACAAACTCGGACGTTGTCAATACTTTACGACCCTTGACTTGGCATCTGGATTCCACCAGATTGAAATGAACGAACAAGACATACCTAAGACCGCATTTAATACAGAAGACGGACATTATGAATTTTTACGTATGCCATTCGGACTAAAAAACGCACCGGCGACATTTCAACGAGTGATGGATAATATTTTACGCGGATTAACCCACGATAAATGTCTCGTCTATCTCGATGACATAATTGTTTTTAGTACTAGCCTACAAGAACATTTGCAAAATTTAAAATTAGTATTTGAAAGACTTCGGAAAGCAAATCTTAAAATTCAAGTCGATAAGTCGGAATTTCTGAAAAAAGAAGTAGCTTATCTTGGGCATATTGTAACACCTGAAGGCGTGAAGCCGAACCCAGATAAAATATCTGCTATTCTAAATTATCCGATACCCAAAACCAGTAAACAAATTAAAGGATTTTTGGGACTTTTAGGCTATTATCGTAAATTTATAAAAGACTTTGCAAAATTAACCAAACCCCTTACAAAATGTTTAAAAAAAGATGCAGTTATTGACATAAACAACCCAGAGTACAGACAATGCTTTGAACTCTGTAAAAATTTACTGACAAATGAACCATTACTCCAATACCCGGACTTCGAGAAAGAATTTAACTCGACATGTGACGCCAGCAACGTAGCGATAGGTGCCGTCTTATCACAAGGCAGCCTTGGCAATGACCTGCCTGTAGCATACGCAAGCAGAACACTCAACGAGACTGAGACAAATTTTTCGACAATAGAAAAAGAGCTTTTAGCCATCGTTTGGGCTACTCAATACTTCAGACCATACATTTTCGGACGAAAATTCAAAATTTATACGGACCATAGACCATTACAGTGGCTAATGTCACTAAAACAATGCAGCCAAAAATTAATTCGTTGGCGCCTCAAACTCGAAGAGTACGACTACGAAATAGTTTACAAAAAAGGCAAACTAAACACCAATGCCGATGCACTTAGCCGTATTCCACAAAACGACGAAAATAAACCCCAAAATGCACCCAAAATTTTAGATAATGATACACCCTTGGCTATATATCAAGATTATTTAAATAATAAAAATCAAAACTTTAACTACAGTAAAATAATAGAGGTAACAGGCGATTTATTTAATGCACCACTCGACTCTAGCTTAGCTCATTGCGTGAGCAAAGACTTAGAAATGTCAGATGGAATAGCTGAAAAATTTAAAAATAAATTCAATAACGTTGATAAATTACAAGCACAAAATCCAAAACTTCATAATCTAGTTTATTTGAAACATAGAAATAGATACCTGATTTACTTGATAACGAAAGAACGTTATTTTAATAAACCCACAAAACAAGGATTATTTTACACACTTTTAAAATTAAAAGAATTTTGCTTAAAACAGAATATAAAAAATTTGAGTATACCTAAAATAGCTTGTGGTTTAGATGAATTAAATTGGAGTGACGTCAGATCAATGTTAGAATACATATTTTTTAATACTGACGTAATGATAACAGTTTTTACACTACCTGAAATTGAATTAAACATAAATGATTCAGATAATTTGGAACATTTTAATAAGTATATGAATGATTTTTATAAGAAACTAGAAAAGAATAAAGATAATAATAATGACGATGAAATTCAATCCCTAGCGGTTGAGGTAGGTGATGCAGAACCTAGCGAGATAAACGACGATGACTCACCAAGTGACACTGATATCACAGTGCACTCTAACAGAGAACACCCTATTATTGGAATACCAATTGTAGAATGCCCCGCTAATTATGGCAAAAATCAAATAATAGTGTCAGAGGTTGAATTCAATCCTAAACCTCCTAAAATAATTAAATTATATAATAATACAAAACAAAGAATTTTAGTTGAATTTTCAAAAAATAACTGTAAAAATGAAATGATAACATTTCTTAAAGAATACATTGTTCCTAAAGTAAAATATTACATTTATTTTGAAAATGAATTATACGTTAAACTAAGTTTAATACTTCAGAATTATTTCAAAAATTCTTAGATAAATTTCGTAAAATGTACAAAGTATTTAACCGATGTTACAGAAGAAGAAGAAATTATACAAATAATAAATAACCACCATACTGGCAAAACTAATCATAGAGGAATTGACGAAACAGAGACACGTATTAAACAACGTTACTATTGGCCTAAATTACGAAAATCTATTCAAACATTTATTAATAGTTGCGAAACCTGCCAAATAACAAAATACGATAGGAAACCTTTAAAATTAACTTTAAATATAACACCCACAGCTACAAAACCTTTTCAAATCTTACATATTGACAGTATTACTTTGGAACAAGCAAAATTTTTAACTATTGTGGACTCATTTTCGAAGTACGCACAAGCGTATAAATTAAACTCCGGACAAGGAATAGAAGTAGTGAATAAATTGATACAATACTTCACACATCACTGTATACCAGAGCAAATTATTTCAGATAATGGATTAGAATTTAAGAACTCAGTCGTAAAAGAATTATTACAGTTACACAAAATAGACATTCATTTTATAAGTTCACAACACCCAGACTCAAATGGTATTGTCGAACGTTTCCATTCCACTCTCATAGAACACATTAGATTATTTAATAACCAAGATGAATTTAAAACTGAACCTATTGAATTTAAAGTAAATTACGCTCTTCTAGCATATAATAATTCAATTCATTCCATAACAAAATTAAAACCATGTGAGATTATCACTGGACATCTGGATATGAAATCACCTTTTAATATGGATTTAGAAAAACAACTTATAAATAATTATGTAGAAAATCATAAAAATAAAACAAAATTGCTTTATGAAACAATTCGTGATAAATTAGTACGAAATAAAGAAAAGGTGATCGGTAAATGTAACGAAGTAAGAGAAGAATTACCAGAATTATCGAATACAGTATACGTTAAAAATAAACAGAAACAGCAAAAAACTAAAAACAAATATAAACGTGAAAAATTAACGCAACTAAATAAAAAACTTAAAACCGGCAAAATTAAACCCACTCACGGTAATACAGTAGAAAAAATACATATGTCTAATATAAAACGTCCTCGACAAAAAACTTACAAATTTGAATCACTTCCAGGTTGTTCGCATTGGGGCGAGGAACAATCATAAGAAATATAACAGAAAACGTTGGAATCCTTCCCATCAACCTTGGTCCCGCTAAACTTGAAAAGACCACACACACATTCATACATTATTATAATCTCAAACCTTTCCTTGATCAGTACAACAGTTTAAACATACAATACACAACACTAAAAACAACAATATCCAATAATACAGAGTATCTTCATGAACTTAATAACTACGACAAAATATTGGAGTTCATTCAAACCAACATAGACACAAAAATCACTAATATCGGAATTCATGCTAATTACAGAAATAAACGTGGCCTCATAGATGGATTGGGGACAATTTTTAAATCTTTAACTGGAAATTTAGATGCCGAAGACGGCAAAAGATATAATGAAATGCTTGCACATATGCAAGAGAATGAGCATAATTTAGAAAATCAAATTAAATTGTCATATTCAGTAAATCATCAAATAATTGCAAATTTTAATAAAACAATCCTTGATATACAACATAATGAAGAAATTTTAAAATCAAAAATTATACAGCTTTCTGAAATAATAAATAAAATGCATTTTCAAGATATTCTTTACGCAAAGAACATTTATGATCAATTAATTATATTATATAATTCTATTCTTAATATTTTATAAGACGTAGAGAATTCTATTACCTTTTGTAAATTGAGAACATTACACCCGAGTATAATACATCCTTTAGAACTATTATCAGAATTAAAGAAAATTTTTAAAATTTATTATGCACAACTGCCATTTGAACCCAGATAAGAAAACTTACTTGATTTTGAATCCTTATTAAAAATTAATTGTAAAGTGAAAAATACACAAATAATTTACTTTATATCTACCCCTATTAATTTTGAAAAAGATTTTGAATTATTTTATTTGTATCCAATTCCAACTAAATACGGTTTAGACCTTGTCACAATTATTCCAAATTCAAAATATATTTTAAAATCTGATAAGGAAATCGTCCCTCTGAATGACATGTGTGTACGAGCAAAAATATTTCAATGTCCCAACCAATATCACGCCCACTTCTCCGCAAGCTGCGAAGAAGAATTATTCCAAGAGCAGACATCAACCCACTGCCATTACACTAAAATAAACTTAATTAAAAATCACGTTGAAGTCATTCCAGAACTCAACAAATACCTGGCCGTCTTTCCTAACGAAGAAAGAGTCGTAATCAAGTGCCAAGAAGAAACCAGCGTCAAGCCACTAGTAGGAATCTACTTAATAAACAACGAGAACAATTGTGAAGTTTATTTTAATAAACAAAAAATTAATATTTGCAAGCAAAACCCATGGACATCCATTATTATTACCAAAATTAGATTTTGAAATTCAAACGAAATATATTACAAATTTCTCTATTAACCTTAATCCTTTAAAACTCAATGATATCTCCATTAATCCAATTGTACCAATAAAAGAAGAAATCACAAACATTCACATTCCTAGTATTTGGTCCTTGCTACTTTACATCGTCCTTACAATCGTCGGCCTTTACCTCTTAATCAAATGGGTAAAGACCAAAAGAATAAGAAGATTGGCTTTCAAGAAGAACACGCCCGAACTCCAGACAGAAGACATCGAACTTCAACTTCCAGGAGGGGCTCATTTCTAAGGAGGGAGGAGTTACAGTGTGCCAATAACCCCTAAAAGTGCTGATAACAGATAATTCCCCGAACGTGACATTCCTTAGTTATAATGTTATATATAGTTGTGTTTAGAGATGAGAGCGCTAGTTTAGACTCGTTATTCAGACTCAGTTCATATTGTAGTTTATAGAATAAACATATTAAATATAATAAATTGTATTACTTGCAATAAATATTTTTTAAAAACTGACTTGTTGGTTGAAGAAAGTTAAGTTATATATATTCAAATACTTTTTTTACAGTAGAAGGGTAAAGATGATAATATAATATTGTACATGAACACTTTTATCTTTGCAGTAGAAAGTTAAAATAACCTGGTCACTTATATATTATACATATATACTAAAAGAATAGTGTACGAAGTGAAATAAATAAATAGCTCGGTGGTAACGTATCGGACTGTGGATCGTTCGAATCCCATTACAGACAGTTGCCAATTTAAATGTACCCCTGTACCCCCACTATCAACCTTGGGGGCTATGACTTGACGGCAGGTAACCGCATTTCATACGCAAAAATACCGAGATCTGCGTAAATGGCGTGATTATATATATATATATATATATATATATATATATATATATATATATATATATATATATATATATAATATGTCTTCTGCTGTCCAGTGTCTACGAATATTGTTTTCTTGTAGAAGATGCTTCACTTAACCTGGTTTAAAATATTTGCTTAATATTTTTATCGTAAAATCTTTCTTCTGCGTTGAAAGTTGCGAATTAAATTCTACATTTACTTTTCTTAAATTTTCATTCACGTTCCTTAAATTTACACTCTTTTCCCTAAATTTTCATTTTCTTCAAAACAGAAATGTAATTGTACTTGAGATTGCTCTGTCAAATCCAATATTTCTTCGTTTGTAGGAACAATAAATGCTGATCTAAAAAGTTGCATGTATTTAATAAATAAATGTATAAAATAGTTTTTATAATATTTAAAAACTTACCCTGAAACAGTTTTATCCTTTTTTCCTTATTATTTTAGCAGGAAGATTTATATTTTGTGTTGAAGCTTTATAAGTTTAATCCGTGATCCGTTTCATTTCAAAGCATTTTACTTTGACATGCTCTCACAGATTCCTGCTAAAAAAATTAACATAACATAATTATTTTTAATTTCAAGAGCATATGAGTGTTTTAGTTGTGTAAATATATTACAGGTCTCAAAATATATTTGAATTACCTTTGACAAACTAGTTGCAGCCATTTTCCTAGCATCTCTTCATTCTTCGGGAAAGTAAAATATTTGATATTCCTTTTACCGTGCCTGTGCCCGGTATAATTACGGCAGTTCAGTATACAACACAGGGGCATTTTGATTAAAACAGAATACAAATTCAGATTGTTACTCACTAACATAAACTTGCAAGATGTCGTGCAGCAAAATGAACAAGGACGTTAAAGTAGAAATTATGTTCACCAAACTGGACAGAAAATTCCCGTCGGAGCCATCTATCGAGACCACTCGACATATTTTGTGCTGTCAGTCATCTAACGGCATAGATAAAAAGTAAAAACTTGTTTTCAAGCTGGCCTATGTTGTTGCCGGGGGCTGGTCACAATGAAGTCGTAATACGGTATGGGTGTGAATTGTTGTATTTCATATAAATTGTTCGTGTAATTTGGGATAACTAAAAGGACATGTATTTTATTATTATGTAGTGTGCATGTAACGTGAACTTTCTCGATCATTTGAAGGATATTTGGTATTTGGGTAATGTTCAAAAGGCTCTCAGGGTCCATGATTGTAATGTCCTACTGGTGTAAAGTACAAAACACTAATGATTTTATAACGTTATCAAGAGTATTTTTGAATCGTTGGATGAAAATTAATAATTTATTAATCTGTATTTCTGTTTGTATGAGTATTTGCCAATTTTTATGTATTCTACGATTTCATTAATAGAATCTCGTAATTCGTTTTCATTATGGTTCATAGTTTGTAGGTCCTTATTAAATTTGTTCGTGAGTATTTGTTGTTGGTGTACAACTTCTTTCATTTGTGATTGTGATATTTTCTGATTATTACTAAGTTGTTCTAATATCGAGTTATAATGTTCTTCGTCAGAGGCGTCTAGGTTTCCAGTTACAGATTTTACTGTGGATCCGAGTCCGTTAATTAATTCTCTTTTACTTCTTTTATTATATTTATTTCTAATTCATTAAACATATAATTTATCCTTTTACTATTTTCAATTAAAATTGTTTCATTTATTAATTGTTTTATTTCATTATTAATAATTTGTTTTAATTTTAAATATTCATCATATAAGGGGTTTATATCATTATAAAAATAATGTAGTTGTTCGCTTTCTTTTAAAGACCCTAACCAATAGTGTGTAGTGAGAAGCCGGGATTGACTGTAATATTTTTGACATCTGCGAATCTACGAGGTATTCTAAAAGATTAAATTTTTATTCTTCCAATTTTCACCTTTCGCTCTCTTAATTTATCATTAGCATTTATTGTTTTATATTTGTCATTATAGTTTTTAATTTTTGTTTTTTTTTCTATAACGGTTTTTTAAATTTAGGTATTAAACGGAGGGGTTGGTTTAAGTATGCTTCCGTGAGGTTTTTTAGTTTATTAATTTTATAATTTTCTTCAGGTTTCTTTATTAATATATACTTTTACTTGTTCTAGTTCTTTTTGTCGCTTTTCCGTGAAATTTTGTAATTTATTTTGTGTGTTTTCTTTCGGTCTTAGATTTGTATAGTCTTTGCCATAAAGTATTTCGTTGGGTGTCATGTTAGTAATGGATTGGATTGAGTTATTGTATGCAGAAATGCACACATTTACTAATTCTTCTAAGGGTTTCAAATTACCAGATCGTCTTTTAATTCTCAAATGTTCAATTAATATTGAGTGGAATCTTTCTATGGTGTTTGATTTTGGATTCTGAGCTGATTTTATGTGTAATTCAATCTGATTTTTATGACAAAATGTTCGTAAAGATACGTTGTTAAATTCGCAAAGTTGGTCGCATATTAATATTTTTGGAAGGTATTTTTATTCTAATGAATATTTCTAAAATTTTTACTATATTTTTGCTTTCTTTCGTTTTAATAGGATATGCTTGAGCGTATTTTGAGAATTGATCGTACATTGTTAAATAATATTGACCGTCTAAAGTTAGCAAATCGATATTTATAATTTCTAAAGGTCGTTCGGGTGTTTCTGTGAGATTATCAGTAAGTTGTATAGGTTTTCTGTCATATTTGCATTCTTTACATATTTGACAATTATTAATGAACGAGGTGATGGTGCCAATCTTTTTAGGCCAATAATTACTTTTCTTTTAATTTGTTATGTGTTTCCATGATTCCGCGGTGATTCGTTTTTCCTATATGATATAAATATACAATTTGATTTTGTTAATCTAATTGTTCTACATCAGCTACTTCGTTATTAACTTTAATAATATTAATGCTATTTATCTCAATGTTCTGTTGAATAAGTTGATTTAAAATTTTAAATATTTCATCATCACATGTACAATAATATCTTATTTTAGGCATACTATAAATTTTTATAAATTTTTGCAGTTGATTTTCTGCTTTATTTTCTTCAATGGTGACTATTAACCGTTGTTTTTTGTTACCAAAAAGTCGTATAATTTTTACATCGTATTTATCGTTAAAAGAGAATATATTTTTATTACAATCGTCGTTGGAAGATTCTTTTGAAAATAAATGAAACATTTGTTTATTATATTCGTTCTGAATTATTATTTTATTTGGTAGTTTATTTATACAAATTTTTTTACTATTGAATTGATCGTCAATTTGTTTTGCTAATCCTTTCCCGAATTTATAATCTTTTGAAATAAAATTTGCGAAATTTGGGGTCGTTTTTACGTGGCCTATTTTATAATTTATTTTAAATTCATTTCTAATTCTGCTTAAGAAGTCTGCAATTTTATTTATTTTTTCAGCTATGTATTCTATTCAGAAATTATATTCGCTGAGTTCAATCTTCCAGCGCATCAACTTTTGATTAGCATTTTTCATATTAAAAAGCCAGATCAGCGGTCTGTGATCTGTACATATTATAAATTTCCTTCCGTAAAGGTAAGGTTTAAAATTTTGGATGGCTCATACTATTGCTTTTAATTCTTGCTCTATGGTGGAGTAATTTTGTTCATGATAATTGAAAATCGTTGATGCATAAGTGAGTGGTTTTTCTTGTGAATTTTGATTTTGAGAGAGTACCGCACCCATTGCGAAGTCAGAGTCTTCGGTAGTAAGAGTAAAATTTGTATTGAAGTCAGGGAATGCGGGTATTGGGGTTTGCAATTAATTCTTTTGCTTTCATAAAACATTCTTTATATTCGTTATTGTGAATATCTATTGTGGATCCTTTTCGTAAATAGTTAGTGAAGGTTTAGTTAATTTGGAGAAATTTGGAATGAATCGCCGATACAAAGATAATTTACCTAAACATGATTTTATTTCTTTTATTGTTTTCGGAATTTGAATATTTTGTATTACTTCTATTATTTTATATTTGGTTTCAGACCTTCATTTGAAATTACAAAGCATAAATATTCGACTTCTGTCTTTAAAAATTCTGATTTATCTAGTTATATTTTTAAGTTTTAAGGAGGCATATTTTGCCGTTTAAATCGTGTAATATTTCGATCATTCATCTTTGAAAAGTCGCGGGGGCGTTGATCAGTCCAAAAGACATACGCAAAAATTCGTAGCGTCCTGAAGTGGTGCTGAAGGCTGTTTGTTCTCTATCATTTTTGTCAACAAGTATTTAGTGGAATCCGGAATGTAAATCGAAGGTAGTGAAGTATTTTGGATTGTTTATTTTATTTTATATATTATAGTAACAGTAACAGAGCAGGTTAAAACTATAATTATACACAATATTAAAATTATAAATAATTGACAAAACAATAAAAGCAATACAAGCAAGAAAGAGAGCAACATTACAGAAAATAAATTTCACTCACTAATATATTTATAAATTTTTTTTGGAATTTCATGGAACATATGTACATGAGAGTACTTTTAGTTACAAATTAGACACATTTGGTGAATAGGAGACGCATAGAAAATATTAGTACGTGCATATGGCAAATAAAAGTTTTGAGAGTTTCTGGTATAGACTCAAGGAGTATGAAAATTAAGAAAAGAAAGACATTGATCATCATCCACTAATTCATGAATTAATTTAGATAAGTTGTGAGCACTAATAATTTGTCTATGATTTAAAAGTCTTTGTATATCAAATAAGTTTAGCAAATGATTGCAAGATATGATATGATCTTTCGGGATAAACTCCATTAACTTTAAAATATAAATATTTAAGAAATTTTCTCTGTACCTTTTCAAGAAGATCTTGATGAACCTCGTAAAATGGGTTCTAGATTGTACTGGCGTATTCTAATTTAGAGCGTACGAAACAATAAAATGTAGATACCAAACAATAAATATTTGTAAATTGCCTAGAGTTTCTGATTATAAAACCAAGCAATTTCATAGCATTATTATACACATACTGAATATGACTAGTAAAAAATAACACCAAGGTCTGGAATTTCTTAAGTTTTTGTCAGAATAATATGTTCAATTTCATAAGTAAATTGAATGGGTAATATTTTTTTAGTAAAAGTAATAACTTTGCACTTATCAATATTAAGTTTAAAATAGTTGTGTAAACACCATTGATGTAGTGTATGAAGATCTTGTTATAGTAGACTACAGTCAATGCTAGAATTAATAGAAAAAAATATTTTCATATCGTCGGCAAACAACAATTTCTCACAATTCAGATTTTGAGTTATATCATTGACAAATAACAAGAAGAGCAAAGGACCTATATTGGATCCTTGTGGGACACCAGATGTAGCTGTAAATGTTGAAGATTTATGATCAAGAAATTGTACAAAAAGCTTTCTTTGATGTAGATATGATGCAAGAAAAGAAATAAGAGACTCAGATAAAGAAAAGGAGTGCAACTTGTGTATCAAGACATTGTGATCTATTATGTCAAATGCTTTAGCGAAGTTCGTGTAGACACAATCGACCTGACCCTTACTTTCTAAAGTTTTAGAAACAAAATGTATAAAGTACATCAGATTACTGACAGTAGATCTTTTACGCATGAAACCATGCTGGGCCGGTGAACTCTGTTGACTAACGTTATTATAAATACTATTATAAATTATCTTTTCAAAAATTTTGCTAAAGTTTGACAGTATGGAAATTGGTCTATAATTATTGATTTGCGAAACATTGCTTGATTTAAATATAGGAACAATTCTTGTCAATTTCCATTTGTCTGGAAAGACACAAGTTTTAATTTCAGATTCAGAGATTCTGTATGTGAAACAATGCTTTTGAAAAGGGATAGGCACAATCTTTAATCACCATGGAAGGAATCAAATCAGGACCACTGGACAGGTTAGACTTAAGTTGCTTAATATATTTTTCAATTTGATCGAGAGAAACTTTATTTATTTGATGTATTACTAACGGTAGGAAGAGAGTTATTAGTAGAAGTAGAAAAGACAGATTTTAAAAAAGAAGCAAAAGAGTCTGCTATTTCACCAGATGTGGTAATTTCATTGTTATTGAAGAACTTAGTTTTAGGAAATGTAGATGTTTTCCTTTTTGAATTGATGAAATTCCAAAATTTACTGGGATCGCTTTTAATTGTTGATTAACAATTTTTTACGTATTTACCATATGCAGCTTTAATATTTAATTTGTTTCTCATCGTTGTATAATTGTTTGAATGAAATTGATTCCCTGGAAATTTACTATACAATTTTCTGTAGTGTTCCTTCTTTTTAATATCACATATAATTTCAAGCGTGAACCATGCTGGGTGCTGTTTCTTAGAGGTAACGTTTCGAGGAACACACTGGTCAAACATATAAATTGTGTTATAAAAAAAATCGCATGCTTCATTGTATCACTAAACGATGTAAGAGAATCCCAATCCAAGTTACCAATAAGATCATATAATTTACAAAAATTTGCTTTCTTAAAATTATAAGTATAATTTGATGTTTTATTTAAAAAATGATTATTGATATAATTGAAATTTATTAATTCTAATTCAGTGGTGAAAGCAGGATGATGGTCGCATTCAATACTAAATAATAAATCATTACTGTGTTGAACTGTGCACATAGAATTAGAGATTATAACGTCCAAGAGTCTATTATTCATGTTCATAACATTATTAAATTGTTGAGCATCATAATAGTTTATAAAACTATTAAATAAATTACCTTTCCGAGAAAGAGTTTGTGAAAGTCAGGAATGTCAAAATCACCAAAAATAATAAAATTATCAGTTTGTAAAAATGCTAGGCAATCAAAAAATTCGTATACCGCCTCTAAGATATTATATCAAGGAAAGGAGGTGTATAGATAAAAAATATGTAAAAATTTGACATTATTTTAGCACAAGTAATATCGACATTGACAGGAAGGATGTTTGTGTAATCACTGAGATCAACTAAACTAGATGATATTTTGTTATTAATCATTAATAATACTCCGCCACCACGGGTCTGTTTACACAAATCAAATTTTCTGTCACTGCGGTAAATTGAATAAAATTCAGCACCCAATTCAGAGTTAGAAACACTATCATGGAACCAAGTTTCAGTCAAAGCTAAGATATCATAATCTATAATTGATGCCTGAGTTTGGAGTACATTTAACTTAGAATTAAGGCCTTGTACCGCACAATGGGAACTTTTATCAATCTGTGATTGCTATTCTGAACCTAGTATACTTTTATTGAAACGTTTTAGGATTCTTTGTAAACATGGCACTCACGACCCCAGGTACAGTGAGCAGTATCAACAGAGGCTTTATGCGAATCATTATATTAAACACAGTTTATGAACTTATATTCAGTATTAGAAGTTGGGCAGTTTTTATATGAATGATTTCCCATGCATTTCGGACAATAAGATGTTGAGTTAGTACAGTTTTTAACATAGTGATGATAGCCACAACAGTTGTAGCATCTACGCAATTCTATTGCATCATAAATTGAACAACAGTCATAACCAATAATCACTTCATCTTTAGTTATTAGATTTTGGTAAGTAACTTTATCAACTTGAACTGAAGCTTGATGAACATTTGCCTTATTCCTTAGACTGAAGATATCCAAAATTTGACATTTAAAATTGTCCTTAAAACAAGATTTATTGAAAGAATGCTCGGTTAGTAAGTTATACAGCTCTTCTTCTGTAAATTTTTCTGACATTCCAACAATTTTAACCCGAGGATGTAGATTGGACACTTGTTTAATATCATATTTGTTTTTTAAGTTTTCATCGACTAGCTTTTTAAAATTATTAGAATGCTCAGAATTTCTACAACTAATTAACACTGCTCCATTGTTCAAGGATTTCTCTGAATTAACTGAGATTTTTTCAAACACTGGGTTGATAGTTTTTAATATCTCAGATTTAGTTGTTGAAGATGATTGGACTGTATTTTTGGGCTTAAGTATCACAGGAGGTGGTAACTCGGGTTGACTCACAATACTAGCATATGATGGAACGGCGGTACTGCAAGATAAGGCCGTGGTTTCATTAATACTAGTTTTTATCATGCGCATTGATGTATCAATAAAATCTTTAAGTTCAGTTTTAGTGTCATTTAATGATTGATTAATTACTTCCAACAAACTGTTTTTTAGAACTTCAAAATTATTGTTCAATGTGTTCGCTGACAACAAAGTAGACATATAAGAAACGTTTGAATTAATATCATTAATGGACGATTCGAAATTTTTTATCTTCTTCTTGTCAACAATTTCACAATTAGCCTTGCATTCTGAACAAAGATAATAAAGATTTCTAGATTTTTCATATAATTTAAATTCATCATCATTCATATCAGCACATACTGAGTGGAATGAATTTTCCTAGGAACCTTCATAGGCAATAAAATTATCACATTTCACACCTCTTCTAAGTTTACACTTAGCACACTCAAGACCCATGATAACGAGTCATCAGTAAACAGTTTGAGTAGCACTGAATTTACAATTTTACATGCACTGAAACAGTACAGAGTTTAACACAGTTCGACACACGATTAATTAATGATTCTTCCGAACAGATGACAGAGTTCGATGACCTCTGCTTAACACAACCAGGTAAAGTCTCGCACACTTTAATTTACATTGCCAGTGACAAAATTTAATATAAAATGCACATGTTACTCACACTAAATTTACAAAAGCGGAGCACTCAAGATGAATCACTGAAGTTAATTATTATATTTTAAAACGGCGATAAAAACTTGGTCACCCATTGATTCACCAAACTTTAAAACTTTAGAAATACCACTTTAAATATTAAAATAACTACAACCATAAGAACAGCGATGCGTACAGTTTAAAAGATGATAGGTAGGTTTTATCAAAAAATGGGTCTGACGTGTAAATTTTGTGTTGTATTTTCTTCGTAAATGTCAATGTTTCGTTTTCTTTTGAGAAGATCGAGTCAAATTGTTCAAATAGTTTATGTAATTTATTTTTTATGTTTGGTTGTAGATGTTCATCGCCTATTTGTATGTGAATTTGTTTACTTTGTTTTCTTTAAATTTGGAATATTAAATTTCATTTGTAGTGTCATCTGTGTAATACCCCCGGACGAAAAGTAAAGGGTTGGACGTAATAATGGTAAAATCGCCAATATTTTCTTTATGATCGTTTAAAATGTATTCTATTGTATGTAATGCAGAATTTAGATTTAAAAATTAATATAATTTAACATCCACAGTATGATTTAAACTTTGAGACATGTTATCAATTTTTTGATTTAACATTGTCGAAAAAGTTTTAATTTTTTCTAAATTTTCGCTAATTTTGTGGCTATTCTCGTCAACACTTTTAATAATAGTTACTTGTTCATCCATAATATTGGTGATGCTGTCTGAGTTTTTATTAATGTATTCAATTTTTTTATTTATTTCATCTAAGTCAGAATCGTCTAAGGTACCGAACAAGAAATTTAACACTCGCCCGCCTAGATTTATTAAACCGCGTCTTTGCTTTATATTTATTGAATAGATTGTATGTCTCAGATTTGAATATTTTCGCTTTAGATTGCTGAAACCCCTACTAATGATATTAGTTTCTCTACTCACAATATCTCGAAGTTTTTGCTCTAATTCGGGCTCGGTTTGAAGACGTATGCCATGGTTGATGGTGGAGACATTTTGCAGCATGGCCTCGAATTTATCCAGAACCTTCCAGTACACCCCTAGGTCTATGTCGGTGGTAACTATCCATCGATCCCCTGTTAACAAAATCTCTTCCTCCTTCACGAACACGGCACTCTTGTCCAGGTCCCCGTTGGATGTTGCCCACATATTCCTTTAAACAAAACAAAAATATAAAAATAACAATGAGTATGAAAGATTTGTTACTAATAAAAAAAATTAATGCATAAATTAATTTATTTATCCGGCGGTTTAGGTGGTGATCAATTTTATTTAAGTCGACGAGTTCGGGGTTAGTACCGTCGACTGTGTGGAATTTAAATGAAATGTTTCTGCCGAAGGGATCAGTCTAGAATCACGATTTCTATTATTCTTTTTTGATTAAATTTAGAGAACTTTGCAATATGGCCAGATTTATTACATTGAAAACATTTTAGAATGTTATTTGGTCGTCCCATTTGTTGAAAATTTGGATTAAAATTTGGATTAAAATAGTGCCTATAATTTTGATTATAATTCCGATTACGGTTCTGACAGTAATTTTGATTGTGAGTACGTTTATTGAAATTTTGGTTCTGACTTCGATTATAATTAGGATTATAATTTGCCGATTTTGTTCAGAAAAATAATTTTCGGAAGCAATTTGATTGTCAGAACTTCTATGTTGACAGCAACAGTGATTTGTGCTGCTGTGATTTTTATAATTTTGCGCATTATTATAATTTGGATTAAACTGGCTGTTCTGAGAAAAATCTTTTTGAAAATTTTGATTACTGGATCTATAAGGTACGTTAAAATTGTCAGTTATACGAAAAACTTCTTCTTGGTTAAAGTTATTTAAACATGCTTCTATTGACTCAGCTTTCTTAGCAGCGGAAACTGCCTCATTTAATGATTTTGGGTTACACTGTAGAACAGTGCGTTGAAGTTCGGGAAGGATTCCTTGTATAAATTGACCAAGTAACTGTTGATCAATTATACTTTCTTTCCCTAATCGTCTTTCAGCTGTAGATTTTGAGAGATCGTATAAATTTTCACCAATGACGCGCAGTCTACAACTATATGCGTCGATTATTTCGCCTTTTTTTGCCGACAACGATTTAATACCTGAACTACTGTGATATATGATAGACGAGGAGAAAATTTTTCTAACAACGCGATTGTAAATGTTTCCCATGAATTTGTAGAAAATGCCGGGTCATGATCTATGAGTAATTTTGCTTCACCGCCTATTCTTAATTTTGCAATTAGTACACAGTTTTCCGGTGTTCAATTTCCTAAATGGCTTAATGATTCGACGAGTTGAATAAAAGTACTTAATTTTGGTGAACCGGTTGTTGTCTCATTGTCAAAAATGGGGATAGTGTGATACATACCGGCGTAGATTGCGTTGTTTTGAGTTGGAAGTTCATTTGGCATTATAATATTTGATAATACTAACAAGGCACGGAATTTAAGTTTTTAGCTGCCACCAATGTAATACCCAAAAGGAATGTAGTACCCGGACGAACAGAGGTTGGGGTGTAATAAAGTAAAAAAGGATACGGATATAAGAAGGGATAAAGGATAGTGAGTGGAGTGTAGGGTATGGTAGACGTGACTGAGCGGTGACGAGACAACTTGCAGTATAATTGTTTATTAAAAACAAAGATTTCCCAAGACCAGGTAATACCAGAAAACAAAAATAGTAATAAACAAAATACAATATGTTGGAGGTTATATAACAAACGAAATAACAAGTTTACTTACAAATATAATCTTATTATGTTTAGCGTTAAAATCTGGTTGTCAAAACCTGGAAAGTTAAGGATAAAAGATTTATATTTTTTTATTAAATTTTCTAATTTTAACGTATTTACTGCATTTTACTTCCTATGTCGCGGTTCTAAATGTTAATAATTCTTCATGAATTTTCATGTTATTTTGTTTTACTGTTTGTTCTGTTATTAAATTAATATCTGATCCAGAATCAATAAAGATTTTAGAATTTTGTAATATAATGATTGGGATTGTTTTTGTATTAAAAAACATTAAGTACTTTCTTCTATCTTTTCTGGGCCGTATTCTAAAAAAGACTGAATTTCAAAGGTTTAGTTTTGATCTTGTGGTTCTACGTGGTCTGTAATTTCGTCATTATTGGTTTCTATGTCTCTTTCTGTTTCTAAGGCGTAAAGTTTGTGTGGACATTGGTATTGTAGTTCATCTCATGCCGGACATTGGGGTTGGTTTCGCGTTTTGTTTCAATGCCGTTCTTTAGATTTTGTCTAGCAAATACGTTTGGTCCAGAGGGTCGTGAATTTTGAGGATCAAATGGGCGTGAGGGGAATTGTTGTGCTGGAAATTTCTGTGGTGGAAGGTTGAAGCATTTTTGTGATTTTTGAAGTGCTGTTCTGTTCTTGGGTGATTTGAGTTGTATTTGTTTATTAAAAGTTGTTCGCATGCATCAATTGTCTGCGGGTTTTTACTTATAAATGAGGTTCTAAAGTTCATAGGTAACAATGAGATAAAATGAGCAGCTAATGTTTTTGGAGTTTCAATTATTAAACATTGTTTAGCAATTTGTTCGTATCTTAATAATTGAATTTTGCAAGTTACTCTTTGGTACAATTTTTTAAATTTCTTTAGAGTGTCATTTATGTTATTGTCTATTTGTGTGATTTTAATTGTTGTTAATAATAATCTGTTATAAGTACTTTTATCAAAAATTTGTTTCGAGATATATTTTTATATCATTCCAGGATATGAATTCTTGAGTGTCTAATATATCTGTGGCTTTATCAATGAATTTCATTTGTACCATAGAAAAACAATATGTTTTCCGAATTTGGGTTAGATTTCGTGTATCCATTACTAGGTAAAAGTTATCTACTTCTTTTATAAATCTAGGGAGAGATTTGATTTCTCTATGATATTTAGGCACTGCATCGATAAAATCTCGAATCTCGGAAATGATTGTGGTTGTCATGTCAATTCTTCAACTGAATATAACAAAGGTGTACTGGGTGTGTTTCCGTTGTTATTACTAATTTGTTTTAATATACTTGATTGAATCCGTCGTCGGCGCTAGGTGAAACAATGTAAAGAATTAGGTAAATAATAACACTTGGCTAAGTTTCACAATTAATATATTGATAAGTTTACAAAAGAATTACATGAATATATATATATATATATATATATATATATATATATATATATATATATATATACATTTGTGACAGGGATGGAAACAATGCAATATTAAATAAATGGTTGCACGTAGTTTTATATTTTAATATAATTCTCTTGTAGAGTACGGTTAATTTAGCTATGCCAGCAGTTGTAATATACTTGATGGAATCCGTCTTCGGCGCTAGGTGAAACATTGTAAAGAATAAGGTAAATAATAACACTTGGCTAAGATTGTTTTATTATTCCAATATTATTTAATATATTTGGTTGGGGCACGATTGATATTTTATTAAGTTTATCACTTAAATTTACTATTTCTTCATCGGAAGACATAAATTATCATATATGATTATTACAATATGTAATTGTGTGTTTACCTTGTGCCGGGGCTCGTGTTGTTTCTTAACAGCTTTAGCAGGTTCCAAAAAACTCTGTTTGTGTGTTTTGAAAATGCACTAACGACAGGAGTATCGTGAAGTATACTGCTATTTCATACTGGTGAAGGTCTCGATGCGCTTCGATTGGGCGGTAGTTGTATCTCGTCAGGCAGCTCTTAGAATCGTCTAGATATCGGTGCGTTGCTGGCACGTAGTGGCGGATGGATGTTCTTGGTTAAAGATGGGTCGTGGTTAGACCCTGGTGCGACCACTGTTTAGGTCGTTTGGTGATCTTAGATGATGTTCGGATAGCTCTTTTGAAAATTTGAAAATTTTCGGCAAGAGTTTCACAGACTTACGAGGATTTTTAATATTATAGTTTATACAAAACTTCCTCAAATTAAGGAACGCATAAAATATGTTCTGTTTTGTAGGCGTGTCTAATGTCGCTCTTTAGTTATAAGATAAATTAAATATCTATTCATTTGTTTCAAGAAAACTTATAGAGTTGCGGGTCTTGCATTTTTAATTAATCGAGGTTTTTGAATTTTTCTCGGAACTGTCTCGCGATACCGCGCGACATTTCCAAGTCTCTGCTAACGCAGTAAGCTAAGGTGGAGTCGAGTGGTGCATTAAATAAATCGCCTGGTACATTTATTACTTTACTACTGTTAAAATTTAGATTTTTTATATTTAAGTAATTTTGATATATGACTATGGGTAGGGGTGTGCCAAATATCGATATATCGATAAGTATCGATATTTTTTTAAATTATCGAATAAATTTAATAAATTTTATTTTATCGATAATCGATAAATATCGATATTTATCAATAAATATCGATACTTATCAAATAATATCGATAAATATCGATTCTTATCGAATAATATCGATAATTATCGATAAATATCGATATTCATCGATAAATATCGATAATTATCGATAAATATCGATAAGTATCGATAAATATCGATAATTATCGATAAATATCGATATGATAATTTATTTATCGAAAATAATTATAATTTGTATCGATTCTACGAAAAATGTATAAGTATCGATAATTTGATAAATAACTTAAAAAATAACAATATTTTGAGTAGTTGATAACAAAATATGAAATAAATGGTCAAATATGAACAAGCAAATATCGCGCTTATTTATAGATTTAGCAATTTCTGCCATATAATATGATTTATACTTTTGAAACATGTAAATGGTAGCGGATTAGTGAATATAAATTTATAATATAAAATAAATAAATATATCATTACGCCATTTACCCATTGTGGGTGTGTCACTCTGCTTACGCAGATCTTGGTAGGTTATATATTTTTGCGTATGAAATACGGTTACCAGCCGTCAAGTCATAGCCCCCAAAGCTGTTAGTGGAGGGGAACCACAGGGGTAAATTTAAATTGGCAACTGTCAGCTGTAATATCGTATTCGATTACCAAGTAACTAATAACAGATTTGAAATATAGATATTATAATTTTTAATATGTACAAAGTAGGTACGTAAATTTTGCAGTGTAGGTTTTCTTTTTTCTATAATTTAATTAATGATTATTCCAATGATGTTTTATCTTTTTGTAACATTGCCAGTATCTTTCTGCTCCTGTCGCCCATGGTTATTATTGTTTGAACTTTGTTCAAATACAGTGTTCATTATTTCCTCAAATATAGCTGACAAAATATCACTATTTACCGCGTATCCACCGGTGGCTCACGATGGCAGACGGTTATAAGCTAAAATTATTACTCATGACGCACCGGTGGGTTACGGTAAAAAAGCTCAAAAATAGGCAAAAATAAATCAAAATCCCTAAAAACATTAATTATTATCTTTAAAATTGCATATAAATACTATTTCCAGCGAAAATAATATGTTATTTGGCGGAATTTTGTAAATTAGCTCACGTCATGAACCTGTTAATATCATTATTTTCAAATAACAATAATTTAATTTATCTGTATATGTACGAATATATCAACATTTAACGAATTAATAATAAAGTTTTGCAAAAATCGATATTTATGACAAATTTCTATATTATTCGATAAGTATCGATAAATATCGATACTTATCGATATATATTAATATACATATCGATAATTATCGATAATTTTTGATATTTATCGATATTATTCGATAAGTATCGATATTTACCGATAATTATCGATATTTACCGATATTTATCGATAATTATCGATATTTATCTATATTTATCGATAATTATCGATATTTATCGATACTTATCGATATTTATCTATAATTATCGATAATTATCGATATTTATTGATACCTATCGATATTTATCGATACTTATCGATATTTATCGATAAATATCGATATTTATCGATACTTATCGATAGTTATCAATATCATTCGATATATCGATAAATATCGATATATCGATATATCGAATATTATCGATATTTTTCAATATCGAATATCGATATTAAATTTTTCATTTGGCACACCCCTAACTATGGGTGTATCGTAATCTAAAATTTTGGGTAAATCTGGGATTTTATTTTCGTCTTTTTGTGGAATACGGCTAAGTGCATCGGCTTTGGTGTTTAGTTTGCCCTTTTTATAGACTATTTCGTAGTCGTACTCTTCGAGTTTAAGGCGCCAACGAATTAATTTTTGGCTGCATTGTTTTAGTGACATTAGCCACTGTAATGGTTTATGGTTAATGTATATTTTGAATTCTCGTCCGAAAATATATGGTCTAAAGTATTGAGTTGCCCACACGATGGCTAAAAGTTCTTTTTCTATTGTTGAATAATTTGTTTGTCTCGTTGAGTGTTCTGCTCGCGTATGCTACAGGCAGGTCATTGCCAAGGCTGCCTTGTGATAAGACGGCACCTATCGCTACGTTGCTTGCGTCACATATCAAGTTAAATTCTTTATCGAAATCAGGGTACTGGAGTAATGGTTCGTTCGTCAGTAATTTTTTTCAAAGTTCAAAGCATTGTCTATATTCTGGGTTGTTTATGTCAATAACTGCGTCCTGTTTAAAACATTTTGTAAGGGGTTTAGTTAATTTTGCAAAATCTTTTATAAATTTACGATACTAGCCTAAGAGTCCCAAAAATCCTTTAACTTGTTTATTAGTTTTAGGTATCGGATAATTTACAATAGCAGATATTTTATCTGGGTTCGACTTCACGCCTTCAGGTATTACGATATGCCCGAGATAAGCTACTTCTTTTTTCAGGAATTCCGATTTATCAACTTGAATTTAAAAATTTGCTTTCCGAAGTCTTTCGAATACTAATTTTAAATTTTGCAGATGTTCTTGTAAGCTAGTACTAAAAATAATTATGTCATCGAGGTAGACGAGACATTTATCGTGGGTTAATCCGCGAAAGATATTATTCATGACTCGTTGGAATGTCTCTGGTGCGTTTTTTAGTCCGAATGGTCAATGATGTTAGGTAATGGGTACTTGTCGCCTATAGTATTTTCATTCAATTTTCGGTAGTCTATAACAATGCGCCATTTTCTTTTTCCGGGTGCGTCAATCTTTTTGGGTACTACCCAAATAGGTGAGGACGACAGGGAATTGGAAAGTCTAATAATATTTTGATCGAGCATTTTATTAACTTGATTTCTCACTTCTTCACTATTTACGTTGGGGTATCTGTAGGATTTGGTATAAGTGGGTATTTCGTCTTGTGTTTTAAAGTTATGTTTTATTTGATTCGTAAAGGTTAACTTTTGGTCATCTAAATATAATATGTCAGGGTTATCTTTAAGTAATTTTAATATTTCTTTTCTTTCTTCTATATTCATGTGGTCAGTTCTAATTTTAGAATAATTAAAATAACTCTTTTGTAATTCTGTAATATTTAAATTTGGACAACTATAAATATCAAAGTTATCTAATTTTTGGGCTTTTATAGGATTTTTTAAATTAAAAACAAATTCTTCATCGGATGAGTTAATAAGTGAACAGAGTGCGTAAAAATCAGTGACTGTTGTAATGCATTCTGGAATTGTTAAATCTTTAGTTTATATTTCTGGAACTAAAACGTTTCCGTTCTCAAAGTCTACTTTAATTTTAATAATTTTTTCTGTATTAGGTTCAATTATATTTTTATTCTCAAATAGAATATTATTTGCATTTGCATTAGTTGGTGATTCATTATATAACAACTTTATTTTAGAATTTAGAGTAATTAATAAATTATTATCCGTATCAATTATAATTTTTAAATTTTTAAGGTTATCCATCCCTAATAGTAAGTCAAATTGTTCATAAAAGTTAAAAAGATGGAATTTCAGATGAGTCAATATTTTATCTTTATTAAATACTTTAGAAACAGGCATGCGTGTACTGTACATCTCGGTCGATGCACCATGCGCAGTGGTAATCTGAAACGGATCTTTTCTATTGTCACGTTCGTAATAAGTAGATGCGACTTTTGGTTTTATAAAGGATTTTGTACTTCCAGTATCTATTAAAATTTTTAGGTTATTTTCGGGAATTATAATAAACGGCAATTTACTCGTATGATTTGTCAAATACATTAATTCAAATGTTGGGGCAGGTCGAGTTCGTATTCCGAGGCTGTTTGTCCTAAAAAACAGCTGGCGGCTTCGTCTGTTATCTCAGAGATGTGTACTGGGTTTTGTTATGTCTGTTCGTTAAAATCGTCAGAATTATATTCTTCGTTAGTATTATTTAATTCAGTATCTTCGATGTTAAAAAGTTCTTCTGCAATGTATTTTGGAAGGTTTGAAAAATTGTTTGCACGATAATTTTGCATTGGTCGTGATGGTCCGGGCATTTGTCTAGCATTGTATGGTAGAGTGTTTCGAGTAGAAATGCTCATTGGAGTTTTGGTATGTCTGTTCGTTAAAATCGTCAGAATTATATTCTTCGTTAGTATTATTTAATTCACTATCTTCGATGTTAAAAAGTTCTTCTGCAATGTATTTCGGAAGGTTTGAAAAATTGTTTGCGCGATAATTTTGCATTGGTCGTGATGGTCCGGGCATTTGTCTAGCATTATATGGTAGAGTGTTTCGTGTAGAAATGCTCATTGGAGTTGGGTTGTGAAATTTTTGACTAACAGTTGGATTTCTGTTGGTCATATTTTGAGGATTAATTTTGGGTGGCATGCTAGGTGTGTTAAAAGTTCTAGTGGGATTTTTAATCATGGGTTGTTGGTAATTGGTGAGAGCGGGATATCTTAATGTTTGGAATCTATTGTATGTTTGTGTGTTTTTTATGTTTGGTTTTTGTGATGGCTTTTGTGTGTTTAGCGAAGAGTTTGTTGGTGACTTATTGACGTATTCAAATTGAAAGTCATTCGCTAACATGTTTAGCGCTGAGTTAAGGTTTAATGGATTTTTAGCTCGCAATAATTAACCTATTGGTTCTTTTAAGCCTTTTAACAATATGCGAAGAGCATAATTTTGAAAGTAATCAATTATAATTTTTTATGCTTCTGGGGTTGCATGTGTGCTAATATATGATATTTGTAAATTAAGTAAATGTTGCAACCTGCTATGGAAATCGAAAACAGATTCGTTTTGACTCTGTTTTAGTTCAGTTAACTCAATATTGAGAGTGAACCAATCTCTTTTATCAGCATACGTGTTCAGTAGTGCTATTTTGATATCGTCCCATTTAGTCATTATGCTGCTAGCAATGTTCACGGCCGCTTCACATTTAATTTTTGTTAAAATTGAACTCATTAGTTATTCATTTTGGAAGTCGGTGATGTCGAGAAGATTATAAAATTTAGTAACTAATTTTTGGGACATTTCTAAAAATCTGTGAAGCAGTTCTCTTTCTCCGTAAAAAACCGGAATCATATCCAGATATTTCTTTTTTAATACTGGTACTGCCATATTTAATAATGGAGATTTTAATATTATTTCTCTACTATTTAAATTTTGTAATAAAATACGATTCTCAGGGTCGGAATCGGAGTCAGATTCAGAGGAAGAGCTATCAACGGGAGTGATAGGGATATCTCTATATGACATGTGTTGTACTCTCAAAAATATAAGTGTCGGCTTCATGTGCCCTGAAGTCTTCGCTGGTGATGAGACGTACGGCGTTCTTCTGTGCGACTGATGTCCACTCAGTTGCGTGGAGATGCGTCGTGTAGTCTTCTGGTTGAAGTTAGATTTGTTGAATATGTTCGATAGCCAATTAATAATGAATGAAACAAATTATATTCGCTAATTTGTTTGGCTATCCTACCGACTGAGGCACATAACTTTTTAGTCCAACGAAACCAGTTTTTAAAAAGAATTATTTCTTTATAACAAGGAATGATTACAGACAACATGTAAATCTAACTAACTACAAATTCATCATACACTACTATTTATAATATTTCACTAATTTAAAGTCACGTTCCATAAAATAGTATATTCAGCACTTCTTCTGATGTGTCGGTCATGTAACTCATCCATCCTCAGAAAGGATAATAAAATAAACTGGTAATATTATTTTTAAAGTGCAATTTTATGAAAATGATTATTTTATTAAATTTTATAAGTAACTGAAAACAGTAATTATATTATTGGAAAATAAAAGAAAATATTCAGACTAAAATCAAATATTACTTGCATTCTAAAAATCCTAGGTTAGTGTTATAACTCGATGTGTCATAGAAAAAAAAAAAACTTACGATACTGAATAGATACCTATGTTCGAAAGTTTTAAAAAAAATAGTTACTTTTATTCGATTTAGAATCTCTTCCAGTTGCTGACATGCCAGAAATGGCAGGCGAAATTTGAGCCACTGAAGAATAAAAAGATTTTAAATGGTAAATTTCATACTAATTTTCAACATTAAATAGCCAGTTAAATAAAATTAGCAACTAAATTTAACTGATTGATTTCTGTATTATAAATTTAATACAATCTAGGTATTAAATCTACAAACTAAACTAACTGAATAACATCGTGCTACTAAATTGTAGTTATCTGATTTAACTGACAGTGTTGTTATTATCATTTGGCCCAGTTTAAATCATACAAAAAATGTTTAATTACTTCATATTTATACCTTAAATCTAAATCATTTTTACCTCCTGCTAGATATGGGCAAATTACTGAAAAAATGTAATTAATTACTTTTTCATGATTACTGTCTCAATATTAATTAAATTACAAACGTCAATTTATATTACTGTACCATCAAAGTGTAATTAATTTATTAGCTCAATTACATGCAGAAATGTAATTAATTTACATTAAATAATTACAAATTACAATTACTTTTTTTTTTTATGCGAATTAAAAGTTTCATATTTTCATATTAGAATTTTATACTATAATAAAAGTAAAAAATAAATCAAAGGCATAATGAAGGAACATAGAATTATTATTATTAAAATATATAATCAAAAACTAAAAATTAGAATTCTGAAAACAAATCAAAACTTTCTGCCTAATATTATGGATTATAGTTATTCAAACAGCTGTTTTAAAATTAGTAATTTTTCAAAGAGAGAATATGATTTTAAATAACGCCTACGAATGAAAATTCGGTTGATATTTGGAAAATTACTAAGAACCAGCAAATTTAGATCTGTTGAAATTGAAATGGAATTTTCGATTTCATCGTATTTATAAAAAAAAAGTCATAGAATTTGTCATATTGACCATGAAAAAAAAAACCAAAATAATTGTAAATGTAAATGTAATTACAATGAAAAAGTGCTAGAATTACAAAATTCTTGCATAAATAATAATATATTTAATTACTGAACTATCCATCAAAGATATAATGTAATTTACAATTTAAATTATCAATTACATTTCTGAAAAATGTAATTAATTACGTAATTTAATTACTTGTAATTAATTACTGCCCATCTCTGCCTCCCGCACATGCATATATGTAAAGGAGGTATGTTTATGTTACGAATTGATTAGATTTTGCGAACAATTTATCAATAGTTAGTTATGAATCTTGAAGGTGTGGCAGCGTTGTTATTCAGAGTTGCATATTGATTAAAATTTTTGGTTTTTATATAAGTTTAAATATCGTGTGTGATATCAACGTACTCGTAATTTCAAAGTAAATAATTTGTTATAAATTAAATATATCTAGCTAGTGTAGTGTCCTCGTTATTCTAATTTAAAACCTAAAATCAACTTTTTTTGTGCGTTACTTAATTAATTGTGTGGTTGCAAGTCGACAGTGCCTTAAGTCGTCTTAAAATTGTGTGTCTACAGTTACAAGAATATCCTAATGTCGCTAATTTGTAAAATTTGTAATAAATCCGTCTCTTCTAATAATTCTATAAAATGTGCTATGTGCAATTCAGTAAGTCATCTAGATTGTTCAAATATTGTCCAGTCAGATTCGCGGATTCTACGCTCAATAAAGAATTTCAAATGGTTGTGTTACTCTTGTAGTAATTCTTTCGAAGAGCATAAAAATATTAATTCAACTGTAATTGAATTAAAAAATCTTATACTCGGTCTCGAAGAGAAACTCAGTAAACTGACAACTGATTTTCTACTAGCTAAAAGTAATACAAACTATCAAAATTCTGTTGACTTTGAAATTGTTGAAAATTACTGACCGCACTAAACGAGCTTCTAACATTATAATATTTGGCTTGCCGGAAAATCCTACCGATGAAAAGGAGCAAGTTAAAGAAATAATTACGTGTATTTCCCCAAATATAAATTTTCCGGTCAACTTTAATACGGTTCATCTTGGCCGGCGAATGGACAATAAAATCCGCTCAATAAAAATCTCATTAAATAATCGGAGTGATGCTATTGAAGTACTAAAACATTCAAAAAAACTAAAGAACTCGGCCAATTTCAAGAAAGTGCGAATTTCCAGTGATATGACCATAAAACAACGGGAACATTTAACTTTGGTGACACAAGAACTCGAAAGAAGAAAATCCGACGGCGAAACGAACATTACAATTAAATACAAAAATGGTATACCGTGTATAGTGCAGCTTCAAAAAAACTCAAACACGAACTAAATGAAACAATATACTATCAAAACGTGCGTGGTTTAAACACTAAGTTGTCAGAACTTTATATGAATGGTACGACCAGCATGTACAACGTCCTTGCGCTCACCGAAACTTGGCTTAGCAGCAATGTGTACAACAGTGAAGTGCTTGACTCTCGGTTCTCCGTCTATCGCTGTGATCGCAACCCGGCTCTAACAGGCAAATCCAGAGGAGGTGGAGTATAGCTTGTACAAATTTGCGTGGCGATTGACTTGACTTGCTAATGGGATAAGCCAGCCCTAGCCAGCGGGGTGCAAGTTTGTCTGATGTTCAGGAGTGGCTTATTATAATTTTGGGCTTAGATGCTTCAAATCTCCGAAATTTTTAATACGATTATCTTTTCAATAGTTTACCCGAAAACTGTTAAGTAAGATAATTTTATACATATATACCCTTCAGAAAACGACATTTAAAATTCATTAGTTCAGCAGCACTGTAACAATGAACACAATGTCGCAAGTTGAATACGAAGATTTTGAAGAAATTACCACGGTCGCGAATCCAACACAAAAATATTTATCAAACGACGCAAAAGAAATAGTTCTGAATGTGTTTAACTTTCTACAAAGTGATAATTTCGAAAATGCGCCAATATCAAAAACTGCTGAAATGACTCAAGTGCCATATACTACAGTAAGAAGAATAATAAAAGAAGGTGTACCAGTTAAAAAACAAAGAAGTGATGCTGGAAAATCGAGAATTTTGAATGATTTTCAAAAAGATGTTATTCGTCGGAATAGTATATTCTACAACAAGTAATGGAATGGCACATATTCCACGCAAAAAGTTTGTAGCCCGAGCCAAAGGCGAGGGCTATGGTTTGCGAGCGTGGGATAGGCCATTCCGTTACATGTTGTAGACTATACTTTCTATAAAAAGGTTTTGGAAATTATTAAAAATACATATATAAAACTGATGAAAACGTCAAACTCAAATAAATCTAATTAAAACAAACAGAAGTAACCATAGTAAATGAATCAAGATACTTCATATGTCGCGCTAATAAGCGGTTCTGATTCGTCGAAAATATTCCATACGCCGCGTATGGAATGTGTGTGATTCCATAACAGTTTTTAGTAGTGGAATGCCCAGTTTCCAAAACAGTGTTATAGAAAATATATTCGCTTTACAATGAAAATATATATCCTTCACTAAGATTATTGCATCAAAAATTAAAAGATGAATGTGATATTACTTGTGCAGTTAGTAGTCTTCGCAGTGTTCTCCTAAGCATGAAATTCAAGTTTAAAAAAATTGATAATCAATATATGTTTATATTTACTGAACGACAATGACAATACTGTATTCATATTTAATTTTATTAAAATTTTTCTTATTTTGATATTACTTGTGTCTGTTTGTGTAAAACTCATTTGAAAATATTATCTAGTACAACCCTGTAAAGTAGTCCCTCATAAATTTCTTTAATCCTCTCATGGAATACCTGCTGAGAAACACTAATGGAATCAATCGCCACGCCAATTTGTACAAGCAATACTTTTGGCCGTCAACAATCATCTGAATCCGTCGCAATATAACATTACTTGTAATTCTTTAAAGGTCGAAAAATTATGTGTTAAATTTACAATCAACAGCACTATGATCTACTTAATTGTAGTTTACATACCCCCTGATGCTACTTCTATTGATTTTGAGAATTTTTATGAATCGCTTATGTCCCTTCCTTTTATTTTTAGCTCTACTACTATTATATTGGGCGATTTCAATTTACCAGAGTTTTATTATTATCATTTTATGAAAACTTTGTGTAATAATAACATCCAAAATTTAGTAAACTGTATGAATTTGCTTAACATGAATCAATTTAACAGTGTTACTAATAATCATAACAGAATTCTTGATTTAGTTGTTTCAAATATACACTGTACCGTTGATCGGTGTATTGATCCCATTCTACCCGAAGATTTGCATCATCCAGCTTTACAAATTTGTTACAAAGTTTGTAGTAATGATTATAAAAAACTAAAATATATGCCAGTACATGTATATCAATATTATAAAGGTAATTATAATTTATTGTATAATTTAATTCAAAATGCCAATTGGGAACCTGTGACTGTGCACTGATATTAATTTGGCTGTAGAGAATTTTTATGCTATACCTACTATATGATATATTTGAAAAATGTATTCCGAAGGTTCAGAAAAAGAGTATTAAACATAAATACCCATGTTGGTTCAATGCGGAGCTGATTAACTTAATCAAAATGAAAGATCATTATTATAAACTTTATAAAAAGCATACATCAATGTACTATTACAACAAATTTAAAGATACAAGGAAAAAGGTTAAAATAACTTCATAATATTTGCATATTAATTATTTAAGAAATATTGAATCTGACCTCTCAGAAAATCCGAATAATTTCTGGTCTTATGTTAAAAGTAAAAGTAACAGCAATGGTATTCCATTAACTTTAAATGATGATGATAAAAGTTACACTGGCGGAGAAGAAATTGCTGAAGCTTTTGCTAACTATTTTAAAAGTGTATTTTTAAATGAACCAGTAAATTTCTGCGCTTCTGATTGTAATCAGCATATTAACAGTTACATTGCCAATGATAACATACCTCAGGATGTCAATCGTTTTGTACATATTGACAACATAGGAATAGAAGAAATACTATTGTCCATTAAAAAACAACGTAATAGTAAATCTTGCGGTCCTGACGGTATTCCAATTTTTATTATTAAAGGCTGTTCAGAAAGTTTATCTACACCACTCTTCTATATATTTAATTTGTGTTTGGATACTATGACTTTTCCTAATTTGTGGAAGGAAGCAAAAATCTGCCCCATTTTTAAGTCTGGCAACCGAAATAATATAAAAAATTACAGACCAATATCTTGCTTAAACTGGTTTGCAAAGATTTTTGAACTAACTTTGTTTAATGAAATACAATATCAAACACAAAATTATATCACTCCAGTACAATATGGTTTTGTACGTAATAGTTCAACAATAACCAATCTACTTAGTTTCGTTGATTTCACCTCCAATGCTTTGGAAAATAATTTGCAAGTAGATGTCATTTACACAGACTTCTCCAAGGCATTTGAATTTGATAAGGTTTCCCATTTAATACTTGTTCAAAAACTACAATTAATATGATTCTCAGAGAAACTATTGCACTTAATTACTTCTTATTTATGCAATAGAATTCAGTATGTTAAAGTTAACGGTTTTCAGTCAAATTATTTAAATGCATCATCTAGTGTGCCTCAGGGCTCAGTTTTAGTGCCGTTACTTTTCTTATTATTTGTCAACGACATAGTATTTCATATTAAATATTCCAGATGTTTGCTTTTTGCCGATGGTTTTAAAATATTTCTCACAGTTTCTTCAATTGCTGATTGTTTAAAATTGCAATCTGATATTACCAATATATATCAATGGTCGTTGAATAACAAATTATATTTTAATATCGACCAATGCCATGTCATGAGTATCTCCAGGAAAATGTCACTACTTACCTATAACTATACTATGGATAACACCTCATTAAATCGCGTAACAACCATTAAAGATTTAGGTATATATTTTAATAATAAATTTTCACTTAGACTACATATTGATAAAATGGTGTCAGAAGCATGTAAAAATATGGGTTTCATACTACGTAATACATATTACTTTCGTAACATTAATATTTTGCGTACACTTTTTATTTCATTTATCCGTAGTAAGCTTGAATATGGATGTGTATTATGGAATCCATATTAGAAAAATTTAATAATCACAATTGAAAATGTGCAAAAGAAATTTTGTAAACTATGTTATTTCAGAACATTTAAAACTTGGCCAAACTCAGAATACAGCGAGTTATTGCATTTATTTAATTTGGAGTCGTTAGAAGAACGGCGTATGCAACTGCTTATTGTATATCTATATAATATTGTCAATAATCTCATTGATGATATGTCATTAGTTAGCAGTTTGAACTTTTATATTCGTCCTTGTAATAATCGTAACTTTGCAATGTTTCATTGCAATTTTGCTCGGACAAATGCTTATTTTCATTCTTCAATTAACTCAATGTGCCGTAATTTTAACAAGATTTGCGCTGAAATTGATTTTTGTGATAGTCTCACTGTATTCCGAGACAAGCTGAAAGCTAATGTTTCTGAACTGGGTCTAACAAAAACTTAATTTGGTGTAAAATTTTTTTTTCTCCTTTACATGTGTTAAATATTGTTATTTAATTGTATTAATAATTATGTTATCAACCACATCTTTTCTTTGTTATGTAATTTGTAAAATTTATTCTATTATTAGGATGTAAAATCCTGCTGAATAAATAAATAAAATATAAAATATATAAAATATAAAATAGGAATTGGTAAATAATTTGAAGGCCTATCAGGGTTTTTGGGCAAACTTCAGTAAATAAATAAGATGGAGTAAGTTTAATTGGAATCAAAAGAATGCGGAATATTACCTTTTGTACAATATTTATTCGAAACTCTTCTTTATATTTTATTTTCATCAGTTTCAAAAACTGTTCGTGGGCCAAATTAATTATTAATATTAGCGATTTTTGTTAATTCGGTTTTTTTTTTATTTTTTTTACATTTTAAGCGCTCTCAACTGCTGAGGTTATATGCCGCCTCGGTACCTCGTTTTTGGGTAATGTGACAATGGCACGCGGTATTCGCTGGTATGGGTTTTCGCAAAGCGGTAACCCATCCAACTATTGATCGCGGGCAGTGCTGCTTAACTTGTGTTATCGAGTGAACCAGATTCTACGTTAGCTGCCATGGCTGTTGCTAAAATTAGTTATTATTTCAGTTGTTATTTTTCCTTAAAATATTCTTAAGAATAAGAGAATTTAAAATACAAAGAAATTCAGTACAATAATTTTCCCTTCATATGATTAGAACATTTTTTTTTTTTAATTATTCTAAAAGTATTAATTGGGCTCATACACTCAAGTGCAAGGAAAACATAACATTTAGGGTTTTACAATTTTTGTTGACAACGTCGTTCTAGTACTTAAAAAAAAAACTTTTGATGTTTTACAACAACTGATATTTGTCAATTTATTAAATGAACAAAAATTACAAAAAATTAAATTTAAAGATAATTATGATTTTCTGGAGATGATATGAAAGTAATAATCATCATTTATGTATGGGCTTATTCCAGTGAAATTTTACAATATATTCTTATCCTTAAATTTTATTTTATTTTGATTTGTTCATTTAGTAAATGGATAAATATGACATGTTGTTTTCTCAGACCCGTAAATCCTAACAGTCCTAATCAAAAGTTTTGTTAAAAGTACCATAATGAGCTTATCAACAAAAATGTTTAAAAAGTAAGTGGTGCCTTTTCATGGCATCTCACCTGGATGTTTTATACGTCAATATTAATTAAAACTGATTTGTTTTGTAATTCTGTTCCCATAGAATAATTTAGCAATCAGTATTTTCAGACTGAAAATGCCTATTATTTTGCTCAGTTACTTATTTCTATCTTATTATTTTTTTTACGTGGGATACAGCACTCAAAAAAAATTTGCTTTAAATATAAATAAATTGCAGGTTAAATCAATTAAATTTGCTTTCGAAAATGCTCCAGCAACTTCCACTTTTAATTAAAAAACCGTGCTACTTTCGGGAGATATATATATATATATATATATATATATATTTTTTAATATAAAAAAGACAATATTATTACAATAATTTTTTTTATGGGACATAGAAAATACAATGTTAAAATTTTCCTTTGGCGATAGTTCGTTCCCTATGAATTTTAGAATAAACGTGTCTTTACAAAATATGTTGAGATTAATGAGTTTATGCTTATTTGGTGCAATTTTTGTTGCTGAACATTTTTTATATTTACATTTTTGTTCTAAAATTTATAGGGAACATACTATCGCATAATGAAAATTTTAGCACTGTATTTCCCATTTCCTACAAAAATGTAGACACCCGGTATACTCACTCAAAAAAAATAGTTTCTTTAAAAACGAAATAATTTGTTTTTGATTTTAAAAGTCCTAAAAACCAATGTTTTTCTTTTATATCAAAATAATTACAGGGAAAAATTGAAGGTATTGAAGAAAAATTGCTTTTGAAACTTACTTTTGATTTAAAAGTATAGTTTTCCGCTATTTTATATCCATATGGGAACTCTTGGGAAATCAAAACATATCTGCAATGAAGCCTAAAATATTTACAATAAGTTCTATTTAACCAATTTCATAACTCTTATATCCTTAGATGCAATACTTAGTTTTATAGATAATTTTTACCTCCCGTTCAAAAGGGAGGTGTAGAATACATAAACGGATTCGATGTCAAAATGTTTGTCAATAAGCACGTTCTCATGCCCTTCTTAGAACCCATTTTTTATGACAAAATTTTTTATTGTACGCTTTATCTTAAATTCTATTCTACTTAAATTTTAATATGTTCTCAAAAAGATTTGTAGGTTTCGATGAAAATCTACCAACCGGAAATTGTCTTTACTTGAAGCCCTATAATTTTTTTAACATCTTGTAAATAAATGGGTTAATAACAATTTATCACACACATGATACAATAAGTTCCTGGATGTAAATTGAAAATAAGGACAAAACTATCGGTTTCATTTTGCTCCAAAAATTTTATATTTAAACAAAAAGAAAAACTCTTTACAAAAAATAAACCAAAACTCTTATGTGTCTAACTGAATGAGTCGCGAGTACCGGCTGCCTGCCTTGAAATCAATAAACTACGGCGTTGTCAAATATCTTGGAAGATGCATCCTACGTAGTTTGAAAGCCAATATACACCGCTGCGATATACGCGGCCGAACAGCGCCACCGCCAGGAGCGGAGGAATCGTGAACTAAATTATACGTTTTTTTTACAAACTCCCGAGTTAGGGCATCCGGCTGAAATCTTCAGCATAAATAGAATACGATGCTAGGTAGCGTTTAACATAGCTCTGCGTTATGGCTTACATATATGGAAGTATTAACGCAACGGATGCCACAACCAATGTAAATGGTCAATAGGTGGATGCTACATACTACGGAAGATGTATATATATATATATATATATATATATATATATATATATATATATATATATATATATATATATATATATATCAGACCCCCAGATTATTTTGCGAGCAACAAAACGGATTGAGAAACAAAGAAAATACGTCCAAAATATTTTTAAATGTTCTATTAAATGACACCAAATGAGAGTTTTCCACCCCTCCCCCTGCAGAGGGGGGAGGGGGTCACTGCGAAATTTTAAATGGGAACAACAAATCTCACAAAGGCCAACAAAAAAAAACTTTTTAACCAATACACCTGTTATAAATTAATTTATTATTCACTTGTTATTTTTTAAAATGTATGTTAAAAGTAATTTCTGTGATATAAAGAAAAAACTACGGAAGATGTATATATATATATATATATATATATATATATATATATATATATATATATATATATTAGGGTGGGTCGAAAAAAATAGATTTCGTTCTCTAGGGTCTAAACTGAAAGAGTTCCATCCTAAAAGTTGTGGAGATGTGCTGAAACATTTTTCTGATGAATACCCAGGCAGCACCGAGCACCTCAAAACCCCGTTTTTTGCACTTTTTTTAGATTCTGGCCAATAACTTTTTTCAATTTGCTTCAAATTGGCTGAATTTTTTTTCTGGCATTCCCAGATCAATACCGAATAAGTCAATATAACAGACATTGGGGTTTACCTTTTCCTAAAGGCGAAGAAAAAATCCTCAAAGTACCCAAAAATCGGGTTTTTCAGGTATTTTGTTATACCGTCCGTACTTTTGTTTCTGTGTACATCCAAAACATCAGATTCATTCATTGTATGATCTACAGAATAGTTTCAGATCATATAAATGTGAAGATAGATGGCAGCATCTAGTTAAATCCAATATTTATTGCCTATTTAATGTTGATATAAATATTTCCAAATGTGGTTCGTATATTTGATTTAAAACAGTTCAAATGAAATAAAATTAGGAATTTCCAATCTACAATATTATTTTTCTAAACGGGAATTGTTTTATTTTCGATATGTTGAATTTAAAATTTAAGAAAGTCGAATTTTCTTTCTATTACATTTCATTTGTTCGACACCAATAGCAGCAAACCCGATTTTTGGGTACTTTGAGGATTTTTTCTTCGCCTTCAGGAAAAGGTAAACCCCAAGGTCTATTATATTGACTTATTTGGTATTGATCTGGGAATGCCAGAAAAAAAATTCAGCCAATTTGAAGCAAATTGAAAAAAGTTATTGGCCAGAATCTAAAAAAAGTGCAAAAAACGGCGTTTTGAGGTGCTCGGTGCTGCCTGGGTATTCATCAGAAAAATGTTTCAACACAACTCCACAACTTTTTGGATGGAACTCTTTCATTTTAGACCCTAGAGAACGAAATCTATTATTTTCGACCCACCCTAATATATATATATATATATATATATATATATATATATATATATATATATATATATATATATATATATATATATATATATATATATATATTATACAAGTCCTAAGTCAGCAAAATAAGTATCACAAGTAAACAATAATATTGAAACATCTAACCTACTTACTTAATCATTGCGTGAACTAAAATGTGCTGACTTAAGACTTGTTACAATGTTGCTCTATTGCATTTTATGTCTTAAGTGAGAAAGATATGCACTGATTAGACAAACGTTTAATTTTAAGATAAGTGACGCAGACACGTGTAGGACGAAGACAGGAGATATGATGTTCGTTAATTCTTAGTTTGGAAGATAGTGACGTGCACCGCACGACAAGAAAAATAAACTGTAGTCTTCTCTAACCGTCTTGTTCGCCCGCATCCCAATATAGTGCGGCAGGAGGGTAGCGCCCGTGTTGTCACGGCCAGACGTCTGACGGATAGGCTGCAAGTCGGTAACTTCAAACCTTCAAAAACGCGAAGCGAACGCAATGGATCCGTGTTGTTGGTGAACGTGACACGTGTCACTTCTTCATTTCATTTCAATGGGGTCCTTTACTATTTAAAAGATAATAATTATGAAACTTTATGTAAATTTAAGACTATCTATACTTTTAAAAAGTCTTAATTATTGTTATTCATTAAGCCACAATGATTTTTTTAAATGTTGTGACGTCATTGTAAAAGTGTTGGTGGATCTCAAACAGTAGAGCTTGCAAATAATTGCAGTCACTTAAATATCTATTTTAATATTTAGAAAATTATTTAAATGGAATTGGAAAAACTTCGTATTATTAAAAATATATATATATATATATATATATATATATATATATATATATATATATATATGAATTTGTATATATACATTTATTTCAGGAAGAAAGATGATTAAACTGTAAGATTATTTTAGTCTAATATTTCGATTACTGTACCAGTGCCACCGATAAATTAATTAAATTAATTAGATTAATGATAAGAAAATTTTGTATATTATCTTTCTCTCTTTCATTCACCCATCCTTCCTTCCTTTCTTTTTTTCTTTCTTTCTATATAGATAATATTTATAAATCTATAAAGGTAAATTAGTTTTTGATCTGCAATTGCAAATGTGTAATTTTTGGTCGATTAAATAAAGGTAAAATACGAATTATAAGACAAACTGATAAACTTATCAATCTTTCTGCCTTTCTGTTCTATTTTGGTTCGGGATTTGCAATTGCAGATCCGGTTTACATCCTTGTCTAACACAACCTAAAGACAGAGAGGTATAAATGTTTTACAACTATTTATAAGATTCAAAATACATTGTACTTCTCGAGTAATATAATAATTTTTGGGATTTACCAGTATTTCAAAACTTACTGTCATTTATGTAAGAAGTATGAACATTTTACTAATAATTGGAAGATTTATATAAAATTATTATTATTATGAATACTAGAATCAGCAATTCTACATAAGTTAGTATTAATAAATTTTGAAAAGAATGCGATGCTCGACAGATGAGGTAAATGGGCGCATAAACCATAAACGAAATATGCCCAATTTATATCAAAATCGTGTAACACTTATGGAAAAATTAGTAGTAAAATATTTTTTTTCTTTTAAATATTTTGCAGTAAAGCGATATAACGAATTGAGCATATTTTGACGTCACTGGTACTTGCATTGGCCAGAAATATGAAAATTGTAAATCGCGCGTCTGCCGCTGCGCCCAACGCCTATTGTGGGCTAAAATAGAACTACGAAATGTCATTTAATATTTTTGTTTGTTGGTATTTAAGATTATATTTGTTGGGCTTCTATTACTTGCTTTATAATTTCATTGTTTTATTGTGCTGTGTTGAAAATATATTGATCTACTATCATGGAAAATTGTCACACAAACTTTGAAAAATCATATCTCGGGTAATATATGAAATTTTCACATCGGGTTTTCACTGATCGTCATGTATTCTAATAGTTTCATAAAAAAAAAATTAAAAAAATTGGTTTATGGGCCCATTGGTAGCATAATATTTCCGAATTAGTTCAATTATTTTGGGATAACATACATACATACATATATAATAGTGTTGGCCAATCGGAAAATTTCCAAAATGAAATATTCCCAAAATGGAAATTTACCGAGAATATTTCCTTGGCTTTTGAAACGTTCAAAATGTTTCTTTTTAACATAACCAATGTGTCTTGTTACTTCTTGTTAAGCATATTAAAAAATGTAATTCTTGTCCATCAGAAGAAAAAAAAAAACTTACAAAAGAAATTAGAGACATTTCTATTAATTGCATGGTATGTGTATTATGATTATGATATTTATTGTTTCCAATGTTGTTATTTTAAATATAATCATTATTTGTGTCATTGACATAACTTTGAAAACACAAAGGAAAATTTCCGGTAAATTTCCATACTTTTCTTAGTAATATTTCCCAAAAACTAAATTCTCGGGAACTTTCCAACTCTAATATATAGCATATATAGCATCAAGCTATATCCCACTATGTGGGGTGACACGATTCCAGAAACACAGTCAACCAACAATCAATTTTCTCCAAACATTCCTATCCTGAGATCCTGATATACCAATGTCGCCTCGTCCATATTCATAGTGCGATTCAAACATGCTCGTCTGTTCTTCACACTCGGAATAATTCGTTGACGTAACAAACCATCAATCATACCTAACCAGTTATTTCTCTGACGCCTGCGCATTCGTTCACCTACCTTTCATTAGTCGTTCGTTTAAGATGTCCAAACCACCTCAAGTGACTCCATCCTACTTTATTAACAACATTCTTCTCATTCTCACACTCATCATACACCAATGTATTCCGGATACATCACGTCTTGTATACCCACACACTCATCTCAAACATCATATTTCTACGACAGTTATACGTTGTTCATGCTTTTTTATCCTCACCCATCAATGTAGACAATACATTCACGTTTCGAGCAAATGTACCCAGAGTATCCATTCCCTTGAACGCTGCAGATAAAAAACTAAAAGGACAATTTAATGTCAACGGGCATTTTGGAATAGCTATAAGCGAACTATGCATCATGCCACGGACCTACGCCTACACGCTTTGTATGCACAGGCGGCGTAAAATCGCAGGATAATGCATGTCTCGCTGTATTCTGTACCAACCATTCTAATTTGTTTACTAATTTATACTTCAATAGTAACACGAAGTCAGTCGACAATCTAAATATATATTCAAAACACACCAGCAGATATTGATTGATATTATCATTGGTATATAATTAGGCATGTGAAATCTATTACAAATTTAAATAATGCACATCTCGCTGCATTCTGTATTGAACATTTTTATTTGTTTAATAATTTAGGTCAACTTGTCGATGATGGGCGCCACCTCCGATTTCGATGAAACTTGGTGAAAAGTTTCGTTTCAGCATCTAGATTATGAGAAAAATAATAACAATTAGCGGTCAGAACCGCATGACCTTGAAATTTTTTTTTATTTATTAATCTAATTATCTTATATTACATAAGCCAGTGGTGTGTGTGTGCGTGTGTGTGTGTGTATGCGTGCGTGCGTGCGTGCGCGTGTGTGTGTGTGTGCGTGCGTGCGTGCGTGCGTGCGTGCGTGCGTGCGTGTGCGTTTTTTGAACTGATCGCGCAGTTCAAAGACTTCAATGTACCTGCGGAAAATGTTGATGATGACGAGAAACGCGTACATGTACATGCACACGCACACACACACGCACACGCTCACCTACACACACACGCACGCACACACACACACGCACACCACCGCCTGACGTGATATTAGATAAATATATATTAATAAACAAAAAAATTGTTTTCAAGGTCATGCGGTTCTGACCGCCAATTGTTATTATTTTTCCCATAATCTGAATGCTAAAACGAAACTTTTCACCAAGTTTCATCGAAATCGGAGGTGGCGCCCATCATCGACAAGTTGACCAATAATTTATACTTCAATAGTAAAACGAAGTCCGTCTTATACTTCAGTATATTTTCTAAACATGTGGTAATATTGGCCACAAGACATATGAATAAAGGCGCGACTGCAGCTGAGTTTTTTATCGATCGGCTGACGAGTGGGCGCGTGGCACTGACGGAAATGTCCCACGTCACCAACCTTATCACAGCGAGCGCATCGCGTACAGCCACCGCACCCCTCTCTTACCTAAGATAATTATTCACAAATGTTCCACTGCAAGTAGGCTGATGTACCGTGTACATTTCTAGACAGGAAATCGGACACGAAGTTTAGCAACGTAGAGACAAGACCCATAAAGTTTATAATAATTTCTTTTCAATATTCGATGTGTTGTGAAAATATATTGAGTTCGGTATTTGAGTCTATTCGTTTCGCTATTGAAATACAATTTAAAATGGTTTGTAATGAAAACAGCGAGATGTGCATTATTTAAGTTTATTAGAGTTTGCATATGCTCAATTACATAACAATGGATATACGTACTCATAAGAGTCAAAAGAATGTACATAATAATATCTTCTGATCAGAAATCAGACACGAAGTTTAGCAACGTATAGACAAGACCCTTAAAACGTATTATGAATAAAGGAAATGGTTGCAGCCGACTTTTTATCGATCGTCTGAAGCGTGGTACAAACGGAATGTCCCACATCACACTTGAGATCATGGTTCGCGAGGCTCGCCAAAACACTAAAATAACACACGTGGACTCAACAAAACTTCGCCTAAACGTGCACAAACAAATATTGATTAAATATATCCATCAATTGTTTATAAATAATTTTTTTTATTATAAGAGACGAGATTGGATATTAGAAAAAAATTGAAATTACGTGAAATCTAATTAAAATTATAGTAAATCAGTAAAATATGTTGCTTTACCTATTTGTTTGAAAACTTTAATATTTTTTCCTAATTTAAATAGATTGCACAGGATATTGTCATTTTAATGGCACAACATTTGTAGTTATAATATTAACGGTTTTCTGTACACTAAATTGGTTTCAACTTTTTTTATATGTAAATTTAATCAACGTTGAACCGCAAACAACAAGGTTGTACTACACATAATGTTAAATATTTTATGAAATAAAAAAAGACTTTTGGATAAGGTTCAGTATATTTAAATTTATTATAATTAAATATTTCGAAACGTACATATACAGAACTATATTCAAGGTTTTCGGTGATGTTGAACAGAACGGGGGCTGGTATCGGGTTGCGATGCCAACAGAGCCCACAATGGTCCCAGGATCAATTTCCGGGATTTTTAGAAAACCGACGCTCGGGCTGTCAGTATATGCGAAATTTATTTTTGATGCATGTAACTTTAGTCACTGTACTCTGATCCTAACAATAAATTTATAGTAATTTGTATGGAGTATATTGTTATTGAATTACATTTGTTGTAGTGTTAATAATATTCGAAAGAAATTTTATGCACATTTATTTAGAGGTCATTTATTAATTTCAATGTTTTTTCTATTTTATTTATAATAGGAATTTTTAATTGTTTTTTATTTTAAATAATCCATCAGGGATTTCATAATTATTTATATTATTATTTTCCAATAATACTTCAGAATTCTTTTCTTTTCTTTCGGTTTTAAGTTAATTTTTTTTTATAAAATAAAATAAAATAAATATATCATCACGCCTTTTACCCATTACGGGTGTGGCACTCTGCTTACGCAGATCTCGGTAGGTGATATATTTTTTCATATGAAGTGCGGTTACCAGCCGTCAAATCATAGCCCCCAATGACGTTAGTGGAGGGGGAACCACAGGGGTAAATTTAAATTTGTAACTGTCGGCAGTGGGATTCAAACTGAGGATCTCACGATCCACAGTCCGACACGTTACCACGGAGCTATTTACCCCATTTTTTTTTATAATAATTTGAATTATCTTCATGTCTCAACAAATAAATTGTATCATTTACAAAATCGTATATTGCTTGTAATAATTTTAATTCATCTAATCGTATTAATAAATCGAACTCATTGTGGAATTCAAAAACATAAAATTTTAATAGAATTTTATCAAAATGAAATTTTACGTAATTCTTTCCTTTAGAAATACCGTCTGCTGTTGAAAGTGTAAAATTTTGTTTATACAAATGAATTTCTTAAGGATTTTCATTTATTATTCCAGGATTAATGAATGATCTAGTACTTCCTGAATCTATTAAACATTTATATTTTCCGAGTATCAAATATGGTAATTGAGTCGCATTTTCAATATTCATTATTTCATCGATTTGTAATTCTGGCCTGACTCTAAAAAAGAATCGTTTTCAAAATTTTGACTTTCCTCTTCTTCTTCTTCATTATTAATATAATTGTTTTGTTCTTGTTGTTCTAACATCCCGGCTACTTTGAACTACGATTGTTGTAACATAAATACCATCTACAATATCGTAGCATTCTGTTTTTAGATTGGATATCAGTTGCTGAATTTTAACCTCTTTTCACAAAAAACTAAAAAAACACAAACATGAAGACGAAATTAAATTACGGAGAATCTACAATTATTATTACCAAGTATGTAAATATTTATGTAGTGTTATTATTAATTAAAGATACTTCAAATAATTCTTCTTATAGATTCAGGAATTACTATTTTATGAAGAAATAAATGCAGGAAAATGTTATAAATTTTCATAAAAAAATTGTATTCTTTCGGAAATTTTACACAAACGTATACCAAAAGAAATGAAATGCATATGTAAATACACAAAAATACATAAAATATGTTATAGAAACATCGTTAAAATATGAATCCATTTTCTATTTTGTTTATGGTGTGGTATTGACTATAAATTGGATTTCTACTCTTTATTATATATATTTTATCTCTTATATTTTAGAAGTTTTTTTGAAGGCGATTAAAATTATTGCCACAGTTCTGAACCTTACGCGGAAGGTAACAGATTCGTTCAAATGCGTCAAGTATATATATATATATATATATATATATATATATATATATCATTAATTTGTTACTAATCGTCGATGTGTTTTTAAAAAAGAACCTTTTAATTCAGATGTTACATGTTCAAAGTACAGATCAAGACTGAATCTACTAACTAACAAAAAATAACTCTATCTCTACGCTATGACATTCACTTACACTAAGGGTGTCATATGACACCGTGAGATCCGCTAACTCAGCAGGAAGTGCCGTGTGACGACGATATAACTCCTCCCTCCTTAGAGAGAAGCTTCCCCTGGAAGGTTGGCATCTTGAGGTCCTTGTCCTTGTGTGAAATGTCTTTGGCTTAACCATTTTAATTTTATAAAATACAATAAGAAATAAATGATTACAATGGTTAATCCACAATATAAAATAATAGTCCAAACACTAGGTTTATAATTAAAATACATCAGTTCCTTATCAGGTTCTGTAATAATTAATGGGTTCAAAAGGATATCTTGAAATTTTAAGTTTCGTAAATCTATTGATACATTTAAAACTTTATGATCTAAAAGTTTAGAAGTTATTTTTGGTAATATAAATGGTGTCCCTTCTGTTTTATCAAGATAAGTCAATGTCTTTTGTTGAAATTGAATAACACAATTATTTTCTTTTATTAGATAAACGCCTTACAAATTTTTAACACTAACACTGTCCGCGAACTTCACATTTAACTTTTCTTCTTTTGGAAAAACTGCCAAATACTGATTAATTTCTGGTATGATTTCGATGTGACTTCTCTGAACATTTAATTTAGTATAATGGCACTGGCTGGAGTTGATTCCTAGTAGAATGTCTTCTTCACATGATGGGTTGTGATGGGGATGATATTCATTTGGGCATTGGTAGTTGGCACATTTAGTGCACTTGCCACTCAGAGGTATAATTTCATTGTCTTCAGCTTTTAAAAGGTACTGAACATCAGGTATAATGGTTACATATTCTGACTCATATTTAGTTGGGATCGATTGTAATCGGTAAAGCTCAAAATTCTTTTCAAAATTGATAGGTACTGATAAAAGGTAGGTAATTTGAGTTGGTTCAATTTTACAGTTTACTTTCATTATACTTTCATAATTTAAAATATTTTCTAATTTTAATTCGAAAGGTAGTTGTCCGTGGTAAAAATCTGATATTCTGTATAGTTCTTGTAAGAGCTGGTTTGGTTTCCCATTTTACAAAATGTAATAGAAGTTTCTATGTCTTGCAAAATATCCAAAATAATTTCCAAAAGGATAGTTATCTGTGTATATAAGTCTTTTATAATAAGAATTTCGTTTGTGCCCAAATTTTGATTTATTTTTTTATTAAGATATTATATCTTAGATTTTAATACTTCTTCATTGTGTTGAATATTCTGAACGGTATTATTAAAGTTTGTAATTATTCGGTGGCTGACAAAATATGATAATTTTAACTGATTTTGTATGTTGTACTGGTTCTGTTCCAAATGTCTTAGGATTTCATTATATCTTTTTCCATCTTCGGCATCCAAGTTTCCGGTAATTTGTTTAAATATTGATCCCAAACCATCAATTAAACCTCGCTTCGTTCTTATTTTTGAATATAACTTTATGTGGTCTAATTTTTCTTGTATATTTGTGCGAACATATTCTAAAATTTTATCATTATTCTCAAATTCTTTTACAAATTTTGTATAATTATTATTAATTATTCCTGATTTAAGGCGTTTATACTGGTTGTTTAGGGTTTCGTACTCGTTGACTACTGAGTCCAAATCGCAATAGTGAATAAATGTGTGTTTTGTTCGTTCAAGTTTAGCCGCTCCTAAGTTAATGGGCAATATTCCTTTGTTTTCCGCAATGTTTCTTATTTCTGATCCTTTGCAGATCCAGAACAACCTGCAATATTTTGAAATTCATAAGTCTTCTTTTTGGGTCTTTTAATATAAAGGTGGCGTCAGACGATAAAAGTAGTCTAATAGTAACTATTATAAAAGTGTTGTAGCAGTAACTTTTACGGACTTTTAACGAGTTATTCGTTACTATTACCACAAGTAGAACGGATCCTACTCACAGAGCTACATACGAGTTACTACTATAGTAGCTCTACTGTTGTATGTGGTCACACGTAGCAGTGAATGTGAGTAGCTATGAATGTGAGTAGCTATTATAATAGTTACTTTTATAGAAGCTACTTTTATCGTCTGACGTCGCCTTTAGAAAGGTGGATATTGGCAGTAGTATTGCCATGTTTAGTCTTTAATTTTGAATGCAATTTAGTATTTTCTCTACTTTATATTTATTTCGCGTTTTTTGTTGTTTCTGCCAATTTTTTACAAATTAATTGCAGTCGCGAAACGAAATATTTTATATATATATATATATATATATATATATATATATATATATATATACCACTTTTAATGAATTTTTCGGCTACTTGTTGAGTGGTGAATTTAGGAACTAAAAACACCTCAGATTTAGTTTGTTTTTGGTAGATGTTGTTATTTACAAATTATGGTTCGTTTTTGGTAGCATGTCTTGTGTTTGCGAAAGGTTTAGGGGTGGTGACAGATTTGAATACTAGTGGAAAAATTATAAAAAAGTAGTTGTAGTATTACACTCGTCACGAACATTCCGTACAAATTCTTTAAATACTTCGTACGAATTCCAACCGATTTACCAAATCGAATAAACCGCGAACCGAGCACCGTACACGAACGGAAACTTCACCGGCATCACGGACAAAAAACGAGATATCTGATAAACCTACCTTAAACATGATTCTGGACCCCGTGATCTAGTTTCGATTTTTAACCAAAACCGCGTATCTTCTTACCAATAAGGGACAATGTTAGGTAAATCCGAACTTGATCAATTAAGAGATTTAGTATAAAAGCCGGCGTTTTGGCCGTATGCAGACAGTCCGTACACCGGCGACCCCGAGAATATCCTGGTGCGTACTCTCAGAGTTCCGATGCTCGTCTTGTTGCCACAACCGGGCGCCTCACTACTTCACATGATCGTCAAAACCCGCCGTCACGACACCAGACTTCTTTTACTAGAAACATCGCCGGACTGCCGCGAAAACCACCCTCAGCTAGGTGGCCCGAGCCGAAGGACAATTTTTGCAAAAATTTGCGTCACGACGCCGAAGCGTCGTTTTTTCACAAACGCGCGGAATCGCCTCCGGGGGCCTTTTAGGCCACGTTGGCACCGTTTGCATGACCTCCCGGGGCGTCGTTCTGACCGACAACGCCCGATCAAGACGAAACTCACAAGAACCCCTCAGGGCCTTCCCACTAGAGATGGGAAATCCGAATCTTTTACTGATTCGAATCCTTTGATTCAGTTCAGTAAAGTGATTCGTTTAGAAAGATTCGTTCACTGAATCACTTATAATTTTGTACTGTGAGTCATTTACGAACGAATCGTTCGTTGTGAATCGGTGCGCACTGCGCAACTCGATTCGTTCGTTCGGCGTTGATGTTGGTAATACGTTTAGTTCGTATTTGTATATCACTTGCTATACTATACAACATAATAATGAGGACAAATATTAATGATAGACAAAGAAGTTTTAAATGAAATCATTTTGTAAAACGAAAAACGAAGTTATTTCAAATCACTCGTTCACTACTGACTCTTTTTAACTGAACGAATCTTTTTCAAAATACCGATTCGATTCATTTGAATCACCTGTACGATTCGTTCAAAATGAACGAATCGTTCGCGAACGACACATCTCTACTTCCCACCATCAATCCTGTCGTATCAGCACCCCGCTAGCTGGCCCCGTTCGACGTTTGACAGCCCGACCGACGCCGGGCGTCGGTTTTCTAAAAACCCCGGAAATCGATCCTGGGACCATTGTGGGCCCTGTTGGCATCGCGACCCGATACCAACCAATAACACTAGATAAATCCGCGCGAGTAGTATACTGGTGGCGCCTACAGAAACCATACTGCGGTTGTTATGACAAGCTCAACTTTTATACTCGCCCTTAAGTAAAGGTAATAATATTCTTGAGCTAATAGAAAAAAAATATTATTGATTCTTTTTTAATATTACTCCAGCCGTCGCATTTCAAGTGTAATTTTTTTGCGTTATCTAGCATTTCTTTTAATTCTTGTTGCACTTCCTGTGCATCTAAATTAGTAGTAGATATATGGATTCTTCAAGGTAAAGTGATGGTCAAATTTGTTGAAAAAAAATTATTCAAAGAGGATGCTCTACCAGCGACAAAGGTGCTTCACTAATTATAATAAACCAAAACAATTTCTCTTAATTTTATTTCAATGTACAATAATAAAAATTTTACTTGCGACTCCAATTATAATCGTAATCGTTTGGAATTCATAATATATAATAGAACAATACGGGTAACAACACATTTCTCGAATAAACATTTCACGAAAATACGAAAAACTAAATTACATTTATCGAAAATACAAAAGTCGAATTTTGGAAATATTACAAATAACGAATGTTACAAAACTTGAAAATACACTTGTCGAATAGCTTGAATATTACAAACCTAGAAAATACACTTTTCGAATATTACAAATGTCAAATATACACTTGTCGACAGCGAAACATCAAATGTCGTTTTGTAACCATTGCTCACCAAATGTAATGACAACATTTGGTATAGTTTGCTTTCAACAAATGTATATTTGCAATTTGTAATATTCGAGAAATGTATTTTAGAGATTTATAGCAATCGTCATTTATAATATTTCCAGCATTGGACATTTGTATTTTCGATAAATATACAAACGCCGAATTTAATTTTCGACATTTGCATTTTGAGAAATATATTTTCGAGGTTTGTAATATCCAAGCTATTCGACAAATGTATTTTCGAGTTTTGTAACATTCGTTATATAAGTAATAATTTTGGACTCGACAAAATTATTTTTAAAAAATTTATTTTATTAACACAAATAAATGCAGAACTATGTTGCTAGTACAACGGTTGCTACAAGAATACCTACTTCTCTAACTGAAAGCTAAACTTATGCAAAGATTATCATTTCTCTTAGAATTAGATAATAATTTGCTAACTTGCCTTTTATGGCTGATGCAATCCTCAATAATAATTATGAAATACAGGGTGGCGTCCCTATATTACTTATATAATATTTTTAACGTTCGACTTCTGTAGTTTCGGTAAATGTAATTTGTATGATAGATATAATAAACAATAATAAGAATATAAAAACATATTGATGTCAGCATAATTGAAATGTATAAATACCGATCAGATTAACAAGACCGGCACTCTGTAACTGACTGTCATACTGTAAACAAGAAGTCTGTATATTTGTCTCTCCTCATATCAATACAGTTGATTTTTAAAAACAGTTTGACCTTATTAACAATATAAATGGCGACGAGGTTGGGATACCAAAACTGAGTTATTTAAATTGCTGTATAAAAAGTAAAAGTGAAGAAAAATTCACAACACTCTGGTTCGTTTCTACGATTTATTTGTGAACGAATCCATCAGCTATCACGGTACTCCGGGTCAACTATTACAACTTCGGCGAGGTGCGACTGTCCTAGTGCCCGATCCACATCAGGAATCATAAGCGACACTCGACATCCAGAGACAACAGCCTCTACTTTGTCATTATTCTTGACTGGTGCCCGAATCCATCTAAGGAAGTATAAGCGACACCCAAGAATACATTACCCCATGATCTTTGCTCTCGCATTGTAAGTATAGTTTATTTGTAATAATAATCAATAATAATACTTTAACGTCAGCGACAATGGCGCAGTGTGAACAAAGATATTTAGATACAATTCCTATATTTAATGGAAATTCAAATGAATTATCCTACTTTATTCGAATAAGCGAAGCTCTGAATACGAAATTTTATAACCAAACATTTCTAAACGATTACGAGAATTTCGTATTGTTAGCAAATATTAGAAATAAAATAAGGGGAGATGCCGCAAAAGCAATATCCCATTTTATTATTAATTGTTGGACAGATTTGAAAAATGCTCTATAACAACGCAATATTTATACTTTAGCTATAGATATGATAAATCTAAAGCAGGGATCCGAGGGTGCCTTTATTTATTATAATAAAATGCTTACATTATTAAACGCACACACAGCGTATGTAAAAACACAGATAGAAAATGCATTCAGACCAGTAATAATAATATACGGTCAAAATTTATCAATTAGATCATTATTAAGAGAATTACGATAACCTTCACGATCATTTCTTCAAACTAGAAATCCACAAAGTTTAAACACAGCTCTCAAAATTATAACAAATGATTATCAAATGGAAGCTTAAGGGGTGTCTTCCGCTTGAGAAAATTTCAGATTTTTGTAGGCGTTTCACTGTTTTCTAAAAGTGAAACATTGTATAATGTAAGTTACGACTTACGTTTCAAGATACAAGGAAACCAAATACCGCAAACAAAAAAGACAGTGAGGAGCAGTAGGTCGGGCTGTAAAATAGCTGGTGCAATTTGGGCGAGGCTTAGCGGCATAGGTACTGTCCTTGCTTGAGGCTTGTCAACACTTGGTTCAAGTGTTTTCACCCAAGATTATTTAGAGAATCGTACTCGAACCAAAATATTTGCTAAATTTCAAAAAATTTATATATTGTTGGAATTCAGTTAAAAATTTACTGATCTGGTAATTTATGTAAATGAATGTTTAAAAACTGCAAATAACCGAAAATTTAAATTTGTAACCTTTTTTCTGATTTTCCAAAAATTGTCTCCTATTAAAATTTCGATTACTTTCTAGTTTCTATTTTAATTATTTAGTAAATCTAACAAACGTTATTTGATAGTAGTACCTGACGCAACGTTTAAATGTAAATGTGAAACGGTGATTTATATAGATGTTTTATTTTATAACTCCTGAATCGTCAGCCTACATACGATTGTACTAAATATGTGAGGTAAATAAAATAGCTGAGTGGGAACGTGTCAGATTGTCGAACTAAAAACTCAGGTTCAAACCCCCTACTGATAAAAAAATAACACCAAATACAAAATTCTCTATGTAATTTCCATTTCCACTAATATCTTGGGATCTTGGGTTGACGGCTGGTAACCACTTATGCGCGCAGTAATATATCAATTACCGAAATCTCATTACACCGAAAAATGGATAAAAGGCGTGATGTTATATTCATTTATTTTACTAAATTTCACTTTTTGATAAATTTCTGACAAATAAATGAATAAATACTATACCAAATAATAAGAGTACTTCATAAATAAGAAATGTTTTATAACGAAATATTATAAAAGCATTTTTCACTAATACAAATTACATTCGATCTTGAGAAAATTAACAGAACTTTTGTTTTACATAGGTGATTGAGGAAGTTTCAAATATTGTTGAAAAATATACCTTTATAAAGCGAACTTTTTTACCTTTTACTATCTTATGTTCCATCCGTTAATTAACGGGTAAATAAATAAAAATTAAATATATTTATACAAAAAATTATAATTATATAAATAATTAAAAAAAATATTTGTTTTTATTTTGAAGCATCGTGGTACTCCAGAAATCTCCATCTTTATAAATCTGCAATATATACCTATAAAGTGTTGTTCCATAAGTTTGTATTTAAAATCTAACTTTTCAACACACATTCCTACGGGTGTCCAAACAATAAAAAAATATAATTCCTTTTTAGTTGCCCCTGGTCCTGGAAATAATAGTTATTATTCCTTTTTAATTCAACTTATCTTCTAACATCAAATAGGGAATCTTTTTTTTTTAATTGCTTCCTTAGTTGATAATTCTCGTATGGAATAGGACATTTTTTTCCAAAATTGTGGCTGCGTCGATTATTTCATCTGGAGATGCCCCTAAATATAAATGTTCTTCATGAATTAAAAAGCCCACAGTCTTCTATATAAAATTTATATATTCTTCGGAATAAATTTTTTTGCAATAGTTGCTTTTGAAAAGAAATATGATCCGTTGATCAACCTATGCGCTAGTTTCATAGAATCGGTTGTTTGTCGCCGTTTGCATATAATTCCAAAATTAGAAGCAGTCAGTCTGTTTGATTTTTCATCTTTCGAAAGAGGATTACCGTATTCATTTCTATAATTTCTTCCGGGGGGGGGTTTTTTTTAAGCCTAAAAATTCTTGTTTTCGCTCTAAAAAAATTTCTTTATTTATTTCTATTTAGGATACCATAGTTCAGGTCAGGTCAAGTTAAGATTTTTTTTTTCTTAGAAGAAGAGGGAAAAAATTTCGTCTGGAGAATATATACAATCTTTTATTTGGTAAAGTTTTAATTTTTAATATATTTTTTTTGTGTGTTTCACTGGACTATTAAACGATATTGTTGCAGCCGGACATCTTATCTCATAATTATTTGTGACAGAAAAATTTATCCATTTTCCACCAATAAATTTTAAAACGACGGAATTGTAGTATTGGGCGGTATTATTGTTTATTTATAAAATAAGGCACTAATATATTGCAGCATGCTTTAATATCGTCAAATAATCCGCAATCGGTTATTTCTGAAAATTATACTACATACCTAAATGAATAACAATAACAAGGTTATGGTGTTTTAAATTTTTAAACTGCAAAAAATGTGAAATCACGGATATGACAATTTTTAAATGGGACGATTTCTGTAATTCTGAGCAAAAGTGTAAATCCTACATTTTTATGGCACAGCTTATTTCGACAAAGCAAGTATTTTTATTTGCCCTCGAGCGGCTAGACGACAGCACGTGCAGTTCTGACCCTTTTTCAATGAACCTCGCAGCAAGTCCCGCCTACCATGCAACTTGTACCACAATTGAAATTTGCAATTTTTATCTAACTTTTATCCCATCTTTCTTCTTTATTTATTATTCGATTTAATTTTTTTGAAAACCACATCGTGTAATAACATAATTTACACCAACGTACATGGCCCTTTTATTTTAAATAAATTAATTTATTATTTAATTATTGTTGTAATTATTATATTGCAAAATGGACGATGTACATCGATGAGGATCATGTTAAAACATATTGTATCCAAATTTGATACAAATTCGACAAAAGATGAAGAAATAACGTGGGATAAACGTTTTTAAGCCTGATAGAATAGCCTCCACATTATCTGGTAAAAAACAGATATTTAATAAAAATACAGGTGGTACGCACAAATATACTCCACAAAACACACAATTCATAAAACCAATAAATATTCGACAATTTTCTCAACCTAAACCAGTACACACATTTCCAAAAACCTACTCCAATGTCTATATCCCACCAGACAAACAAAATACCGATCAACATATCAACAAAGAGATTAATTTAATGTAGAAACTCTTGATCACGACAACGAAACAGAAGAATGTTAGAACAACAAGAACAAAATAATGAAGAAGAAGAAGAGGAAAGTCAAAATTTTGAAAACGATTCTTTTTTAGAGTCAGGCCAGAATTCCAAATCGATGAAATAATGAATATTGAAAATACGACTCAATTACCATATTTGATACTCGGAAAATATAAATGTTTAATAGATTCAGGAAGTACTAGATCATTCATTAATCCTAGAATAATAAATGAAAATTTTTAAGAATTTCATTTGTATAAACAAAATTTTACACTTTCAACAGCACACGGTATTTCTAAAGGAAATAATTACGTAAAATTTCATTTTGATAATATTCTATTAAAATTTTATGTTTTTGAATTCCACAATCAGTTCGATTTATTAATAGGATTAGATGAATTAAAATTATTAGAAGCAATATACGATTTTGTAAATGATACAATTTATTTGTTGAGACATGAACATAATTCAAATTATTATAAAAAAAATTAACTTAAAACCGAAAGATGTAAAATTTGTGAATAATTTTATTTATGAAAAAAATTCTGAAGTATTATTGGAAAATAATAATATAAATGATTATGAAATCCCTGATGGATTATTTAAAATAAGAAAAAACAATTAAAAATTCCTATTATAAATAAAACAGAAAAAACATTGAAATTAATAAAAGACCTATAAATAAATGTGCATAAAATTTCTTTCGAATATTATTAACACCACAACGCATGTAATTCAATAATAATATACTTCCTTACAAATTACTATAAATTTATTGTCAGGATCAGATTACAGTGACTAAAGTTACATGCATCAAAAATACATTTCGCATATACAAGTAACTTGGGGGTGGGCCGCCTCTGGAATTACGGCTCCTCAGGACGGCTACGGACACTCGGCTTTAGGATCACGTTTACACTGAATGACAGAAGTACACCATGTCATTCCATTCTCGGTTAATAACCAGGGACACATTTATCAAACAATATCAATATATCACAATCAATGCAGATCGAATAACGTTGCAGATTCCAAACATGTGGATAATTAGGTCTCGACGAATAATGAAGCCGCACCAGGTATTATCAATATAATATCTACAATGTAAGTTGATGTATACTTGGATCTCCATTCAACGAGTATATGTCCGCGCCAGGTATTATCGATATAACACCTACAAAGTAAATTGATGTATACTCGGATTATCATTCAACGAGTATATAACAGCGCCAGGTATTGTCGATACAATACCTACTAAATGAGTTGATATATTGAAGTATCATAATTGATAAACCACATGTACAATTAAATAAATAACACAAAAATACATAAATATAGTGGATACATGTTAAACAGCTGTCATCAACAAATATGTACAATATGAATTAATGATAATCACCGTGGATCTCAGGATACGTGGTACTCAGCCCTGAAATATCAAATACACCGTAGCCAAAATAACAATAAGAGATAACACTCACCTTTAATTACTGCTAATCCCATATGATGTACTGTACGTCCTAGGAATATAGTTCTTCGTTTCACTAGCAGCTGATTTGTCCACAACACTCACCAAACACTACTGAGCGTCTTCAGTACAGAAAACAGCCTGCGACAAGCGTCTACGCGACCCGTTTATGGCGTTTATGATGATGTATGTGTGCCCGCCAATGGTTCTGAACCAATGAGGCGCATTTTTAAACAGTGGATCTTACATTAATGATTTAGGTTTTCCAAATTATACAAAAAAGTATAAAATAGCTAGCCCATCACAAAATTCAATTAACTTGCAAAACTTTAGAACTGATCACTTAAATAAAATAGAAAAGGAAAATTAGATTAAAATTATTCGAGAATTTAAAGATTTATTTTATAATGAAAGTGATAAATTAACATTTATAAGTAAAATAAAAGACTAAATAAAACTCCTGCCGATATACCCGTTTATAGTAGAAGTTATCGTTATCCAAATTGTTATAAAAAAGATGTTGAAAGTCAGATATCAAAATTATTGAAAGATAATATAATTAGACACAGCTATTCACCTTGGTCTTCTCCAGTATGGATAGTACCCAAAAAACCAGATGACTCAGGTAAAAAGAAGTTCAGAATGGTTATTGATTACAGAAAATTAAATGAAAAAACTATCGATGATAAGTACCCTATACCAAACATTAATGATATCCTAGATAAATTAAACTGTTGCAAATATTTCTCGACTATAGACCTTGTATCCGAATTGCACCAGATAGAATTAAATTCCAAAGATATTCCTAAAACATCATTTAATGTAGAAAATGGACATTACGAGTTCACTCGAATTCCATTTGGTTTGAAAAATGCTAGTAGTACATTTCAATGTTTAATTAATTTCGTATGAAAGGACTTAATTGGTACAATTTGTCTAGTTTACTTAGATGATATTATTATATTGGGAAGTAGTTTGGCAGAGCATTTAGAAAATATTAGAAAAAATTAAAAAACTTAGAGAAGCAAATTTGAAAGTACAACTTGATAAATCGGATATTTAAGAAAAGAAGTTGAATATCTTGGACACGTAGTAACATCTGAAGAAATAAAACCACATCAAAACAAAAAAATAGCGATTAAAAATTTTCCTATTCCAAAAAATCAAAAAGAAATAAAATCATTTCCCGGATTAATCGGCTATTATCGACGATTTATAAATAACTTTGCAAAAATTAGAAAACCATTTACAAACGCATTAGAGAAAGGTGCAACCATTAAAATAAATAATAAAGAATATAAACAAAATTTTGAAACATGCAAAATTTTACTTATGAACGATCCAATTTTTCAATATCCCGACTTCAATAAACAGTTCATTGTAACCACCGTCGCAAGCAAGTTTGCAATTGGCGAAAAAAAACAAAGTAGCTGACATCTGGTGGCGAAATTTAAAAGGTCCCAAATCGGGAAAACAATTCAAGGTTTACATTGACAGCCATAGGAAATTCATGAGAAACCTGAGTAAATTTAAGAGATATTGCTCAGTTGCACAATGCAATAGTTCTATTAGTGAAAATATATCTCTACATTATTTTCCCAAAGACATAAAAGTCCGACATGCATGGGTTCTTGCATTAAAAATAGAAAAATACGTGAATGTGTTCTGAGCATTTCAAACCTACAGATTTATGGAGCATGTCTATCATCTTCTTTATTTTTATCATATACATACTTAATAGAATATCTTGCAAAGAAGGGGAGATAAAAATTAAAACCTGATGCTGTTTCAACCTTTCAACCAAAAAATTATCAGTTGGTAATTTTCCTAAATAAAAAAGGTTAAACAATAACTGTTTTATTTTTTACTTGAAGCAGGCAGCACTTTGCTGTCGAAACGTCGTTATTTTAATAAATATTTCACTGAAATTTTACCCAATTATTGTTTATTTATAATATTGTGAGTTCTGAAAGCTTCTTTCAATATTTAAAAGTAAGGTTATGCGGCCAGATATGATAGAACGATAAAACGGAATATTAACAAGTATAAACAAATATAAAGTTAGAAAATTGTTCAATACTAGTAATATTATTATATTTGCTGAACAAAGCTAATAAATAGTATGAAAGAGAATGAAACAACCACGGTAGAACCTATGGAGCATTCTTCCATGGTACAAATCACAGCTTCTCCGTCAGTAATCGGCCGTATTTTTTCATCCAAATATAAAACAATATCTGACAATTATTATTCCCACATTGAAAATGAATAAATATCCAAAAGTTTACACTAAACACGAAAATAACACACTAAAGAACAAGTGGAATTCATATACCGTAATGGCGTTCTGACAAGTGTTTTCCCTATTTGGATGACAGCTAGTATGCGACAAGAGTGCCATCTATATTTGGATTTTTTCGCGGATAGGCACCGTACTGTCTCAAAACATAAACGGTAAAGAACTACCAGTGGCGTACGCAAGTAGAACAGTAAACCCGCATGAGATAAACTATTCAGTAATAGAGAAAGAACTCTTAGCAATAGTTTGGGATACAAAATATTTTAAACCATATATTTATTGAGTAAAATTTAAAATCATTACAGATCATAAACCACTAATTTGATTGTTTAATTTAAAAGAACCAAATTCAAATTTATTACGTTAGAAGTTTAAATTACAAGAATATGACTATGAAGTAGAATATAATTAAACAATTTTGAAATTATTGAAAAAGAAGCTGATTTGTTAGAAATAAATGATAATTTGGCTCATTTTGTAAGTGCTGTTAAAAAATTAGCGAAGGGTATTGCTGAACAAATTTATTCAAAATTTGATTGTAAAAATTATTTATTAAATTTTAAAACTCGAAAATAACAGATATTTTAATACAGAAATTGTCTGAAGGAAAATTACTGTTTCACTTAGTAAGAAAAGAAACATATAAAAATAAACAAACTTAAAAAAATTTAAAGAAACTTTAAAAATTTTTAAATCTTATCTTATAATTCCTTCCAAAAGACATGACTGTGACGTCACACCTTGTGCGTTTATTGAAACTAATAAATATTCAGAGTAAAAGGTATCGTTACAAAATTATTATAATAATTTAGAACGAACTGAGTGATCTGAACACAAAGTTCTGTCATGAAAAAATAACTCTCCGATATTCGTCTTTAAACGCAAGAGGGAAACCACAGAAAAACCTCAAGCAGAGAGAGAGAACAAAATAATAAATATTGTTGAAATACAGCGATTCAATATAAAGTTTCGCATATTTAAATATATCATACATTGCACAGCATTAATAATACTTCAGATTAGTCACAATAATGTCATTAGTGTATTTAACACTCAGATTATTTGTAGTTAAATTAGTGAATCAGTGTTTTCTGCTATCGTTGATATATTTGTATTATTGCATGTACAAGTGTAATTGCATGTACAGGTGTCTCTTTACAGAGAAGTTTGTATTTTTGGCTTTACAAGTGTAATTGCATGTAAATGTATGTATTGTTCAGAAGTTATGCCCCATAACCCATCCACAGGTACCAAAACTGGACTAAAAACCGACCAACGTTCTCGCTAGCCGAATGAGAAAGATAAACGATACGAAATGAAGGACAGATATATAATCCATTGTTTACCTGAAACAGGTAAACACCGTGTAGAGATTATACAATTTCTCACTTCTGATCTTGCAATATTTTGCAAAATGCAAGTGAATATTGGATGCTGTATTCAAGTTCGATGACGCATCCAAACTTCTTGAAATTTACGACCCCTGCTGAAAATTAATTAAATTTTTATCAGAAAAAAAAAACAAAAACATTCTACTACATATTAAATTCAAATTATCTGATAACTAAAAATATTAATGGATGAAATTTGAAACAACTGCAAAAATATTGTTTGTTTCAGTGTTATATTTTTGATATTGCTATAAATAAAAAAATCTTTACATTGCTATCGAGTTGGTTATTGAATTTTCCAACTTCTTCTTTTAGTTTTCTTCTGGTTTTTTACGCCAGTTATTATAAACTTATTCTATTTGCAGCTTTTTCTCTTTGTTCGTCTATATTCTAGTCTTTTTAGATTTTCTCCTATTTCTCTCTCTTCTTTTACCCGTACCCCTTCTCTTATTTTATCTATTTTATTTCCTCATTTATACCTTCTATGGTATTAAATATCAATTTAAAATTAATTATTATTAGGAAATTTGCAACACGGCTATGGAAATTTCAACAGAAATTAAATATTTATTTACTAAAAAGAAATGGAAAGATATGAACACTGAAATTCGCCATTATCATTACAATCTTCTATGAAATTTCTAAAGATAATAATACAACACTGTTATAAATAAATCTAAATTTGTTCTCTGAAATGTCAATTTTTTTTGTTTTTGTTTAGTTTTCTATAGCTGTATTATATATATATATATATATATATATATATATATATATATTTTAATAAATATTTATTTTAATTTAATTAATATATAGTTAAATACTGACATTTAGGTAACTAGTGCATGCATTTTGAAATTATGAACACCTTTGTACTTTCTTCTTTGCTGTAAAGTAAGTAGGTAAAAATGTATAGCAAAATCAAAAAAATATCATTGAGTTTAAAGTGTCGTCAATTTATACAACAAATATAACACACGAGTTCATAAATAAATATCACAAAAAGTGTCGTCAATATATACAACAAATATATCATACAAGTTCAAATATATATATATATCACAAAAAGTATCGTCAATATATACAACAAATATATCACAAAAAGTTCGTCAACACATAAAATAAAATTAAAAACCTAATATTTACACCAATAGCCAAAACAGCTTCTACTCGCCGCGGCATCGAATTAATTAAATTCTGGCAGTACTCGCTTCCACGCAGATCCTCCCACACGCGGAGAACATTTTGTTGAAGTGCAGGTTTCGTTCGAACATTTCCTGTCCCTCTCTGGACCATTGCCGCACACACGTTTTCGATGGGGTTCAAATCTGGTGACTTTGCAGGCCACTGGAGTAAAGTAATTTCCGGGTGATCGTTAAACCAGGATTTTACAATTCTTGCGGTATGAACCGCAACATGACTTCATCCAAGATTTCTAAGTAGTAGGCCGCATTCATTTTTCCGGATATCTCCACTATCACCAGGGCCCCAAGACGCCATCCATCCCCAAAACCCGACGCTTATTCTCCCACTCTTTCTGATTTGAACGACGTGTTGTGGGTGAAGACGCGAGTTGTTTGGCCGCCACAGCGGCTTCTTGACGTCTTTATCTGACGAAAAAGTATTTTCTTCAGAAAAATAACAGTATCCCAATTGAAATCTCTATTTTTTTTTTTCACAAAAATGCAGCCTCGCTCGCAAATTATTTGGCCGTCCTACAATGAATCCCTACTTCATGAAGCCGTCTCCTGATGGTTATTCTTCCTCTCTTCTCCAATGAAATTTTCTCCATCACAACACAAAATATTCTAATTGATCAAGAACTGAACCAAGAATGAAAATTATATGTAATGTAACCTATTTATACCTAGTTCGCTTACTTAAAAACAAAGTGGGTAAGTAAATATCATTAGCATCAGTTTGGAAATTCCACCCTTTCCAAACAACAGCGGTTCCTTCGACCACTTTAAAGTTAATGCCAACAAATGACTATTGAATATTGGTTACACTAATCTTCTTAAAATGGTGTTAATATTTTGGTATTTTAGAATATATTAACTTTCTTTGTTCGCTGTGCTCAAAAGAATTAATGTTCGCAAAATAATGCCGTCAAATGATTTTAAATTGTATTGTATAGCGAGGAGTTAACTAATTCGTTTAGTTTTTTCAACAGTGAGTATTAAACACAATCTTAAATGTTTGTTTCCATGTGACATTGTGGTATTAACAATATATTCAGAAAACAAAATGACAGCTAGAACAATAAGTATCATTTGAGCTATGATTTCGATGCGACATTTTTCATTTATTCGGCGAATAATTAATTCGGTACTTTATTCGGAAATGGAAATATCGGCCCTTATTTGTATTTATATTGGTAAATGTTTTATTATATTATTATTATTATATTCTCAAGATGTTTGGATGCCTCATCGAACTTGTGTACAGCATCCAATATTCACTTGCATTTTGCCAAATATTGTAATATTGAAGAGTGAAATTTTATAATCTCTACAAGGTGTTTACCTGGTTCAGGTAAACAATGGATTATATATCTGTCCTTCATTTCGTATCGTTTATCTTTCTCATTCGGCTAGCGAGAATTTTGGTCGGTTTTTAGTCCAGTTTTGGTACCTGTGGAGGGGTTATGGGGCATAACTTCTGAACAATACTGTACAGTTGTCTCTTTACAGAGAAGTTTGTTGTCTGCGCAATGCACAGAATGTCTCTACATAGATAAGTTTGGTATTGCAGGTGCTGTTATATGCACAGAATCAACAGAAAACACTGATCAAAGAATTACTCTAGCCTAAACATTTATATCATTATGACCGTTCGTCAGTATATCAAAATAATATTTTATCCAGTTGAATTACCTTAAAGATCAATGCTAATGTAATTAGTATTCCACAAGTATCTCGATTTCAAACAATGGGTTTACACACGATCAGACTCGTGTTAACCTGTACCAAAAAAAAACCTAATCTACAATCGGTCGGCCAGATAAACCGGGGCTATGTTAGGAAAAAGAAAGATACTCCGTGCCTGGCCAGCAAATAGCAACAAGAGCGGTGGATTAATTAAGGATCATCCGTGCCTGGCCAGCCAATAGCAACAAGATGGGTAAAGGAAACATTTATATCATTATGACCGTTCGTCAGTATATCAAAATAATATTTTATCCAGTTGAATTACCTTAAAGATCAATGCTAATGTAATTAGTATTCCACAAGTATCTCGATTTCAAACAATGGGTTTACACACGATCAGACTCGTGTTAACCTGTACCAAAAAAAAACCTAATCTACAATCGGTCGGCCAGATAAACCGGGGCTATGTTAGGAAAAAGAAAGATACTCCGTGCCTGGCCAGCAAATAGCAACAAGAGCGGTGGATTAAGGATCATCCGTGCCTGGCCAGCCAATAGCAACAAGATGGGTAAAGGATGCTTCGTGCCTGGCAAGGCAAAAGCAGCAAGAGCGGTAATTTAATTAAGGATCGTTTGGTGTTGAGGTAAATTGTGAACTTACTCTGGCAAGAATCAAAGTAGAGCTCAAATGGAGACCTGATTCGGACTCCTCGACTATAACGAATCATGCGGTTTATATAGTATTATTTCCCTCTTCTTCCCTCAGGATATCCAGGGTGAGACGCGAAATCAGTTTTCCTCTCCCCTTCCCCATGGTAGATATTTGGCGCCGCTACTAGCTGTTGCGATTGAGTGTCGCCGAGGTTTGAACACTGTGGCACGGCGGGCTGTGACTGAAACTTAGGGGGTTGACAAATTAAACACAAACACTATTAAAGGTGAGAAAAAATATTATTTAATAAAATGGTAAAACGGTGAATTTAACAATTTACAAACAAATACAAATATTAACAACGACGACAACGTATGAATATGTTAACTTATTTGCAATTACCAAAACATATTTATCAAATAAAATTACTCAAATTCTACATCTTGTAGCGTACTGCAGACGTGAGAACACGTCTGCTCATTTCAAGAACCAGAAACTAACTCCCTGTCTTGTGCTAGCCAAACTACCCATCTACCCCACATGTGGTGGAGAGGAAGGGAAATTCTTTCTCACAGAACTAGTACAAGAATTACCTAAAAACTAAAACCTAATCTAGGGTTCGACCAGACCTTTCCATAAATCTGTCAACACCAGATGACATCTCAAGCCGACATTTCAGAATATTTGCCGCGATAAACTCAAATGACTATTTATGATAACTAAAATTCTAACACACACGTGTAGCAATAAATTAAACTCAAGAAAGCAAGAACTCCTGTTAAGACAATTTTCGATGCGTTCAAGTCTCAAAGCAGTTTGAAACTTGATATTTTAAAATCGTTTTGACAGTAAAAAACAATAAATCGTATTCTGAATGCTCGCCTTGTTACACCACTCGTGCCCTAAATACAATTATTTCGTTGGATATAATTTATACTAAACTGCAGTACCTGCTAAAATATCCAAATTACTATAAAATGAAATATAACATACTTTAAATCAACCATAACAACCATATAGCCCGAATTAAAAATGACACAAACCAATAACAAAGGAATTGGTCACAATTCCTACCAACAAAAAATCTATAAAATAACCATTAAACATACATATGTTATCAACCTAACTCGCGGAATCACCCCTGTACAGACGCGGTTCCCTAAATAATTAAATAAAATTACACTCACTATTGTCCACGCCCTATTTCACTAGCCGTACGACGAGTATACACTTACTTCCACGACCGTCCCGCTAAGTTCGTCCTGAAATAAAACGCAAGTGTGAACCATAAGGTTCAGTGGCTGTCGGATGACACAAAGTTAATAACAGCTAGAACGACAAATGTAGACATGATCGCAATGCTAACGAAACGAACACGCTTGCACGCACGCGCATGGCGGGAACCACACGCCATCAAACTCCTTACAGGCGGGAACCACACGCCCTTAAACTCCTCAGACCACCAGCCTCTAGGGCTACGACTCTCAAGTCGCTTAACAGGTCAAGACCACCAGCCTCAGGGGCCACGGTTTCAAGCACCGCTTAACGGGTCATATACGTCGAGACCACCAGCCTCAGGGGCCACGGTTTCTAGCACCGCTTAACGGGTCATATACGTCGAGACCACCAGCCTCAGGGGCCACGGTTTCTAGCACCGCTTAACGGGTCATATACGCAACGCACAGCATGGCATATGAACTATGAGTTCAAATCACATGATGTAATATCTTTCGGTAACAATGACAGAATGTGTATCAAAACAATACTCAAACACTCACCACGACTTGCTCGAAGGTAGCTCGCTCCAGAAGGCGCCGACCAGATTACAACAATAATCCTCACACTCACTTACTGATCGTACAGACACGTGTTTACACCACCACTCACAAAACTCGACTGACTGTGTGATAATTAATTCATTCACAATAGAATAGGGTTTGCGTAAGATAAATAAATAAATATATCATCACGCCTTTTACCCATTACGGGTGTGGCACTCTGCTTACGCAGATCTCGGTAAGTGATATATTTTTGCGTATGAAATGCGGTTACCAGCCGTCAAGTCATAGCCCCCAAAGTTGTTAGTGGAGGGGGAACCACAGGGGTAAATTTAAATTGTCAATTGTCGGAAGTGGGATTCGAACTGAGGATCTTACGATCCACAGTCCGATGCGTTTGCGTAAGAGTAGAAGCATTAGATAACTTTCAAACAAACTGTATTTATTTCATTAATTATTGTTTTATAATTCATTTGCCCATTCATTTTTATTTAATTTGCTACACGGCTAATTGGTGTCGCTGACAGTTCGGCCGTCCTGCGTTGTTCTCGCCCCGAGAACTGGGTCTTCCTACCCTACTTGTCGCTGGATGATTCTTCGGCTTCGCTGGCGTTGTCGTCGGACTCTGACATGCCGCCAGGTGGTACCCAACGTTTCATTCTGTCGACTGCGACTACGTTTTCATATGGCCTACGTTTGCTTCTCTTTGACCCTTGCAGATCTGAAACAATGTACCTATCGTTTGGAAGGATTTGTTTAATTACGAACGGACATTGGTATGGAGGAAGTAACTTCTTGCTACCTCCCGCTATTTGTTGCTTTTCGATTAGAACTAATTCACCGACACGATATTTTTGCGCTGGTTTGCATCTTAAGTTGTATCGTGCTTCCTGTTTTTTCTGATCTATTTGTATTTTATTCGCAACATCATCACGTGTGTCATTTATTTCGGTGGTATGTGGTCGCTCATCTTGTACTTCCGCGGACATTATTGCTCCGGGCACGGCTCTGGGTCTGAAGCCAAACAATAACTCGCTCGGAGTTTTTCCTGTAGCTTTACAGATTGTATTGTTTAACGAGAATTGAATTGTTGCTACTTTTGTGTCCCAACATTTATCATGTTCGCATGATGCGGCTAAAGATGTAACCGCTGTTTGATTAAATCTTTCTACTTGCCCATTCGCACGTGGAGTTGCGACAGCATTTTGAATATGCTTGATTCCGTGTTTCTTACAAAATTCTGCGAAAGACTTTGACGTGAAACTAGTTCCTCGGTCTGAAATTATACGAGTAGGCGTGCCAAATGTTTTGAACATATCTGACAGCATATCCAATACATATTTTGTCGATGTATTTTTAACAGGTTTTAGAGATGTATATTTGGTGAATGCGTCTGTGATTACTATGATGTGCACGTGCCATCGCACGCTTTCTGTAAACGGACCGACGTGGTCAATGTGTAACGTATGGAATGGCATTGGAACTTTTTCGATCGGATGTAGTATGGCTTCTTTCTTACCTTTCTGGTGTTTGAAATATAAACAATTTGGGCAACATTTAATATAGTTTTTCATGTAATTACGTAATTTGGGAAACCAGTACGTTTCGGTGATTTTGTCGATGGTCTTATCCAAGCCGAAATGGCCAAATTCATCGTGACACCAACGCAAAATAATATTTCTTTGTCCTAAAGGGACATACAGACGGGGTCCCAAGTCTGTGTTCCTAAATACTCGATTGTTCTTTATACAGAAATCTTTCTGATTGCGCTTCTCCTGCTCGTTTTGCGCGGTTTGCAACAAATTGTTTCTTACCGCTCTTATTGTTGGATCAGTCATTTGTCCAGCTAAAATCCAATCGCCGGTTTCCAGGCGTAGAGTTTCCGTACATTTGATGGGGTTACGGCTTAATGCATCCGCGTGTTGTAACTGCGTACCAGGACGATATTCTATGGTAAAATTAAATTCTGACAGTTGTAACCACCATCTCGCAATTCTCGGTATGATGTCCCTCTTTGTTTGTGCTGATCTCAATGCATTGCAGTCGGTTATGATCTTGAATGTCAACCCTAGCAAGTACACTCGGAATTTATTGATGGTTTCTACGACAGCGAGTGCTTCCAGCTCGTATGAGTGGTAACTCTGTTCAGCATGTGTGGTCTGCCTGCTGAAGTACGCGACTGGATGTAATTTATCGTCTGATTGTTGTTGCAAAAGGATGCCAGCAATGCCATGTTTGCTGGCGTCGGTGTGAATTTCTGTGGCGGCTTTTGGGTTATATAAAGACAGAAGTGGACGAGTAGATAAAGTTTGCTTCAGCTCACGGAAAGCTGTTTCCTGCTCAACGTTCCATTTCCATTCGGTGTTTTTCCTAGTTAGAATAGTCAGTGGTCGTGCGACAGTCGCAAAATTTGGTATGAATTGGCGAAAATAAGATGACAGACCGATAAATTGGCGTACCGTATGTACGTCGATTGGTGTAGGAAATTCTTGTACCGCTTTTACCTTTCTCGCGCCCGGTTTAATTCCTTCGATAGAAATTTCGTATCCGAGATAGTCTATGGTTTGTTGCAAAAATATACATTTGTTGAGTTTCAAGGTTAGGCCTTCCTCACGAAGTGCTTTCAAAACTTCTTCTAAAAGAAATAGTCCGTCATCGATGTTTTTACTAGGTAACAGGACGTCATCTAAATATACTGAGACTGCGTCATGACGTAATGTTCCCAAGACTTTCTTCATCAATCTGCAAAAGACGCTTGGTGCATTCGCTAATCCAAAAGGAACCCTATTAAATTCAAACTGTCCGTCAGGCGTGACAAATGATGTTAAGTATCTACTGTTGGCGGAGACGGGTATTTGGTGATATCCGGCGCAAAGATCTAATGTCGTAAAGTATTTACAGCCGTGAAAGCGATCCAGTTGTTCTTCGATACGCGGTAACGGGAAGTGATCTTTAATGGTGAGTGCATTAAGCTTCCTATAATCGATGCATAATCTGTCCTTGCCATTCTTTTTCTTGACCAACAATACAGGTGACGAATACGGTGATTGGGATTCCCGAACTATATTGTTCTCCAAAAGTTCGTTCACAATTCCTCTGACTGTTTCACGTTCTTGAATTGCCATTCGGTACGGCCGGTACGTAACTGGTTCATCAGAGGACAATTTTATAGTCATTTCGGTGGATTTGGCTTGGCCTAATTCCTTCATATTCTGTGCGAAGCAATCGCGAAATTCATTTAATAGTTTGGCAAGTCTGTACCGAGTGTTCTCGTCTATTGTCCCGGTAATTATTTCCTCAATCGGTAAGGGTGGCAATTCGCATCTATCCATCCGAAACACATCAACAGTGTCTGTCTTTAGTTCAGGTGCGGGTTGACAAATCCATCCTCTGGCGATTTCCGCGTTCTTTTTAACAGTCAGTTCTTTTTCGGATAAATTGAAAATTGGTATGATACTTGCATTCTCTTTGTCTACTCGAATAACGGATCCCGGAATACAGTTTAATGTATCTGTCTTATCTTGTAGAGCCCGCTCAACAAACAAATCTCCAGTAAAACGTCTTCTGCGTGTTTGAACCGGTATATACCCCATGTGTTTCGGTGGAATCACTGTTGCCGATTTTGCCCACAAGCATACTCCTTCGGTCTTAGGAAGATTACAATCCTTTATGTCAGGGTGGTTTTTATTAAGTATCCGCAAGCTGTTGCTAGTTTAGATGACAATTACGTCAGGTGATTCAGTAAATGGTTGTCCAATGAGTAGTGGAATACTCTGCATCGTGTCTGGTATTATCTCTGCATAAACAGTTGCTGCGGCACCATCTACTTCCAGATGAAAGTTTGTTCGTCCAAGCGATCTCACTATTCCTCCTCCAAACCCCTTAATATGTGTTATCTCCTTTGGATCAATCATGAGATTCAACTCGTGAGCCGTGCTTTGATCCAGTGATTTGACATGCGTTCAGCATGGCCATCTTTTCGTAAAAATACTTCGCAATTGTCTCGTCCGGTCGCTTCTTACGCCGTATCATCTCCTCTAAGCGTGTACAGTAGTCCTTCTGGGAAGGAAATGCGTTGTTGTTGTTGTTCCTTCCACTCGCCCCAGCTATATCTTATGGTGGATAAACCGTTATACCAGGTGGCTGCCAACCCACGTAACTTCCCAAGAGCATGGTAGATTGTGGCCTCTTCGGACCATTTGAAAACCTCGCGCAGTTCGTCGATTTTGTTGAGCTACCGAACGATATCGCTATTCGGATCCTCTGGGTGGAATGGAGTAACGGCCTCTCCGCGAAAGGTGTTCGCGGGTGCTACTGCACCACTTGCCCCGGGCGTCTGTCGCCCAACGGTTTACGCTAATTGTTTGACAATGGCCGCCAGTTGGTTAATCTGGCCATCCGTACCTCGACTTCGTGGGGATGCGGATTCTCGGCGATGTTTAGAACGCTGAGGTTGTTCAGGGCTTTCCATACGACGTCTCTTTACGCGTTGTATTAACTCGCTCTCGGAGCGCGCTTCACTGTCCGAAGAGTCGCTATAACCTTGAAGTGAATCCATAGTGAACACTAAAGCACGTCGTTCAGATCCCACTTCTGATATGTTATCAACCTAACTCGCGGAATCACCCCTGTGCAGACGCGGTTCCCTAAATAATTAAATAAAATTACACTCACTATTGTCCACGCCCTATTTCACTAGCCGTACGACGAGTATACATTTACTTCCACGACCGTCCCGCTAAGTTCGTCCTGAAATAAAACGCAAGTGTGAACCATAAGGTTCAGTGGCTGTCGGATGACACAAAGTTAATAACAGCTAGAACGACAAATGTAGACATGATCGCAATGCTAACGAAACGAACACGCTTGCACGCACACGCATGGCGGGAACCACACGCCATCAAACTCCTTACAGGCGGGAACCACACGCCCTTAAACTCCTCATCCTCTAGGGCCACGACTCTCAAGTCGCTTAACAGGTCAAGGTAGCTCGCTCCAGAAGGCGCCGACCAGATTACAACAATAATCCTCACACTCACTTACTGATCGTACAGACACGTGTTTACACCACCACTCACAAAACTCGACTGACTGTGTGATAATTAAATTCATTCACAATAGAATAGGGTTTGCGTAAGAGTAGAAGCATTAGATAACTTTCAAACAAACTGTATTTATTTCATTAATTATTGTTTTATAATTCATTTGCCCATTCATTTTTATTTAATTTGCTACACGGCTAATTGGTGTCGCTGACAGTTCGGCCGTCCTGCGTTGTTCTCGCCCCGAGAACTGGGTCTTCCTACCCTACTTGTCGCTGGATGATTCTTCGGCTTCGCTGGCGTTGTCGTCGGACTCTGACATGCCGCCAGGTGGTACCCAATGTTTCATTCTGTCGACTGCGACTACGTTTTCATATGGCCTACGTTTGCTTCTCTTTGACCCTTGCAGATCTGAAACAATGTACCTATCGTTTGGAAGGATTTGTTTAATTACGAACGGACATTGGTATGGAGGAAGTAACTTCTTGCTACCTCCCGCTATTTGTTGCTTTTCGATTAGAACTAATTCACCGACACGATATTTTTGCGCTGGTTTGCGTCTTAAGTTGTATCGTGCTTCCTGTTTTTTCTGATCTATTTGTATTTTATTCGCAACATCATCACGTGTGTCATTTATTTCGGTGGTATGTGGTCGCTCATCTTGTACTTCCGCGGACATTATTGCTCCGGGCACGGCTCTGGGTCTGAAGCCAAACAATAACTCGCTCGGAGTTTTTCCTGTAGCTTTACAGATTGTATTGTTTAACGAGAATTGAATTGTTGCTACTTTTGTGTCCCAACTTTTATCATGTTCGCATAATTAAATTCATTCACAATAGAATAGGGTTTGCGTAAGAGTAGAAGCATTAGATAACTTTCAAACAAACTGTATTTATTTCATTAATTATTGTTTTATAATTCATTTGCCCATTCATTTTTATTTAATTTGCTACACGGCTAATTGGTGTCGCTGACACATATATAAACATATCGTTACACACAAAATAGAAAACAAATACTTTGGAAAATTATTATCTAACGTAAAAATTAACTTAATCTCTAACATGCACATAAACATAAGACAAATTAAAATACAAAAAATAAAATTGTCTGAAGGCAAGGTACGTGTCCGCGCGGTGTAGGGACACACAGCTGGAGGGCATAATGACCACTACACAACACTGTCACTGTCAAATCACTGGGGGGTTAGGGGCTACAAGGGGGTGGTTCTTCACACAACAAGGGTCGAAGACACTTCACGACGATCAGCTGACGCCGGTAACACCAGCTGATCCTTCGCTGCAGAAATGACGTGAACACCTTGCCGGGCCGGAACAGAAGTCGGCCTCTCACCTGGCGTATCCTGGTGAAGACGGACTGCTGCTGGTTGTTTCCTCCGACAGATACCACGTTCACCGGGTGTGAACCCTGTTCACTGGTTGTGTACAGATCTTCAGGTAGATCGATGGTCTCTACCTGCTCAGTGCTGCTGGTATCAATGCACGATTCCGGTTGCTCTTCTCTGCTGAAACTGCCTGGGTATAGCTTGTTCGAATTTGCCTGGCGATTGACTTGACTTGCTAATGGGATAAGCCAGCCCTAGCCAGCGGGGTGCAAGTTTGTCTGATGTTCAGGAGTGGATTATTATAATTTTTGGCTTAGATGCTTCAAATCTCAGAAATTTTTAATACGATTATCTTTTCAATTGTTTCCCCGAAAACTGTTAAGTAAGATAATTTTATACATATATACCTTCAGAAAACGACATTTAAAATTCATTGTATTAAAATTTTTCATATTTTGATATTACTTGTGTCTGTTTGTGTAAAACTCATTTGAAAATATTATCCAGTACAACCCTGTAAAGTAGTCCCTCATAAATTTCTTTAATCCTCTTATGGAATACCTGCTGAGAAACACTAATGGAATCAATCGCCAGGCAAATTTGTACAAGCTATATTCCCTTCTTGTTCCTTCGCTGCCATGTCGTTTACCTTAATTTCGGCTGTCTCCATTTTCCCAAAAACAACAGCAACCTGGCGCTCAGCACGTAGCAACGACTTGAAATCATCCGCGCTGATTCGTGCTACCTCCGGCTGAGATGGGATTCGATGGTGGAGGTTATAACCATAACAGTGTGGTGGTACCCGATACACTGTAGAACCATCCACACCAACTCCTCCGCGCGTCGAATCCCCTGTGACCGACATCGGTCTAGGTTGCTCTTGTTGTTGCCCAAGCGAACTCCACGACATTGGAGCTGGCGATGGACAGCCGTTCCACCAAAAACGACATGGTGCACAACCCAATGGAAAGGGCAAATACCTGGCATACCCAGGCAAGGTATGATCCAACTCGTAACCGAGGTTTGGAACCATGGTTACGAGCGGATGTGGCGGCACAACAACACTCGGACTCCCGTACATTTTTACTAACACACCGAACTGCTTAACACTGAACTAAATATTTTTGGTAACTGAACCAACATATTCACTACGTTGCGTCGCTGAACACGAAAAAAAAAACGAAAATATAAAACGAACAAAACAAAATTATTTAATCGCAAAACGAATCAAAACTAAATTACTGAACAAAACAAAGTGACTTTAACACAAAATGACTGCGCCAGTAATCACGATTGATTACACTAAACACTTAACATCGCGAAAAAAAACACTTTACACGAACGGGAACGTATGATCTTTTTATACCGCGCGAATTTTAAACCGAAATTAAAATTCTTTAACGCAGTATCCTACCGACTGCGCTAATGTAGCACAGAACTAGCACAAGAATTACCTAAAAACTAAAACCTAATCTAGGGTTCGGCCAGACCTTTCCATAAATCTGTCAACCCCAGATTACATCTCAAGCCGATATTTCAAAATATTTGCCGCGATAAACTCAAATGACTATTTATAATAACTAAAATTCTAACACACATGTGTAGCAATAAATTAAACTCAAGAAAGCAAGAACTCCTGTCAAGACAATTTTCGATGCGTTCAAGTCTCAACGCAGTTTGAAACTTGATATTTTAAAATCGTTTTTACAGTAAAAAACAATAAATCGTATTCTGAATGTTCGTCTTGTTACATCCCGTCAGTCTTCTAATAACAACAAACAAAACAAAACAAAATAAAAACCGGGGTCACAATACACCCTATGAACTTTAATAATTCTTTCCTCTTAATCGTCTTCGTTTTTAAACTTCACGTTTGTCTAGTGGATTTGTTTTCTAATAGTCTGGTGTCCTGTTGCAGCAGCTACGTGCCCTCCACCCTCGAAGATCCGGGGAATTAATGCAAACAAATAACAGTTACACAGCTGAAAACACTATTGATACCAGACACAAATATTACTATGGCCATAAAAAACAGTATTAACCTAATTATCTTAATAAATATATTTAGAAATTATCGTACCGTCTTAATAGATTGACAGCTTTTCAAAATTCGCTCAAATTTATAAACTTGATAATATGACATCAGATGAAATAGCAAATAAATTACTGAAATTTATATCACAGTACGTAATACCAGACAAAATAATATGTGACAACGGTAAAGAATTTAATAATGTTATTATTAAAGAATTCCTCTCATTACATAAAATAAATATTTATTTTCTAAGTATAGATAATCAAAACACGAACGGACAAACAGAACGATTTCATTCCACATTTATTGAACACTTAAGACTTTTAAATAGTCAAAAATAATATAAAAATTTTAATTTAGAGGATAAATTGAAATACGTCACAATTGGATATAATAATACAATACACTCATCCAATAATTTTAAACCTATTGATATAATATTTGGATACTTTAAACGTAATGATATAAATCTAGATTTAGAAAAACGTTTGGCACAAAAATATGTGCAAAATCATTAAGAAAACATGCAAATTATTTATGATAATTTAAAACCAAATTTAATAATAAAAAAATAAAATATAGCATTTAAATCTAATGAAAGAAAAATGAAATTATTCCTGAAAATTTACAGGAAGTAAGACAAGACAAAACATAAGACATTCAGGGAAAATTACAAGAGCCAAAATATGTATTATAACGAGCTATGGCTGGCTCGACAGCAAATCGCTCGGGCGCCAATCGGTCGGATAGCTGTGTCCGAGGATGTAGGGTAAAGAAGATAAAACACAGAATATTGCTAAAAAAATTAAGTCTGATGCTTTATTGATGCTGATGTTGATATACAGACCCGGCCGAGACGGCAATGTGTGTAGCGAAGCCGGTACAGAAACGGAATTTGGGATATTTGAGAAAACGACGCTGGGCGTCGCGACGCCGGAACAGCGGTGATTGCGATATACGCGACGCAGTATCACGACGGAGTGCCGGCGGACCCCACACAAACGTAACCACCTTTCGCTCTATGGAATACTCCGCAATAAGGCGTCGGGATGCTAGTTAGGTCTAGGTTCACTCGGTACACGAGGACGGATAACGTACGCGGATGTAATCGAAGTTACGGTGGTACCCTGGCAGACCACACACAAACGTAACGGCCTTTCTCTCTATGGAATACTCCGAAATAGGGCGTCGGGACGCTAGCAAGGTCTAGCTACACCCGGTACACGAGGACGGTTGACGGGCACGAAGTAACCGGAGTTACAGTGGTGCGCTGGCGGGCCACACGCAAACATAACGGCCTATCCCTCTATGGCATACTCCGAAATAGGGCGTCGGGACGCTAGTAAGGTCTAGGTACACCAGGTGCACGAGGGTGGACAATGTACACGAAGCAAACGGAGCACGAGATTTTGGAAGGAGTTCACAGCACAAACCCGCATGGGATGAAATAAGAAACTGATTTCTTACCTCGGCGATTGATGCGCAGCAATATCGGCTGAGCGGCAGATACGAAGACCGGGCGGCTTATTCGTGGTGATTTCAAACGAAGCCGTTTTATGATAGGATGTTAGCATCCCGGTAAACGGTGAGATATTGTCTATATGACTGTGTCAACTGTGAATAGGGCAGGTTCAGGGATGTTAAAAACGGAATCAAACGGATTTATGACTTTGTAGCTGTTTCGATGTGAGCCACGGTGTGATGGTGTGGGTGCTAAATGCATTTGGATGCTAAAAATGCACTGTGGCGAATGCACTTTGTCACAGTGTCACACGAAGTAGCTAGTATAAAACCAAAATTCGGTACATTGAGAACTATAAAAGAAAAAAAATTTAAATTATCAAAGATAAAAAGACCTAGGAAAGTAAAAAATGAAACCCATTGTTTCAGATTCATCCTGTTTGGATTAGGAGGAATAACAAAATATTTGACGGAAATTACACATAAACCTGGCGCACTTATTTATAAATTAGGTGATGCAAAAATTTATTCTAACAATCATGTAATTCAATTTAAGTATGATTTTAATACATTACTCACTGAATACTTAGATTTGAACGAACAAACTTTGATAATGAAATAAAAAATAGATAAACATGATGAGAATATGTATTGTGAATACAGTAATTACTGGAAGATATTGAATTATTATCTTAATGATGTATCTTTAAAGTTTCAAAATTTAAATATAGAAACAAAAACCTAAAACGATTAATTAATGGCCTAGGAACAATATTAAAAAGTATAACTGATGTGTTCATTGAAAACTTGCAAAGGAATCAAGAAATATTAAATAAAAATGTATCAGAAAATTATAATATAAATATTCAAATGATACAACAATTTAATGAAACAGTTGAAAATATAAAACATAATCAGAAAATCCTGACATCTCGAATATTAAATATGCCGAATTTCTTAAATAAAGAAGCTACATTAATAGATTATTTGTTTATTAGAGACCTAACGAATCAAATAATTCATTTGTATAAAATTATTCAAGACATCTAAATAATTTAGAAATCTCTTTTAGTTTTTGTAATTTGGGATTATTTCATGAAAGCATTGCACCCTCTAATTTGTTAAAACAAAATTTAATTCATATTAATTAATATAATAAGTATGAATTTCTGATATGTTGAATTGAAATGAAGCAATTAATCTTAACATATTGTAAGTTATTAAAATTATTTAGTCCATGTGCCAGTGTATTTTTGAAAAACGTTAGAATTATTACAATACACCCCTGTGCCAACCCTACAAAGTGTTGACAATATTTTAAAGTGACCATTTAGTGTTGTAAGAAGAGATGAAATTATATTCAGTGAGAAATAATTGTAAAAAGGTTAATAATTTATATTATTGTAACCATATAAATAATGAAATTATATAGGAAAATGATTGTTTATCATATTGTATTTAATAAAGAATTAAATAAATGTAAATATATTAAGGTAAATAATAATGTTAGTAATATTGTAGAAATAAGTGTTATCGTGTTCTCGGTATAAAATAAATAATAACACAGTGCTCCCTTATCAATACTTTTATTTTGCTATCCAATACAATAATACCCAACTTACACTAAACAATTTTATTATATACTATGCGGTAATCTTGTAATGGTTCCCTGGCAGCATAACCGGAGGGTGTTACGCTAACAGGTATTATGCTAACATTCGGCCATCCTGTAAAATTACGTCTCTGCAGTTCAACTAATCTAATCTGCAACAAACAAATTAGTTCATCTTGAAGCATCCCAGGAAAATTGCTTGATACTTAGCTAGTCCTAACGTCAGTAGGCAATGTCCGTATCATTGTAATCGTATAACAATTGTCCAGCAACCTCGGTATCATTGCTTTCATAAAATCAATCGTTTCGCAATGTCAGTATCATTGCTTTCGTAAAAATAATAGTTTCGCAATGTGAGTATCATTGCTTTCGTAAAATCAACAATTGTCCAGCAATGTCAGCACCATTGCTTTCGTAAAAACTATCGTTTCGCAATGTCAGTATCATTGCTTTCGTAAAATCAACAATTGTCCAGCAATGTATTTTTTTGATACACTAACGCTATTAATCTCGTGGCATCTGGCAATGATGCAATCTTTTTTTTATTTCTACTGGGTTTTCTGGAAGATTTAATAATGCTATACACATATAGCTTGTACAAAAATCCGTGGCGATTGACTTGACTTGCTAATGGGATAAGCCAGCCCTAGCCAGTGGGGTGCAAGTTTGTCTGATGTTCAGGAGTGGATTATTATAATTTTTGGCTTAGATGCTTCAATCTCCGAAATTTTTAATACGATTATCTTTTCAATTGTTTCCCCGAAAACTGTTAAGTAAGATAATTTTATACAAATATACCTTCAGAAAACGACATTTAAAATTCATTTTATTAAAATTTTTCATATTTTGATATTACTTGTGTCTGTTTGTGTAAAACTCATTTGAAAATATTATCCAGTACAACCCTGTAAAGTACTCCCTCATAAATTTCTTTAATCCTCTTATGGAATACCTGCTGAGAAACACTAATGGAATCAATCGCCACGGATTTTTGTACAAGCTATACCTAAGCCTGTTTTCATTTGTTTTGGAAAGAGGGTGCAATACTGGAATCCATGTGGTCCGTTCAATATGGTCGGGATAGTCACTATGGTGAGAGCTGGACACGATGCAGTTACCTGAACGATGTTTGTTGACTTCGGTTCTAACTTCAAATTCTCAAGATATCGAATGAGGATCTTTTGGTCACAGTAATTTTCGGTAATTCTTCGAAGATGGAGGTAAATAATGGTATTTTCCGTCTTTTATTTCGATTGAAATTCCAAAACTATTTAACAATGGTTGCCCTACAATGAGTGGATATGACTGGAAATCATTTGGAACAATTATGACCTCAACAAGAGCTTCTACTTCGTCTATTTGTATTATAACATTTTCTTCGAATTCATTGTCAAATTTAGCAGGTCTTTAACTTTTGATGTCGCTGTTATAAGTTCACTACCAGTATCAATTAGTGCTTTAAATGAGTTCCCATTAATAAGCATTTCCTTGATGAAGTACTTTCCTTCATTTTCCGAAACATTTATTAACTTTATAGGTTTCTTTTGATTTTGGCACGATTGCTTAATTTTACATTCATATGATAAGTGGCTCAGTTTCTTACAGTTTCCACATTCTTTCTTTCGTAGTCTACAGTCCCGAAAATCTTGAAACTTTGTAATCGCGCTTGTTTTTCGTAAAAATATTTGGTGATGCTTTCATTTCCTTACTTTATTCGTGCCATCATTTCTGATAAACAAGTGTGATAATCAACTTTGTGTGGAAATGCTTTAATTAATACATTCTTCCATTCGTTTCATGTAAGATCATAATCATTTAACTGGTTGTACCACAATTTGGCGACACCACGCAGTCTTAATTGCATGTTATACGTCTTTAAAGATTCAGACCAATTGTGTATAGATGTGATTTGTTCAATTTAAAGAATCCAGTTTTTGGAACTAATATTACCTTCTTCCGGATCAAACGGTGGTATAAGATGTTCACTGTGGTTGTTCTAGTGGGGTGATTCGCTAGATGATTGCCCTTATAGAGCAGCAAGAGCAGCACGGACAATTCTTTTTCTTCTTGCGATATACACTTTCATTGTCACTATCACCTTTCTCGTCACTACCACTCACATTCTTTTTATTCTTACAGTGCCTCACTCCCTCATCCGTATCACTCTCACTATCATTATAATACCTACGCCCCGAAGAACGTTCACGTTTCATTGTATAATAGTTTAAATTAATTCAAAAATAATTCACGGCGTCACGGGATATCCCACTTCTGAAATTTTTATCATGTTCCCTGTATAAAACAAATAATAACACAGTGATCCCTTATCAATACTTTTATTTTGCTATCCAATACAATAATGCCCGGCTTACACTATACAATTCTATTATATACTATGCGGTAATCGCGTAATGGTTCCTTGGCAGCATAACCGGAGTGTGTTACGCTAACAGGTATTACGCTAACATAAGTAATACTAATTTATTTGTATTATGTTATTTAAATGATTATAAAGTAAATATAAAATGTGGAAATGAAAATGAATAATTTAAAATCTTAAAAGGGATATATTTACTTGAAAATGTTATTTAAAATTAAACAATAAACAAATTATTAGTGGTGAAATAAATGGAGAACCCGTTATAATTTCAAATTATAAATTTAATATTTTTAAAACACAAAAAAATAATTCAGAAATAGAATTACAAAATATTAAAGAAATGAAAATAATTAGACATGATTTAAATCAGTCAGAAAAATCCCTAAAATATATAAACAGAATATAATTAAGTATGTTATGATTATTATAATTGTTATAATTTAGATTTTTAATATATTTAAAAGAAAAATTAAATGTAATTTGAAAAATAAGGAAAAGAAAGTGGACATCCCCTTAACGACTATTAATCTTCCTGGCGATGCCCCACTTTAATAGGGGAGGATTTATATGATATATATAATAAACAATAATAAGATTATATAAACAATAATAAGAATATATAAACAAATTGATGTCAGCATAATTGAAATGTATAAATACCGATCAGATAAACAAGACCGGCACTCTGTAGCTGACTGTCACACTGTAAACAGCTAGTCTGTCTATTTGTCTCTCCCCATATCAATAAAGTTGATTTTTAAAAACAGTTTGACCTTATTAAAAAATATAATTTGTACAATGCCTCATCGTAATTTTCACCATTTGTATGTTAGAGAAATGTATTTTCGTGAAATGTGTTTTCGGGAAGCGTTTGTGTTTATGTTCCCAAAAAAAAAAAAACTATTTTAAAATGGTATTTAAATAAAAATAAATTTATTGTAGCATCGTAGAAATAGAAGATAATTTTAAAAAAGAAATCGAAGATAATTTTAACATGGTTATAGATTTAGGTTGATCGTCACTAATAAGAAATTAGTATTGCTTTCAAAATTTTACTTACATTTTCATTCGAAGTTATGAGGTGTAACAGTACAATCGTCTAGTATAAAATTATTTCTATTAATCGAAGCCTACGTTATGTTTGTAATAAATAAATGTATAAATGTAACTCCAAAAATGTCCGTAATACGAAGTAGCTATCAATGGTGGGGGAATCGGGATAGGTTCAGTTGAAATGAAAGAAAATAATTCCTTCCAAAAGACATGAATGTGACGTCACACCTTGTGCATTTATTGAAACTAGTAAATATGCAGAATAAAATAAAATCATCATAATATTATTATTATAATTTAGAACGAACTGAGTGATCTGAACGCAAAGTTCTGTCGTGGAAAAATAAATAACCTCAAGCAGAGAGAGAACAAAATAATAAATATTGTTGAAATACCAATGAATCAAGATTACATTTTACAGATTTAAACATATCATAAACTGAATAACGCTGACACTTCCAAACTAGCCACAATAATGTCATAGTGTATTCAACACTCAGATTATTTATAGTAAAATTGATGAATCAATGTTTTCTGTTATCGTTGAGATATTTGTATCGTTGCCTGTACAAGTGTAATTGCATGTACAGGGGTCTCTTTACAGAGAAGTTTGTAGTTGACTGTACAAGTGTAATTCCATGTAAAGTTGTCTCTTTACATAGAAGTTTAAAAGTCTGCGCTACGCACAGAGTGTCTCCACATGGAGAAGTCTGCTTATTTGTCTGCGCAGAGCACAGAATGTCTCCACCCGGAGAAGTTTGTTATTAATTGCATCTGTCTAGTTTTTTTTTTTTTTATTAGTAACTAATTTCTTTACAGTAAATTTTGTCATAATAAAAAAAACTGTAGTAGTATTGGCTACAAATTTTATTTTTGAAACTCTTTTCTACATCTTGCATATTTGTTTTTTTTTTTTAATTAAAATTTTGGGAAGTTATGTGGTGCCACATCAGATATTTTTATTTATTTCAGATTTGGAATTTTAAGATTGTTTTTGTTAAATATTTTGAAGGTTATTCGCCAACAAATTACGCTTGCCCTGCGGTTTTTTGAACTATTGCTATGTGTAATCTTTTTTACTGCATAGGCAGTAAATGTGATATTTTATGGAGTGTTGAGAGTAGGAGAAAAATACAAACATATAAAGTGTTTATTTAAAGTTATGCTTCCCGAATTTTCGAGAATAGATCTTTGAACGTTCCTTTTTCAAAATTAGTTTGTATATTTTGTTGATTAACATAGCTGTCGCTTGTGAATATATTTTGTTTTGTATATTATTATCCCCGTTGATGATAATGAATAAATTTCAGTTTTCTTCTCGTTACGCAATTTTAGTCAACGTTTAGGTCTCAATATTTTAAAATGCAATTTTTCTGCCACGAATAGCCTGTCGCAAAATAAATAGTTTTGAACCTCATTCCTTTCTCCCCCAATTGATAGCTTTTATTGACTCCGTATCCTGGTCACGGCACCAATTTTGTAACAGTACAATCGTCTAGTATAAAATTATTTCTATTAATCGAAGCCTACGTTGTGTTTGTAATAAATAAATGAATAAATGTAACCCCAAAAATGTCCGTAATACGAAGTAGCTATCAATGGTGGGGGAATCGGGATAGGTTCAGTTGAAATGAAAGAAAATATTTCCTTCCAAAAGACATGACTGTGACGTCACACCTTGTGCATTTATTGAAACTAATAAATATGCAGAATAAAATAAAATCATCATAATATTATTATTATAATTTAGAACGAACTGAGTGATCTGAACGCAAAGTTCTGTCGTGGAAAAATAAATAACTCTCCGACATTCGCCATTAATCGCAAGAGGGAAACCACGACAAAAAACCTCAAGCAGAGAGAGAACAAAATAATAAATATTGTTGACATACCAATGAATCAAGATTACATTTTACAGATTTAAACATATCATAAACTGAATAACGCTGACACTTCCAAACTAGCTACATTAATGTCATAGTGTATTCAACACTCAGATTATTTATAGTAAAATTGATGAATCAATGTTTTCTGTTATCGTTGAGATATTTGTATCGTTGCCTGTACAAGTGTAATTGCATGTACAGGGGAGTAGTATGTGCTGAACCTATCTCCACCCGAGACAGTTTGCCTTTCACTTTGGCGTGGGTGTCCTTGAGGCATAATTAATTAGTTTTTGGAATTTTTTGGGGGCATATGTAATTAGACTTTTGTGTGTGACGTAGGCTTGTGGAATTTTGTTTTTGGAACAAATATTTCTGGGGAATATCTAATTAGGTTGTAATTTGTTTTAGGGGCAATGTAGTAATTAGGTTTATAATTTGTTTTTGTAAGTTTACTTTTGTGAAATGTCTGAGGTGTGTGACGTAGGACTGTGGACATTTTTGGAATAAACTATTAGGATATAATTTATTTTTCATAACTTGGAATATTTTCACTAAATTATTTATTATTCATAATAATATACAACACAAATCATTATAAGAATAAGTGATTACAACTAAACATGTACATATGCAGCAAGAAAATAATAACACATTGCAAAATAAACAACAAAACCATACAATGAAACATGTAAAACTCTACATATATAGTAACAAATGATAACACAATGCAAAATAAACAACAAAACCTTTCCAATGTAAAACTCTACTACCGTTTCGTTATTGACAATTTTACTAGATTTAATAATGTAACATGGATTTCAATTCATTATTAATTATATGAATACAACACAAATCAATATAAAAATATGCGATTACAAATTAACAAGAACTTATGCACCAACAAATGAAATACACAAGAAACACTTTCAAGATTATCGCACGTAAAATACACCACACCACACGTTTCGGCAGACAGAAAACGACTGAATCGAGTTCCTCCCCCACCACTTAGCCCGAGCGCCGAGCGTCTGCGCGTCTTCGACTTGATTTTAAAATTTTCCATTATTAACTTGAAATTGGGAAATATTTTTCAATTACCAGATTATACTTCGTAGATCAATAGATAACCATTTCCTAATTATACTGAACTATAGGGGATTTCTTATATATAAGTTGTAATAAAATTTTTATTTTTAGTATACAGTTTTTTTGTTTATCTTTCAATTCTGCCATGGCTTCTTCTACACCCGACGTAGATATCGAAATCCAACCTCATGAAGATGTTTCAATGAAATTTTTAAAACCGAAATTCAGAGTAGTGGTAAGGAAACCGGGCGAAGTTAAGGCAGTAGCTTCAACATCTGGTACGATATATTGTATTAATAACTTGAACCTCTCTGAAGATGATACTCAACAAACATTAGATTTAGATCTGTTGGAAGATTTCGATACTTTATCTGGCATAAAGACACCAGTAAACACAGTTTTACAAGTTACTTCAGACGGTTCTGAGGATGATGAACAAGTATCGCGTCCAAAGAAACGTTGTGTGAGACGTATTTCTACACCAGACAATGAATTAGGTGAACTGCACGGGCAATCGTTCGTACTATCCGATGAAAATGTCGAAGAAATGGAAGAAGACCTAGTGCCTGATGACGATGAAGATGAGCTATTTAACAATAGATACTTGAACCTCCTGCTAGGTTTAGCGGAGGTTACTACTTACGCATTTCCTCGTAATAAATGTATTCGTGACAATAACGATCGCCTTCTCGATGTGTTCACGATGCCATTGAATACAAAAAATAGAGTTTTTATAGCTGTAGGTGTAGACCCCAACCCCATTATGCGAGTTGTAGTGAGAATCGTGGGTGATGTTATTCAAAAAAAATATGTGGACATATACGACTTTGAAATATTTCTAAATTATTTAAAAAATGTGGAATTAAAGAAAGATTGCAATTTGGGGGAAATGAATCGAGTATTCAGAATAGGTGAATTAGATTTAAGTTTAATACCTGGTGAACAATTAAAATGTAAATATATGAGACAGTGTTTGGTTTTGAATAAAGAAATTATTTTTAATATAATTAGATTGGAACATATAGTTAAGCGGTATGTAGTTGATTATAATGTAAAATATGCTGATTTAAATATCGAATACAAAAAATTTGTACAAGATGTTGTAATTAATAGTTTAAGATATAGGTTAAGTATAGAAGAGAGTTTGTATGAATGTATTTACATCAATAATGTATGTTTTAAAAATATTTTAAATGATTTATACATTTATTATAAAAATAAGACGACGAAAGATGTAGAATGTGTTCAAAAATTTATCATGGAAAACCAAAAATACATTATTTAAAAGTCATTATGTTTTACAGCCCTGATGCATTTCCTAAATTTATAATGGAGAACCAGAAATATAATATTTAAAAGTCATTTTGTCTTTACTGTTTTAATGTATTTTCTAAATTTGGTAAAATTCCAGGCGAAAGTTGTTTACAATAGGTAATAATGAGGTAGGTATTAAACTAAAGATAAACGGTACTACATATATAAATAGCTGTAAATAACAAATATTGTTAGTATTCTTACATCTATCAGTTGTGTTAATAACTATGGAGCAAGAAAATTTTGATAACTTTTATCGTATCTGCGAAGAAATTATTGACTCTTCTCTATCAACGAGTGTAACTCAACGAGAGGAAGATAATATAGAGCAAGAAAATTTTAATAACTTTTTTCGCGTCTGTGAAGAAATAATTGACACTTCTTTATCATCGAGTGATAATCAGCGAGAAGAAGATTATAATTCATCTTTACAAACTTGTTCAAGTGATAATAGTTTACAAACCGGCCGTGGTGAAGTTTCAGAAAATACACGTTTCAATATTATTTCCGATATAGAGAAACATGTAAAACATTTCAATTTGACTGGGCGAAGAATTTCATTTATGCTAAATGATCCGTCAGAAGAAGAAAACTCAGTAACCTGGTTCTACGAAGGTGTTAAAAGTGTTGTGGAATATGCTGTTGAAAATGCTAATCCGTCTGATTATGTTGGATTTGTTTTCCGCACGCCGAGTCTAGAAAATGAGCCAGGCTGGTTAAGTTTCAGACGTGTAGATCAGCTGCATATTGATGTTGTTTGGGAAGCTTTGGAAAAAATTCTTCAAAGCAATAAAGAAATTTTTTCTGATGGACAATTTGTTGTCGAAATGACCAAAGTATCCACACCTTCAGGATGTGGAAAACTAAAGGGGCATGGTCTTTCCTACGCCGAATTTTGTAGTAAGAAAAGAGGTGTAATTGACATAATTAATAAAGATATTTTTTGTTTGCCTCGTGCACTTGTCGTTGCAGAATCGTTAGTAAAAAAAGAAACGTGTTTTAAGGATGTGGTGAGTGACAAACACGGGATACAAACTTTAAGAACGCATGAATTAATGTTAAATGCTGGTGTGAAAATAAATAGTAATGGTGCTGGTATTCTTGAACTTACAGAATTCCAACGCTATTTTACTCAATATAACATATGTGTATATGAGTTCAATGGCAAAGGAAGTGTAATATTTGAAGGTGCAAAAGGAAAAAATCTTACAAGACTGAATCTTTTGTATCATAAAAATCATTACACTGTAATTAAAAGTTTAACAGCAACATTTTCATGCCATTATTTTTGTGAGCGCTGTCATGTTCGTTATTATGTAAAGACTGCTCACACCTGTGAAAATATCTGTTCTTATTGTAAAAATTCTCCCGCGTGCTTACCCATTCGAAAAATGACAAATTGTGACAGTTGTCAGAGAAAATTCAGAGGACAAAATTGCTACAATAATCATAAGAAAACAGTGTGTCAGAAACTTAAAAAATGTTCCCAGTGCCTTAAAATATATCAAGTTAAGAAAAACAGACAACATATTTGTGGTGAAATCTATTGTAAAATGTGTGAAAATTATAAAAACCCTGGACATTTGTGCTACATTTTAAAAGACAGTTCTCAATTAAAGGAAAATAATTTATTTATTTATTATGACTTCGAAACTCGACAGGAAAAAAGTGTAGGTGAACATGAATACGAACATGAAGTTAATCTATGTGTAGTGCAGCAATCGTGTTCTGATTGCTCCAACATAGCCGACATAAAACAACTATGTAACAAGTGTGGTATTCGTGAACATATTTTTACTAACGAGCCTGTTGAAAAATTTTTAAGTTATGTATTACTTCCTCGTACTTCTTTTTCTTCAGTTATATGCATTGCTCATAACGCCAGATCTTTCGATTGTCAATTTATTTTGAAATATTTAGTAGAGGAACAAAACGTTAAACCAAATTTAATTTTGAATGGTTCAAAAATAATGATGATGAAAATTAATAACATTAAATTTATAGATTCTATTAATTACCTTCCAATGTCTTTAGCTGCTTTACCAAAAGCATTAGATTTACCGCCTTCCTTAAAAAAGGGATATTTTCCCCATTTTTTTAATAAAGAACAAAATTTTAATTATATCGGACCGTTACCTCCTGCTAAATATTATGGTGTTGATACTATGTCTATTTCTGCAAGAAAAATTTTTTTGGATTGGTACAATAAACAGGTTGAAGGAAATGCCGTATTCAATATGGAGAAAGAGATTATTGAGTATTGCAAGTCCGATGTCGATATTTTGCGTCGCGCCTGTGAAAAGTTTCGCGCAACTTTTATTCAAGATTGCAAAGTGTGTCCTTTCTCTGAAGCAGTAACTATTGCTTCTGCATGTAACCGTGTTTTCCGTCGTCTCTTTTTGAAATCAAACACAATCGGTATTATACCACAAAAAGGGTACAGATACAAAGATAATCAGTCTAAAATTGCTTTAATGTGGCTGATACATCAGGAAAGCATACGGGGAATTCAAATTCAACATGCAGGAAATAGTACAGAAGCTTTTATTGAAAATAAATATAAAGTAGACGGTTACTACGCACCAACTAAATTAGTTTTCGAATTTTTGGGTTGTTTTTGGCACGGCTGTGTTTTATGTTATAGAACCAATAGAGACAAAGAACTTTTTAACAGTAGCAAAGAAACTTTAGAACTTAGATATCAAAGTACTATAGAAAAATTAGACAAAATTCAAAATTTAGGGTACACTGTTATAAAAATATGGGAATGTGAATTTAGAAAAGAATTAAAAGACGATAAAAATTTAAATATGTTGCTTAGTAACCATGACACTTTAAATAATTTACCTTTGCAAGCGCGTGATTCATTTTTCGGCGGACGGACGGGCAATACCATGTTGTACAAAAAAATTGAGAACAATGAAAAAATTAAGTATGTAGATGTATGTTCTCTGTATCCATACATTTGCAAATACGGAAAATTTCCAATTGGACATCCTAAAATTTTCATAGGTGAAGAGTGTAATAATTTGTGTCCAAATAATAATATTGATAAAGTAGAAGGATTAATTAAATGTACTGTTTTACCACCTAATGATATTTTTCACCCTGTACTACCACGAAAGGCACACGGAAAACTAATGTTTGTATTATGTCGGTTATGTTGTGACGAATTAAACCAAAATGATTGCTCGCATACAGAATCAGAAAGACAATTTATTGGTACTTGGGTAGCTGACGAAGTGCGCTGCGCCGTCTCCGTCGGGTACAAAATTATTCAAGTGCACGAGGTGTGGCAGTGCGAAGTAACTGTTTATGATAGAGAGACTAAAACAGGTGGTTTATTTGTGGATTTCATAAACACTTTTGTTAAAATGAAACAAGAAGCCTCCGGATATCCTGCTGAGTGTATTGACGACAAAACAAAAGCGGAGTATATTAAAGATTATTATATTAATGAAGGAATTCAACTCGATCCGACTCAGATTGAAAAAAATGCAGGCAAAAGATCAATTGCAAAACTAATGTTGAATTCTTTTTGGGGTAAGTAAATATATTTCAAAATCTATTCACAATACTAATGATTATTTTCTCCTCAACAGGTAAATTTGCTCAGGCAGAGAACAATACCGCTACGTCAGTCATTTCTTCCGCAGAAGGTTTATACGAAATTCTAGCTAACCCAGCTGTGAATGTAAACCGGATTATTCCAGCGGGGGATGAGATGGTGTACGTAAACTGGGTGCGTGAAGAAGAGGCTATAGAACAACTGAAAACAGTAAATGTCGTCATCGCAGCATATACAACAGCCCAAGCTCGTTTACGATTGTACGAATTTTTGGTACCCTTGGATCGTAAGGTATTGTATTACGACACAGATTCTATTATCTATTGCCATACTCCTGGAGAATATGAACCACCAACAGGTAATTTCCTTGGTGATCTCACTGATGAATTAACTTGTTATGGTACAGGCAGTTATATAACAGAATTTGTGTGCGGGGGTCCCAAAAATTATGCGTACAAAGTTTTATCACCCGAAACTAATGTGACAAATGAAGTTTGCAAAGTGAAAGGTTTCACTCTAAACTATACAAATTCTAAAATAATTAACTTTGACTGTCTAAAATCATTAGTATTTAATGAAAATATGGATAATGTTGTTTTATATTCCAATAATATTAGATGTAATGTTAATCATAGTGTTATAACAAAGAAAGAAAAGAAAACATTTAGTATTAAGTTTATGAAACGTAGGTTAATAAATAATGTAAATAGTGTTCCTTATGGTAAGAAAATGAGATATATGTAATATATAATTTGTACTTTTAATTGGTTTAATGTTTGATAGTTTTAAGATAAATATATTTTTTTTAAATTTTTATATTTGTTATTTTAGGAATATGAAATAAAAAATATTTTAAAATTAAAGTTTTTTATTAAAATAATAATGATACAAATATCTTATAAACCTGTCATTCTCATATTTGATATATCCGTTAAACAATTTCAAAAAATCATTATGTGTATAATTATTAATTCTGAATAGTAGATATACTAAACAATAATATCCACAAACTGTTGAGCTGTATTCCTGTAATGGTAATGTATTATATGTCCATGATTTTGTATTTCTTCTTAAAAAATGTATATGTTCCTGTATGAACGGCTCTCGACCGTAACTATCAAAATACATTCCTTTCCCATCTCGGTCAATAAAAACTGCTATCCAATGAGTCCCGGGCAACGAATCAGGGTCTGTGTTGACAATAAGAGCACATGGAAAATTCACATGAAGAGGTAGCCTATTTGCCGCGTATACTCCATGATGTTTTACGCTTTTAAAGTAATTACGAAATATTTGTTCAATGCAAGAAGCATTCATTTTCTAAATTTGTTTTTACACAACGAAGACTTCTCTCTAAATGACTGAAATAATAATAATATTTTGTTTTATGGGTATTTTTGAAATAAAATAAATATATTTATAAACTAATCACAACTTTATTTTTTATTATTATATTACTACTACAAATTTATACATAAAATAGTAACAAAATACATCATTTTAGAATAATACAAACAATAATATTTATTTTAATAATTAACTACCATAATCTGCAATAACATTTCTATTTTTATCAATTTCAATAATATTGTCAAATTCAGCATATATAACACAATTGATTGTTTGTGAAAGTGCACCAGCAAAACCAACTTCTATCCTCAAGGACCCATGACGCGTTAAATTCCAGTGTAACATCGAATTAGCCGACAAGTCAGGCGTAAGGTCAAATGCTGTTAAACAATATCCTTTAGGGTAGCTTTCTCTATCAATTTCGTTTCCACTATTTGAAAAATGTATACCTGTGCCCGAAAATAATGTATTATACATTTGAATGTACGCAGTTTTATCTCCAAACGAAGGCTGTAGTGGTTTTGCCGGTAATTGTTGACCGTTTACACACAATGATAAATAATTTATATTAAAATTTTCAAAATTGAACGGATTACTTTTAATATCACCGTTAAAAGCTTTGTTAGATACAAAACCGATTATACATCTTTTCGGAAGCTGACCCAAGAAAATATTGTCTAATGATTTTCCTTGAATTCCAGATGGAATGGTAATTGCTTTCACTTCGGCCCTCGTAATCGGGTACTTAGCAGTGTTTATCTCCAATGCTTTGTTGTGAGCAAGTAAAATACTAGGATTTAATTTGACTCGACGGACAAGTAATGTGGCTTCATTTATTTGTACTTTATAATCTGTGCCGGTAGATATTAATTGAAAACTATCGCGCGAGCGAACTAACCTCACACGCATTTCGACACCATTAATTAAAAATTTTTCCTGGTTAAATATATCTGCATGAAGATGTCCGATTAAGTCAACACTTTTACTTTTTTCAATAAATTTTTGACGTTTGTTGAATCCAGAATTGCCTCCAATATCAGTATTATTCATTTTGCCAGCTGTGTCGGTATACCATAAAGATGAAGTAAGATGGGAATTTTTAGCATCTTTACCATAATTCAAGAGGGTCTCTATGTATGCTCTATATGCATAAGTATTATTTGGTGGAGATACGAGTTTCTGATTTAAATACACATCAACTTGACTAAAAATTGAATGAAGCCAGTTGTTGATAGGCCCCACATTATCAGTTTCAAGTAACGGCGTGTTATCAGATTTAGTAATTTTTACATTTAAATACAACATGGTTTGTGATAAATCTAAATATTCTTCTCCATGTCCTGGTATTACAAATTCTAGGGGTCCATCTTCAGTAATCGATGATAGAGGTTTATAATTTACCCACTGGCCACTTTCAATGCTTGTCTGAGTAGGCGGAAGCGCAAATAAATCTAATTCCGTTTTAACACATTCACAGGATTGGGCGTGTAAAAATGCCATTTTAATCAAATATGTCTATGGCTCTAGCTTGTTTCTTGTTCTTTACTCTAACAGGTGTAGTTTTAGAATGAACGTGTTTCTTATTTAATCGTTTCTTTTTATATCCAGACCCACTAATTATTTTTTCAATTTTATCTTCTGCTTTACGTTTTAAATTAATCCCCGCTTCTGAAATACGTTGTTTGAATGAGTCTTTCACTGGACGATTTTCACTTAAGTCCCCCAAAAATTCTATTCCTGTACTTAGAGCTTGTTTTCCAACTGCTCCAACACCTTTTCTAATTAATGGCATAATGCTTCTAAACAATCCACTAAAGAAACTTCCTAAGCCATGTCCTCTCTGAAATTGATTCCCTTTGAACACTGTACCTATGCCGCTTCCGGCTTGTAAATTGTAATATTCTTGATACGGACAAGTTTTCATTGTGCAGACCGTCGAAAATGAAGTTTAACGCATAACGTTCCGAATTGAAATGGTGTTGTTTGGCCATCATTGCATCTTATATCAATTTCAATGTTTGAAAATTCCCTTCTTAAAACGGGGACGAAATGTGGTTGTGCATAGCTGATCATTTTATTTGATCCAAATACATATTTTTCAGTGTTAACATGCACAATTCTTAAAAGCTGTGTTACTACATCTCCTACGAACTGAGGTTCAATGATATCGCAGTATATATATAGTTGCGGTGGAATACCCAACATCACATTAGGTAAATTAATAGATGTTTTTTGCTGATATATGTCAGCAAATGGTGAATACCCCAGTTGAAGTGCTAATCTTGGTGACAGTTTTAATGAGGATACATCTGAATGTTTAACTTTTAATTCCACACGTTTTTCATCTTTATTATGATGAAATGCTACATATTTATTAACGTTTTCGTTCGAATTCATTTCATGTAATACAGCATCAACGCTTTCATAATTTTTTGATGATATTTTTCCTTGTTCAATAGATACTTTTATACTTTTTTCGTTCTTATTTTCTTTTTTTATCAAAATACTAACTTTATTTTCACGTTCATTGACATTATAAATAGTGCATGGATAAATAATTTCTGATAACGCTACCTCCCAAGCCCCTTCTAACTTGATATTGTGTGGTAATTGGGTTATGAATCGTGCAGTTGTATTACTGGGAAAATATTTCATTGAACTATTACTAGGGAGTGTAATAAAAAATTCTTTATCATTCATTATTCAACAAATTAATACGGTTTGCAGGTATCCACGAATTAAATTTATTACTATAACCTTTCCACTTGACGAGTACTTTCTTTCTACTGCCGGTTCCTTTTGTTTCCAATATTTTATCTATTTTATAAGTTGTATCAGATGTTACATACACATGTTGTAATTCAGATTCATAAAAAGTGCCCTCTATTAGCTCATTATTTAAATCTTTTAATTTGTAAACTATCGGATTTCTTTTTTTAACTCCACAAATTTTAAATAATTCTTCACTCCAGTTAGTCTCGTAGCCTTTTTCAAATATATGTTTATATTTAGAAATTCTAACCATATCCCCTATTTTAAATTTTTGACTTTGTTTTTTCCCATTTTGTATTTTTTCATACTGATTTCTCCATACGTCTAATATATTATGCTCATTTACCTCGCAAGGTGCTATTTGAATTGAACGGTGTTTTGATTTGTTATATGCTGAGACAAGATTTTGTAATACATCTATATATTTATATGTGTTTTTATAAGTAAAGTAACGGTACATTTTAGTTTTCAATGTTCTGTTAAATCTTTCTACAAAACATGCTTTTACATCTGGATTGTGAGTTACATAAAATCGTATATTATTTTCTTTTAAAAATGATTTTACTGACTTTGCAATAAATTCTGAACCCTTATCTGTCTGTAAATAAAGAGGTTTTCGTTTTCTAAATATGTGTTTAAATGCTGCAATAACAGAAGCTGGTGTCTTGTTTTTCAAAGGAATTGCCCATGAATATCGGCTGAATACATCAATTACTGTTAAAATGTATTTATAATTATCGTTAAAACGACTCAACTTTCTCATATCATTAAGATCTGCCTGCCAGAGGTCATTTATATTTGACACTTTATATTTATTCCTCGGAAAATGTTTCCGAACGGGTTTATGCAGTGTATATGTATCTTGTGAGCTAATCCATTTTTGTATTTTATTAACATCATATTTCCCTTTTACAGAGTTAAATAGATTACGGGCACCTGAAAAACCAGCGGGATGTGACGGATCAAAATAAATCTTAGCTAGTGCCTTATTCATTTTAGAATCTAAATCGTTTCCACTCAATTCGTTTAGCTTTTGTAGCTTCCGAGTCGGCCTCGTACGGATCGTCGTTAGTGTTTGTTGATTCTCTTTTACTTGTATCACTTTTATTTAGAATAGATTTGGCTTGAAATAGTTTCCTTCTTTGTGGATTATTAATTAATTCTAGAGGAATATTAAGAGTTTTTAATATACCTGCAAAAGCTTCCCACCCAATAGGGTTGCTATACTTTCTATGTCTTACAATATCACCAACTAAATCTGAGATATTTGAATTAGGTATTTGTATATTATTTATCGTAACAACACCTTTCTCATCCCAATTAATTATATCTTTATTCAATTTAAGTTTTTGTACTAATAAACGGGCTTTATTTTGGCGTGATTTAGGAATAATATTTATTATATTTTCTGTGTCATCCGGTTTCTCTAGCTGTAATTTTGGTTCTGCACTAATATCGTTTTCAACAGGTATTTTTATAGGCTCTCTGGATTGTTTTTGAAAGTGTAAATATCTTTGTAAAATTTCTTGATATAAAGTCCATTTTTCATATTCGGGCAAATTTGAATTTAAAACATTTTTCATATCCTTATCAAGTTGACTAGATATATCATTTTGATTATTGTTCCGTAAACGACTTAAGTTTTCAGGTGTTATTAAAACCATCTTTTTAGCATGCTCCATTATTATTTTTTAATTAAACTACTTAGAACTCCTGTTATAAGCGGTGCTAATAGGAAAGGTAAGAATGCTCCACCGGACTGAACTAATACACGTTTCTTTTTTTTCCAATTTTCTCCACGTTTCGTAAGTTTTCTTAAAATATCTTTATGTCGTTTAAGATCAGCCTGCTGTTTTCTACTGAGACAAATTTTACCATGTAAAATATTATAAACACATTCACAGATACATTTAACTGAATTGCAGTCCGTGTTTTTAAGTAATGCTAGTCTATATTTTGGTTTTAGTTTATGCAGAGCTCGAAGTAATTCTGCGTTGTCTATCACAGTTTTGCTCATTTTTATGATATAATGTCGGGTATATTTGTGCTACCGTATTTATACTTTTTTCGCGGTAGATAAACATATGTCAATCCGTCACGTGACGTACGAAAGCGTAACCAGTCGGGCGTATTTTGTTTAAGGTCAAAAATTAAATATCCATGAGGTTCAGATGTTGCATCACAGTAAGCTTCCTGCACAAATTTAATATTTTCTGGAAATACTTGTCTTGACAGATGCATAATTTGTGCTTTATCACGAGGATTTTTGAAATAAATTATATAATTTGCATTAAGAGATATATCCCTTTGACCTTTTCCCTGATGAAATAAATTTTGAGTAAGAAAAAACACGGATAAATTTTTATGATGCGACCATTTTGTAAATATGTCTACAACTCGATCGTCCGCTTCTCTCATTAAATCATCTATTATAATTAACTGAGGATTTTTTCCATCTATATTTTCCACATCAGGTAGTCCTTCAATAAATTCTACGTTTTGAATCGTACTATATAAATTTTGCCAAGTTCCGTAATGCCAATAAATTTTTGAAAACACTGTATCACTCATATCGCTCATATTAGATATAAAATTATTGACAAAGTAGGATTTCCCACTGCCTGAGGGGCCTGCAATTATGGCAGAAAAAGGATGTTTAAATCTCGTGCACATGTTTTCTATATAATGGTTAATAATATACTGCTGGAACAAAAGAATAACCAAAGATTTATAATACTAATATTTTTAAAATTTATTATTGGAATTATCAACAGGTATTTAAATTAGAATATATATTACAATTTTATAAAATTTATTTAAATAATATTTATATATATCTAGTTACAATCAAATACATACATATTAATAATAAATATATTACATTTGAACAAATTCTATTAGCCGGGCTTTTTTACCCATAACACCGTAATCTTTCAACCCAGTATATTTTAAACCCAAACTAGAAACAGATTTTCTCAAATCACTTAATTCTACATCTGTTAAGGTATCGAATCTTCCTGGAAGATATGTAGCAAATTCTTCACATTCGGCAATGATTTTTCTTCCAAATCCGGTTTTGACTGCTTTGATATCTATTAGTTTATAAGTCTTGTTTATTTCTAATTCCGTTAATTTTCGTCGAGGTTTGATGTTAGTTAACTGCCCTTTCTCATTCAGCTTATTAAAATCCATTTCTAAAACAAACATATAATTAATATAGTGGTTAATGTAGGATATGCAAAATAGTATTACCTTTTTCTTACTGTTGAACCTGACCTTACTTTTCGAGTGTTTAAACTGTTTAAATTTTAACAAAATCCATCCATTTATATACGACTTACTCGCATTTCACTTTTCAAGTTTGAAAATAAATTGTTAAGTTTTATTAAAAATAGATTTATCTATTGATCTACGAAGTATAATCTGATAAGTAAAATCAGCTTTTCATAACACACTAAAAATAAAAGAATTGAAAAATACTTTCTAATTTCAAGTTAATAATGGAAAATTTTAAAATCAAGCCGATGATGCGCAGACGCTCGGCGCTCGGGCTAAGTGGTGGGGGAGGAACTCGATTCAGTCGTTTTCTGTCTGCCGAAACGTGTGGTGTGGTGTATTTTACGTGCGACAATCTTGAAAGTGTTTCTTGTGTATTTCATTTGTTGGTGCATAAGTTCTTGTTAATTTGTAATCGCATATTTTTATATTGATTTGTGTTGTATTCATATAATTAATAATGAATTGAAATCCATGTTACATTATTAAATCTAGTAAAATTGTCAATAACGAAACGGTAGTAGAGTTTTACATTGGAAAGGTTTTGTTGTTTATTTTGCATTGTGTTATCATTTGTTACTATATATGTAGAGTTTTACATGTTTCATTGTATGGTTTTGTTGTTTATTTTGCAATGTGTTATTATTTTCTTGCTGCATATGTACATGTTTAGTTGTAATCACTTATTCTTATAATGATTTGTGTTGTATATTATTATGAATAATAAATAATTTAGTGAAAATATTCCAAGTTATGAAAAATAAATTATATCCTAATAGTTTATTCCAAAAATGTCCACAGTCCTACGTCACACACCTCAGACATTTCACAAAAGTAAACTTACAAAAACAAATTATAAACCTAATTACTACATTGCCCCTAAAACAAATTACAACCTAATTAGATATTCCCCAGAAATATTTGTTCCAAAAACAAAATTCCACAAGCCTACGTCACACACAAAAGTCTAATTACATATGCCCCCAAAAAATTCCAAAAACTAATTAATTATGCCTCAAGGACACCCACGCCAAAGTGAAAGGCAAACTGTCTCGGGTGGAGATAGGTTCAGCACATACTACTCAGGGGTCTCTTTACAGAGAAGTTTGTAGTTGACTGTACAAGTGTAATTCCATGTACAGTTGTCTCTTTACAGAGAAGTTTAAAAGTCTGCGCTACGCACAGAGTGTCTCCACATGGAGAAGTTTGCTTATGTGTCTGAGCAAAGCACAGAATGTCTCCACCCGGAGAAGTTTGTTATTGTGGGTGCAGTTAAATGCACATAATCAATAGAAAACACTTGATCAAAGAATTACGCAAGACTCGATAATTATATTATTGTGACCGTTGTTAGTATCACAAACTAATCTTGCCCCATAGTGAATTGTTACTTTTGTGAGAAATAACCATTCTTAAAACTGAATCATGTCATTAAATCGAGAGTTCAACAAATAAAGATGAGAAAAATAATTAAGGATCACCCGTGCCAGGTGTGCCAAGAGCGACAAGCGCCAGGTGGTCCAAGAGCAGCTAGGTGAGGGAATTAGTTAAGGATCACCCGTGCCAGGTGTGCCAAGAGCGACAAGTGCCAGGCGGTCCAAGAGCGTCTAGGTGAGGGAATTAATCAAGGATCACCCGTGCCAGGTGTGCCAAGAGCGACAAGCGCCAGGCGGTCCAAGAGCGTCTAGGTGAGGGAATTAATCAAGGATCACCCGTGCCAGGTGTGCCAAGAGCGACAAGCGTCAGGCGGTCCAAGAGCGTCTAGGTTAGGGAATTAATCAAGGATCACCCGTGCCAGGTGTGCCAAGAGCGACAAGCGCCAGGCGGTCCAAGAGCGTCTAGGTGAAGGAATTAATTAAGGATCACCCGTGCCAGGTGTGCCAAGAGCGACAAGCTCCAGGCGGTCCAAGAGCGTCTAGGTAAGGGAATTAATCAAGGATCACCCGTGCCAGGTGTGCCAAGAGCGATAAGCGCCAGGCGGTCCAAGAGCGTCTAGGTGAAGGAATTAATTAAGGATCACCCGTGCCAGGTGTGCCAAGAGCGACAAGCGCCAGGCGGTCCAAGAGCGTCCAGGTGAGGGAATGGAATGACGAGAACTCCCAGACTTGCGCTAACATGAAGTCAGAGTTGAGACCACGAATGGTCTCCTCGATTGAAGCAGATTTTACAGTTTATATACGAAGATTTCCCTCTCGTTCCCTCAGGAGTCTCAAGGTGGGACGTGAAGTTCATTTTCCTCCCCCGCTCCGTGGTAGTTCTTGGCGTAACTAACTGTTGCGATCCAGATGTTTTAATCTTTTCATTCCGTCAGTCTTCTAATAACAACAAACAAAAACAAAAAACCCGGGGTCACCATACGCACTATGACCTGTAATAATTCTTTCCACTTAATCTCCTTCGTTTTCAAACTTCGCCTCTGTCTAGTGGGTTTTTTCTAACGGGCTGGTGTCTTGTTGCAGCGGCCGCGTGCACTCCACCCTCGAAGACACTTGAGATTAACGTAAACAAACAACAGTTACACAGCAGAAACAGTATTAGTACCAAATACAAAATATTACTATGGCCATAGAAAACAGTATTAACCTAATTATTGTAATAAATATATTTAGAAATTGTCGTACCGTTTCAGAGGTCCGCGAAAATATTCATGAAAGTTTTTGACGATGATGTTAATACTTGTATTACGTTATACATAAAATACTTTTAATGCGAATCATGATTAAGTATTTTAAAAAAATCAAAAACCACTTTGAATTGTATTTCTAATATTTTAGACTATTTTAATATTGTTTATGTGCTTAAAATATTTTGTAAATTATAGCGTTGATATTATTCTAATATTCCACATAAAATATAAAGTGAATTCCAGTAGTAATTCCATAATTTATTGTAAGAATCTAATAAAAAATTTCAAGAATTTTATGTAGTTTCAAACAAAATTATATAGGTACTTTATTTCAGATTTTATTTGAACATTTTCTCTTAAAATGCAGATTGGCTTTGATGGTAGTTGACCCATAAAAGATACTACACTTTTTCATAAAACGACATGTGACATTAGAACGTTAATAAAGATGTTTGATCCAGGTACTTTGGGACGACGTGATAGGAGAGCCTGAAGGATTACGAAGCCCAGAATGTGTTTGGAGATTAAGTCATCAATGTTTCAAACACTCTAGAAATTGCTGTTATACCCTGCTTGTCATTCTCTTGGCGCCTTTCACTGCTGTCTGTCTTGGTTTTGGATTCGCATGTTTAGCTTTTGAGGTAAATATATGCCCAATATTTTACATACCATTATTTATATATACACGCAAATATGTTGAATGTGTAGAGATTAGAGATTATTGTTATTAATACGTATTGTAATTCACTTCAACAAATTGATTTTGTTTGAAAACAGCAATATATATCGAGTGTAGAATTGAAACGTTTAATACAGGCTGGTGACTAACTCAGCGATCCTAGGCATTTTACATATTAAATAATTTCCTGCTTCACAAATGATTTTAAAGAAAAATATTCCAAATAAAAGTGAAAGAGATTAAATAATTGCATCTGCATCGGTGAATAAGTTTCATTTTACTTACTTAATAGAGGCGAGAAAGACGTTCAAATATATCAAAAATTAAGTTTTAATAATGAGTAACCGTGGAAATGAAGTAGAATTCAAGCAAATATTTAAAGTTTTTCATAATCCAAGTAAGCAAGGAAACCTTTCCATAGTTACTCATTATAAAAACTGAATTTTTGATTTTCGAATTTCTTTTTAGCCTTTAGTGAAATGAAATTTGTTCGCTGATTCAGGTGCAGATTTTAAATCTCCTAAAATAATTAGGGAACTAGTAAATTGCATATGTATTATTTAAAATATAAAATTCCTATGATCGACTGAGTCAGTCACTACCCTTTATAGGGATTTTAATGCAATTTTTTTGATGTTGCTCTAAATTTTGACCAATACATTTTACAACTAAAGTGTAAATACAAAAGTTGTTAAAAATTTAAAAATGCTTGCAATAAGGTCTATTTAGTTACCTAAATATTAGTATTTCATGCTATATCAATCAAATTTTTTTTTGTATTGTAGTAATTCCATGGAAAATTAAACAAAAACGAATAATATTTGACATTTCAGAAAACAGATTTAGATTTATTGTTGTATAATTTTCCGTCAAAATTTCGTAGAAGATTGTAATGATATAATATCTAATTTCAGAATTCGTGCCTTTCCATTTCTTTCTGCTAAATAAATGATAAAAAAATATTCTGGTTTTGAAATGCAAGAGAATTTTCGTTTTTTTATAATTTTCAATGGCCGTGTTACAATTTTTCTAATAAATATTGTTAAGTACTAATATTTAGATAATTAGTAATGCCCTAACTGCATGCATTTATAAATTCTGCACAACTCTTGTATTTATACTTTTGCTATAAAATTGAATAGGTACAATATAAAGAAGTCTTTTCAAGAGCTAATTTACAAAGAGGACATACAAAGAATAACCGATTCTAGTTTCAATCATGTTTATAAATGCCTCACAGTTTCCTGCAATTACCTGACTACCGATGTCCCATATAAAATTTTGAAACTAATTATCCAAAGAAGATCAATTTCCATGAAAAACACAAAACTTTATCACAATGGTTTCTCTAATATTTAAAAAAAGAAAAATGTACCACACAAGAAATTTTAAACTGTATACTTAACTTTAAATACGACGTTTCTAGAATTGTACATTTATTTATATCATGCTAATATTTCTTTGTATAAGCTATTTGGTATATATATACCGTGTGTCTGTCTTAAAGGTGTACATAGGAGATTAACATGGGAAATCAGTTTTTTGCGTGCTGTTGCTCGGTGTTCTATCGGACAACAATGATTGTAGTACCAATCGAAAGATATCATTTTTCTGAACCAAACGATGTAAAATACACTACTATTTAGTAGTAATTTGGTTCCGTAAATTAATTTTTTAATTTTGAGAATTCTCCGGTTTATTCAATTTTTATCGTAAATAAATATAGTTACCTATGATTGTTTTGTTTTGATTTCTGTCAAGCTATTAATTTGACTTTTCTGACTTTTGAACTTGTTTAAGACAATTTGTAAAAATATGGCTAATTGTACTACTGAAGAGCGTATTTTTGTAGTAAAACTATTTTTTTGAGGAAATAGTTAGCTCAGAGTGCGAGATCTATTTTCTATTAAGTTTATGAATCGACCGAATTCAAGTGCAACCACAAATGCCAGTATCTATGAAAAATACACGTGAGCTTAGTAATTGAAATTTAGCAAGAGTAGAAGAACGTGTATTATTGAAAAAAAAGGGTTTTAGGAATCATACATGTAGATTCTTCGTATAGAACTAGATTTTTTGGAAATGAATTGTGTGTATATCGTTCATATTTTGCAAAAAAAATTCTTATTATTCCTACAAAATGCACTGCAAACAAGAACTTTTTCCATTTGACGAAAAAAGTGGAATAGTATTTTGTGAAGATAAACAAAACAGAGCTAATAAAAATGAAATTTTTTGTCATCGATTAAAAAAACTTAACTCTTAATAAATTAATATTATTTAAAGAAAACTGGTTTTTAGGCTTTAATTTATTTAATAAAATCTTTACGCAAAAATTATAAAAATTCGCTTGTCCAGGGCACTGTGTAACAAAAATGATAAAAATATAAATATTTATTACAAAATTTGTTAAGTAAACTTACATTTAGTTGTGACAATCTATAGAAATTTCTCCAATGGACAATAATATTATAAATAATTGAACACTAAATGTAAGTTTATCTTTACAAATTTTGTAAAAAATATTTAATTTTTATAATTTTTGTTACACAGTGCCCTGATGAAGGATAAAATATATCTGAAAGCTTGGCAAATTTAAAATAATTTTTTATTTAGCCCACAATTGACTGCCTTCCCACGACACCCTAATTTATAATTAATTGCAGTCACGAAACGAAATATTATATGTATATATATATATATATATATATATATATATATATATATATATATATATATATATATATATATATATATATATATATGTTACCTAACGTCTACCTGCCGACATCAGCGTTTCCCATCGGCCGCTATGTTCCCGCGAGCTGAGGAAGAATCATATTTCTGTTATCTCTTCACATGTTTATTTTATCTTGTATGTAGTTTTAATATTCAGTCTTGTTGTAGTCTTAAAGCAATAAACATTTAAAACTTTGCCTCTCTGTTCCTGAGCAAAATTAAAGTTTTTAAAAACCAATATTCGAGTTCTGATCAATTAAGTGGCGCAGTCGGTAGGATATTGAAAGGAAATTCATCGCGAATAATCCGTCAGTATCAACTGTTTATTCAACAAAACAAGAACCAACGAAGATCTGAAGGGCGTTCATCGCGAATCAACCCATCAGCATCAACGACTCATCCCAGAAGAATTCCATCGCGGACAGTCTACCTGAGATGAAGATCGCTATATTGGTAATGTAAGTTGCTTTCATTTCTATGACAGACTCCTCGAATTCATCCATTTCTATCGAAGAAAGTGAAAACGAGTTAGATTATAATAATAGTTTAGAAGACACAGAATTAAGTTTAATACTTTCAACATTAGATATAACAGAAGTTGAATTAGAAAATAACAGTTGTGTAACTATGGCAGTTCCAAATTTTGAATCTAAATTATTAGACATCGTTCCAAAATTCGATGGAAATCCATTGGAACTCTCTGCCTTTTTAGATACAGCTAATACTTTAATAAACACTTATTGGGATGCAACTCCGCAAAATGTAAATTGCGTTCAACATATAACGTTAATTTATGGCATTTACGCCAAAATAATTGGTCCCGCACGCGAGGTATATTCAACGTGTACCTCAAAAGACTGGAAATCTGTAAAAGATGCTCTGATCGCACATTTTGGCGATCAGCGCGATGAAAACGGTCTGTTGTTCGATCTAGATCAGCTCAGACAAAAAGATAACGAAAACGCCTTACAATTTTACACACGCATTATGTCAAATTTAAGTGCTTTGCATAACTATGTAGATGTTCATGAAAGTACAACGACAATTGCAACAGTCAAAAAGAATTTTTACAATACTCATACATTGAAAATGTTTTTGGCCGGTTTAAAAGAGCCTCTTGGTTCGACGATCCGCGCAATGAAACCCAAAACCTTGGCGGAAGCCAGACAGAACATAATATCTGAAGATAACATCCGACACTTACAACGTGCTCAGTTTGATAAAAGTAAATTTCAAAATTCGAGACAAATTCAAAGGTCAATTCCACGACCATCCCAAATGTATCAAAACCCTCAATTTGTCCAACAACCACCACAACGATTTTATAATCAATACCAACAATTCCCAAGCAACCCTATTCAATTACAACCCCGTTATTTACATACACCACCACGATTCCTAACTAATCACCAAGTATTTGGGAATAATAAACCTAAGACCTCAGTCAATGTATGGAAACCGCAAGGTACAACCAATCGAGCTATACAACCTAAACCCACACCTATGAGTGGAATATCTCATGGTTCTTTTCCAAAACCCTCATTCCAACAAAGACAAAATTACGCAGTAGAAGAGCTACATAATGTTGAACAACCCATTCAAAATTATGACGAACAAAATTACGAATACTGTGAAACCGACTATACTCACTATGACAACGACAACTATTCTTATTATCCCGAAATTATTAAAAATGATGTTTATGAAACATCTATTGAAGAAGATCAAAATTTTTGCGAACCCAGCCAAATAGCGAACCAAACGTAGAGTTACATTCAATCTATGACAAAAAAGATTTACCATTTATCAAAATTTTGAATCCACCATTAAAATTGTTAATTGATACAGGAGCCACAAAATCATTCTTGAACCCTGACATAGCTGAAAAATATTTTAAAAATAAAATCATGAAAGAAAATTTTACTATATCTTCCATATTTGAAACAACAGAAAGAGATTCTAGTGTAGAAATTCCGGCATTTTCAGAATTTAATGTTAATAAAAATATGAAATTTTATTTGTTCAAATTTCACCATTTCTTTGACGGCCTGATTGGTTATGATATTCTAAAAGATTTTAATGTTCAATTAGATTTAAACAATTCTTTAATAAAAACCCCACACGCAAATTTGAAGTTATCTCATTACGAATCTAAGAGAAAATTATTTTTTGCACAAATAGAATTACGTAGCTTTGAGTCATTGAAAATCCCAGATAATATAAAAAATACGGACGCATTATCTCGTATCCAAATTAACGCTAATGAAACTATCGAAGAATCTGGAGGAATTTTCGACTATATAAAAGATTTTAATAAAAGTACTCTAACACAAACGATAATATGTCACTGCAAGTCGAACCTGACAACGAAAATGACGACGGAGATATTTCTGACGACGAAACTGTTCACACGAATAGAAAAAATCCAATCGTAGGAATACCAATTCTGACAAACCAGTAAATCTCGGAAAAAATCAAATTATAATATCTCAAATTAATTTTGATCCCATAAAGCCTAAAATTGTAAAATTATTTGAAAATACCCATCAGCGTATAACAGTACAAATTTCAAAAAATAATTTTGTTCAAGACGTTATTAATTTCGTTAAAAATTATATCGTCCCAAAAGTTAAATATTGTTTGTATTTTGAAGACCCTATTTATGAGAAATTTAGTTTAGTTATTCAAAAATACTTTAAAAATTCTGAATTAAATTTTGTAAGATACACTCAGAAATTATTAGATGTTGAAGATCCGTTAGACGTTAAAGAAACAATTCAAAATTACCACGAAAGCAAGACGAATCACCGAGGTCTTGACGAGACCGAGAATCAAATAAAGAAAAAATACTACTGGCCTAACATGCGTAAATCAATACAAACTTACATCAACGAATGCGAAATCTGTTTAAAAACAAAATACGATCGTGTGCCTATAAAACCAAAATTTAATATAACTCCTACTCCAACAAAACCATTCGAAATGTTACATATTGATTCGATAACTTTAGAAAAACAAAAATTCCTAACAATTATAGACGCATTTTCAAGATACGCGCAAGTTTACAAATTAAATTCTGGTCAAGGTATAGAAGTCGTTAATAATCTTATTAAGTATTTTACACACCATGGAATACCTGATCAAATCGTTTCTGACAATGGCTTAGAATTTAAAAACTCACTAATTAAAGAATTACTAGAAGTTCACAAAGTGAAACTTCACTTTATTAGCTCGCAACACCCAGAGTCAAACGGACTAATCGAGAGATTTCATTCAACATTAGTCGAACATATTAAATTGTTAAATAATCAACAGGAATATAACAAAGAGCCTATTGATATTAAAATTAATTACGCACTTCTGGCGTATAACAACTCTATTCATTCGGTAACAAAATTAAAACCTTGTGAAATTATAACGGACATCTTGATATAAATTCGCCTTTGGACATAGAATTAGAAAAACAATTAATAAATAATTATATAATAAATCATAAAGAAAAAATAAAATTATTATACAATAAAATTAGGGAATTAAATGAACAGATTAAACAAAAAACAATTAATTATGCAAATAAAAATCGTGAAGAGCTTCCTGAAATTCCAGATACCGTGTACGTGAAAAATAAGCAGAAACAAAGTAAAACTAACAATAAATATAAAAAGGAAGAAATTAAAACAATTGATCCGAATTTAAAAACAGGCGAAATTATTCCCGAACACGGCAATACGTCAAAAAACATCCACTTATCAAACATTAAAAGACCAAGACAAAAGACTTACAGTTTCAAAACTAAACAAAAACAAAATAAAAATAAATTCACCATTTTAGAAAACAAAATACTGAAAAAACCTAAATTGTTACAGACTTGTGACCTTACACCTGACAAAAGCACAAGAAGTACAGATTCAGAACTTACAGACTAATCCTGGAATCCTTCCTTTTAAATTAGGACATGCAAAAATCAAAACAGCCTCTCATACCTTCCTTTATTATATTGACCTTAAATCTATCAAAAATCGTATTGACTTATTAAATGATAAAAATTCACAAATAACAACCGCAATAAATTTCGCTACTCCCGAACTTCGACATATTTTAAATAATTATCATGAACACACAAAGTACATTTCAAAAATTGTTAACAGAAAATTACACACCTTTTACCCAGAAAAACGATATAAACGAGGGTTAATAAACCCATTAGGATCACTTATTAAATTTATATCTGGCAACATGGATCACGACGATGCTGTAGAAATTCATAATAATATTTTAAAATTAGAAACAGATCATAACAAAGTAGTTACAAAATTAAATAATCAGATTTCACTTTCAAAACATATCATGATGAACATAAATGAGACCATGACACTGATTATTAAAAATCAAATTAGTATTGAAAATAAAACGAACGGATTAATTCAATTAATTAATAAACAAAAATTTTTATTTTCACATTTTTTACAGACACAAGAAATTTTGGAAGAAATTAAATTTAATTTTGATTCATTATTAAATTATTTGGAGGAAATAGAAAACGCAGTAATATTTGCCAATCTAGAAGTTGTACACCCAAGTATTATTTCTTATAAAGAATTAAAAGATATTGTTGAAGAATTATATTCACTTTATGATAACAAACAGCTGTTATTTTCAAATATCAATGACATTTCTAAATATTATAAAGTTATCAAAATTAAAGTTTTTATTTTAAATGAAAAGATAATGTTTTCACTTGACTTTCCATTAATACACCCGGAAACCCTAGATCATTATCACTTATTTTCGATCCCTAGTTCTAACCAAACAACTATTATTCCTCCCGCTACATACCTATCCATAAGCAACAACGTTTATCAATATAGCAACGAAGAATGCGTAGATCTGCAATCCGAATTTCTCTGTAAAAGCACCAATCTTTTACCAGTTCAAAGGGATGAAGAATGCCTAACTTCAATCTTATCATCAGAAGTCACAGTAACCAGCTGTCAACAAATACCAGTCAAAATCAATCAACAAGTAATATTACAAATCAATGAAGCACATTACATCGGCATATTCCCAAAACTTCAAAGAGTACAAACTACGTGTAAACAAAATGCGATAGTTTCTTTAAAAGGGACTTATCTAATGATCGTACCACCCAACTGCTCAATAAAAATATCAACGTACGTTTATGAAAATAAACTGAAGACTATACCAGGGCATGCAGTGAGGTTACAAAAAATCAACATGCGAAACTCAACAGTACCACAAATAGAAAAATTAAATTTGGGTAAAGTTCCTCTCGATAAATTACATCAATTACAACTTCAAGAGTTAGAAGAATTCCCAATTGAATCGATCACCACCCACGAAAATTATTCAAAGGGCTCAATCATTGGAGTCAGCATATTAGCAATGGTTATCTTATTTTATTTTATAATAAAAATAAAAAATAAGGTTTTACAGAAAAAGGGAGTCAACCCATGGTCAACCCCACTCAACGAAACTCAAGTCGTTCCACCCTAGAGTTTCTTTTCAAGGAGGGAGGTGTTACCTAACGTCTACCTGCCGACATCAGCGTTTCCCATCGGCCGCTATGTTCCCGCGAGCTGAGGAAGAATCATATTTCTGTTATCTCTTCACATGTTTATTTTATCTTGTATGTAGTTTTAATATTCAGTCTTGTTGTAGTCTTAAAGCAATAAACATTTAAAACTTTGCAACATTAAAGTTTTTAAAAACCAATATTCGAGTTCTGATCAATTAAGTTATATATATATATATATATATATATATATATATATATATATATACCAAATAGCTTATACAAAGAATTATGATATAAATAAAAAACAAATCCAAAAACTTCGTATTCAAAGTTAAGTATTCCGTTTAAAGTTTCTAGTGTGGAGCATTTTTTCTTTTTTTAAATTTGCCAGTAGATTTGACAATAAGTTTTCTGGTTGGATGTTGAGGGTGTAGTTTTGAATAGTGTGCTGTCTGATGGTAGTGAATATTGGGCACCTGAAGAGGAATTTTGCGAGATCGTCTACTTCAAAGAGGTTACAATTACTGCATATTTCTTCCTGCTGAAAAATATTAGAGAAACCATTGTGATGAAGTTTTGTGTTTTTCATGGAAATTGATCTTATTTGGATAATTAGTTATATGGGACATCGGTAGTCAGGTAATTGTAGGAAACTATGAGGCATTTATAAACCTGATTGAAACTAGAATCGGTTATTCTTTGTATGTCCTCTTTGTAATGTAGCTCTTGAAAATACTTTTTTATATTGTTCGATTCTTTTTTCAAAGGTATAATACTCGGTGATTCCCAAAATTAGGCAAAATTGGAATCGTGTAATAGTTGTTTTAGGTCGTTATCCAATTATATTTGAATAATTTTTCTTGCTGTTTTGTTGGGGAACTCTCTAAATTCGTGAGTAGTAGGTAACTTATTTTATGTATCTCTAATCAGGTGCCAGTAATAATTTGTTCCATCATTTAATCATCATTTCTAAAGCAAGAACTGCTATTTTGATTAGTCCGACGCGTAATTAGGTGTATTTTTCTGTATGATTTACAAGGTTTTGAGAAAATTGGTTTGTATCTTTTCTATGGATTCGAGTAAATTTATTGCCCAGATTTCAGCTGAATATAGTGTTGAGGGAGTAACAATGGAGTTAAATAGTTTTGAATTAGTTTCCCATGAATTTGATTTTGCTTTCGTAAGCGTATTTTTATGGCCTCTGTTAATTTGTTCACTTTATTCATAGCTCCTTGATTTGATTGTATAGGTCTGAAGATATAAACTTGACTCCCTAAATAGGTATAAGAGCTAACTCCTTTTATTTGTTTTCCTTGGTGCATATACTTTATTTGTTTCTTGGGTGGTCTACGGACATGAAAGTACAATATCTGGGTTTTTATAATGTTGATTTTTAACCTTCGTTACAATCTGAGTCAATGCATTTATTTTTCTTTGCAAGTGTGTTAGAGAGTTTGCGAAGACAGCAATTATCATCGGCGTACTCTAATGATAAGATGTCTGTTTGTTGGCTAAGGTATGTACTGTCTAGTCCATGTATTTTGTAGTTATTCTCGAGATCTGTGAAATAGTAGTGGGCTCAGACAGTCTCCTTGTAAATCACCTTTTTTAATTGGTATGGTATCGTATATATTTGTGATGATTCTTATAGTTTTCCCACTAACTCCAATTGAAAACAATTTACTATAAAATGTTGCACGAGTCGAAAGCTTTTTGGAAATCTATGAACAGTTCGTAAGTTTCTCCTTTATTCTCATTTTCCTTGTCTTTTTTTATAGTATCTAGTACGAATATACTGTCCAGACATAATGTGTGTTTACGGAAACCCGCTTGTGATACGGGGAGGATGTCAGAGCTTTCGATCCATGTTTGCATTCTACAATTGATGATATATGTTAGTAGTTTTACGGTGGTGTTCATAAGGTTATTGCTCTATAGTTTTCTGCATTATCTCTTTCGATTTTTTTGAACAAAACTGTTAGTTTAATTCGTTTTAGTTCTTTTGGAACATTTTCTTCTAAGAAGTGTTTATTTAATAAATTTATAGAAATATTTTAAAATTATTAGGCCGATATCTTAGTTGTATATTAATAACGCAATCAGGTCCTGTACTTTTGTTGATTCTAACGTTCTTAAGAGTTGAGTTAAATTTATTTAAATTTATTTCCGAATCGAGGTATGGATGTAAAGTGTTGAAATATTGTGTTTCCGATATTATTTTGGGTCAATAAAATTCCCAATAGTATTTTTCCCATTCACTGATTTCTAGAGGGTTGTTTAAAATATTTCATTTTAGCTATAATGCCTTCACAGTTTTCCAAAATTCTTTCTGTTCATTCACATTGTGAAATTTTTATTGTATTTCACTGTTGAATATTTTTTTTTCTGGTTATAGTGTGCGTATCTATTTTATATTGATTTGAATAAGGTTTTAGGTTTTCTTGGTCCATATTGATCTTTTTACAGTTTATTTTATTTTTAAGTAGTTTATCTTAAGGTTTCTGCATGTTTCGCTGTATCAGGGTTTGTTTTTATTAACTTTTGAGTTTGGGCGTGTAACAACTTCCTTTACTATTCCTATTTTGTCAGATGCAGTATCGACTGCTTGCTTGGAAGTTATAATTATAACATTCATTCGGGCGTGGACCATGGATAGACAGTAAAACTTCCATTTCACTTTCACTATCCCAAGTCACTTTTTATGTTTTCATGTTTTTTTTCCTCGGACGCCCACGCAATCGTTTACCTCCAATCTCACCCACATATATTAGTTTCAGCAACCTTTCATTCGACATTCGCTCAACATGTCCAAACCTCCTCTACTGGTTTACTCCCACTTTCTAAACAACATTCTTCTCAATCTCACACTCACTATACACCAATGTATTACGTATACGATCACGTGTCGTATACCTACACACTCCTCTCAAATATCTCATTTCAGTTATACGTCGTTCATGCTTCTTCATCCATACCCTACATTCAGAACCATACATCAATGTAGGCACTAACACACCATTATAAACACTCATTCGAACATCTCTAGATACATTCAGGTTTCGAGCAAATGTACCCATAGCACCCAATACCTTGCATCTGCAGACACTCGCCTATCAATCTCCCAGCCAATACGTCCATCCCTAGAGAACATACTACCCAAATATATAAATTCATTCACTTGTTCTAGTCTCACACCATTCACTGAAATATTACAATCAGTCACCAAAGAATTCTTCTCAAACACCAACACTTTACATTTGTCGACATTCAATAGCAGATTCTAACCTTACCCTACTTCATTTATGCTTACAATCATTCTTCTCAATTACTCCTCAGTTTCTCCAAACACAACAACATCATCCACATAAACTAACGCAGGCACTATACGTCCACCAGTACGTACACCATCAGTTCCAATCAATGCTTTTCGTAACAACACTTCCATATACTAATGAAACAACCAAGGAGACATTCCACAACCCTGTTTCACACACACAATCTATACAAAACCAATGACTCAATCTACCATCAACTCTCACCGCAGCCTCACTTCCTTCATGCAACGCTCGAATCGCTCCCAACAAATTACCATCCACACCGTACTCTATAAGTACATCCCACATAGCCTCTCGAAGAACACTGTAATACGCTTTTTTAAATCGAGAATGCCACAGAATAACTTTTTGTTCTTATCAAGTGACTTCTCAACCATCATTCGAAGAGAAAACAATTGACCTATTCAACCTCTCTCAGCAAAAAACTCCTTGCATATCACTCAACTTCGAAATTGTTAAGGGTCGGCTCGCACCTTATGAATTAAGATTTTTCCACACAACTTCCCTACCACACTCAATAAACTTATGGCACGAAAATTTGTACATTCACGTGAACTGCCTATGCCTTTAAATGAAGGGCAAATAACAGCACGTTTCAAATGATCAAAAGCCACGCTTCGTTTTAAACCAAGTCTGAAAATAAACTAACCAAACAAATAATCTTTCATCACTATATTTCAACATTTCATTTGTTATACCATCCAAACCGGGAGCTTTACCATTCCTTAGATGCATCAATGCAAAGCTGGCGTCAAATTTATCTATATCCCATTCAACGTTTCTAACATTTCTTGGATTTCCTCCTCTATTATTCACTCCATTTAAACCACCATACAATTCCTTAAAATACACCATATATTCCTAACATCTGACTCATTCCACAACAACTCATCATTCGCACTTTTAATTGCATTAACTGGTCTTATACTCTCCCCTCTCAATCTCTTTGCAGTCTGTCAAAACATTCTCTTATTCATACTAAAATCACTCGTTAATCTTTCACTCATCAATTCAACGAAACATACCTTACTTTCTCTTACGACTCTCTTAATATATTTATTCTCCCTTTTGTATTCTATCAGGCATTCATCACGTAAAATTCCTGTTACATCTTCAAATTTCAAATTTCAAATACGCCCTCTTTTTCTCCTCAATCGCTTCTTTCACATCTTCATTCTCTCATGCATTCCTCGAACGACAGACTAATTTACATTCACCACAAATTTCTTTCGCACATTGAAGGACAATGCCCTTAAATTTCACCCAAACATTATCATTATCATCAACAATCAAAATTAGGCTCACATTCTGGCAAAGATTCGTTTAATTTGCTACAACACAAAGTTACATTTATTCAAATGAGATGCTGTATATTTTTTAGGCCCATTCGATAGAATATTTTTTTCTGAATTCATCCATGTATTCGTTTTATACTCTTACATAATTAAAATATTGAGAAAAATGTGATTGAAATTTAAAAAAATTTAATTTTTAAAGTTATTTTTCAGTAGGCTATGAAAAACTAAATCTGCTATCTGTCAATTTGAATAATGTAGTGTATAATTCCTATCGTTGCAAATTGCTATTGTGGTGTTGTGCGATTATTTTTTCCTTAATATGGCTAGAATTTATCCAACCGATGATTTGTTTAATATATTAATAATTTATGGTGAATGCAATAAAAACTATGAACAGGCTTGCAATATTTTTGCTATAAGAAACCCAGATAAACCGCGTCCAGGAAAAAATGTCATCCAGTGGATTACAAGAAACTTACAAAATTATGGATCATTTTCACACAAACGTGAAAACAAATAGCAATTAGAAATATTGATGAAATAGAAATAGCTGTTTTGGGATTTATTGCTCATAATCCAAGTGCATCCACATGTGAAATTGTTAAAGATTAAAGAACATTTTATTTCAAACATGTCGGTTTGGCGAATTTTGAGAAAACATCATATGAAACCGTATTCTCATAAATTAGTACAGGCATTACATAACATAGATAATGAACTTTTTAAATTTAATGAATCGCGTGCTATTCTAACACCGGAAGAAAATAATAATGCTACTTCTGAATCAGTTTTAAAAAGATTTGAATTATGTTTAGAAAGAGATGGAAATCAGATAGAACACTATTTATAAAGTTATTAACAAATAAATTAATGTATTTAATTTATGTTTCGTTGTATTGTTCCATTGTTTTTTATAGCCTACTGAGAAATAACTTTAAAAATAAAATTTATTTAAATTTCAATCACATTTTTCTCAAAATTTTTATTATGTAAGGGTAGTGATGTGAGTCGGGTAAATACCAAATAGGTAGGTAAATAAAATTGGGTTGTTTACCCGGTATTTACCCAAGGTCTATTTACCTACCCAAAAATACATTTTGGTTACAATTTAGAACAAATAAGTAAAATTTCTACGAAACATGTCTGTAGCTAATATAATTAGCTTTTAAACATATAAATGTAGGTTGTGCCTGACCGATTTACAACTACTATTTAAATTATGAGTGATAAACACAAAACTTGATTAAAATGGTTAGAAAAAAAATTATGTGTGCAAAAAAAATGGAAAACCGCATTATTAAATGCATGAAGTGTCCTGTGGTATTAGAAAAATGTGTAAACAATTTTTTTTTATAAGGACCGGTATTTCCAATCTCAGATAAAGTAGAAAACAAATTTATCTATGGAATATACAAAAAAAAAATCGCATCAAAATCATAGCTTGAATGATGATTATTATTCTATGCGATATTCTTTTTGTTGCACCTTAATTCTTTGATCTATTGTTTATTTGAGGTTGGACATACCAGCCTTTAGAAAAAAATAATTAAATAGGTAACCTATTTTTATGTGACTTGATATATTTTTCAATGATATTGAATGCCCATATTTACACAATTATTAATTAATAAATATACACCAACTTGTGGGTATATACCCGGGTATTTACCTTGAAAAATAAATACCTGGGTATTTTACATCACTATGTAAGGGTAAAAAACGAATACATTGTTGATTTCAGAAAAAATACTCTATCGAATGGGCCTAAAAAATATACAGCATCTCATTTGAAAAAAAATAACTTTGAGTTGTATCTTGAGAACCACTGATTTCAAAAAATACTTTCTTCCTTAACGGAATGTCCCCCTTAGTTCCATATAAGATTCTCTTATAGTATTTTATTTTATCTTTAATAACAGAGAAGTTATTCCAGGTAGCTCGTTTAGCTGTTACACCCTATATATATATATATATATATATATATATATATATATATATAAAATTATATATAAATATATACAGAGTGTTGAGGACTGCAGCTCAACAGACTACCCCCACTCCGATCTACCCTTGTGGAGGGAGGTTCATTGGGGTAGTACGATGTCTTTCGGGATACGGGTGACTAGAATCGAAAGTAGTAACTGATCAACCGAAATCTTCAGTTTTATACAAAAATCATCCGTCTGACAGACAGTCAGAAGTAGTTGTAACAACCTTTTGTTTCTGTGTATTATTCGAACGAATGTAAATTTATGTATGTGTTTTTTTGTGTGATATTATAAGCCTAAAGCAAAAGGTGAATTTTTATCGTTAAAAACCTACCAGCACAATCCATAACATTGAATCCAAGTGTTCGTGTCACTGCGAGGTTCTACCGAGCAACGCGATCCAACACAGAGTGTAAATCAAAAAGCGGGCCATAGGCGTTTAACATGGGAAATCAGTTTTTCCGTGCGCAAAAGTTCCCAACTGGTTTTAGACGAAAATTTAATTCTGCATCTAAAGCACTAATCAGATTTTATATTACACGTCTTGTAACCCGTAAAATCGACTTTAAAGTTTCATAAATATTGCTCATTTGTAGTGATAGCCATGGAATTGAAACAAAATTACTACTGTTTTCTAATAATTATATTCGCGTCCAGTCCGAATATATAGATCACTATGTAGTAGTACGTCTCTGCGGCTACTTTACGGTGCACCGTATTTAAATAAACTAAAAACGCACTTGCGCCATGCTATCCCCTCCCGCTAGCCACTTGGCACACCGCTGTCGCTAGTCGGCCGAGATTTCATTCGTTTTCTGTGCACGTTACGGTGTACTCTTAAGGCCGTCGCGCACTAGGGCGACGCGAAGCGACAAACCTAGTACCAACGCGCACTAGAGCGCCGCGAAGCGAAGCGCGGCGAAGTGACAATTGTAATACCAACGTACATTTGCGAGCAGTTTTCATCGAGAACCGTTGTAAAGATGGACATCTCTGATGAAGAAATTATTATTGCATTACTTTGCAAAGAGGAAGAAATTAAAGAAGAGAACAAGAAAAGGCGGAAGATGTGGGTCCATCCTATTAACAAGGAAAATAAACTAAGACGGCGAGTTCAAAACCCTATTCCCGGATTTAATAAAAGATGGCTTCAAATTCCATCAATATTTTCGTATGGAATATGAAAAGTTTTTGGAACTACTAGAAAAATTGAAGGCTGAAAAATATCTTTAACTGTCTGGTTAGAATAATCGGCACAGCCCATGTCATAAATTTCTTTTTATTTTGATACTAAAATCACAAATTTTTCTTCTATATTGGACATTTTTACCTATACGCTTTGTACATACATATGATCGATTTGTTTCGGGTGCGTTCGTTTTGATTTAGGTAGCTGCGCTATCGCACACTTGAGAGCAGAGAAGCGCGGAGCAGCGCAGAGAAGCGAAAAATATTCTCGGCGAAGAATTCCGGCAAGTCGCTTCGCTGCTCTGCGCTTCGCCGCTCCAAAGTGCGCGTATACACATAAGAATATATTGAATGAAAAAACTGTTCTTCGCCGCGCTGCGCTTCGCCGCGCTGCGCTTCGCCGCGCTTCGCGTCGATCTAGGGCGCGATGGCCTTTAGCTTAGTGCGCGGCGGATTGGACAATGTATTTATTATAGTTAATAATCTAATTACATAACAACATAATTTTAAGTGAAGCAAATAGGGATCTTCGGAGAAAGTTGCTTCAGTTGAGGAAGGAAAGTACTCACAAAGATAAGTAGAGTTCCGATATGTCTCTCGATCTCTTTACCGAGAAGGTCGCTCTCCGTGCGAGGCGAGTTCTCCAAGAAATAAGATGAGCTCCGCTAGGTCTCTGTTCTCGTTACCGAGAAGGTCGCTCTCCGTGCGAGGCGAGTTCTCGCAGAGATAAGAAGAGTTCCGCTATATCTCTCGATCTCGTTACCGAGAAGGTCGCTCTCCGTGCGAGGCGAGTTCTCGCAGAGATAAGTCTAGTTCCGTTACTGCTCTCCTCAGCGCACATGAAGGTGCTCTCCGAGTCAAACGGCCTCTTACTATAATCCGGAGCAATAGGGAAAGCCACAGTTCGAGCACGGCAGCGGTGTCACTTTGCAGTCGAGGAAGCCTAATCAGCACTGGCCGCGCGTCGTGACAGTTGCTGGTGAGCTGGACGACCGCATCCCGAGCGATTCAGCGTCTAAGATGATCACGAGCTCAGATCAAGACAGTTTTTCACGACTTATTTTCGCAGGCGAGGAAGTCTAGTCAGCACTGACCGCGTGCCGTGTACTGTGGCAGTTGCTGGTGAGTTGGACGGCCCCATCCAGAGTAGTGCAGCGTCTACAATGACAGGGTCAAAACAAGACAAATTTTCTCAAGACTTGACTACACAGTCGAGTTAGTCAAGTCAGCATCGGCCGCGCCAGTTGCTATAAAGTCGGAGAACCGCATCCTGAATGGTACGGCGCTAACGATGATATGGCCTTAGACTCAGAACGATTATTATTCAAACTCTCTCATATAAATGTCACTCAATCGACAAAAACTTCTCTTTCCTCTAAGAAACAAACAATCAAAGATTTTATTGGAAAATACACCACCTGGTCTTGAAGCTCTAGAAAGAGTCGGAAAAGATTTCAGATCAACCGAGTCATCCTTTTCAGAGCCTTAAGCATTTGTTTCCTTCGGGATTTAGAAAAAGAGGGGGGAGGGGGGGCGGAGCAATAAACAGCAGCATGTTGCAAATAATGCACATTTAAACATGCGACGCCCGGAACAGTAAAAGAGAAAGATAAACCCATACATAGGGCGAGCCTCACAATTAACCATTCATTCTAAGGAGAAACTGTGAGTATAAAGCAGTTTTCGCAGGGCGGTTAAGACCTTTTAAAAACAACTCGAAAACAGTGGCTTATATCAATACAGTTTTTTTCCGGATTGAAGGATACAAAAATAAATTTTATATTGAATCTCCTTTTACATTAGCTCCACCTAAAACTGGTTTTTTCTGGCGACGAGGCCACCCTCATCAATTGGGCCATAAAGGATCAATTGATCCTAGGAGTCATTGTCAGATTCTAGCGGAAGCTTCGGCCCCCCTTTAATGCTTCACCAAATTAACGAAACCGATAGTTTCGCATTTACGTCAATTAGATGCACTGTGCGTCAATTACTCAGACGATTCTCTCGAAAAACGTTTAATAAATACTAAGAGCTTACTAACCTTAAAGATTCCTCAGGTTCCACGGTGAACAGTAAAGAGCCATTTAACTCCGAGTAAGTATAAAATATTTCTTTTTGATTTTTACCAAAACTGGTATCCTGGGAGACCGTGATTTGACGGCTGGTGACCATACTTTGCGCTCAAACTTATTTCACTACCGAGATTTTCGTTTAGCAGAGTGCCACACTTTGTAAAGGAAAATGGCGCGATGATATATTTTTATTTATTATATAACATTAAAAATGATGTTTTGGAAGTTAAGATCTTTACCGATGTCACCTTATCAGACACGGATCTAAATGCTCACATCATTTTTCTAGAATTACAGGCTATTTGCTATGACTTAATATATTTTGCTAGCAATTTTTAATTTTTCAAATTGCGACACTCTTTTAACAGGTGATAACTTAACGTTATGGGCAGCATTCAACTCCCAGAGTTATGTAAGTTGGTGCGAGGTGGAATTATTTGTATCGTTACGTCTTACGTAAATCTCAAGGACAATAGGGGACAAGAATAATTTTCAAATATAATTTTAAAGTGAACTTTATGCTCCCTGTAACTAAAGGGTCAAATATTAATATTTTAAAAACTAGTATCAAAAAACGCACAAAAACGATCGTAGAGTGTGCCGTTGTCTGTCGTGACGTCATTTTCCTTGTTCACAAAGAACTTGTGCTTGTATAACATACTGTTTTCGTGTGTTTTCACGTGTATTTGAAGGTTTATTTGAATGCGAAAGAGACAATATATTAGAATTGATAAATAATTAAAAAGTAGAATATTGTTGTTAAAAGCAATGAGACGAAATAAAAACGATATCTCACAGCAATCAGAAGGTCATGTATGTGAAGTTTTTCTATTCTCCCTCTTCTTCCATATTACTATTAGAAGCGTATCAGTCTCCGACAACTCAGGCCGCATCAGGGTGATAGTAATTTTAGACATGATTAAAACACTGAATGATGCTTTATAGTTTCTTTATTAGTAAAGAAAAACCGTAGTAGATAACAAGAATTATATTGTTTAATTAAAAGAACAACTAAAATTATTAAAAGAGCTTCACTAAAAACTATCGTGGAAGAAAACTTTGATCTTCTTTATTATGTTAAATCATAGAAGAATATTATTGCACCGGAACCCATAGTTTACAATCATAAGTCTCGAAGTTTACTACTACATTAACATATATTGCAAACATTGAGCAAATAGTATCTGGGATGACCGATATAGCAAGTTATATGTTTTTTTTATACAGTGCGCTATAGTTCTCTAGGGACTGATATGATTTAATATGTTTATATGTATTTAGCATTAAAGATTAATATTGCTACTTTTAAAAGATAGTATTGCACCGGTCTTCAGAGACCGATAATGCAGATAACGTGTTAATATAATTATTATACTTATACTTGCGCTTTAACACCAAGAATTTCTTTTCCACTATAAAATATCATTATGTTTAATCAATTACATAGGCATTAAGGCATCGATATTTGGCAAATCATTGCTTTGTACCTTGATAAAGACAGTCTCTGCCTTCATATATTTATAATAAAATGTTAAAGCAGAGCATATTTTAACGAAATATACCGTCAAATACTTATAGAGTTTAATGTCATACATGACAGCTAGGAACTTGACGTCACATACTCTTCGTATAAACTCGACAATCTACGCACAGTGGTCGGGCTATACGTTAAATTATGAACTTTTAAATATTAATTTCTTATAAAAATTATTAGCAAAATATATTTTATGTATTACGTAACGATAAAAAGCGTTTTTGGTTCACTCATAGATTTGTTTGCGTCCCACATCAACCTTAAAGGTGAAGGATATATTTCCTGGCATAGAGGCTCAAGGTGTTACGATGTCAACGCGTTTATTCCAGAATGGACTTATTTATATTTTTATGCATTCCTCGCTTTTATTTAACACTATAACCCTTTAAAACATAACCCCGGGAAAAGCTGAAGGAATTTTGGTTGTCCTACTCTGGACTTCTCAAATTAATATTTCAGACCCTATGAAAATTGCGGAGAACAGGGAGTAATCTACGTCGCATAGACTTATCTTTAAAGAAAAAATCGACTCTCTGTATTGCAGCAACCCTAAAAAAGTATATTGAAGTGACTGAATCCTTCAAAAAACCAGTCCAAGATATAATATTCCTCACAGTCAAAAAAGTAGATGGGTTAAGCAGACGCTCTACTTAGCAGGAATCGACACCTCCACGTGTAAACCTCATTCCACTCCGCATTCATCGACATCCGCCGCGCTAAGACAAGAAACTCTACTGGAGACAATTTGTAGGTCAGCGAGTTGGCCAGATCACACTGACACCTTCGCTAATTTCTACAATCGACCTCTTTTCGACAAGACCGTTTTTTGCCAAAGCGGTTTGGGTCATCATTTAGTTAATTAATTAACTTAATTGCTTAATCAAATAATTTTTTTTTTATTTTCTACCTTGATAACTAAATTGGATGTTTCAATTTAGTCTAAATTATCATGGGTTTTACCTTCTCTTATTGTATCCACATTAATTCATCCGCAACACAATGCTTTAAACAACTACATAGTGATCTATATATTCGGACTGGACGCGAATATAATTAAACGATCAAACGAACTTACCTTAAGTGAAGTTCTATCGTAATTATATGAAGCGTCCAGTCCGAATATATCCATTCCCACCCGCCCTTCAAGGTTCTAGAGCCCTTCTCAGGTTGCGGACAATTAATGTTTTATACTTTAAAGAATGAACTCTCGGCCGACTAGCGACAGCGGAGTGCCTAGTGGCCAGCGGGAGGGGATAGCATGGCGCAAGCACGTTTTTAGTTTCTTTGAATACGGTGCACCGTAAAGTAGCCGCAGAGACTTACTACTACATAGTGATCTATATATTCGGACTGGACGCTTCATATAATTACGATCGAATTTCACTTAAGGTATGTTCGTTTGATCGTTTAATTTTAAGTTAATAATTAACTTGCAAAAGAAGCCAAATTCATAAGAATGAATAATTTTAATCATGAAGAAAAGCTGAAAATAATAAAATGGTTTATTTATTATGATTAACTTGAAATTATTAGAAAACAATAGTTACAAAGTTTTAGGTGATCAATTCTAGCGTTGTATTTGCCTCCAATAACTATGGGGTAATTTGTGTATTTTTCATTAATGGGGCGGAGTATTAATTCGAATAATTGGAGTAATATTTCATAATTTTTAATTTACATATGTTCAAGTAAACAGTCGTTTTTTTATTTTTGGACGCTTTTATTATTTTTAACAGTTTTTCTGTTATTTTATTGACAAATTTTTAACAATCTGTATGTTTCAGCGTGGGTGATACAGTGATTTTGTGTGTGCGATCGTCAACATTCTCTGTAATTCCGTTTAAAATGTTTTTGTTATGATTTTATCTGATTTTAACTAAATGATTTTTAAACCTTAACTCAGCAAACATTGCGTGACGTTGTCACACTACAGAAAACGAGGTTCCCAGGCGTCATATAGCTTCAGCAATTGAGACTGCTTAAAAAAAAAACCTTAACTTATTAGTCTATTCAATTTTCAATCTGTCGGTTTAGTGTCACTAACCTTTGTTTTGTTGTGTTCTCGTCTGATTCTGAAATATGAATAAGTGCACCAAGTGTAAACGCAAGTCGGACAATCTCATAGGTTGTGAGGGCAATGTGGTCAATGGTTCCATCCCCTCTGTGTGAATCTAACAGAAAATAATGGTTGTATTTTCAATAAACCCAACACAGTACTCTTCTGGTGCTCTTTCTGCAGAGAGACTTGCATCAAGAATTATTTTACTGAAATTTGCAATTGACTGAATGACGAAATCAACGCTATTGTATCTACTATTGTTTCTGAGTTTAAGACCGACATTTCCCACCTTTAACGCATTGGCACTAATCCACCAACAACTTCATCAAAAACTGGGACTTCATTTGCTGCAACTGTCGCTAAATCCATTCCGAAACTACCTGTTTTGCTCAAACCAAACGATGGCTCTCAATCCTTTAATGCCAAAGCTGATCTTTTTCAATCAGCTATTCCAGTGGCTGCTAACATAACCATCAACTCAGTGTGACATACAAGTAAAGGTGCTCTTATTATTGGGTCGGATGAGTCTGAGAAATTGAACATATTTAGCCATAATTTAAAGAACAAATATGAAGTCAAATAACTTACTGCTTTACACTCTAAGCGCCATATAGCTGGTATGTCTGAATCCTTTACTAAGGATATGTTCGTTGAACATTTAATTCATCAGAACAAATCCAAATTAATTTCTGGGTCTAAATACGAGGTACTTGACATATGTTCTACAAAAAGTAATAATAGAATTTTCCAAGGACTTCTTCAGACTGACGTGACTACATATAATAACTTAATTGTAAAGAACGCCCGGTATAAAATAACGTTGAGCTGTCAAGCAAATAAATAAGAAAGCAATAAAACATAGAAAAAAAGGAAAGAAAATCAACAAAAGATAAGGAAAGGTAAAAATGCTAAAATAACCCAGAGAATAGAAAATTTCTGGGACATTTTTCCGGTAAGAAGATGAAATATTAAATTTCGGGAAATAACCTAGGAATTCTTTTATGTACATAATCAATTAATCTGTGAGAGAAAACAAGTATATGTGGCCTACAAAACAAAATGTAAGGGTCCAAAAGAAACAGTGAAGGAAAAGGTCTTACCGAGATATCCTTTTAGAAAATAGTACTTTTGGATATATTCTCGTAACTACAGTGATTATTGCCACACCCACACGCTGACCAAGATGATACCTACAACACACACCTTGTAATTGTAACACGTACCTTTGTGGGTATTAAAACAACAAATATCAAGACAAAAGAGCAAGAAAAAGACGTCAGTGGCTACAGGAAGACACATATAATTTAATATGACACATATGATATAATTTAATTTAAGTTTTTTAAGTAAGTGTAAATAGTATAAGTAAATATTAAGTACAAGTGGTATAGAATAAGACAGTAATTTAAGAGTAGAAATAATTTAAGAATAATCAGTCGTATGTATAAATAATTAGCCGAATTAATAATAATAGTAACGAGAATAGAAATAGAAGTAACAGCGTGACAAGGAAAAGAGAAGAGGAAGCCAGAAGAAAACTACAACGAAATAAAATATTCAAGAGCAGGACAATAATAAAAAAAGCTCCAGAAAAGAAAAGCGAGGTTTTTAAACAAGACCCAGCGAGCGACTAATACTTAGGTGAAAGCACAGAGCAGAGCAAAAATATGGAAGAAATAATGAGAGGAATTAACGCTGCTCTATCGCAATTAACAAACAACCACAAAAAGATAAAATCAGAGTTAGAAAACAGAAGCAAAGGAAGGAATTGCAGCAATTAGAAAAGACATGGAGGGATCTTTTAACAAAATATTAAAAAATATCGAAAACGTTAACATAGAAATTGAGCAAATAAAAAGTAAAGAAACAAAGTGGTATAAATAAAAGAATGAATTAGGAGAAAGGCTGAGAAGACTCGAGATTAAAGAAGACAAAAGAGAGAAGGAAACGAACAAACTCAAATTTGTAATAACAAGTCAGACTATAAGAGAAGACTTATTAAAAGGAGTAGAAGACTTTATGGTTACTAAATTAAAAATTTCAGTAGGCATTGCTGAAGCATGTAAAACCAAACAAGAAACAAACAAATAACAATAGTAAAAGTAAAGAATGAACAAGATGTGAATAAAATTTTTATTGCAACTACAAGGGAAGTATTAATGTATATTCAATTATTCCCATCCTGTAATTTTAATCCCTGATTATTTCTTCGTTCCGTACATGTATTGTTCGTTCTAAATTTTGTTTTGTATAGCGGGCTCAACTACTGAGGTTATATGCCGCCACTGTTCCTCGTTCTCGGTGGTGTGACAATGACACGTAGTGTTCGCTGGTATGGGTTTTCGCAAAGCGGTCATCCATCCAACTACTAACCGCGTGCAGCCTTGCTTAACTTGCGTTATCGAGTGAACCGGAATCAACGCTCTCTACCATGCCGTTGCCCTTTTAATTCTTACTTTTTAATTTTTCAACGAGATAAATTAGTTTGTTCTATTACTTCAAATTTTAGTTCTTTCTCAAATGCTTCATTATTTTTTATTCCATAATTTATTACTCAAGCATCATTTTTTGCATTTATAAAAGTATATTCCTCTGTTTTATCTTCAATATGATTCCCATTTAATATATTCCACCCTCTTTCTTCGAACATTCTGCATTCCAAACTTTATATTTTGAGTTATATATTTTTCCTGGTTTTATATTACAGACTCCATCTTCACAAAATATTCTGGCGTTAAAATTTCCCCCTAATATTACATTGTGTACATTTGCTTCTGTAATATTTCAGTTTATTTGTTTAAGTGTTGCTTCCAGTCTATTATAGTTAGTGTATTGGATTGAATTTTCTGGTTGTGGACAAAGAGCGAAGAAATGACGTATAATCGCTGTTGCTGCTCATCACAATAATATTTAATAGTAGATATATAGCTTATACTGAGCTCTCAGCATAGCTCTGAGAAGGCGATGGAAATATCGGTTCTTTTACACATCCACAAAAAGTTTGAAACTTGAACTACTAGAAAACTATTGGCTAACTACTATAAGGCTAGGCGCAAATTGAGACGCGTATAGCGCGTGTGAGGTGACAAGACACGAGTGGCACGACGCGCACGTTCCTCACGCGTAGCGTGGTGATCCGCATATTGAGACACAGCTTCCACAAGTGACTTGCAAACCCCCTGCAATCGAACATGTGTGACTCGCGAAGAAAACATTTGTTATTAAACATGAATTCCGAATCAGATTCAGATATTGATGCTGAAGATGAAATTTTACTATTCCTTCATGAATAAGAAATTAAAATCACCAAATAAGTATATTTTGTCAGAAAGGAAAAGCAGTAAAGTTCTCGGTGCCTCCTCACCGCCTCTATCATATTTTCTTCTGCCATTTAAGCATTAAAAAATGCATAAACTATAGAAAATGTAAAAACACGCGCACGCGTCGCACGAGAAACTGTGCCTCAACCACAACGCCGCGCGTGTGTGAGTAGACGCGAGTCGTGTCATGCCGCGTCATGTCGCCAATTTGCGCCGTTGTATTTAATTCTACAGGATTACAAAAATGCGCGCTGTGCTGCGTCGCGTCACACGCGCTATGCGCGTCTCAATTTGCGCCTAGCCTAATGGTAGCGTGGTGTAGACTAGCGCGGGAAATTTCAAATACAAAATATGACAGCTACAAATCGCAATAATGCACATGCTCGTAATACTCGAATACCTGTAGTGAGTTTCTTCAACCCATGTTTCTGTAAATATAATTACATAATAATTTTTTTGTTTCCGAAAATCTATATTTTTTTCATTTATTATCTTTATATTCCAAAATGCCATTATTAAGTGCTGTAAATTGTATTACGTAGTCGCTATTTTTTCTAAAATTTCACATTCCAAATTCATTATAATGGCGTTGTTTTCTCTTATTTCATTGTATAATTCTGCTTTGTTTGTTCGGCTAACCCCTGTCGTGCCTTGTTGAACAACTTCCGGTTTTTCTTTACTAGCGAGTTTGTTAATAATTAGTATTTTTGAAGATATCTTCTTGGTCTTGCTTTGCTCTCTTTTACGTTTAACTAAATTTTTAGCTACACTCGTATTTCAAACTCTACCCCGGGCTTGGGTGTGAATTTTTTTCTTTCTTTTGGCTGTTTACGCTAATTTCTTTGTGATTTCTGTAGTATGGTTAATTTTTAATATTTTGTAAGTTACAAGATTTTTCTTATATCCATTGATAACTTGTTACTATGTCATAAGAGATGCCGCTGTCATTTATTGTGGTTTTTTCTGTGAACGGCAGTTACCTTCTTGCCTGTGGCTCAGAGGTATTGCTATTTGTTTCTTAATCTTGGAGGACTGGAGAAGGATAAGTAAATTTCAACCAAACGTGACTTAAACTCTCTACTCGACTTAATTTGTATGACCTTCACATTCAACCATAGAAAATATTACCATCCTGCAATCTGCACGAGACTTGGCTTTTATATTGATATTGATTTATAAACAAGATAAACAGAAAACTTAGAATTCCATCTAAATACTACTTAACACAAAATCTCAACCTGTATGAGAATTTAATTGCTTTCGTTTTACTAGTGACCGCTTTATTAACTTTCATTTAGATGTTAAAGAGCATTTAGCTTTGAATGCATCCTTGTTTTAATTTTAGTCGAATTCTGTTTTACATTATTTTCGGGAAGTGATCGGCAGGTACGCTTAAAAGTGCGTAACACCTCTATAGTTCTTACATTCATACTTTTCTTCTCTGGTTTTGTATTGGGTTATACAGGGTGAGTCATCGAAATGCCCGTGTTTGATATCACCCTTGTCGTTAGAAATACAGCATAAATTTATTAACAAAATGTGTATGTGAAAATTGTTTTACATTATGCTCCTTTAGTAGTCGAATAAATTTTGTTAATAAATTTATGCTGTATTTCTAACGACAAGGGTGATATCGAAGACGGGCATTTCGATGACTAACCCTGTATAGTCAAGTTGTCAATCTAAAGGTATTTCTTGTTTATTTATTGTCAGTTTGCCGTGTCTTAGAACTTTTTCTACTTTCAACTTTTGAAGAGCTGTTTTGAATTGCTTTTAGATATGTGTATCTCCATTTCTTTTTTATTTTGAGTATTTATCTAATTCTCAATTATTCTGTTGTGCTACGTTATTCTTCAAATAAAAGCTGTTTCAAATACCGTGTGTCTGTCTTAAAGGTGTACATAGGAGATTAACATGGGAAATCAGTTTTTTGCGTGCTGTTGCTCGGTGTTCAACCGGACAACAAAGATTGTAGTACCAATCGAAAGATATCATTTTTCTGAATCTAATGATATAAAATACATTACAATTTAGTAGTAATTTAGTTCCGTAAATTAATTTTTAAATTTTGAAAATCCTCCAATTTATTCAGTTTTTATCGAAAATAAATGTAGTTACCTATGACTGTTTTGTTTTGATTTCTTTTACGTGATTTATTTGACGTTTCTGTCAATGTATAAAATATGGTTATTTACAGTAATGACAAGCGTATTATTATAATTTTTGCGTAAAGATAAATAAAAGTCTAAAAACCAGTTTTCTTTCAATAATATTAATTTATTAAGAGTTAAGTTTTTTAAATCGATGACAAAGAATTTCATTTATATTAGCTCTGTTTGGTATATCTTCATAAAATATTCTTCCACTTTCTTCGTTAAATGGAAAAAGTTCTTGATTGCAGTGCATTTTGTAGGAATAATAACTTTTTTTCAAAATTTGAACGATGTACACCTAATTCATTTCCAAAAAATCTAGTGCTATACGAAGGATCTACATTTATCATTCCTAAAACCCTTTCTTCCAATAAAGCACGTTCTTCTGCTTTTCCTAAATTGCAATTACTAAGCTCAAGTGTATTTTTCATGGATACTGGCATTTGTGGTTACACTTGGATTCGGTCGATTCATAAACTTAATAGAAAATAGATCTCGCACTTTGAACTAACTATTTCCTCCAAAAAATAGTTTTACTATAAAAATACGCTCTTCAGTAGTATAACTAGCCATATTTTTACAAATTGTCTTAAACAAGTCCAAAAGTCAGAAACGTCAAATAAATAATTTGACAGAAATCAAAACAAAACAGTCATAGGTGACTATATTTATTTACGATAAAAATTGAATAAACCGGAGAATTCTCAAAATTTAAAAATTAATTTACGGAACTAAATTACTACTAAATAATAGTGTATTTTACATCGTTTGATTCAGAAAAATGATATCTTTCGATTGGTACTACAATCATCGTTGTCCGATAGAACACCGAGAAACAGCACGCAAAAAACTGATTTCCCATGTTAATCTCCTATGTACACCTTTAAGACAGACACACGGTATATTACCTACATTTTTTCTGTATTATTATGATTCAGCAACTACTATCCCTTGTAGATTTAGATTGATCATCACCCAACACACCGAGCTGAAGATTAAACTGTGTCGTTTAATAATGAATTCAAACATTTTTTCGAAATTCAAATACGGCATAAACTTAGATTCACTCTTAAAGATAAAATTTTTAAATTTTTTGTTGTTCTAAAATTCATATGTAATTAATTATGCAGAAATCACGATATCTCTTTCACACAATATTTTGTTGAGGAAACGAAACCCTTAAAAATACATCGGAGTAGGTGGTAGGCTTATTCAAATATGTATTAAACAAAATTAAACATTCTGATATAATCCAGCTCTGAATGTACTTGTGTATGCAATGCACAACTTCTGGCTTTTGAGATTAGTATATCGGCTCAGATGGCAGCGAACATATGAAACCATTTATTTTATCTTTTCGACAAAAAACAATTCGACATTTAAATAATTAATAATATTTTAATGGTGAAATATTTTATTTTCCAGCATATATGGTGCATCACACCTTGCTTGAGAGTATGGAAAATATCATTTGCTGGGTTAAGAAACTTTTTCGTATCTTGTACCTATGCAACAGTGGTTCCCTGTACAGAAGCACTTGGTCAATTTTGGTCCAACATTAAAGTTCGGACGCAAACTTTGCCTGAAGGACCCGACAGAGAAGTAGATCCTTTAATTGTATAATTCTGTAATCACATATTTTATGTTGTTATATTATGTAATGTAATGTAATAAAAAATTAAATTGAAAATTCCCTATATAAGAAATGTTTAGCAGGTATAGCAGTCTTTTGGGCAAAAAAAAAACGCTCTTTTTAAATAGTAATAGTAAAATATATAATGTGGAGTTACATTTACAATTTACAATTCTTTAGATGATACGAATTTAAAGTTAGTTAAGATTTAATTCCGAATTACAATTAAGTCAAAACGGCATGTAAAAATTTTGAATTGTATTGCTATGTTTATAAAGATACTATATTTTTACGGGTACCGCGTTACAAATAATATTATTATTATTAATCTTTTTAAATCTTTTTTACTCTTTCAGGTATCGAGGTCACTAATAATAAATTACATATAAATAGTTTTTTCCTGATATTTTATGGTTTACTATTTAATAATAATAAACAGTTTATGCATTCTAAATGTACTTGTATTTAGGGATGATAGTTTAGTTCACACTTTATAGCATAAACACAAACACCTGTTGTTCCACTTTATGAGAAAGAACATCTTGATATAAATTTAACTTAAACCTGAATTACTCCCTCGTTTTTTTGAAATTTGTGACAAACTCGTAACTAAATTTTATAATGCTACTGGTACAAATGATTTTCAAAACAACTATTTAATGAATAGTATTAATGTAAAAATTAAAGGTAATGCAGCGGTTAACATAAGTTGTACAATTAAAACGTGGCAATAATTTAGAGAAAAGGTATTGCACTTACAGATAAACGTGATTGGTTTATCTTAAATATTGAAATGAGTAAAACAAAATTAGAACGAAAGTGTCTTTGACTTTTTTGGTAGACTATAACATATTTAAAATTTACAAATAATTTAATATATTTTTATCTATACTACACCACAAGTAACTCTTGTCATGAATGCTTATTTTCAAAACTATGCTCTACGCATATTATTGTGCGGGTTAAAGAAACCCATTGAACATTTCATGAATGCGAAAAATCCAACGAATTTTAAATTTCGCCTTAGGTATGTTCGCTAACGATTTTCAATTTGAAACCAAACCATCTAAGAGCACTAACCCAAACACTTCTAAATAAAACTACAAACCACCAGATATATTATAAAACAATTTTCTTGTATACCAACATATTTCATGAATTATTATCGTAATAATAATTATAACCCGACTAACAGAACAACGATATATCCTAATAATCAATAAATAATAATTGTATCACGATATAATGTGCAATACATAATAATGCAGGTAAATTCACCAGCTAAATTTATTCTAAACCCACTCCAATGAGTATTTCTATTCGTAGTACTCAGCAGTTCTTCCAAGATCTTCCCCATCACACTAAAGGCAAACTCAATTCAGACGATACCAAAGCACACAAAACTAATAATTTAGACAAAACTTCACATCAGGTGAACTAAATAACATTAAAGGTTAAAATTTATTCAAAGATTATCCTGTTGTATTTAATTCAGATGATTATAAGTAAACCTTTACTAACCATATAAGACACACTATACAAACACAAGACAAAATACGCACATATTACCAATAAAACAGGATTCAAGTTATTAAAATGTTTGATCAAAATATTTTAAGGTCATCCAATTCCCGTAGTTTTCCTTACTTGTGTAGTATCCGAAAAGATTGATGTATCCGGAAAAAGAAAATGGCTCATTTTTATAGACTATTGGAAACTGAACGAAAAAACTATGGGCGACAATTACACATTACCTAAAATAACGAACCTTTTAGACAAATTAGGATGTTGTAAATACTTCACAAATCTTTACTTGGCATCTGGATTTCATCAGAAAACGGACATTATGAATTCTTAATCATGCCGTTCTGACTAAAAAACGTACCAGCGACATTAGCGAGCTATGGACAATATTTTATGTAGACTAACTCACATTAAATGTCTCGTATACCTCGACGACATAATTATTTTTCGTACTAGCTTACAAGAACATTTGCAATAGATAAAATTAGGATTAGAAAGACTTCAGAAAGCAATTTTTAAATTTCAAGGTGATAAGTTGGAGTTTCTGAAAAAAGAAGTAACTTTTCTTGGGCATATCGGATCACTTGAAGGCGTGAAGCCGCACCCAGATAAAATATCTGCTATTCTAAATTAACCGGTACCTATAACTAGTACACAAATTAAAGAATTTTTGGGACTTTTAGGCTATTACCGTAAATTTATAAAAGACAGTTATTGATATGGTAAACTCAGAATATAGGCAATGTTTTGAACTCTGTAATTTTTTTTTTTGACAAATGTACCAGTACTCTAATATCCTGATTTCGACAATAATATGAAATGAAATAAATGAAATGTGAGGCAAACAATGTAACGAAAGGTCTTATTACAAGGTAGCTTCGGAAATGACCTGTATAAGCAACAATAGATAAAAGCTTTTACCCATCGTTTGGGCAACTCAATACTTCACACCATACATTTTCGGACGACACTATAAAAATGCAGCCAAATAATAATTTGTTGGCGCCGCAAACTCAACAAGTACGACTGCGAAATAATCTTTAAAAAAAAGCAAACTAAATACCAATGCCTATGCAAGTAGCCGTATGGACCCACAATTTTAGATAACGATACACCCATGCTATATTTAAACTTTTGTTGATTCTCATAATACAGTAAAAGACGCAGACGGTTGGAAATTATTAAATTCGAAATTAAACTGTAATTCAAATGTTGTTGTGTATAATATTATAAAGGAACAACCTAACAATAATTTAAATTTCCGTGATTTCCTCTTAAGCCCTCAAAAAAATTGGAATGTAAATTTCGAATTTCTGGAAGTTCGAACATGAAGTCGTAGATACTGCACTATTTTCGAATAATTCTAAATATTCCCGAATCATTAAAAATTACGAATTTCTCTTTGGTGAATTAGAACACTACGGTGTATTTGGTTCTATATTAAATATTTTCAAATCTTATTTGGAAAACCGGAAACAATGTGCCGTCGTAGGTCAATATATTTCTCACTTACTTCAAATAGGTCACGGTGCTCCACAAGGAAATGAATTGTTCAATTGGCTAATGATACTAGTTATGTTCAAATAAAGATATTGTACACCTTAAAGAAGTTGAAGATACTAAAGTACAGATAGCTGAACAGTAGCAAATAAATTAAAATTAAACCACTGCAAACCTTTTCTTATTAAATTACGAATATTGCCACTTCCGTGTCTTTATATATATGCTACTCTTGTTTAGATACATATTCATAAAAATATATTTGATTAACTAACAAAAACACCCGCCCCCTACTCACCACCCATAGTCTACGCACTTCTAACAAGTATGACGAGCAGTAACGTCGGAAAAGTTAATTTTTCTCGTCCTTAGGTCCAGACAAGCAATATGCAGTTGATTTTATGCCAAAAAAGACTAGTGCCCACCACCATCTCCCGCTCATGTACCTAGACAGGCAAACTGAGCAACCACAGCGCACGAACTGGGTTGTGTGACGCTTCTCTATTGGTGTTGTTTAGTGCTGCTGGTTTTATTACTCTCGGACGCCAATTCAGTGCAGTCGGAGAAGTCACTGACCCTGAAAAAGGGTTGCCGAATAGCCAGCGGGAAGTCAGGGATTTACAGGAAGCTAAATGTGTAACTCGCAACTTAATTTTAACTTAAATGAATTTATTTAATAATATAGTATTACAAATCGACTTGAAAAATAAAATAAAAAAATATGTCGGTGGCTGGGATCGAACCCCGGTCGACGGATCTGGTAGCAGCTTTCTTTTTTCTTATTTTAGACTTTTATTATTTAATTAGTGCTTACATAACATAGCGCTATTTATCCTGCTCATGTGAGAAATTAACTGATAGGATGCCGAACGCACTGTATGTAGGGTATGTTGAAATCATGAGGATGTGTGATAGTCCTACATAACAGTCCAGAAGCGGCGATCGTAGCCAGTTGACCAGCGAGTCGATTGACGGTGTGGCGGCGATGTCGAATGCCGTTCTTCGTGGATGGTCGGACTGGTTCGGATATTGCTGACGGACGACATTGTTCGGTGAAACCTGAAAGCCTAGCAGGCTAGGCACTGGCGACAGTGCCGGCGGGTGAGCAGCGTTACTGCTCGGGTACTGACCTGCACAGTCAGTAGGGTTTGGATAGGTCCCCTCTCACCAGAGAGGCTGGAGAGGCTTGCACCTTGAAGGCGATTCTGGTAGGTAGCGGGTGCACAGTAATGTGTTTCTCAGCTGCCGCGCTGATTGAGCGTACCTCAATCCCAAGCCCATGGGGGTCGTGGCGGATAGAGCCGCAAGGCAGGTGCCGCCACGTTAATCAACAAGTCACACTCACTCCTTGAGGGTGGGGTGCTTGTTCCTGTTCGGTGAAACCGTGATAACCGTGACGACGGCGAGAACAGAAACAACAGAAAAGAAAAATAAAAACATTAAAGAAATGTATCAAGCCAGGATCGAAACCCGGGTCCCAGCGTGCCAAGATAGCACGCTAGCACTCAGATATGGGAGTGTTTACACTGTATGCTAGCACTCAGATATGGGAGTGTTTACACTGTATGGTGTGTGTTTTATGTGTAGTTGGTAAAGGAAACGTAGTGACGCGGGAAGATACCGTGTCACTTCGCAAGGAAGTACGCTCGGAAGACGCGAGCGTGGTAGGTGGGTGTTACTCCACGGTGTAGGAAAACGCTACACCGGGGAGGTGTGTACGGTGTACTGTGTGTACGTGTAAACAGCTGAAAAGAAATAATGAAATAATTCACCGTACAGGAGTCTGTGACGGTGAGGCAGTAAAATAAATAGAACAGCTGCTGGCACGGGAAAATGCCGTGGCCAGAGGATCAGAAATTTTCAACTACAGCCGGGAAGACGCCGTCCATTGCAAAAGAGGCAAGAAGGCTACTCGGAAGACGCGAGTAGCCCGGACAGGTAACTCGGTATCGTGGGAATGCGCTACAATACTGAGGGGAAGTTGCTCGGAAGACGCGTGCGTGGAATGCAGAAAATAAACAAATCACTCACCCTCGGAAACTGACTGTAGACTATACTGGCAGCTCTATTGCAGGCGGACCTGTACTCAAGTGTTAGAACCTCGGAAGACGCGAGATGCTAACTGATCTCAGCGTGATTCTGGCCGGCTTTTATAATAATAATAATAATAATAATAATCTTTATTGCCCAACAGAGGCCAATTACAGGGCAAAAAACAAAATAATATAAATAATTAATTAATCAGTAGGTACATAAATAATAATAATAATAATAAATAACATAACAATTATAAAAATAGTAATTTTAAGTTAAAGAAATATGTCTTCATATAACAATTCAGCATTAGAGCACATTACATGAATTGGAGAGCGCTGCCGAACATCTGTACGTGCGGTTGGGAGGTGAAAAGTTCTTCCAAATCTCGAAGCCAGCCTGGGAACATGGAATGGAACTCGAGACAATAGAAATGGAGCATCAATATAATTATGTAGAAGCATCCACAGAAATCTTGCGCTGGATAATTCACGCCTACAACTTAAGGAGGGTAAAGAATGACGGACGAGAAGGGAATTTAAATCACAACCTCTTTCTGGGTAGACATTATCTGATTTGTACTAAAGGTATTTTAAAAACCTTCGATGAATTCGGTCCAAACACAAATGTTGATTAGCATAGTAGGGATACCATATTAAGTTGGCATATTCCAGTTTACTTACTACATATGCAAAGTAAAGAGATTTGAGTACAGTTAAATCTCGAAACATCTTACAAATTCTGATAATGAAGCCTAAGGTTCTACTGGCAGATGTACAGGTGATTCTAATATGTTCATTAAAATTAAAATTAGAAGTGAAGGTAACGCCCAAATCTTTAACTGTGAACTTACGGGAGAGAGTACTGCCACGCATTTCATAGGGATGAACAGTAGGATTTTGTTTACGCGTATAAGAGACTGTATAACATTTTTCAACATTTAATGGAAGTTTATTTTCACTGCACCATGATACCAACCTGTCTATATTACTTTGTAGGAAATGTACATCAGAATCTGAAGATATTCGGAAATAAAGTTTTATGTCATCAGCATAAGCGAGAACTGGACAGGTAAATGAAAGCAGCAATTCATTAACAAATAAAATAAACAGCAAAGGGCCCAGATTAGAGCCCTGAGGTACACCAGAAGTGGCCACGAATTGAAATGAAGAATAACCATTATAATATACATAACAGCTTCGGCTAGAAAGATAAGACATTAAAAGTTTTAATAAAGCAGGAGAGGCACCAAACGAGCTGATCTTAATTAGCAACAAGCCATGGTCAATAGAATCAAAAGCACGAGAGAAGTCACTATAAATCACGTCAACTTGTCCACGATCATCCAGAATTTCTAAAATATATTCTGAAAAGCAAGCAAGATTAGTTACTGTCGACCGTCCTCGCATGAAGCCATGTTGATCAATTGAAATGAGAGATCTTGTATTTTTAATTATTGAATTATAAATTACCATCTCAAAAACTTTGGCAAAATTATTTAGAATTGATATTGGTCTATAGTTTTTTATAATCGATTTATCATCTTTCTTGTGAACCGGGGTAATTCTCGTTTGCTTCCACCGTTCAGGAAATGAGCAAGTTTTAATAGCTAGATTAATGATCGTTGTTAAAGGTTCAGCAAGAATAAATCTACAATCCATAATAAAAAATGCTGGTATTCGATCTTCTCCACTAGTTGCTTTATTTGGTAAAGTAGTCATTAAAGCAATTACATCAGATTCCCTAACAGTATCAATCGAGAAAGAAGGATTGTTGGTTATATCTCCATTAGCAACAAAAGGAGAGCTTTCATTAAAATAACCTGAGAAAAGCTTAGCAAATTCATTAACAATATCCTGAGGTTTATCATACTCAACATTATCATTAATAACTGTACCAGGTATACGAGAGCAAGCTTGTTTTATATGTACAAATTTCCACAACTCACTAGGATTTGATTTAATATTAATTTCAACTTTACGAATGTAGTCATCATAAGCATTTTTAACTTGTTCCTTGATTATAGATCTCAATCTTCTAAATTCATTAAGAAAGGACTGTTTCCTGGTTTGAAGCCATTTCTTTCTGTAATAAGCTTTAGTTTTAATATTATGTTTGATGTCTGGAGTGAACCATGGAGGAAATTTTGACGAACCACATTTATATTTTGGAACAAACCTATCTAAAGCTTCATATAATATAGAGTAAAATTTATGCAGAGCAACATTAACATCATCAATCGTATTTAAACAAGACCAATTTATTTCACATATACTATTATATAATTCAATAAAATTTGCTTTGCGAAAATTATACCTAAAGTTATTTGCGGAAGGAAAGACAACAGGTTTTACAGCTGAAAGAAGCTCAAAATCAATTAATAACGCAGGATGATAAACATCTTCAGGAACTAGTGGAAAGTCAGACTTTACAACATTTAAACTAATGAAGTTGGAAAAAGCGAGATCAAGCTTATTGTGAAACATATTATTAATATCATTATACTGATTAAAGTTTAATACGTCACAAAGATTACGGAAAGAAGAAGATTTTACGCAACTAGAAGAATTATTATAAAAATTAGGGAGATTAAAATCGCCAACCAAGATTACATTTTCATTCAAAAATAAAAGTTCTAGCGCGTCTAAGAAATTTTCCAGTTCATTAGCATTTACATCAGGAGGTATATACAGAGCACATAAAATGAATGTTGTAGTAGTAAAGTGACACTTGCAAGCAATAATGTCAATCAGTGGCAATAACCTTTTAATATGAGAGGTATCAACAACACTATAATTAAAAGAATCTTTTAAAGCAATTAAAACACCTCCACCTTTACTGCGTCCTGTAAGAGAATAACTTCTGTCATCACGAATAACATTATAATCTGATGAAAATAATTCAGTGTTCAAAAATGAACAATTTAACCAGGTTTCAGACAAAATGATTATGTCATAGGAGAACGAACAACAATTAACATAAAACATATGACCTTTTGAATTTAAACCCCTAGTATTTTGGTAGTAACAATTAAGTGTAATTGGAAAGCTGTTGGGCAAATTTAGTTTAAAGAACTAACTATTTTAGGAATGTTATTAAAATACTTAATTACTAGATCTTTTTCACCAGAAGCAATACGTGTATTTAATTCAAGTTTTAATGCCTTGTAAGATTCAATTTGCATTTTGGTTCGGTCTCTAGAAATGGATAGATGTTTCCACTTATCATTAAGATGTAATTTTTTAGAATTTTTTACAATTTTGATAACATCTTCAGGGGATGAAAATTGAACTTTTATTGGGCGCGAAAGAGATTTTGTTTTGTCGAAACGACCAATACGTGCAATTTTGGTTAATGCACAATCAACGCCAATGTCAACTAAAATATTCTGAATATTTGTACCCGTTCTGCTCCCATAAGGCCCTTGTTAATGTGAGAACGCAGGTCAAAACATTAAAAATTAACTGAAGAGAAGTTAAGTTAAAAAAAGTGAAGCTAGCTCCGACGTGGACGCGTGGCGTCAAATCAACCGCGCAAGCGGTCCAGCGCCTCAGCCGACTGCGCTACCGAGGCTGATGAGTACTGAGAAGTAGCTTCGTCACAGTTGTTTTGGAATAAAATCAACAGAATATTGATTGTCTGGTCCTAGGGATGAGCAAAATTTATTTTCCTGACGTTACTGCCTGTCATAGTCGTTGGGAGTGGGTAAAATATAGTGGTGTTTGACTGTCCCTAACAAATGAAATTCATGCATTATTATTGTTTTTTTGCAATTGGGCGAAAAATCGGCCTTATTGATCCTCCTTCTCTAATAACGTTGATAAACTGCAGGCATAGAATCCAAAACTTCATAATTTAGTTTATTTCTAATATCTAAATAGATGCTTGATTTACTTAATATTGTAATGTTTGAGTTAACAATTATGTTAACAGTTACATCAACAGTAGATTAATTAATTAGTATTAAATTAGTATTGTGTAATGAAGTTTACTTTTGGAGTTGTAAGTCAATGGTTCGGTAGTCTGGTATCATCAATGTATGTGTATAGACGTGTGAATAAAGTGCTATTAATATAACTAGAGATTCATATTTGTGTGTTACTATGAGAGTGAATTGAATTGATAACATCAGAAGTGGGATCCTATCGGCGTCATACTGATGGAATGCCTTCTTCAAAGAAGAAAATATGTCTATCACTGTGCTACCCCAGGTTGTATAATAAAACACTAACTTATTCACAAACCAAAGATTTATTCCTTTTCCCAATAATAACAATACATATCACCGTAAACCGTTAAACTATATTTAATATTCGGCTGCTCGCACGTGACTGACTTCACTCGATCCTTGCCCAATCCGTCACCGTCGCTTTCCCCCACTTATTCATTTATTGTGTCCAATCACAGGTCTCCACAATCCTTCCCTTTTTTTTCAACTTGATTGGCGAAACTTTTGGTTCCAGTAAATTTCATTCTTCGCTGCCTTCAATATCTTTTTGGTGCAGGATAGACTGCCGAATAGTCAGTAGTCGAAGTAGTATTATCTGGAATTGTTGTGAGTTTTGAACTAGTTCTTCTGGTACTTTTTTTGTATGAGAAATATGTCTTTTAAATATTTTCCCGTCTTTTCTTAATGTCACCTCATTTCCTTTCCTTTCGATTACTTCATACTCTTCATTTTGAAACTTGCTTTCCAGTTTATTGGCAGTAATTATATTTTGCACTAAGACCTTGTCTCCAGGTTGTAGAGTACTGTTCTTAGATCCCCTTGCCTTATCTTCTCTCTCCTTTCCTTTTTCTTATTTATAATGTCGTTGTCTCTGGCTTCTTCGTCTCCTTCGTCATGTGTTAAATCATTAATAGACGGAATTTTATCCCAAATGTTCCTACCAAATAGCAGTTGAGATGGTGATTTTTCTGTTGTTCCATGTGGAGTAACATTGTACATTAAAATGAATTTTAGTATCTCACTCTGATAATCATTCCCGTTACCATGGGCAATTTTTAAGCGTTTTAAAATCGACTTATTCATATTTTCAACTTCTCTATTAGCTTGGGGCCAGTAGGGTGGTGTTCGAATAAGCTGAATACCGTGGTTTTTGCAAAATTGCTGGAATTCGTTGCTGACAAATTGTCTTCCATTATCGGCACTTATACTTGTGGGAAAACCAAGTCTCGAAAACATTTCCATTAAGTGGTTGATTATTACAGATGACGTTGTTGTTTTCAAGAAATTTATTTCTTGGTATCGATAATAGTAATCAATTACAACAAGAACCATGTCCTTATTTGGCAGCGGTCCCATGAGATCTATGGCGAGACATTGCCAAGGTGCTTCTGGAAAGATATGTCTTTCCATTGGTGGGTGTTTGTTGGGTTGTGAAACCAACAAACAGTCTCGACAAGTCTTCACAAACTGTTCTGCTTGCCTATCTATCATCGGCCACCATACTTTGGCTCGTAGGCGTCTCTTCATTATTGTTTCGCCTGGGTGTCCCTCGTGAGCTAATTTCAAAACTTGTTTCGTAAGTGACTGGGGTATTACAATTCATTTACCCCTAAGTAATACTGAACCCATTGTGGTCAGTTCTGTCTTGAAAGGGGAAGATATGTTTTTGTCTTTCGATTCCATGAATCTTTACCAAGTTTTGTTACCGCTTCTATTATGTCTTTGTCCTTTTTACTTTCAAAAATAATCTGTGATATCGTCATTGTTTTCGGTGTGTTATTTTCAATAATAGTGAATATGTGTCGTTCGCCTTCTGCATCAAAAAAATTTTCTTCTTGAATTTTGCATAGTCTGGACACCGAATCGGCGATGTTAAGTTTACCTGGTTGAAATACGACTTTAAACTTGAAAGCTTGTAGTCCAAGAAGCCATCTTTCGATGCGTGCGGGTGGTTTTGATGTAGGTTTAAATATTGTTTCCAATGGTTTATGATCCGTCACAAACTCAAATTCCAATCCTGCCAAGTAGAAATAAAATCTTTCTACTGCCCATACTAAGGCTAAGCTTTTATTTTCGGTTTGCGAGTAGCGTCTTTCCACATCAGACAGACTCTTACACGCAAATGAAATAACTTTTCTGTTGTTTTCGGTGTCAAATTGTAGTAACACAGCTCCGAGTTCTACGGGGCTGGCATCGGCGATTAGGCGAGTACGTCTTTGTGGATCGAAATACGCTAACGTAGGTAATCTGGCTAAAGATTGCTTAAGTCTATTGTAATATCTTTGATACACTTCGGTCCAAATAAATTTTACATCGGTCTTCGTTAGATGACGTAATGGTTCCGTTGTTGTTCCCAAATCCGGAAGGAATTTGCCTAGGTATGTTACAAGACCCAATAAACTACGCACTTCCTCTTTATTTTCTGGTGGTCTGAAATCCAAAATAGTTTGTATTTTCCCTTCGTCTGCATTTATGCCCCTATCAGATAATTTATGACCTAGGATATCTAGTTCCTTGACTTTTATAACACATTTTGTTTTGTTTAGTGCTACCTTATTTTCGTTTAAGATTTTCATGACTTCTTTGAGGCATTCGTCGTGTTCGCTTTCGGATGAACCATATACGATTATGTCATCCAAGTAATTTAAGCAATTATTACACGATGACAATAACGCTTCAAAAATCCTTTGAAATATTTCAGGGGCCGAGTTCACCTCAAACATAAGGCGTTTGTAGCGGAACATTCCTTTGTGGGTAATGAACGTGGTGATAGGGCGGCTATCTTTATGTAATTCTAATTGATGATATGCACTCATAAGATCCAGACGTGAAAAAAATTTAGCATTCCTCAATTTAGTCATAAATGAGTCGAACGTCGGCAACGGATAGTTTTCTCTCAAGATGGCTTCATTTGCTCAGCGCATGTCAACGCAAATGCGAATGTCTCCGTCCGATTTAAAAATAACAACAATAGGTGATATCCAAGTGCTAGGTTGTGTGACTCTTTCGATGATATCCTTTTGTAATGCTTAATTTTTCTTCTACATGTTTTTCAACGGATACTGGAACTTTCCTCAAGGGTTGCTGGACGGGTTTTACATAAGGTTATATTGATAATTTCACAATAATACCCTTAATTTTGGGAAATGGTGCTACCGCTTCAAGTCTATTTACATTTCGCCCTAGTTTTAAGATACCCAACTGTTTTGCCGTGTCTTTTCCTATCAAATAAATATCTCCGTTTGAAACAACATAGAAAGAAGCAATAATTTCGTTTTCTCCTGGAATGTTGATTGTTGTCACGAAACGATGTTCTATTTTTAATGGGCTACCGGAAGCATATGATTTCAAAATATCTGTGGAACTTGTTATATCCCAAATAACTGCTTCATTTTTAGCAAGTAATTCCCAGTCTTCGCCCTTAATTACATTGACCTTTGAACCTGAATCAATGAGTACTGTTATTTTTACCCCACCTATTAAACAATTGATTATGTCATCAGAAAGTTGTTCACTGCTAGGTTGATCGGTATTTTTGATTTAAAAACAATCGAATTTCCTAATATTTTCTTGTGTATCAATTTCGGCGTCTTCGGTGTCTAGAAAGGTTACGGACGATCTAAATCGTTTGCGATTTGACGCCGGTATGTTTAAATTGGATAGTCTTTTCTCAGACTGACGAATTCTGCAATATGCGGCGAAGTTCCCCTGAAAATTGCACTTACGGCATTTTGTCTCCTTTGCTGGGCATACTTTATTGTGTCCTGCATGTGTTTGTCTACCGCATCTCAAACATTGATCATGCTGCGTACTTCGTTGTATTCTTATTTTGTTAACGCCTTAAGACGACGTGCTTGGTTCACCTTCATTTATTATTTTTTACTGGGTTCCTATTTGTTCATAAACTTGGCACAATTCGATAACTTCATTTAATGTTCGTTCTTTCTCTAAAAGTTACTTCTTTAGGTCGAGAGAAACCCAACTGTCTATGATCTTGTCTTTCAGACTTATATCAATTGCTTCTTCCTCCGTTCCACCAAATGAGCAACGTTTTGCTTGCTGTATAATCTTAACTAGGAATTTGTTGAAATTTTCTGTTTCCTCGCGCTTGATGTTTCGAAACATATGCCGTTCAAAAGTAGAATTTTGCTTGGGAGAGAAGTATTCTGATAGCTTCTTGACAAGAGTTGGGTATACATCGTTTTTAGTTTCGGGGTTATATGTTTCTACGGCATCGGGTATGTTAAAAGCTATTTCTTGAAGTTGGGTGCCTCCCAAGTGTAATAGTTTATTTCTCTTTCTCAGTACATCTGTGATATCTTCAAATGCCAAATATAATTCTAATGATCTTAGCCATTTCTCCCATTCGCTTCTAACCGAAGCTTTGTTCATATTTTCACACAAAAATGGTTTTATTCCAGTGTCCGTCATTGTAGTCTGTAATAATAATTTATTATTTATTTTTTTTTTGTATTGATTCTATACAAGACAAAGAATATTAAAATAATTAATTAAATGAAATTAAATTAGGTTTAGGCAGTTGGTTGTTTTACTAACTCATGTAACAGTATTTTAATAATTTACATAATAGGACAGATACAAGACCAATTTGAGTTACGAAATATTCTGTAAACAAATTGCAAATTTTTTTTCTACTTTGGATAAGCATGATAAAATTTAGAGAGAAAAGAAAAAGATTACTGCATTAGAATAGATCAACGTAAACTTTTTAAAATGACTAGGTTGCTTTTGTGTGGGACTTACAATGTGTAGGTCCTTTTTTTTTTCTTTTGAGGTACCTAAATGTTTCTATTGGCTCACAGCCTTCTCTTCTTTGGTGCTCACAGCCCTTCTCTTATTTGGTGCTCACAGCCCTTCTCTTATATGGTGCTCACAGCCCTTCCTCGATACCTAACAGTGGTATCGGTATGTTAATTTTGTTTTATTATTATTATTTTTCTCACCTTTGGGTTCAAAATAATCCTCGTCGCCAGAATGTGCTACCCCAGGTTGTATAATAAAACACTTACTTATTCACAAACCAAAGATTTATTCCTTTTCCCAATAATAACAATACATATCACCGTAAACCGTAAAACTATATTTAATATTCGGCTGCTCGCACGTGACTGACTTCACTCGATCCTTGCCCAATCCGTCACCGTCGCTTTCCCCCACTTATTCATTTATTGTGTCCAATCACAGGTCTCCACAATCACAAAGACATAAAAAGAGGAAATCGCGAAGGCGTTTAAATTTACCTGAAAGTAGTAGTACGAGCAGCAGCGATTCTTCAAACCATGCTAGTGACTCCAGGAGTAGAAGTAGAAGTCGCGAAAGGAAACGGCGGCGTTGAAGGCACCGTTTACGCTCACGTGTGCAACGTAAGTTGACCCGCTCTAGAAGTAGGTCCACGTATACGCTACCTACATTAGCATCTTCGTGCGTTCACCCAAGTTGTAGTAGTATGGAATTGGTGGTGAGTACAATGTTAAAACCTAATATGACCAATATCATTCCTGATTTCGATCCGGCTAATGATTGCGTAAGCGAATGGTTACAATTAGTCGATAATCATGCAACTGCGGGAAACTGGCAAGATAATGTAACAAAAATGGCGGCACTAAGCAAATTAAAAGGCACTGCAAGTAAATGGTATAGTACGTTTAACAGAAACTTCGCAGATTGGGTAAACTGGTCCTGGCATAAGTGGAAGTTAAAGGAAACCTTTCAAAGTCATGCAGATTTATATAAATCATTCATGGATGTAGCAAATCATAAACCCACTATTGTGGAGTCACTTTACAGCTTTCATTTCGATCACTTAGAAAGAATTGAAAATTTAAAAGCCAATTTCTCAAACGCCGGAAAGGTCTCATTAATAGTAGGCAGTATCGGTGACGACACTATTACGTCTGCTGTTGAAGCGGCCAACATAACCGACCCGAATCAGTTAGCAAGCTATCTAAGAAACAAAACGTATAAGAATCCAATTAATAAATTAAAACTTCCCAGTCCCAAAGTCAAGCATGAACCTATTCACGCACAGAAATTTTGTTTTTCGAAACCAAAACCAAATTCAATCAAATATTTTTGTTGTGGGAGACTTGGTCATAAAAAGATTGAATGTCGACAAAAGGATAAAATCTGTAATTTTTGCAAAAAAGAAGGTCATTTAGAATCGGTTTGTTTAGAGAGAAATGTAAAATCTAGTACTTCAAAAACTGCTGACAACATGCAAACAAAAAAAGAAGAAAGGCTTATATCACATAACCCAAAACGTAAATTTTATAAACAAATATCGCTAAACAATACCGGAGCTACAGCATTTATTGATTGTGGAAGCGACTGCTCTATCATCGAACGATCGTTAGCAGCTCGTTTTAATAAATTTAAAAATCCGGTAACACTGTCAGAATTTTTAGGAGTAGGTACTAATATCCATGAATATACTGTGACAGATATTCACATTGATGATGTAACATTACAATTTGCGCTGTATATCGTAGATTCGGTTATGTCAGATACAGAAATACTTATCGGTCGTAATTTCACAGAAAATTTAAATATTATCTAATAATAATATGCTTTAACACTCCTTGTGGAGTTGCACCGCTTCAATCGAAGCTTTCTAAAATCCTTTTTTTTTTGGAGGGGATCACTCTCCGTTCCTGTTCTAGATGCTCTTGGCAATGTTTTTCCATTGTTTCCTGTCTTCTGTCTTTCTTCTCCAGTTTGTAATACCCGCTTTCTTCAAGTCATCTTCTACCTCTTGTAGCCACGTTGATCTTGGACTTCCTCTTCTTCTTTTTCCGCTGGGGTCCACATTACCAATTCTTTTATTGGGTTATGCTCATTAGCCCTCCAGACATGCCCTAGCCATTTTATTCTTTGTTCTTTTATTTTCTTTGTAACATCTATTCCTTGAAGTTCTGCTTCTATCTCTTGGTTTGTGCTCATTCTATATTCTGTCTCTGTTACCTTTATTGGCCCTAATATTTTCCTTATAATCTTTCTTTCAGCTATTCTCAGTTTCTTTTCATCTTTCTTTGTCATTATCATTGTTTCGGCAGCGTATAATGTTATTGGCCTTATTATGGTCTTGTATATTCTCATCTTTGTCGTCTTTGTTATAAGTTTGCTTTCTAGTAGTTTTTTGTTTGCAAAGAAGGCTTTGTTTGTTGCTATTATTTCTTCTCTTATTTCCATCTCCCTCTCGCCTTTGTTTGACAGCATTACTCCTAAATATTTAAACTTATCCACCTGTTCGTAGTTTTCTTCATTTATTTTAATTGATTTCGCCTGTACTTCCTTATTTAGTATCATTATTTTGGTCTTATTCTGATTTATTCCCAGTCCTATATCTCTTCCTTCCTTTACTATTTCTTCCAGCATTTCTTTCATCACACTCCTGTTTTTTGCGATGATCGCAATGTCATCTGCGTAAGCCACCACTTGTCCTCCCCTTGTTCTGATTGTTCTTTTTATTAGCTTTCTCATGACATACTCTAAAGCTAAATTGAATAGATTTGCTGATATGGCGTCACCTTGTCGTACCCCTTTGTTTACTCTTATTTCTTCCGTTTCACCTTTTTGAGTTTTTATGCTTATTTTTGTATTTCTCATAGTCATATTTATCATTCTTCTGAGCTTTCTAGGTACTTCTAATTTTTCTAATGCTGTCATTAGCTTTCCTCTTTTAATTGAGTCAAAAGCTTGTTTGAAGTCAATGAAAAGGATCTCTATGTATATTTTGTGTTCTATTGTTTTCTCCATTATCTGTTTTATTGTGTGAATGGCGTCCTTGGTCGATTTCCCTATTACAAAGCCACATTGATACTTCCTATTCTGTCCTTTGTTGCATCCACTATTCTTCTTTGTATTAATGTCGATAGTATTTTGTAAGTTGTGTTCAACAGTGATATACCCCTGTAGTTTTGGCATGATTTCTGGTCTCCTTTTTTGTTTCCCACTCTTTTGGCATTTCCTCTGTTCACCATATCCCCTGTATAAGTTTGTATATTTGTTGTTGTATTACTTCCCCGCCGTATTTTATTAGTTCAACATTTATATCGTCCTTTCCCAGTGCTTTTCCATTTTTACTATTTTTTATTATCTCTTTTATCTCTTCTAGGGTTGGTGCCATCAATTCACTTTCATTTACTATGTTTACTTCATTACTGCGCTCATATTCTGGTCCGGTTAACAGCTCCTTAAAATACTCTGTCCATATTTGTTTGTATTGTTGTTCGTTTTCTGCCAATTTTCCGTTCTTGTCCTTTATTCCAATTGTTTTGCCTCTGAGTTGCTTATTTTGCTCGTTTATTTGCTTGTAGAACTTTTTTGTGTTTCTTTTTATCCTCTCCTCTTCAATATTCTCAATCCATATTCTTTTACTTTCTCTAATCCTTTTATTGCATGTTCTTCTTAGCCTTTCATACTCATCTTTATCTTCATTCTTTTTTGTACCCATATATCTTATCCTCGCTTCATTTTTTCTTGTTACTAGTCTTATTGTTTCTTCATCGTACCAAGCTTTCTTACGTTTTTTCTTATCTTTGCCTTCTTTTCCGATCCATTTTTGCGCTGCATTATTTATGCATCTTTTTATATGGTCCCATTTATTTTCTATATCTTCTTGTTTTGTATCCGCTTCTTCCAGATTCTTTTCTAGCTCTTCTATGTATTTTATTATTATTTCTTCGTTAGCCATGTCTTCTACATTTCTTCTAGTTGTTTTCGTTCCATTTCTGATTCTTTTTATCTTACTTCTCATCTTCACTGCTACTAGGTAATGGTCTGAGTCTACGTTGGCTCCTCTGTATATTCTAACATCTAGTACTGAAGACTGATTACGTTTTGCTACCAGCACATGGTCTATTTGTGTGTTTGTTTTATTATCTGGTGATGTCCATGTCACTTTATGTAGCTTTTGATGTCCAAACTTCGCTTATTATCATATTTGTCTTTGTTGCTGTCTCGCATAATCTTTGCCCATTATCATTAGTTACGTCATGTATCGTTTCCACACCTGCCACCTGTCTAATATAGGTCTCCTTTCCTACTTTCGCGTTGAAGTCTCCCATTGCAATGCACAGGTCTTTTTTTGGCATTTTCTATAGTAACTTGTTTTTCTTCTTTCCCTTTCCTATATGTTTCTTTAACCCTTATCTGAACCCCAAGCTTGTCATTTACAAAGTTCTCGACATCTTGGTTACTGCTTATCTTGTGCTCTCCTTTAATTACTATGTTGTTCCTTTTTTCGTTTTTATCTCTCCTTTCTTCCACTTGTTCCAACATTTTTATTCTTTCGTCTACGTCATCCTTTTGTACGGACTTCAGCGTTACCATCCTTACTTTTATATTTTCTATTTCTTCTTTGATTAGTTTATTTTCTTCTTTTACTTCCTTCAAAGCGGTTCTGAATTCATGATTCTCATTTCTTATTTCTTTGACTTGTTGGAGCACTTCTCCCAACATCCTTTTCAGTTCTTCCATTTCGTTTCCGGATTTCTTGATCGGCGATCTTTTGGTTCTTCTACATCTCTTAAAGATATTGTCGTGCTCGTCTTCGTCTCTCTTTCTTTTGCTGTCTTAAATTTGCTTATAAAAGTCAAATAGTATCTACTGTAAGTCAATTTAATATTAATAAAGATGAATCGCTAGGTCAATCGGACTGAGAGCTTCTAGAAAATCTTATATTCGATTTTAAAGATGTAGCAGCAGGTACTAACTTCAAATCCTTAGGTAAAACACATAGTGTAACAATGAACATTGAATTAACTACGACAAAGCCAATATCGTTTAGACCATATCGTCTAGCAGAAAGTGAAAGAAAAATCACTAGAGAAATAGTTAGAAATTTATTAGACGCGGGAATAATAAGAGAAAGTCATTCACCTTATGCGAGCCCAATACTTTTTGTTAAAAAAAAAAATGAGGACAAACGGTTATGCATAGATTATAGAGCAATAAATAAAGTCGCAGTGAAAAATAAATACCCTCTCCCGTTAATTGAGGACCAAATTGAGAGATTAAAAGAATGCAAATATTTTACGAGTCTTGATTTAGCTAGCGGATATTATCAAGTCCCTATGAGCGAAGAATCTATTAACAAGACAGCATTCATAACCCCAGATGGCCATTACAAATTTTTGGGTATGCCTTTTGGCCTGACGAATGCTCCGGCAGTATTCCAAGAAATGATCAATTGCGTACTAGGGCAGTTAAGATTAAAGTCGTAGCTTACTTAGATGATATACTTATACCATCGAAAACGATAGCAGGATTACAAATTTTACGTGAAATTCTGAGTATACTTAAATTACATGGATTAACTTTAAACATGTCAAAATGCTTCTTTTTAAAAACAAAAATCACTTTCCTTAGATGCGATGTATTATACAACTCAATCCAACCATGTTCAGTAAAATTAGAAGCAGTAAAGAAGTTTCCTGAGCTTAAAAATGTTCATCATTTAAGACAATTACTGGGTTTTATGTTATACTTTCGTAAATTTATACAAAATTATGCAAAACTTGTACAATCGCTAACAAATTTACTCAAAAAAGATAGTCCTTGAAGTTGGAATGATCAGCATAGGAAAATAGTAAACGATTTAAAACTAAAACTAATCTCAAAACCGATATTAGCCATATTTAATCCCAAGTTAGAATCTATTGTTTACACAGATGCGAATAGAGACGGCTTTGGCGGTATTTTAGTGCAAGTAACGGCACAAGGTGAAAAACCAATTGCATATTACTTCCGAGTAGAAGTACCACTCTTTCGAATTAGAATTATTAGCAATTGTTAGAACACTAGAGAAATTAAGACATTATCTCTTGGGCACTACATTTAAAAGAGTAACTGATTGTAATGCAGTAAAAAGTGCCATAAGCAAACAAAACGTTATACATAAAATCGCAAGATTGGTATTTGCCATTCAAGAATACAGTTTTGAAATTATACATAGATATGGAACTCTGATGAAACACGTTGACGTCGTAATCCGACGGAATCGGACACCATTAGTAAAACGGAAAATATCATGTTAATCAAAGATAGTGACTGGATTGTTTCGGCTCAGAATAGAGATTCGGAGATTATAAAATTAAAAACATTTTATTGTCAGGAGAGGCCGATGCAAATAAAGAAGTATTTAACAATTATGAATTGCGTGCTGGTCGAGAATTGCAATTGACAAATTACGGAAGACGTTGGGTTGTACCAAATAATTGTCGTTGGCAAGTCGTTAAATTAAAATTACGATGACATCGGTCATTTTTCTGTCGACAAAACTCTCGCAAGACAACGAGAGAGATATTGGTTCCCTCGAATGAGAAATTTTGTTAAAAAGTACTTTAAATCGTATTTAAACTGCTTGTATCATAAAGTGCCCGGTGGTAAAAAGCCAGGATTATTGCATTCCTTACCGAAATATTCGAGACCTTTTCATACACTACATTTAGACGACTTAGGACCTTTTGTAAAAAGCAAAAACGGTAATAGCTACATTTTAGTCATCGTCGACTCATTTACAAAATTTACATTTGTCAAACCGGTTCCTAGTACTAAAAGTTAATATGTAATGAATGAACTTTCGGACGTATTTGCAACATTTGTAAATCCGAGAAGAATAATCGCTGATGCGGGAAAAGCATTTACTTCTCGAAAATTTAAAGATTTCTGCTTACAGAAAGGTATTAGACGGTACATTAATGCGGTTGGAATGCCTCGAGGTAACAGCCAAGTAGAGCGAGCCAATCGTACAGTGCTCGATGCAATGGCAACCATGGGTGCAGATGTTGAGTCCAATGATTGGGACATCCATGTACATACTGTTCAACAGGGCATAAATAGCACAGTGCATAAGACAATTAAGGCCAGCCCAGCTGAAGCAATGTTCGGGTACTCCCTGGCCACTAATGGAGACCGACTAACCCCGGAAATGGAAGATGAAACTCCTGTTGACGTCACTAGTTTAAGAAAGGAAATTGAGAAAAAGTTAGAAGAAAATAGGATGAATCAGAACACAAGATTCAACAAAACAAGGGCACAAGCCACAGTTTTTAGGGTAGGCGATGAAGTATTAACAAAAATATCCAGCTATGGTGCAGGCGACGAATCAAGCAGAAAACTACTGGAAAAATACAAAGGTCCATTTAGAATTGTTGAAGTTTTGAACAACGACAGGTACAGAATATGCGACAAGAAATACTCTGAGAGGTGTAAGATACCTTATGAAGGGGTTGTGAGTGTGGAGCACATGAAACCCTTCACAGTTGAACGTAAGTTTTTTTTTTTAAGTTTGTTTGACCGGATGTTAAGTATGTTTTAGGCGAAAGGGCTGTCGAGCTAAAGGAGATTTCTGACTGATGAAGCAGTCACAGAATGTTAAAAGTTGAGGAACCTGTGTAGATTATTGATGTCAGACTTGAGTGTTGCTCTGGTGGAAGAGAACACTGCGAGTGCTGAATGTTAAAGCCTAAGTCAAAACGATGGGTCTGGCTTAGGGGTGTTCAGCAAGCCGTGTTGAGATAAGCTCTTCATAGCGAGCACCTATTGCTAAACACAGTCTCGATTCTGGAATGGATCAATCCAGTATGCGAGGGCTTGTGTAACAGTGTATGGCCATTCGGGGTTGATCCTGGCCAGATCAACTCGTGTGAGTGCTGTGCACTGTGTAGAGTCAAGATGTTAAGAAAATGGAACGAACTCACATATTGAATTGGAATTAATGCTATTTGTTTTAGGTATCTAATCGCAGAACCGGAGGGACCAAGAAGACTGCAAGTCTAACGGAAAAGCGTGTGAGGACACACGCATGTCAGTATGGCCGGATGTTAACTATTACGTTAACAGTTACATCAACAGTAGATTAATTAATTAGTATTAAATTAGTATTGTGTAATGTAGTTTACTTTTTGAGTTGTAAGTCAATGGTTCGGTAGTCTGGTATCATCAATGTATGTGTATAGACGTGTGAATAAAGCGCTATTAATATAACTAGAGATTCATATTTGTGTGTTACTGTGAGAGTGAATTGAATTGATAACATATGGATGACTAACAAATTTTGTTTTTATATGTTCTATTTTAGGAACTTCAATAAACAGAATATTTTGTTTGTGCAATTGTACTAATTCAATAGTTTTATTACTTAATTGATTTTTATTTATTTGAAATTTAAAATTTTCAAATATAATTTCTTTTGAATTTGTTTCATAATTTCTCAAACTGTAATTAGTTATCATACAATTTTTATCAGTGTTAAATTTATGCTTTCCAATTATTTGTGTATCTTTAATATAATCTTGGCATTGTATATCAAGTTTAACATCTTTACTAGTTATAATTAAAATATTAGAATTTACTATTTTAATAATTACAAAATTTTCTATAATTCTGTGATATTTATAATCTTTATTTTGATGTTTCACAATAATATTATTCAAACAATCATTAACTTCAATGTTATCATTTTTACAATAAAATTTCCCATTTATATCATTGCAATTATTTGCCAAAATTAATTAATTTTTATTTTGAATAATACATTTTTTATTATCATCCAACATAAACATTTCTTTATTATCCAATTAGGAATAGGTGTAATTTGTAAAAAATTATTTTCAATATTTTCTTCATATACAGCAATTTCTAATAAATATTCTATTTCTTTATTTCTGATTTTACAATGGCTGGTTACTTGTTGCGATATATCCCAAAAATTTATATTTGTAAATTCTTCTGTTAATTTTTTATATTCTTCTAATGTTATTATCGAGATATGAATTTTATTTAAATTGCAAATTTAAAGTATCTTTAATTACTAAAATATTACCCGAATGTATTTCTTCGTTTATAATTTCTTCTATTTGAGCAATTCAGTTTTTTAACACTATTTCATTATGTTTAACCTTTTAAATTTGTTTATTAAATTTGGTTATCATTTCTTTATTTAATCTGATAGTTTCCAAATTTTGTTTTTGTAAGATTTCTTCATTATTATTAATTTTTTCAAATAATGCATCATATTTTTGACCGTCTTCTGCATCAAGATTTCCGGAGATGGCTTTTATATTACTACCATGTCCATTTACAAGACCTCTTTTACTACGTTTTTTAATAAATATATTATTAAATTTATCAGTCAATCTATCAAAATTAAAATTTAATATATTCATATAAGTTTCCAATTCTCTTTTATATTTATTTTCTATCGATTCCGTACAATTAAGTTTAGAATATATATCAAATTTATATTCATAATACTTAAGTATTCATTTTATATACTAGTAAGATTATATTTAAAGTAAGAATAATGCGAAGTTAAATATACAAAAGCAGTACCGATATTTAATATATTAATACCGGTGTGGCGACGCAGGTCTAAAACAAGTTGTAAATTTGTTCCGAATGACCGTGGTGCGTCTGTGTGCGTTGCGTAGATAAAATGAACTGCAAAAGGAAATAACGGATAGGTATAGCTTGTACAAATTTGCGTGGCGATTGATTCCATTAGTGTTTCTCAGCAGGTATTATATAAGAGGATTAAAGAAATTTATGAGGGACTACTTTACAGGGTTGTACTAGATAATATTTTCAAATGAGTTTTACACAAACAGACACAAGTAATATCAAAATAAGAAAAATTTTAATAAAATTAAATATGAATACAGTATTGTCATTGTCGTTCAGTAAATATAAACATATATTGATAAAAAACTTATGTTTTATTTTACATCTATGTTGTTTTACTTAGGTGATTAATCGATAACAATATCATCATCAGTGTCGTCACTTGACTGTCCAACATTTATAAAAAAAAACATCAATAATATTATTGAAATTTAAGTAACTGTTTTCTATGTCTATCACATGCCGAACACTACTAGCCCAATTTAAGTCACTAATATTATTTATTTCACTTTTAATTAATTCCACAACATTAGCGCACACGGTTGGTGTAACATTTTTTCGTCTAATACTTGTTTTTAATTGTCCCCAAATTAGTTCTATAGGATTTAATATACAGTAAGTAATACGGAGGCAGTCTTAATACAGTATGACCAAATTTTTGTGCCATTGTATCGCACACGTACATTCTTTTAACAAGTTTTGTTTGTGCTACTTCCAATAATTCACTTTTACTGTACGATTCTTCAAAAAATATATCATGATGATACAAATATTCTTTAATTTCTGTTTTATTACTAGATTTAGTAGGTATTTTAATTAATTGCCTGGAATGGTAACTAGCGTTATCCATAACTATTACACTATTTGCTGGAATATTTGGTAATAATTGACCGCCAAACCACTCCTCAAAAATATTAGACGTCATATTATCATGGTAATCCAAACAAGCGTTTCCCATGTTGTGGCCCGACAATAATTCAGCACCATTCACCCATCCTTGCTCACTCCCCGCGTGAAGAATAATTATCCGTTTACCCCGTGAAACTGGAATATTCGCAACACAATTCTCACTACCATCAGTCCAACTTTTAGATTTAGTGTCGTGTGTATCATACCATGTTTCATCTAGGTATATAATTGAGCGTTTCTCCTCACGAAACTTTTTTAAATCTGTCAAGTATTGATGCCGCCATTGACATATTCTTCTACTTTCCAGCAAAACTTGACGTTTATCAATTTTTTTAAACTTGAATTTCATGCTTAGGAGAACACTGCGAAGACTACTAACTGCACAAGTAATATTACATTCATCTTTTAATTTTTGATGCAATAATCTTAGTGAAGGATATATATTTTCATTGTAAAGCGAATATATTTTCCGACGAATAACATCTTTTTGAAAATCATTCAAAATTCTCGATTTTCCAGCATCACTTCTTTGTTTTTTAACCGGTACACCTTTTTTATTATTCTTCTTACTGTATTATATGGCACTTGAGTCATTTCAGCAGTTTTTGATATTGGCGCATTTTCAAAATTATCACTTTGTAGAAAGTTAAACACATTCAGAACTATTTCTTTTGCGTCGTTTGATAAATATTTTTGTGTTGGATTCGCGACAGTGGTAATTTCTTCAAAATCTTCGTATTCAACTTGCGACATTGTGTTCACTGTTACAGTGCTGCTGAACTAATGAATTTTAAATGTCGTTTTCTGAAGGGTATATATGTATAAAATTATCTTACTTAACAGTGTTCGGGGAAACTATTGAAAAGATAATCGTATTAAAAATTTCGGAGATTTGAAGCATCTAAGCCCAAAATTATAATAATCCACTCCTGAACATCAGACAAACTTGCACCCCGCTGGCTAGGGCTGGCTTATCCCATTAGCAAGTCAAGTCAATCGCCACGCAAATTTGTACAAGCTATAGTGGTGACGTGTCGAGAATACGAAGTTGACCCAAAAAATGACTGAATAAGTGAAGAACCCAGAAACAATAAATCAAATGTTGTAGGTACGGACACTCTTCACCTTGTAGGAGCGATCTACAAGGACTTATACAAAGGTAAAGCTCTTGGATAGATAGGAATAATAGGTAGGCCCACAAATGTTAATCAGGTATTCGAAGCTAAAAGCCTGAGATCTAACAACAGCAAAGTGTGAGGCAACACCGTAAATAAAGGCAAGAGTGAACGTCGAGGTGAATATATATATATTGTTAGAGAATAGTTAAATCATCGGCCGTTATGTCACTATTACGTGCAAGCGGAGTGGTGGTAGATAGCGTAATACTAGATGTGGGTTCAGAGTTCAGTTAGTTGTTGGTTATTCGTTGAAGACGTTGGTTTATGATTGTGTAATAGGGGTGGTCAATTATAGTTGAGTTAAATTGAAATCTCTTGCGTTTTTTTTTTTCTCCTATTATCATTTCCTGAAGATCGCTATCATCAGAAGTGGGATAGACCCATGTGTTTTAGCTTCGACCCGATATATTCTGACATTACTTTAAAGTTGACAATAAAAGAGAATGGCAGACGAAACGAGACGCAGGCACAGGACAAGTAAGCGAGACAGAGATCATGATCGACGGAGGCGTAGGGGGAGTCCCAATAGAGTACTGAATAACACTTTAGGTATCATCCTGGAACGTTTAGATGCTCTAGAGAGCAACGGTGGCAGTAGTGTAAGCATAGCACCGTCAACATCATCGCTGCATCCGCCAATTCCTGTCGTTGAGGCACACCCGCCACCACCACCTTCTCACCACGTGTCTGCAAGTGGCAGTGAGGCTCAGAGTGTGAACGCTCCCAACCCGACAGACAGGATCATTGGAGCATTAACTGCGCTGACAAAAGTAAGAACTAACCATTACTTTATTTCGAATTTTGATCCAAGTATTAATGACATCGATGCTTGGTGCGCGGAAGTCGATAGAGCTACTGAATTAAACAATTGGGACGACAACGAATGTTTATCCCGTATTGCTAACTGTTTAAAAGGCGATGCTCGTAGCTGGCTCAATGACTGGGTTACCCATGACCGTAGTTGGTCAAATTTTAAAAATGAATGTAAACCATTATGTCCGCGAAGAATCGATATTGCAAATATACTTTTCGAAGTCATGTGCACAAATTCCGATAGCTATGCAACCTATGCAGAATATGGCGGACGATCTTTATTAAGTTTGAATATAGTTAAGGGTTTAAGTAGTGAGCTGCTGACGGCTATTATAATTCGCGGTATAACCGATCCACAAATTCGTGCATCTGCTACCAATGCTAAACTAATGCCGAACAACCTTGTTGAGTTTTTGTCAACGTACACAAAGCCTGTACACTCACACGCGAATAACTCTAAGAATTATACCGTGCCTAAATATAAACCAAATGAACAAATCTCACGAAAACGATTTTACGATTCTAAATCGAAGTACATAAAATGTTACACTTGTGGTGCTAATGGTCATATTCAAAGATTTTGCCATAAGAAACTTAAGCCTGATCAAAGCGTTCTATTGAAAACAGAAAATAAAGCAGTGTGCTCATTCTGTAAAAAGCCTGGTCATAACAGTGATAAGTGTTTTGCAAGACAGCGTTCCGAATTGCGTAACAAAAATTAAGTGAACTTGTGTCAAGCAATAGAAAGTAACTCAGATAAGTCAGATGATATTATTTCAGCTGTAGTTCAGGGAATTCCTATCGATGTACTCATTGATAGTGGTTCCTACGTTTCCCTGATATCTGAATCGGTACTCAAGTATTTTAGTTGTAAACGTATACCCTCTTATCAAATATTGAAAGGCGTTGGCAGTCAAAACATTGAAACTACATTTTACGTTACCCTAGTAGTTGAATTTCGTAACATTTCCTTGGAAATAGACTTCTATGTTGTATCTCCTAGTTGTATAAGTGTCTCCTTACTAATAGGCACGGATGTACTTAATAGAGAGGGCGTAACGTACATTCGGACAAAGAACGAACAAATATTAACGCGATCTTTTAAACCAAATCTAGTAAGGTACATTCAACCTAACAATGAAATTACCGTAAATACGCCACTTACCGGATATAAACGTGAACAGTTAATAGCAATAATACAACAATTCGTTGATTACCTGATTGTGGGCACTGCCGTAACAACTGTAAATACAGGAAGCATGAATATTCGTTTGACTAATGACACTCCAGTGTATTACAGGCCATATAAATTATCGTTCGACGAGAAATTGCGTGTACGTCAAATAGTGCAAGAATTACTTAACAAGGGCATAATTTGTGAATCCCAGTCACCTTACGCGAGTCCCATTATTCTTGTTAAGAAAAAGGACGGTTCTGACCGCATGTGCGTAGATTTTATAGAACTTAACGCGATTACTTTTAAAGAACGTTACCCATTGCCCTTAATACAGGACCACATTGACAGGCTCGGTAAGAGTATGTATTTTAGCTGTCTAGACATGGCCACAGGCTTTCATCAAATAAAAATTGACGATGATTCTATCGCTAAGACTGCATTCATTACCCCAGAAGGCCACTACGAGTACTTAAAGATGCCTTACGGTTTGGCGAACGCACCGGTCGTGTACCAACGAGTCATTTCTAAAACACTGAAAATACATATTGAAAATGGCATAGCATTGGTGTATGTACACGATGTGCTTATTTTAGCATCTTCTATTGAAGAAGCTTTAGAAAACTTAAAAAACGTTTTGGCCGTACTTACTACTGCAGGTTTTTCGATAAACCTCAAGAAAAGTACTTTTGTTTCTACTGAGGTGGAATATTTAGGTCGAATAATATCACAGGGTCAGGTAAGACCGAGCGGTTTGAAGACTAAAGCTTTAACTGAATCTCCAGTTCCTACGAATGTTAGGCAAGTGAGACAACTTCTTGGTTCAGCTGGTTATTTCCGGCGTTACGTTCGAGATTATGCTACCAAGACCGCACCTGTAGTTCGTCTAACTCGTAATGGGGTTCCATTTCTGTGGGGAGATGAACAAGAGAGGGCACGACAATACATCCTCGAATGCCTGACTATCGAACCTGTACTAGTAATTTTTGACCCGAAACTACCTACGGAGCTTCATACAGATGCGAGTTCAATTGGCTATGGGGCCGTGCTCATGCAAGAACATGAAGGTAAAAGACGACGCGTGGTAGCATATTTTAGTAAGACTACTCAGGGTGCTGAACCGCGATATCACTCATACGAGCTAGAGACCCTTGCAGTTGTAAAAGCTCTTCAAAATTTTCGTCATTATTTACTAGGTGTCCGATTTAAGCTACAGATTGCAATGCACTCAAACTAACCGAACGTAAGAAAGATCTTTTACCACGTGTTGCAAGATGGTGGATGTATATGCAAGACTATCAATTTACAATCGAGTATAGAAAAGGTACTTTGATGTCTCATGCCGATTACCTTAGTAGGAACCCAGTAAATGTTTGTCATATAACCAGACCTAAAAACTCGGCACAAATTGCTCAATCTGCTGATGAAGAAACTAAGTGTTTGATTGATAGATTGAACAATCAGGAGTTAGATTCCACTAAATATGTTGTCAAAAATGATTTGCTTTACTACCTATATACCCCCCCCCCCCCCCCCCAGGGGAAGAGAGTAGGTCACTTTGTTTCATACCCAAGGGTCACAGGCTAAGTTTGCTACGAATCTTTCACGATCAGCATCAACATATAGGTGCCGACAAAACGGTAGATCTTATTCTACGTCACTTTTGGTTTCCAGGCGTGAGGGCTTTTGTTAAGAAATATGTAAGTCATTGTCTAGTCTGTCTTACATCAAAGAAAGTACCCAGAGCACCTTTAGCGCCGATCACTTCGTGGGTGAAACCCGACGTCCCATTTAACACAGTCCACATGGACGTGTTGGGGCCTCTACCAGAATCGAGAGGTTTTAAATTTGTCCTTATAATAGTCGATGCATTTTCGAAGTATTGTCTTCTATACCCACTTTATAGACAGGATACAGAAGAACTTAAAAGGGTATTCTCGAATGCTATATCCCTATTTGGAACACCAGCGATGATTATCACTGATAGGGGTCGCATGTTTGATAGTACTACTTTTAAGACTTGGGTGAGTGAAATGGAATGTGCTATACATTTCATAACACCAGAAGTGCATAATGAAAACGGACAAGTAGAGCGGTACTGTCGTACAGTTTTGAACATGCTGCGAATTGAGGCAGATAATAAACAAACAACATGGTCTGATACGTTATGGAAAATGCAGTTAGTCCTTAACTGTACTCGACATAAAACCACCGATGCTTCACCATTGCAGTTACTAATCGGTATTGAAGCAAGTACGCCAGTCATAAGGTCCCTAGTGTGAGATGTTGTACTTAACGAAACTTCATCAAATCATGAGGCTTTACGAGAAATGAAGAGGCAAAGGGCTTCAATTTTATTAGATAATAAAAGGCAAAAGCAGGACGATTATGTTAATAAAAGTCGGAAGCACGGTCGTACTTATAAAATTGACGACTTAGTTTTTGTGAGAAAAAATGCACAAATGACTGGAAAATTAGATTCCGGCATGCGTGGGCCCTATAGAGTAAAGAAGGTACTCCCATATGGGCGTTACGAGTTATGTTTGCTGGGTGGCTCTTATGCGAAGAATACGCAAGCGTCAGCGGAGTTCATGGTACCTTGGCGTGGTGAATGGACACCGGAGGCGTGTGCCACATTTTTCGAAAGTGAGTAACACTTTACATAATCAAGTGCGTATTCCGGTATGCTAACTGGGTGCCTCTGTCATATATGTGTTCTGACATGCTAATTGGGTGCCTCTGTCATATATATGTTCTGACATGCTAATTGGGTGCCTCTGTCATGTATGTGTTCCGGTATGCTAACTGGGTGCCTCTACCGAAGGTGACATGCTAACTGGGTGCCTCTGTCATGTATGTGTTCCGGTATGCTAACTAGGTGCCTCTGCCGAAGTTGATACGCTAACTGGGGGCCTCTATCATATGTGTGTGTTAACATGTAAAATAGATAGTTTAGCTGAAGAGAACGTGCTTAAATTTAACATTTCTAATAGCGTCTCTGAGCCAGAAGCGTACTTTAGCAAATCACTAATAGTTTGTTTTGTATGTTTAGCGGATAACCCTCAGCAACTGAAAGATTCTGCACATGCTCCTACTTTGATGATCGGGGACGCTCATCCGTCAGGAGAGGCCGTGTTTGAGAATAGTTAAATCATCGGCCGTTATGTCACTATTACGTGCGAGCGGAGTGGTGGTAGATAGCGTAATATTAGATGTGGGTTCAGAGTTCAGTTAGTTGTTGGTTATTCGTTGAAGACGTTGGTTTATGATTGTGTAATAGTGGTGGTCAATTATAGTTGAGTTAAATTGAAATCTCTTGCGTTTTATTTTTTTTTCTCCTATTATCATTTCCTGAAGATCGCTAATAATATATATATATATATATATATATATATATATATATATATATATATATATATATATATATATAAATTACGAGTCGGTAAAGCGACGTGATAATCAGAAATAACAAATAAAAATAAATACAGCGTAAATAATAATATATCAAACTCAAAGGAGTGTGAATAAGCGTGCAGCACAGGTGCAAGTAATCGAATCAAATTACTAAATTAAATATAGTAAAAATACCAAAAATTAGCTTAAACAAACTATAAACTAAAGCGTAAATGCCTAAAGCAGCGAAAATATATCCCAAAAAATATATAAAAACTAGTAAAATAATTGAATAAGATCAAATAAACAATATGTAACTGATATAAATATCAAACTGGATCAATGTCGTAACTAGATCAAACTAAAGTTAAGATGGCACAAAACAAATGTGCGTAGCGTACAAATGATTGAAAAATAGTACAAAGTACTTACGATTATCCAGTACTGTTATAATAACAGTAAGCGATACCTGAATACCAGATTTAGCATCAGCTGTGCGTATTCTAGATCAACTGCATGCAGTGGAAGCTCAATATCCAGCAGATAATAAAATGCAGTCACTAAATCAGCAAGTGGAGAAATGTGATAAGCGATGCTAAAGGCTGCAAGTAAGAGTAAATTAAACACAAATAAGCACAAAATAAGCGACAATGACCATGTGGTCTGCGTTGAGGTTGACTCAAATAAACAAACTTTAAAGCGATGCATAAAGCATATAAAACACATATTAAGCACTAAAATTAAGCGTTTATACTATATAGCAAATTAACTAGAGTTACAATAACTCTGAGTTAGCGTAAATGTAATATTAGAGCACAAGAACTCGTTGTGAAGCGTGGTGAAACAAAGTACGATGCGTATAGCTCGAAGAACAAGCGAGAAGTCTCGTTCATTTGACACCTACTGTGTCGAAAAAAGTAATTAAAATCTAAATTACCGGCTGGTCAGTGCGAACAGAACTTGCGCTGGTGCATCTGCAACATACAAACGCGGTCTTTTTATTTTATGTCTTTTATTATTATTAATTTTTATTACTCCTAATTTAAAGTTATATGTCTCAATTTCATGAATTTTAAATAATGGTTTATTTATTTAATGAATTCGTCTCTTTCCTTCTTTTATTAAAATATTTTTAGGTAATTCTTTAGGTTTATCGGTTATAGACTGCTTCTTAAAAAATCTTTTATTCTTTTCTATTTGTAAATTTCGATTTATATCATTATGCAATAATTTCAATTTATCTTTATGATTTATTAAATAATCTTTTGTTGAGGTTTTTATCTCAAAAATATTTTTATCTTTATCTGCTCCTTATGATATTTCAATTGGTGTGAATTTAAGATTAATATTTATAAAATTATTATAAGCAATTATACAGGGTGTTAATTAAAAAATGGGCCATAGGCGTTTAACATGTAAAATCAGTTTTTCCTTGCGCAAAAGTCTCCATATTATTTTAGGCAAAAAAGCTTTAAATAAAACTTTTAAAGAATTTAATTCTGCATCTGAGTTAATTAACAGATTTTATTTCTGACATTTTATAACCGAGAAAAACCATTTTAAAGTTATTTGAAAATTGCTTATTTATAGTGTTAGCCTTGGAACTCAAACAAAATTGCAAACAATTGTATGACATTTTAACTGTCAGAGAAAGGTTATATTTTTCAGTTTCACCGCAATAACATATATTTTTGGTAAAATGGAAAATTTTGCTCACGAAGAAAAGCTACAAATTATAAAATGGTTTTACTCGGGACAAAGCTTGAGGAAAATTCGAGATTTAATAAGTGTAGTCTGGCCACACCGCCGAATACCGAGCAAATCTACAATAGAGATATTTATTAAAAAATTTGAAGAGACTTGTACATTTAATTTTAAGAAGCCAGAAAATGCACATATTTCTTTTAATCGTGAAGAGAACGTATTGGCTTTAATTGAAGCAAACCTACACTAAGTTTAAATGAACTTGCTTCGAAAATTGGAATTTGCCATGTTTCTGTTTACAACATTTTTAAGAAGTACAAATATTTCCCATATAAATTCCACGGTCATCGAGAACTTCTACTTGAAGATTTTGAAAATCGCGCGACCATTTTATAATTTGTAGCTTTTCTTCGTGAGCAAAATTTTCCATTTTACCAAAAATATATGTTATTGCGGTGAAACTGAAAAATATAACCTTTCTCTGACAGTTAAAATGTCATACAATTGTTTGCAATTTTGTTTGAGTTCCAAGGCTAACTCTGTAAATAAGCAATTTTCAAATAACTTTAAAATGGTTTTTCTAGGTTATAAAATGTCAGAAATAAAATCTGTTAATTAACTCAGATGCAGAATTAAATTCTTTAAAAGTTTTATTTGAAGCTTTTTTGCCTAAAATAATATGGAGACTTTTGCGCAAGGAAAAACTGATTTTACATGTTAAACGCCTATGGCCCATTTTTTAATTAACACCCTGTATATTAATTTATTAATTAAATTTACATTTTTAAATTCTTCACTTTAATTAATAATTCGTAAATGTTCTATTATAGTAGAATGAAATATTTCTATTAAACCATTACTTTTCGGATTGTCTACACAAGTCATATGTATTTTAATTCTATATGATTTCAAAAGTTCTTTTACTAATATATTATTAAATTCAGTGCCGCTATCATGAATAATTTCATTAGGAATTTGATATTGACTAAAATACTCTAATAAAGCGTCTACTTTATCCACGGCATTTAACGTTTAAGTCGATAGATTTGAGCGAATTTAGAAAATGAATTAATTACAGTCAAATATTTCCCTTTCTCCAATGTTAGTGTATCTATATGAACAATATCAAAAGGACAATTTGCTGTCTTAGTTAAATTATCATTTAATTGAAATGGATTCCTTTCATATTTTTTTACTTGACATAATTCACAATTATTAATAAATTGCTGAATATCAAAACACATTTTTGGCCAATAATACTGCCTTTTTTATTTCATATATGTTTCTATAATTCCTCTATTGTTAGTTTTACCAATATGATAGTTGGTAATTATATCATTTCTTTCATCTAATCTTTCCACATCTGTTAATACATTTTCACAGAATTAACTTATAAGTTTCTTTTAAAAAGTTTTCCTGTAAAATTTTATTTATTATTGGAATTAAATCCTTTTCTATCAAACAATAATAATTAACTTTAGGTACTACATAATCTTTTATAAAATTAAAAATTTCATTTTTTATATTTTGTTTTTGTTGATCAAATAATTTTAAAAGTTAGACATCTGTTTCCTGATCATGTGAATTTATTGAAATTTGATTCTTATATATTTATATATGTTTCTTTATAAACTATTCCATTTAACTTATTTTCATCTGCGGAATGACATGTTTCTAAATCGTTATCATCTATTTGAGCAATCATGCTTTCATTATCATTAATAAATATTTCATTAGGTAACTCAAATAACAATTTTTATATGTGTTTCATTAAAAAAATTAATAGTTTTTCAATTATTTCAAAATTTATTTTATCTCTTCCACTACAAATTCGAGGCATATGTATTTCAAATATTTCATTTTGTATACAGTGTTCTTTTACTTTTTCTAAACAGCTTTTTATTATGTAAATTTCTGGTTTTTTCTCAAAGTATTCTCACTTTGTTATTAAATTTTCTTATTATAAATAGGTAGTGTATAGATTTCACTTACATTTTTATTTTTATCGATTAAATAATCTTTACTTTTAAAGTTATTATGTATTTGTTCAGCAAATCCTCTACTTAATTTTTTATCTTTTGAAATACAGTGAACAATGTTATATGGTTTTTCAAAAATATTATCAGTTGTTTTTATAATTTTGAAATTAGATCTGATGCGTGATAATGCGTCAGCGTTACTATTTAAAGTACCTTTTTTGTACTCTATTTCGAAATTATATTCATCCAATTTAATTTTCCATCGCATAAGTTTAGAATTTGGATCTTTAAGTGACATAAGCCAAATCAATGGTCTATGGCCTGTTCGAATTTTGAATTTGTTACCATAAAGGTATGGTCTGAAATATTTAGTGGAACAAACTATTCCTAAAAGTTTTATTTCTGTAGTAGAATAATTTATAAATAAATATAAATAAATAAATATATCATCACGCCTTTTACCAATTATGGGTGTGGCACTCTGCTTGCGCAGATCTCGGTAGGTGATATATTTTGGCGTATGAAGTGCGGTTACTAGCCGTCAAATCATAGCCTCCAAGGATATTAGTGGAGGGGGAACCACAGGGGTAAATTTAAATTTGTAACTGTCGGCAGTGGGGTTCGAACTGAGGATCTCATGATCCACAGTCCGATACGTTACCACGGAGCTATTTACCCCATTGTTTATTTCATGTTCATTAAGTGTTCTTGATGCATATGCAATTGGCATATCCTTTCCATTTATATTTTGACTGAGGACTGCTCCTAATGCAAAATTACTTGCGTCAGTAGTGAGAATAAATTGTTTCTCAAAATCTGGGTATTGCAGAATAGGTGCATTAATTAATAAAGTTTTACTATGTTCAAAAGATTCTCTATATTCTGTATTATTTATATCTATTTTATTTCCTTTTTTAAGGCATTTCGTTAAAGGTTTTGTTAGTTTTGCGAATTCGGGTATAAATTTTCGGTAATATCCAAGAAGTCCAAGGTATGCTTTTATTTATTTAGGAGTTTTTGGTATTGGGAATTGTTACGTTTTCTTTTCATTTTTATTTTTCTTACGCCGTTCAATGACAACCCGATTATCGTACGCGCTCTTCTGAGATTTACCCCGGTAAATCTCTGCGCGATTTTAGGTGCGCAAATCAATAAATTAGGGAGGCAGGTGTGGTTTTGTCTTGGGCGTGTCGAAAACGATTGTTTGAAGTTACTGCTCGATTTTGTGATTTGCGATAATAAAGATTTTTTGGAAAGAAGATTTCAAGTAATCTTGGATTTGTGGACCTACTAACTTATTGGAACTTATTCCGCGGGATTTTCCCGGATTTAATCAAACAATTTGAAAAGACACACTCTCCAGCCGCACTAGATCAAAGGCTTCTTACGTAGGGTTTACAACCCTTGTAAGTTATATTTCGAGTGATCGAATAATCGCGGGGGCGATTATACTGATTTCCATCCAATTGTCCACACGGTCTCCGTTGCGCCGCCATTGTTTCGGCAAATTGCACCCAGCGAATTGGAATCCACACGATCTCCGCTGCGCCGCCGTTGTTTTTGGCAAACCGTATCCGGGGAATGGCACAGGCTGGTGGCTGTTAAGGAAAGCAGACTACGTGGGATGTTCGCCGATAACTACAGATAAGCCCGCCATTTATTCTAGCCTATCTATTTCACTTACATCATACTCTGGTAGAATTGAGCTAATTACTACGTTTTTATGTATCTCTCTCCATTTATTTTTGTGTAATTTAAATTAGTTTACTACTAGCGAATTTAATTGTTTTTAATTAAGTCAAGTTTATATTTTTTTTTTGTCGACGCTTAGCGACATATTTGACAAATCATTTCAGTACATTACAGTGTAAATCTGATCCCGCTACTCAATTTGAACCCACTCCCCTACTCCACTGTAGCTTGCCGTGGTTCAACCAGCCGTGCACGGGATTTGCCCTTAAGGGGCGTAGCAGAATTCTTTAACAGCTTGTATTTTAGAAGGATTGGGTTTAACACCTTCAGCTGATACTATATGGCCTAAATAAGCTACTTCTTTCCTATGAAATTCAGATTTATCTATTTGTATTTTAAGATTATACTCCTTTAATTTATTAAATATTTTTCTAATATTTTGAATATGTTCTTATAAAGATGTTCCAAATATTATTATATCATCCAAATATACAAGACAAATTTTATTAATGTAATCGCGAAGTACACATTAATCTCTGAAAAGTCGCGAGGGCATTTTTTAATCCATAAGGCATTCTACGAAATTCAAAATGACCTTTATCAGTGTGGAACGCAGTTTTTTGTATTGAGTTTTCATGCATTTCAATTTGATGAAAACCGCTTGTTAAATCTAAAGTTGTATAATAAATATTTTTACCAAGTTTATCTAATACATCTGTAATATTAGTGATAGGAAATTTATCATCAATTGTTTTTGAATTTAATTTTCAATAATTTATTACCATACGATATTTTCTTTCACATGATGAATCTAGTTTCTTTGGTACCAACCACACAGGAGAGGACCAAGGAGAATGTGATTCTTAAATTATATTTTCTCTTAAAAGTTTATCTATTTGATTTTTAATTTCTTCTTTATAACATTCTGGGTAACGATAAGAATTTGTATAAATTGGTATTTCATCGGTAGTTTTAATTTCGTGTTTTATTACACTTGTATGTGACTGATTTTGATTTTGTATAGGAAATAACGATTCATATTCTTTTATAATTTTGAATAAGGCGTATTTTTCTTCTTTATTTAAATGATCCGTTCTAATTTGAATATTATCAACTTTATTAATAGAATTTAGATTTTCAAAATATTGAATTTTATAATTTTATTCTGAATAGTAATTATATTTTTACTAAAATAATTTTAACTTGTTTGTTGGTAAACTTAGAAATGAATTGTTTATGAAAATCATGTAGATAAAATTTGAAACCTTTTCCTTCAAATTCTAGGATTACATATTCATTACCAGTGTGTTCTCTTGTTACTGTTTTAAAATTAAATTTTTCTTTATAAATTTTAAATTTTTTAAAATTTTTATAAACATATGTCTGACTTATTAAATTAATTGTCGATCCAGTATCAATTAACATATAATAATCTTTTATTTTTAAAAATGGTAGTCTAGAATTTTGAAATATGTTCATGATTTCTCGTGGATATCGGGGGGAATCTCTAAAAAAAGAATTCTCATCAATAGTGTTTTCATTTTAAGTGTTATTTTCAGGGTTTTCGTCATAATAATAATTAAAATTTTCATCATTTAAATTTTGAGTTTCAATTTGTTGATTTTCATCAAGAATTTCAGTATTATTTATTTCTTCTGCTACGTAATTCGGTTGGTATGTTCCGAATTGTCTAAAGCTTTTCCTGTAATTTTACTTTTAATGTTAAGAAATGATATCGCTTTATCTAAATCATTAAGTGGTGGATCAAGTATACTTAGTAAGTGTTGTACTGTATTAACACTGAATTGTCTAAAGCTTTTCCTGTAATTTTACTTTTAATGTTAAGAAATGATATCGCTTTATCTAAATCATTAAGTGGTGGATCAAGTATACTTAGTAAGTGTTGTACTGTATTTACAGCGTCGATAAACACGCTTAATTTACTTGTATTTCCATCATAAGTTGGGATAGAGTTGAGAGCAAAAGTAATTTTACTAGTGCGATCAGCCATTTTAAAATATTATCTCAATTTCAATATATAAATATACTTTTAAAAACTTTTGTTTTTATGAAATAGAATATTTATTTTACAATAATATTCTTTTAAAATTACTTACAGTACGGTGATAAATGAAATAATCTTCATTTAATAAGAGTAAATTCACTGGCACTCGAAATACGGGTATTATGTGATGGATGATGGATGCGGTGGTTCCTGGAGGGTTCACCTGGTTAACGGACCGGGCACTCGCTCTGCTGTAACAAGCGTATTTTTGTTAAGGCTTTCAAATTGTTCCCTCGTTCTGAGAATGTCACGTACTGTCGGCGGATTCATTTTTATTTGGCGAGTAAAGTTTATTGGACCTTCAGTCCCAAAATTTCTAAATTTACTTTTTCGATGTAAGAATTTACTATCCTTATTTAGAAAGTATTCCGGTTATGGGTTTTATGGTTGGAGCGCTAGTCCCTTTTTTTTTATTGAGGTTCCTTTGAACCGGCGGCGTTTGGATCCGACCTTCAGCGGTATTTGTCGCTGAAGGTCAAGCTAGAATTTCTCTTCGCTCCTTCGGGGGCGTAGCGATCTTCTGGTTTGGAACCGATTTTGCACTTGGCCGTATTGGTGTCCGGTCCTTGGGGCTGGTTTTAAACTTATGGTATTAGATATTTTTACTTAAAAACGGGCAGGCCGATTCCCTTGCATTTTGGAAAGGGAACGACGAAAAACTTACGTTTTTGACATAACTTTTAAGCTTCAGTCAGTCGTTTTCCGCGTTTCGTAAAACCAACATAAAAAGTGCTAAGTCGGGTTCCGGTGGTGTAGCGAACGTTTAACAGTATAGTTTATTGTGAAAGTTATTTTTTTCTACTCCAAAGCTGAAAATTGAGAGCCGACTTCCCTGCTAAAGCGGACTGAAAGATGTATAACTGTAAGTAAATTGTCTGTCGCTTATCTACTTAAGAATAAACATATCTATTTGTATAAGCCGAGACCACGGCGTAACTTTGTAAAATATTGTAAGTAATTTATAAGTGGCTTATTCTCTTTGTGTTTGTATATGTGTTAATCATTTGCTAATTCTTTCTTTTTATATTTTTGTACATTTTAAACATATTACATTCTATCTCTATTAAATATTTATATAGTTAAATTTATTTATTGTCTGATTTAAAATTGACTCTCCCGTTCCTCCACAAGTTTTTTGAACATAGTTTTTTAGTAACCAACCGGTTACACTGCGGGCTCCGTGGTACGGAAGTTGTTGTCGCCCTTCTGTAGATATTGAAGGTCTCGGCACTCAATTTATGGGCACTATAGATTCTTCAAAGTTGCGTCGAAAAAATCTGGGCCTCTATTAGACACTGCAGATTCTTTTGAAGTTGTGGACCGTAATAAATGTTAAAACAACCGAAACTTGATTTTAACGGATTTATTGCTTTTCACTTATTGAAGATCAAGATTCGCTTACGGATCCTACCGACTGCGCTACTTTTATAATTTGAATTTAACTTAGATTTTTTAAAAAACAAAATATATTTTATAATAATTAACTTTTATTCTACAGAATCGTTTAGCAAGTTGCTTCACAGTTGACAGATAACTACAGACTTGCTTATCATGTTTTGCACACAGGCTTTTATATAAATTCCTTATCTGTATGAATCATAGTTAATTAACAAAAGAATAAAGTTACATATGTTTACAAAAACATGTTTACGGAAGTATATAACTTATATAATTGCCGATTTTTGTCAAATCAAGTTAAAATTACTGACATAGCTTGCAAAAACATAGAAAACGCTGATTTCAACTATTCAAACTGTCATATTTATGTTTCTGTCGTATATAATAGCGAATTTTTGTAATATCAAGTTAAATTTCTGATTAAGGTTGAAAAAACAGAAACTATTTCAACTATTCAAAATATCATATTCATGTTTTTGTCGTACATAATAGTGGATTTTTGTGAAAACAAGGTAAAATTGTTAATTTAGCCAGTAAAAACATAGAAAACGCTGTTTACAACTATTCAGACTGTTAAATTCATTTTTCTGTCGTGTGAAACCTGATGTTAGTGAAATCAAGATAAATTTCTGATTTAGCTTGCAAAAACATAGAAAACGCTGTTTTCAACTATTCAAACTGTCATATTCATATTTCTGTCGTGTGTAATAGCGGATTTTTGTGAACTCAAGTTAGAATTACTGATTTAGCTTGCAAAATCATAGAAAACACTGTTTTCAACTATTTAAACTGTCATATTCATGTTTCTGTCGTATAAAATATCGGATTTTTGTGAACTCAAGTTAGAATTGCTAATTTAGCTCGCACAAACATAGAAAACGCTGTTTTCAACTATTCAAACTGTCATATTCAAGGTTCTGTCGTATATAATAGCGGATTATTGTGAAAGGTAGTTTGCAAAAACATACAAAACTCTGTTTTCAACTATTTAGACTTTTAAATTCATTTTTCTGGCGTGTGAAATAGCTGATTTTAGTGAAATCAAGTTCAATTTCTGATTTAGCTTGCAAAAACATAGAAAACGATGTTTTCAACTATTCAAACCGTCATATTCATGTTTTTGTCGTGTGTAATAGCTGAGTTTTGTAAATTCAAGTTAAAATTGCTGATATAGCTTGCAAAAACATAGAAAACGCTGTTTTCAACTATTCAAGCTGTCATATAAATGTTTCTGTCGTATATAACAGCGGATTTTTGTAAAATCAAGTTAAAATTGCTGTTTAAGGTTGCAAAAACTGTTTTCAACTACTCAAACTATCATATTAATGTTTCTGTCGTATATAATAGCAGATTTTTGAGAAATCAAGTTAAAATTGCTAATTTAGCTTGCAAAAAACATAGAAAACGCTGTTTTCAACTATTCAAACTGTCATATTCATGTTTCTGTCGTATATAATAGCGGATTTTTGAGAAATCAAGTTAAAATTGCTGATTTATTTATTTATTTATTTAATGAGGAGAACCATCAGCCAACAATGACCAATGACAGGTTCTCACGAATTCAAATACAAAATATTGTACAAATTGTGTATAGAAAGTGCATACAATTATACAATATATTAACAATTAGATATATAAGATATAAATAAGAACATACGAATTAACTAATTTATAATACTAACATAATATTGTGCAATATGAAAGGAAATACTTATAAATACTTGTACAGGTAAACAAAAGTTAAATTTAAGTTATATTTAGTACATTTTTTATAGCATGTTTAAATTGTGCCAGTGACAAATGAAAAATATCAATATTTTGAAATTTTAAATTTTATATGTTCATAATTCTGTTAATTGGAGAATTTTTATAATTATTTGTTTTACAAGAAAGAAGCTGAAATAAATTATTGGATGTTCTTCTCAGAAGCATATAAATTAAAATAATGAATTATGTTGTTTGAATGTATTAAATTGTTGAAAAGCTTATAGAGAGAAATCATATCCATTAATATTCTCCTATTTTCTAAAGATGACAATTGAAAGTAATGTAATCTGTTTCCATATTCAGATATCTCAAGATCAAATTTAAAACAAATTACGTTTAACAATTTTTTCTGAAGTCTTTCAATTAAATTTATATTTTTATTATATATTGGGTTCCAAATTGTTGCGCCATACTCCAATTTTGAACGAACTAATGAATTGAATAAACATATTATAGTTTCTGGTTTATGAAAATATTTACAATTACGTAGAATAAAGCCTAAAGTTCTATAAGACTGCTTTACAACTAGGTCAATGTACAGGTTAAATAATAGTTTGGAATCAAAAATGATACCTAAATCCTTAATTATTGATTTGTTGTCAATAGTTGTATTGTCAATCTTATAATTATAAGTAATTTATGATTGATTTCTTGTATAATTTACAACATAACATTTTGAAACATTAAGTGCCAAGTAGTTGAATTTACAGTATTCCTGCAATCTATTTAGGTCATCTTGGAGCTCCAAACTATCGAATTGAGTAGTGACAGTTTTATAAAACTTAAGATCATCAGCGTATAGTAAAAATTGTGAATGTTTGAAACATGATCTTATATCATTTATAAATAAATTGAAAAATAAAGGGCCCAGGTGGGATCCTTGCGGAACGCCAGATGTTAATAATAATAATAAACTTTATAACCCAACAGTAGTCCAGTTACAGGATAAAATTACAAATTACAAAAGAATGAAATAGACTATAATAATGTAAATAATAACAATGAAAATAATATAAAATATACAAATTAAATAAAGACATCTTCATACAACTTGTCACACATTATGTGGATTGGTGACCGCCTCAGGATGTCAGTGCGTGGAGTGGGAATGTGAAACGACTGTCCATTTCTCGATGCCAGCCTTGGAACGCGTAACGATAGCCTAGACAGCAGGAAAGGTGCATCTATTTTGTTATGCAAAAGCATCCAGAGGAATCTGGCCGTGGAAACTTCTCTCCTGGAAACTAAGGAGGGCATGGCATGTTGTTCTAGAAGAGAGCTGAGATCTACATCTCTATCGGGATAAATACCGTTTAGTTTATATGACATGTATTTAAGAAATCTTTTTTGTATGCGGTCCAATTCAATAGTTTGGCAAGCATATTGTGGATACCATATTAAAATTGCGTATTCCAGTTTGCTAACAACAAAAGCAAAGTAGAGAGATTTCAGTGCCGAAGTATCTTGAAAAGGTTTGCAAATACGAAAAATGAAGCCTAACATTTTAATTGCCGACGAACAAGTGTTAGAAATATGCTCACTGAAATTGAAATTTAAGGAAAATGTGATACCTAAATCTTTGATGGAGGTTTTGCGTGTAATAACAGAGTGATGCATAACATAATCATTTAAAATATAGTTTTGTTTACGAGTATAAGTAACTATATAACATTTAGCCTGATTTAATGGGAGTTTATTCTCTTGGCACCAAAGGACAAGTTCATTTATATTGTCTTGCAGAATCTGAACGTCAAATGAAGAGGAGATTTGATTATAAAGTTTGATATCATCAGCGTAGGCCAAAACAGGGCAGGTGAAAGACAAAAGTAGTTCGTTAACAAATAAATTGAATAAAAGAGGCCCAAGATTTGCCCCCTGCAGCACTCCGGATGTAGCAGCAAACTTAAAAGACGAAAATCCGTTGTAAAAAAAATAGCAAGTGCGATTTGATAGATAGGAAGCTAAAAGTTTCAACAATTTGGGAGATGAACCAAATGAATTTATTTTGTTTAGCAATATACCATGATTTATGAAATCAAAAGCACGAGAGAAATCGCTGTATAATACGTCCACTTGACCACGTTCATCCATAACTTCCGCCGTAAATTGAGAAACACAAGAAAGATTAGTAACTGTAGATCTTCCTCTGATAAAGCCATGTTGATCATTAGAGATTAAAGATTTTGTGTTAGAGTATAAAGTGTTAAATATTACTTTTTCAAATATTTTGGCAAAATTATTTAGAATTGAAATTGCCCTATAGTTTATTATATTCGATTTGTCGCCTTTCTTGTGAATAGGAGTAATTCGAGTATTTTTCCAGCGTTGTGGAAAGACAGATGATTTGATTGCTAAGTTAATAATGACTGAAAGAGGGGCTGCAAGCACAAATCTACAATCATGAATCAAAAATGCAGGTATACCATCTTCACCAGATGTCATTTTTTGAGAGAGCTGGGCCATCAATATGATTAATTCATTTTCGGTGACAGGATTAATTGTAAACACTTGGTTGTTATTACAAGTAACATCATTGACGATACTGAAGGAAGAACTGGGGCTAAAATGTTGAGAGAAAAGAGTTCCGAAAGCATTTACAATATCTTGAGGATTATTATAAATCTTATTGTCGTCAATAACACAACCTGGAATTCTAGTCTGGCCTTGTTTCTGATGAACATAATTCCAAAAATAACTGGGGTTAGCTGCTACACTGCTTTCAACGTTTTGAACATAGTCATCATAAGCTGTTTTTATTTGATTCTTGAGTATGATTCTTAATCTTTTAAATTCATCAAGATACTTAGCATGTTTGGTCCTAATCCATTTTTTTTCTATAAAATTCTTTTGTTTTTAGATTATATTTTATTTCTAGTGTAAACCAAGGTGGAAAGGTATGAGAACTGGATTTATGTTTAGGAACGAACTTGTTCAACGCCTCATACAGAGTAGAATAAAATCTAGATAAGGCTATATCAACATCTTCAATATTGTTTAAATAAGACCAGTCAATATTTAGAAGGTAATCATATAGCAGATCAAAATTGGCTTTGCGGAAATTATAATGAAAGTTACTAGCTGACGGAAAATTATTAGGTTTAACATCGGGGAGCAGTTCGCATGTAACCAATAACGCAGGATGGTAAGTGTCTTCAGGAACTAGCGGAAAATCAGACTTAACTGCGGTTAGTGCTGTAAAGTTGGAAAGAACTAGATCTAAGATATTATCACATGCATTGTTTACATGATTATATTGACATAAATTCAAAGCATTACAGAAGTTACGAAAGCATGAAGATTTTGCACATCGAGAAGAAACGCTGTTTAATAAAGGAATATTAAAATCTCCAAGTAAGATAACATTTTGATTGAGAAATAAAATTTCTAGAGCATCTGTAACTATTTATAATTCATGAACATGTATATCCGGTGGAACATACATGGCACATACAATGAAGGTAACATTAGAATAATAACATTTAAAGGCACATATGTCAATTAATGGAACTTGATCTTTTATACCAGATACATCAATATTGTTGTAATTGATAGTATCTTTTAATGCTATCAGAGCACCACCACCTTTACTGCGACCTGTGAGCGAAAACATACGATCATTACGAATAACATTATAGAACGATGGAAAAATTTCAGAATTACAGAATGAATCACTTTACCAAGTTTCTGTTAAGACTATTATATCGTGCGACACTGCGCAACAATTTACATAAAATAAATGACTTTTGTTATTTATCCCTCTAGTATTTTGGTAGAACATATTTAAAATAACTGGACAACTGCTGGGGGAAGTTAGTTTAAAGATACAATTTCGGGAATATTGTTAATATATTTTATAATTAAATTTTCTTCGCCCGCTGCAATTCTAGATGCAAGTTTTTGTTTCACTGATTTGTAATGGTTAATTTGCATTTTAGTTCTATCTCTGGATACTGACAGATGTTTCCATTTTTCAGAGGTTTTTAATTTTTTAGAATTTTTAATAACTTTAAGAACATCTTCAGCACAAGATAATTGAATTTTTAAAGGACGTGCAAGTGTTTTAGTATTATCAAAAAGACCCATACGAGTAACCTTAGAGATACCACAAGTAACACCAATATCAGCTAATATGTTCGAAACTATTTGAGTGTCATTCTGAAGAAGCTGTTCCTTGGAGAGGGTGTTATTTTCAGTAGCACCGTAAATCATGAAATTACAGACGCGTTTTTGCTTTTCATTTATTTCCTGAATGATGTTTTCTACCACAATAGGTGAAGTCTGCGGCACAGGTATTTCTTTGAAAGAATTTTTTAAATCCATAACTTCTTTTTGTAAATTTATAATGGCAGCTTTTAGATCATCAAACTCATTACCAATACTAAGACATTTTGAGCAGTTCCATTTTAAGCCAGATTTAGAGTTACGCAGTTTACGAATTTCTGTAGTGCTTACATCGACACACTCAATATCATACTTATTCTTGCAGATTGAACACAATACCAATTTATGTTTCTCCGATTGTTTATTACAGCAGCTGCAAAAAGTCGCCATATTAATAAGCGATTTTACAGAAATAAAGTAAAAGAGTGAAAACAACAACGGTAATTAAATGTGATTTGAAACCAATACAATATACGAACTGAGATCTGTTTGTTATATATGAATGAATCCACCTTAGTAAAGAACCATGGATTCCTAGCATTTCTAGTTTAAGTATTAGTGTAGGATGATGTACCCGATCAAAAGCCTTGTTAAAATCAGTATAGATGATGTCAACTTGTGTTTTCTTCTCCATATTAGAAGATCAAAATTCAGTGAAGGGTATTAGATTTGTGGAGATTGATTTCCCAGAACAGAAACCATTCTGCTCAGGGATGATAATATTTTCTATAGTACTTTTTAATTGTTTCACAACAAGGGTCTCAAATATTTTCCCAAATGTGGACAAGATGGAGATTGGCCTGTAATTAGTAGCATTATTTATGTCACCGGATTTAAATATCGGAGTTATGTGTGAAAGCTTTCACGCGTCTGGAAAGATACCTGATTTTAGTGATTGGTTAAACAACATAAACAGCGGTTCAGTCAAATAGAAAGAGCAAGTTCGTAATAAAGTTTGCAGGTATTTGGTCGGGTCCACATCCTTTATTTATATCTAGTGATGACAAAAATTTTTGTATAGTATCGTAGTCAAGATAGACTGAGCTAAGATTTACAGTATTATTGCTAGTACATTGATTTATACAACTCTGATTATTAGATTTAAAGTAATTGTAAGCGAATCTAATAGGGATAAAGCAATGGATCCCTCACTGTGGCCCACTGGAACTTATATCAATAAATTTTTTCAGCTAAAAAGCCTTCAAAAGACAAAGAATTCATAGTAAATAACAGCTCTTTGTCTAATACGCATGTTTTATTAGTCTTAAATTGTAATGATCTGACTACTTCAAAAGTAAATTTAATTACAGCTGAATATTTATATAAATTTAAAAATTTAAAGTTTCTTTGTTTGTCTGAAACTTGGTGTAATAAAGACCAAGTTGATTTCTTTACTTTCAGTGAATTTAAATGTGTTTCTAATTTTTGTAGATCGCAATACAAAGGAGGCGGTGTTGGAATTTGGTGTCACACAAGTCATTTTAACGAAGTTCAAGCAATAAACCTTTCACAATCTTGTGTTGAAAAACATTTTGAAATTTGTGGTACTTTGTGGAGACCAGTTTCCAACAGCCCTATCCTAATATTATATATATATATATATATATATATATATATATATATATATATATATATATAGATCACCTAGTGCTGATTGTAAAATATTTGTATTAATTTAAATATTGTTTTAGATAACATCTTTAAACCCGATTATGATATCTTTATATGCGGAGATTTCAATCTGGATCCAGTTAGAGATTATAATGAATATAGTCATGTGCTTCATATACTCTCCTCTTATAATTTATTAAATAAAGTTAAAATCCCAACAAGAGGACGTTTTATTTTAGTTCATTGTTATACTAATTCTACGAACTGCAATGCAGAAGTAGACAAAAATTTTATATCTGACCATAGTGCAGTTCTAATTAGCACTAATACAAATAAATATTCTATGGAGTATATTAAAAAATATAGGAGAATTTTTAACGAGAAAAACGTAAGTAACTTTATTAATGACCTTTCTAACGAATCATGGTGTAATGTGTATTCAGAATCTGATACAAATGCGGCTTATAACAGTATTCAATATTACAGTACAGTATAATCAATATTCACAGATGTGAAAACAAAAGTTGGGTAAATTCAGATATCATAACTTCAAGTAACAATTTAAAATCTTTATTTTATTTAAAAAGTAGTTATCCTGAGCTCATTCCTGTTTATAAAGAAGCGAAACAAAAACATTCACTTCTAATAACAAAAACTAAAATTAATTTCTTTCAAAATAAAATAACTCACTCGGACAATAAAGTAAAAAGTGCATGGAATATCATTAATAATTCTAAAAATAAGATTAATCCCAATATAAGACTTAAAATTGATAACAAATTAACTGAGAACCCGGAAATAATAGCTAATATATTCAATAACCACTTCAAAGAAGCACCTTTAAATATTATGAAACGTATTCCCGTAATAAACTCAGATACTACTTATCGCATAAATGATAACAATGAGTACTGTAATTTATTTTTGAATCCCTTTATTGAAATAGAATTTTTTGAAATTATTATTAATAAACTTAAAAACAAAAAATCATCTGGTTTTGATAATGTACCTAATTTTGTTATAAGGACTGCAGCACATGTAATATCAGCTCCCTTAACACACATAATTAATTTATCATTTCAAAACGGGAATTTTCCAGAAAAATTAAAAATCAATAAAATAATACCTGTTTTCAAAAAAGGAGACAAACATAATACCGATAATTACAGACCTATTGCTCTGACCTCTGGATTTTCTAAAATTTTTGAATACTGTTTCCTAAGTAAATTTGATGGTTTTCTAAAACAAACTAATATTTTAAGCAATACTCAGTTTGGTTTTAGAGAAAATATCTCGACTATTGATGCTTTGCATTATTTATATAGAAAAATTATTACGGAGAATATCCAGTCGGTATTTTTTGCGATTTTAGTAAAGCCTTCGACTGTGTCGATCATTCGCTGTTGCCTAACAAACTAGAACTTATGGGTATACGTGGCGTTGCGTTAAACTGGATTTCTTCTTTTCTAACCGATAGACTGCAGTTTGCTTCGATTAATCATTTTAATAATACGTCAAATAATATTGCTAATTCCGATTTAACAAAAATTAACGCTGGTTTGCCTCAGGGCACAGTGCTTGCCCCAATTCTTTTCATTATCTTTATTAATGATTTAAGTGCCGCTCTAACTAATGATTGTGAATCTATCATGTACGCCGACGATACTACTCTTTTAATTTCTGATAAAAGTAAATTCTCTCTAATTGATAAGTGTAATTTAAATATTTACTCTTTAAGCACTTGGTGCTCTACAAATAAACTGTTTTTAATTGACAATAAAACTAATATTATTCGTTTTCATACAATAAGTCCTAAAAGTAATGACATTCAAGTAAATATTCAGTTTGATGATAATCATTTAGAAAGTTGTACTTCAACCCGTATATTAGGTCTCACTGTAACAGAAAACTTGAATTGGAATCTCCATTGTAATGAACTTGTCAGTAAATTAAATATTGTTTGTTATCAATTTCGTCATCTAAAGCAATACTTAAATATTAGCCAACTTCTTATGTTTTATTATGCAAGTGTAGAGTCTCGTATGAGATATGGGATATGTTTATGGGGAAATTCAAGTGCTATTAAAAAAGTATTTATTGCCCAAAAACGAATTATTCGTTGTTTAGCTGGAGTCAGTTACTTATATTCATGTCGTGAATTCTATAAAAAATTAACATCTTAACTGTTATAAGTTTGTATATTTATGAAACTTGCATTTTTATTTTCATAAACCAAAGTACTTTTGCAAAGACATTTGATATTCATAATTATAACACTAGGCATAATAATAATTTCTATGCACCGGTAGCCAAACTAAATGTTGTTAAAAATTCTCCTGAAATATTTGGTTTAAAATTGTTCAATAAATTACCTGAGAGTTTAAAACAAATTATTAACTTAAAACATTTTAGAAAAGAACTAAAAAAATATTTAATTCTCCATACTATTTACACTCTAGAAGAATATTTCAGCATATAAACATATCATAAGCAATTTTGTATTAAATTTTTTATGTATTTTTTGACGCTTTCTATACACTGTTCTGTGTCTTTGGAAATAAATATCTTTATTATTATTATTATTATTATTATTAAACGGTTGAATTCACAAAAACAGATTCAAAGTGATTTGCAAAGAGATTACTCACATCTGCACCATTAGTGCTTTTGTATAACTCCAAAAAACTTTTGGGTCATTTTTGATACTATTTTCTGTATTTTTTATATAGTTATTAAAATCAAATTTTGTTTTAACTTTAACTCTATAACGCAATACCGAAAACGTAGAGTGATCTGATTTAGCTTGCAAAAACATAGAAAACGCTGTTTTCAAATATTCAAACTTTCATATTCATGTTTCTGTTGTATATAATAGCGAATTTTTGTGAAATCAAGTTAATATTGATAATTAAGCTTGCAAAAACATAGTAAACGCGGTTTTCAACTACTCAAACTTTTATATTCATGTTTCTGCCATGTGTAATTTCGGATTTTTGTAAAATCAAGTTAAAAATGCTGATGTAGCCTGCAAAAACATAGCAAATGCTGTTTTTATCTATTCAAACTGTTATATTCATGTTTCTGTTGTATATAATAGCAGATTTTTGTGAAATCAAGTTAACATTGATAATTTAGCATGCAAAATCATAGAAAACGCTGTTTTCAAATACTCAAACTAACATATTGATGTTTCTGTTTTAAATAATAGCGGATTTTGGTGAAATAACGTTAAAATTGTTGATTTAGCTTGCAAAAACATATAAAACGCTGTTTTCAACTATTCAAACTGTTATATTCATGTTCTTGTCATATATAACAACGGCTTTTTGTGACACCATGTTAAATTTGCAAACTTAGCTTCAGTGGCGTCTTCTCCATGCAAGCAAGGCAAGCAGTGTTTGCCTTTATATTTTATAATTTTTAATATATTTTAACAATATATTTGTTTATAATTATTTATTTAGTATTTTAATATTTCTAAACTTAAAAGCAAACAGAAATACACAATTTTGTTTCAAATTGCCTACCGCACCGCTAATGCAATACGAGTTCATACAATGACGTACGAACTATTAGGATCTTAACCTGTTGTTCATAACCTGCAAGCACAACTTCGAGTGCTTTCGCCGCCCATGCTTACAGAATACCGAACATTGTCGAACATGCAGGTTTCTATACTGGAAATAATGCGCCGTAAACGTTCCGTTGAAAGCAGTTTTTAAAGTGCTTCTATGAAGATAATTTACTGGTAAAAATTAAGAAAGGACAGAATAGAAGTAAATTTTATTTATATGGTATATTGCTGAATTAAATTTGTTATAAATAAATTTTGAAAGTAATAATAACTCTTGTATTTTAATAGAATTAACGACATTTGCGCAATAAAAAAATCTTGCTTCGTTGGACGAAGAAAAAGATTTCATTGTACGGGGTAGACCTGTTCCTCGTTTGAAGTTACTGTTAAAAATACAATAAGATATTTACATTATTTTTCACAATTTTTTTTTACCTATCACCTATTTGTCATTACTTGCCTTATTATAAAATCCACGAGACGCCACTGCTTAGCTTGCAAAAACATAGAAAACGCTGTTTTCAACAATTCAAACTATCATATGCAAGTTTCTGTCGTATATAATAGCGGATTTTTGTAAAATTAAGTTAAAATTGCTAATTCAGCTTGCAAAAACATAGAAAACGCTGTTTTCAACTATTCATACTGTCATATTCATGTTTCTTTCGTATATAATAGCGGATTTTTGTGAAATCAAGTTAAAATTGCTAATTTTGTCTTCGCAAACATATAAAACTCGGTTTTCAACTATTCGTACTGTCATATTCATATTTCTGTCGTATATAATAGCGGATTTTGTGAAATTAAGATAATATTGCTAATTTAGCTTACGAAAACATAGAATACGCTATTTTCAACTATTCAAATTGTCATATTCTTGTTTCTACCGTATATAACAGCAAATTTTAGTAAAATCCAGCTAAAATTACTAATCTAGCTTGCATAAACAAAGAAAACGCTGTTTCCAACTTCTCAAACTATCATATTCATGTTTCTGTCGTATATAATAGCGGATTTTTTTAAATCAAGCGAAAATTGCTAATTTAGCATACAAAAACATAGAAAACGCTGTTTTCAACTACTCCAACTAAAATATTCATGTTATTGCCGTATATAATAGCAGATTTTTGTGAAATCAAGTTAAAATTACTGATTTAGTTTCCAAAAACATATAAAACGGTGTTTTCAACTATTCAAACAATCGCATTTATGTTTCTGTCGTATATAATTGCGGATTTTTGTGAATTGAAGTTAAAATTTAAAATTTAACTTGCAAAAACGTGGAAAACGCTGGTTTCAACTGTTCAATCTGCCATATTCATGTTTCTGTTGTATATAATAGCGGATTTTTTTGAAATCAAGTTAAAATTACTAATTTAGCTTGCAAAAACATAGAAAACGCTGTTTTCAACTATTTATACTGTAATATTTATGTTTCTGTCGTATATAATAGCGAATTTTGTGAAATCAAGTTAAAATGTCTGATTTAGCTTGCAAAAACTTATAAAACGGTGTTTTCAACTACTCAAACTATCATATTCATATTTTTGACGTATATAATAGCGGATTTTTGTGCAATCAATTTGAAATTGATAATTTAGCTTGCAAAAACGTGGAAAACGCTGATTTCAACTATTAAAAAGGTCCTATTCATGTTTCTGTCGTATATAATAGCGTATTTTAGTGAAAACAATTGAAAATTGCTAATTAACTTGCAAAAACATAGAAAATGTTGTTTTCAACTTTTTAAACTGTCATATTCATGTTTCTGTCGTATATAATAGCAGATTTTTGTGAATTCAAGTTAAAATTGATAATTTAGCTTGCAAAAACGTGGAAAACGCTGGTTTCAACTATTCAATCTGTCATATTCATGTTTCTGTTGTTTATAATGGCGGATTTTTTTGAAATCAAGTTAAAATTGCTAATTTAGCTTGCAAAACATTTTCAATTATACAAACTGTCATATTCATGTTTCTGTCGTATCTAATAAGGATTTTTGTGAAATCAAGGTTAAATTGCTGATTTAGCTTGCAATGGCAACAACGTACGAATATGTTAAATAGTTGCAGTTACAAAACATTTTATACAGAATTTAAATAAGGTTCTACATCTTAACGGACTACAGACATGAGAACACGCCATTTCGGTTTAAAAACTAAATGTTGTCATTTAAAGTTTTTAAAAATGGGTTCTATATTTTGAGAACCTCTAGTTAAAAATAGTTACTTGTTTCACTAGGCACCAAAATACCAGATTTACAGCAGAGGCTGCCGTTTCATTGACGAGTCGAAGCAATAAATTTGTGTTTAGTGCCGAGTTGAACACGGTTATTATGTGTTTGTTGAGCGGTTCAGCGGTTGCTATTGTTTTAGCCTAGGCATAAAAGTGATACTTTACAGATTGTTAGCAGTCCGTAAAGTGTCACTTTTATTGTCAATCGGCAAAAATTATATTTTCTGCTCATTGTAATAGTCTTGTTAAATAGCAATTGTTGTATAATTTCATCAAATTTATATATCTTATAGTTCTTGATGTAGCAATGGTGGTACAATTAGAAAAACACCATATATAAAATGACTGAAATAAAATCTTTGGAGGATATTGTTAAATACTACATATGATATTAATATTCTTAATTAGTTAATAAAACTTTTAAAAATACTGGTTATAGACAAAATAGAAATCAGTAAGATTGCTTCTACGGAGGTATTTGTTCGTGAGGAATTACCTGAAATAATAAAAAAGAAGCAAAAAAGATAATTTTTTGTTATCTATTTTTGAAACATTGTATTAAATATATAAGTGTCAAAGAAAAATTTTTGTTCTATCCAAAAATACAGCAAAAATTAAATGCACTATGAAGAATGATATTTTCTTGAAGAATATAAAAGAAAAAATAATAAAGAGGCTAATAATAATAAAATATACAACAAAGAGGGCAGTACTAATAAAAAATTAGGATCTGCAGAAACGAACACAGAAGAATATATAAGTACTAATAAAGATGCTGCTAAGCACCGAGAATATTAGTAAAAAAACTATAACTAATGTTGTTTAAAACCAAGATTTCAGTTGACTTACGCCCTTGAACAGTGCAACCGTAAATTGTGACAGTGACAGTTGACAACTAAAAACCAAGGTACTAAGTTTAATTTAATTAATTGCAACTTAATACCCTGTAAACCTATCATACCACCTATCATAATCTAAATCCAACCCCTACAACCATAACCCAACCCTAATAATATCCCTCCAACCTAAAAATCCACCACCTAAATAATACCAGACACTTCATGAGACTCCATAGCGACACCTATTATCCAAAAGCAACAAAATTACTATGCCGATAATACAGGCAAATAAAAAGAAAAAATAATCATGCCACTACAGAACAAGATATTACACGACCTACAAACCACTCAACCAGGAACCAGCTTTGCCGACAAAACAAAATATAACGTAAATAATACAAAAAACCAAATGTTTCCATCTAAAGAACAAGCAATAATAATAAACGCAATAAATGATATTCAACTCAAATCATACATTGTAGCCATAGGTAATATAGTAGAACCAAAAAATATAATTTTTGCTTCCAGTATATCGCATAATCGCATATGCATCTACCTGTCATCTAAACAAATAGTCGAAAACCTTATTAACGAACACAGACAGATAGAGGTCGAAAATAGAGTCGTAGAAATAAGACGTCTAATAACACCAACAAAAAGAATCGTCATATCCAATGTATGTCCTTCTATCCCCCACCAAATTATTGAAGCCTCACTAAAACAAGAAAACCTCAGATTGATTTCACCCATCACCTTCCTCAGGGCTGGTATACAAGAAAACGAATACGCACATATACTGAGTTTCAGGCGACAGGTCTATATTGCAGATAAAGAAAACACATTAGTACCACAATCCTTACTTATAATATACGACAACACAGAATATAGAATATTCCTCACAGGAGACACACCCACCTGCTACAACTGCAAAAAACAGGGACACACTGCAGCACAATGTCAAAACGAAACAATGTCAAATCAAACACAAGAAACCAACAAATCGCAACAGTCTCAAACAAGCACAACATTTTCCCAATCTCCCCAAACATCAAGAGACAGTAGCGTATCCCAACTACAGCAACTCCAACCAGTTCCACAAACACCAATAACAAATGAACAGCAACCACAACAACCAAAACAAGTATTACCACAAAACTCAAAAGAAAATCCCACAACTATAACCCCACTCCAACAACAGCAACCCCAACCACGCGCTCAAATACAGACTACATTAACAGCAAATAATGCAAAAGAACAAAACTCTACAACCGAAAGCATAAAATCTCTTAAAAGACTAAACGACAATGACGACATAATTTTAACAGAAGAAAATGACCCGGCTTGCTCTCAGAGAAGCTCCAGATCTATCGCTGAAACCAAAAGACTGAAAAAACCTAGGTCTGTTAGCCCTACTTACAATATGTCGACAGAAGAACTCCTACAAGGTATAGAAAATGAAATAAAAGATAATCCCGAGTCATACATGCTATCATATGATAGAAACAACAACTCTCAGAAGAAGAAGAAGAAGAAGAACAGCAAGAAGACACAAACACACAAAAACAAAAGTAAAAATGAACATCATCCAGTGGAACCTTAACGGATTCCACGCACATATCGCGGAACTACAAAAAATCATCGCCGACACCAATCCACAATACATCTGTATACAAGAATCACGATTACATACACATCATAAAGCATCCCTTAAGAACTACACAGTGTTTAGAAAAGATAGACAAAATAATAACAACGCCAGTGGCGGCGTTGCAATATTAGTAAAAAATTCGAAACCTGCACAAGAAATCAAATTAAATACAAATTTAGAAGCAGTCGCTATCAACACATATATACCGGAAGCACTAACACTATGCTCGCTCTACTTACCACCGAATAGAACGATTAATAAAATTGAAATCGAACAACTAATATCTCAACTACCGACACCTTTCATTATTGTAGGCGATTTCAACGCACATAATATATTATGGGGCTGCGAGGATACAAACAGACGCGGCAGAGAAATAGAAAATATAATAAACAATAATGATAATCTTATATTATTAAATGACGGAACAAATACCCATCTTTGTACAAGAACAGGAAATCATTTTGCGATAGACCTTTCATTTTGCAATCCCACTCTAGCACCAAACCTAACCTGGACAGTCCTAGCTTTATCTTACGCCGGAAATCACTTCCTTATCAAAATATCACATCTGTCAGGAGAACAACCCACCACACAACCAACTACCACAAAATGGTCCACAAAAAACGCTGACTGGAATACATTTTCGCAACTATCAAAAATTCAAGAAACCCCAGAAACAGACGATATAGACACACAGGTAGAAATACTAACCAATGTCATATCAAATGCAGCAAATTCAGTATTAAAGAAAGTAAACACAAAAAACAACAAAAGGCAAGTACCGTGGTGGAATAAAAAATGCCAAGAAGCAATCAAAAACAGCAAGAAAGCACTAAATGATTATAAAAAAAAGGAAAACGACAGAAAACCTAATAAAATTTAAACAAGCAAAAGCATATACCAGACGCACAATATTACAGAGCAAAAAAGCATCCTGGCAGGACTACACTTCATCAATAAACACAAACACGCCAACCAAAGAAATATGGGATAAAATCAAGAAAATCAACGGAAAAAAGGCATACTCACAAACAGATATCCTAATCCAAAACGACCAAATAATTTCAACATCACAAGAAATAGCCGACACATTGGCAGAACTATTCTGCCAAAATTCAAGGGATGAGCAATATTCACACGATTTTATCTTATATAAGAACAGTATGGAGAAAGAAAAAGTACCAATAAATTCGAATGATAACAACCAAATAAATGATCCAATCACAAAACACGAACTATTATCAACAATTGAAGAACTAAAACCCTCTACCAGCCCTGGTCCAGACGGAATACCATACGAATTCATAAAAAATCTACCAGACGAAACAATAAATTATCTCCTAGCAATATATAACAATATATGGACAAAGAATAAATATCCTACACAGTGGAAAGAAGTTGTAACCGTACCGATACTTAAACCTAACAAAAATAAAACTGACACGCAGAGCTACAGACCAATCTCCCTAGCAAATTGCTTAAGTAAAGTACTCCAAAAAATAATAAATAAAAGATTATTATGGCACCTAGAAAGCAACAACATCCTAAATAACATCCAAAGTGGCTTTAGACATGGGCGATCTACAACCGACCAACTTATAGCTATCCAATCAGAAATACAATATGCATTTAAGGAAAAACAATACACAGCAGCTATATTCTTTGATATCACCAAGGCGTATGATACAGTTTGGAGATACTACATACTTAAATCAATGAAGGAATACAACCTAGACGGAAACATATTACACTAGGTTCAAAATTTTCTTACTGACAGGAAATTTAAAGTAAGATACAACGGACACCTATCCTCAATGAAGCAACAACAAAACGGAACACCGCAAGGTGAAATAATTAGTGCCACACTATTCTTGATAGTCATGAACAAAATTACAGAATTCATACCCCAGCACATAAAAGCATCCCTTTTCGCAGACGACCTCGCAATTTATTACAAAAACAAAAATATAAAAACACTAAAAACGGAACTACAAGCCACAACAAACAAGCTTGAAGAATGGTCCAAATGTACTGGACTTCAATTTTCTGAAGAAAAAACCAAAATGATGCTATTTACGAAATTACTTAAACCAATAACAAAACCTACTATAAGAATAAATAACAAAAATCGACTACGTAACAAACATTAAATATCTAGGTGTTATATTAGACGCAAGATTAACATGGAAACCTCATATACAACACCTGAGAAAGGAATGTCAAAAAGGTCTAAACTTAATCAAATGCCTTAGCCATAACAAATGGGGCTCACACAGAGACATATTACTACGATTATATGAAAAAATCATTAGATCTAAAATCGACTATGCTTGTATTATATACCAGACAGCTAAATATAGCAATCTAAGAGTATTACAACCAATTCAGAATACCGCTATCAGACTGTCTATTGGAGCGTTTAGAACTAGCCCGGCTATAAGCTTAGAATATGAGTCTGGATTAATATCCCTCGAAATCCGCAGATGCCAACTTACACTCTCCTATGTCAGCAAATTAGCCAAACATCCAAATAATCCGGCATACAAATATATCTTTAAAACCAACCCCAACCACCTAACCTTTCAAACAGATATACCACTCCAACGAAAAATCAACAACTCTTTAAGAAACCTAAATATAGACCTACCAACCATTGAATGCTCCTACACAGATAAAATACCTCCATGGAAAAAGTCACCCCCAAATTACATCCTAGACCTAACAGAATATAACAAAAGTGAAACAACACCGGAAATATATCATCAACTCTTTCAAGAAATAAGCAATACGCAAACCGGGGAACAAATATACACCGACGGCAGTAAAACACACGAGGCAACAGGAGGAGCAGTAATAATGGCCCAGCAACAAATCAAAGTCCACTTCCCAAGCACAACATCAAGTTACACTGCCGAAGCGTACACAATATTACGTGCCCTCAAAGAGATAAACCAACACCAACACTCAAATAAGAAATACACACTATGTACTGATTCCCTAAGTGTGATCCAAGGAACTCGAAAACTTTACTCCACAGAACCAGTAATACAAAAAATTCAAGATAATATCCACGAATTAATACACAACAGAAAAATAAATATATCATTTATGTGGATCCCGTCCCATATAGGGATCAAAGGCAATGAAACAGCTGACAGACTCGCCAAAGAGACAACCAACGAACCAATCACACACATCCCAACCACTGCACATGATCTCATACAAAAAATAAGAAAACGCATTAAAGACGACTGGAATCAGAAGTGGACTAATACAACAAACAACAAACTAAGAAAAATAAAACCTGATACTACTAAATGGGCAACACCAGACAATCGACGAGAACAAATAAAGGTAACAAGATTACGAATAGGACACACGCTTTTGACTCATCAATACATATTACAAAAGTCTAATCCACCCACCTGCACCACATGTGATATACAAATGACAATAGAACACATACTTGTACACTGCCCGAACTACACCATAGAACGAACACGAAACCACATACCAAACTCGAAGATATACTGGGGAACAACACCGAAACCATCACCAATGTCATCAAATTCCTTACGGATATACAGATACTACAAAATATTTAAATTACTATGTACTACACTATATAAATTACTATACTGTCCCGGGTACTAATAACCGGTTGTAGTTGATGTACCCTTATTTATGAAATAAAAAAAAAAACCAAGATTTACATGATACAGATAGAAAAACAATGATTACTTAAATGCACGAATAAATCTTAATGTGCTGAAAATTTTAAATAATTTATTTACATCTTTATGAATAGAATAAATGAATCCTAAAATATCAGACACGATCAGATTACAATTAAAAATAAACATATTAATGAAGGTAAATTTTTTGGTTTTCCGTTTGTCAATTAAATAATATACGGCAAAATCAACTTGTTAAATGAGTTTTTAGTGAATTGACATTAAAAGCTGAACAAGAAACGGAAAAAAAATCTGTTAAAGGTTATCCGTAATTGGGAACGAAATGTTCTTATCGGTTTTCGATCAAAAACCGGTTAACTGACTACAAACGGTTTTTAGTTAACCGATTAAAAAACCGGTCAAATCAATATAAAAAAAACCTGTTTATTGAACGGTTTGAAAAAACATATAAGAAGGCCGGCATAAACGAGCATGGACTGGTGTTTGCTGAATGTTCTACATATTAATACATAGTAACTAGTAGAGGACAAAAGGCTCGCCTGCGATGTACATTCAAACTATTTTACATAGCAAAATATTTTACATAGCAATTGCTGATTAAACGCATAGTAACTGACAAAAAATGCATAGCAACCGTTAAACAAACGTAAGTCAAGGTAATTTAATGGCAATAACCTTAAATTAAAATAATCACTAAATTAATATGAATTCCAAATCGGCAAAAAGAAATGTTTTTAACTCGGCACCAAACACAGATTTACAACTACGGCAGCATTCATTGCCTCGGCTTCGCTTCGTTAATAAAACGGGAGCCTCTGCTTTAAATCTGGTATTTTGGTGCCTAGTTAAACTATTATATTGTCCGATATTTAGAAAATATTACGTATTACATTAATACAAATTTATATTATTTAAAATTAATTCTTGTTCTATTTGCGTATTGTGAAAGTTTATTTATTTACACAGTCTAGTAAAAATTAATACTTTTACGTAGATAGGTAGGAAAAAATAGGGACATTTTTTTTGTAGTTTGGAAATATTAAGGAAATACATAAAGTATTCCGGAAATACCAGAAATACGCTAGAAATATATATTTATTACGGAAATAATATGGAAATACAAAAATTTTAGGGTAGTGATTGACCCCTCGCATTTTTCGGACCGCTGTACGATTCTAAACGGTCCCTCATATGGCTTCTGCAACGTAGTAAACTTCGCGACGAACAAAAACGTGGCCTGTGGTATTCATGTCTTTGAACATGAACGTTCTCTTCGTGCCATTGCCATGACGGGAGCCGTTGAGCGGGCGCACCGATTGAACTTGCTGCTGCAGCTTGGCAGCGAACCCGGACGCGTTGACGTCTTCGTTGCTCGGATTGCAGGTCCTCAGTCCACGCGCCGTGAATTCTCAGCAGAACTGTGGGCAGTACTTCGGTCCACCGATCGTTCTTGTGGCATGTAATAGCGGCTTTTAGTTGACGGTGTAGATGTTCTATCATGTCGTTAGTCGCTAGATGGTAAGGCGTGGTCTTTAGGCAAGTCGTACCTGTCAGGCGATTTAATTGTCTGAACAGATACGACTCGAACTGCCTGCCTTGATTGGCGGTGATGCGCAGAGATATGCCGAATCGCGAGATCTAAATGTCGTAGAAGGCTCGAGCGACGGTAGCAGCTTTTTGGTTCTGAAGTGTCACTGCTTCCGGCCAGCGCGAGAATCGGTCGACACAGGTAAGACAGTACCTGTAGCCAGGTGAACGTGCTCGAACCTGGCCGACGTGATCAACTTTCAGCTGGCTCTACCACAACATCAACGCCGACTCACTGAACATCATCTGGTATCCAGCAACCACATCACTTCGTCCCCTTAGATAGGCACAACGAGCGCCGCCTTCAAACCATTAGCATCACAACATTATCGTTATCACTGGTGTGGAAGTATGTGGCGTTCACTCGCAAACAGCGGATGCGCTACAACTAGCTTCAGCCGCATAGGTACGACAGCCGAGCGGTCAGCGTAACGGACAACCACCCTCACGGTCCCGGGTAGGATTCCCGGCTGCCGCAACTTCCAAGCGTCTAAGGCAGGGCATGCTTACAAGTCTTACTGATGAGTTCACGTAAGCATGCCTGGGACGAAACGCAACCCCTTCAGTTTGTTACAAAATTACGATTTGACATCAAAGACAATATAAGCTTAAAAACTACGCATTTTATCAAACAAGTTATTTATTTATTTATATGCAATATCCATAAAATTTGCCAATTTATATTTATGGATAGTGAACTATGTACTTTGAAAAACAATAGAACGTCAAACTAATCAACAATTTGCATGTAGAAAAATGTCAGACAGTGATGAAACTAAAACACTGGAAGTTTATTTAGTAGAGTGACGAGTAAAAAAGAAGAATTACACCGAAAACATCCTCTTGGTTATAGTTCACAGAATTCAGCTAGTATCTCAAAAAAAAAAAAATACGTGTGGCACTCGGGGACTGCCGCAGTAAAGCGATTGCATAGCATTTTTTATCAACTTATGCAATTATAATTATTTATTTATTTTATTTATGCAGTATTTTTTTTCTTTGTTTTTTTCTTTGATATTAATTCAAGTTATACTTTTTGAGCGTGGTGACCGATAAGAAAACAAATTTTTTTCTTTTATTGAATAAATGAGAAGTTAATATTGTTTAAAATATTTTTATTATTTTACAATATATGTAGGTTATTCTGAAATTTTTATCCTTGAAACTATAGGTTTATGGTAACTGAAATAAGAAACATAAGTTTGAGACTTGATATCCTCTAAATATCTTGAAAATACTGCGTCAATGGCATACGTCTAGTCGCACGCACACAAACACCGTGCCGAAGTCTGCCGAACTGAAACGACGTTAGTCGATGCACGGCTTTTAACGACGCACTGCTGTGCTGGTCGGAGTGCGGGTGTCAGGTTTTTTTCGTTACGGAATTTCTTGATTCGGTCGCCGCGCTCAAAGCCCGCGATAAAAGCTATGCAATAGCTTAAAAACTTTGGGGGCAATTTATTCAAAGCAAATACACAGATATTTCAAAATATCCACAAGATTAATAGCTTACTTGAAATGAAAGACTTCAAATAATAACCTAAAAGAAAAATTGACTATTTTAGAATTCACATATAAACTGTATGAGTGATTCTAATGTTACCTACCTTTCTCGACATTCTATGTAAAAAATAACTTAATACATTTAATTTAAAATAAATCACCAATTCTCATCAATCCAATCAATCAGTTTTATCTTTTGACGTTTGCAGTGTTAATTATCAACTGAGAGTTATTGTTAGTACAAGTGCGTAGAGATGGCGCTGGCAGCAAATGTCATATTTTATAATTATTAGTTTTACTTATTTCTCCGTGATATTATTGAACGATATTAAGAGTAGCTAGCGTTAATTGAGTTATTCTTGATTATTGCAAAATTATTTATTATTTTAATAATTTTCTTTTAATAACACCGCGGTAAAATCAATATTATGAAGAGTGTAAAATCGTAGTTACTGCAAACGTCCATTATACTCATAATCGGTCGTCTGTCTGGGTTTATGTCTCTCCCCTGCCCCTGTCTGTCTTCCTAACATATATTTTCATAAAAGTTTATGTTTGTCACAATAATAATGACGCATCTACACATTTGTAATTCTACAATTTTAATAACTTAATCTATTTTCCTATCGATATCTACAATTGTTGATTAATGGGTATATTCGATTGGGAAAGAGAGTTCTACAATTGTAGATCCCAAAAATAATAATGCTAATTGAAAACTAGGTACAATTTATTGTAAATTTTATAATTACTTGTAAAATATTTTATGTATTTCTGGTTTTATTAACATCACCGTATAAAACTAGGACGAGATCATGAGTTCTGCAATGGGCTCATAAACCATAAACGAAATATGACCAATTTATATCAAAATCGTGTAACACTTATGGAATAATTAGTAGTGAAGTATTTTTTTTTCTTTTTAATATTTTGCAGTAAAGCGATATAACGAATTGAACATACTTTGACGTCACAGGTACTGGTATTGGCCAGAAATATGAAAATTGCAAATCGCGCGTCTGCCGCAGCGCCCAACGCCTATTTTGGGCTAAAATAGAACTACGAAATGTCATTTCATATTTTTGTTTGTTGGTATTTAAGATTATATTTGTTGGGCTTCTATTACTTGCTTTATAATTTCACTGTTTTATTGTGCTGTGTTGAAAATCTATTGATTAAAATTATGTGTTGAGGTTAGGTTACATCACTACTAGCGCCACTGTCCTCAAACTTTTGTTGTTATTTACTCGAATATCAAGTAAAATACTCTTAAAGTTGTCAAAGGAATTTTGCCTTAGTTTATATTAAGTTTAATTGTAGTAAATTAAGACTTATAATATACAAATATTATTTTTATATTAAAAAATATATAATATCTACTATCATGGAAAATCGTAGTCTTAGTGCTACTGGTGTAATACCTGTGACGTCACACAACGTCACAGAAACTTTGAAAAATCATATCTCGGGTAATACAAGAAATTTTCACATCGGGTTTTCACTGATCGTCATATATTCTAATCAAGTTTCATAAAAAAATTTTAAAAAAAATTGGTTTATGAGCCCATTGAAGATTATAATGTTAATCAATATGTGTGATGTATTTCTGAAGAGTTTTGCAATTGCAGATTTTAGTAAATAATAATAGTCGAGAGATATGGTATGCTAGAAAATTTAATTTATTTACAATGCATGTGTTCTGAAATTGCAGATCACAAAATAATTATACTCGGGAGAAATCATTTAATACTCACTTATGCAGAATTGCAGACTTCATCAATATATGCACATAATACTGTAATGTTAATCTAACCACGTAAAGCATGCAAATAATTTTTCTAATTTTTTCTAATTTCTAGGCCTAACCTAACCTAACATCCGGACTTTTCTGTCAGTTGTGGTAGTGGCACTTTGTCATCCTCTTCCGCGCTATACCACTCTTCCCCCGACGTGCTACTTAGTGGGGTTGGTAATACATTTCTTTCCATTGATGTAATTTCTTTATCTTGTTTACGTGGTCTACCAAGATGTCGATCGCCACTCTCTCCAAGGGTTGCGAAGCTATGTCCGTTTGTAACAGCGCTCGAGTGAGGTGAACAGGTGATTTCCGTCGATTACAATCCTCGCACTTTTTGCACCACTCTACTACATCCTGTTGTAGATTTTGCCAGTAGCATCGTCCGCGTAACTTACTTAGAGTCCTCGTCACGCCAAGATTCGCACCTGCCGCCAAATTATTATGATAATCCTGCAAAATTCGAGCAATAAGGGACGCAGGTAGAACAACTCGCCATCTTCTTTCCGTGTAGCCTTCTCCTGATACGCACAGGAATTTTTCGTGCAAGCAAGGTTTGTAACGTAGAAGATTCTTAGCGTCTACGGATAATGTCGTAGGATCTCGACATTGATGTGAGATACTTTATAACAGCAGCGCATAAAGGATCTATCTGCTCTTCTGCTACCAAAATCTCATCCATTGGTAGCTCTATTTCCTTCGCGATTGTCAACTCTGATTCAGTCGGACAGGCCACTGGTGACTGTAATTCAGCTGTTGACATTAAAGCCCCTTCGCCACACTGTGCACATGGGTGCCTCGATAGAGCGTCAGCATTGCCATGTTGTTTCCCTGGGCGATGCTGTCCCTCTGGGTCACGAAAATTGCGCAACCACACCAGGCAATTGTGATCAGTAAGCGCTATGAATTTATGTCCCGTTAGGTAACCAAGAAAATGTCTGCAGGCACACACAAGCGATAGTAATTCGCGGCGAGTGGTACAATACTGGCTTGGTTAAGGCACGACTGTAGTAGAATATAACACGTTCGACACCATCTTGAATTTGACTCAGTACACCTCCAAAGCCAGTGTTACAGTATTGGTGAATTAATAAGACAGTTTTTCAGATTGTTGAAGGCAATAATGTACCAATATTTAATCAACAACATAATATATAGATTTGCAATTGCAGATCATAACCTAATTTAGCTACATAGATTAATAAATAACTGCGTATATCAACAAACAAATAAAAAAAGTATGAATAAAAGAAAGAGAAATAGATACTACCTATTTATTGTTTTCTTACTAATTAATCTAATTAAATTCATCATTATCATATTATACTCTCAAATATCGTATTCAATTATTTATATTTGTCGCTAACGAAATATATCTATAGCTTCCACTAATAATTCTATTACTATTTTATTCAAACAATACTACTAATGGAAAGTACTAAAAAAATATCAAACATTTCAGTCGGATTTGAACCCAACACACTAATATTACTGTAAAACAATTTAACACATTCGGATATTTGCATATGATATCAATTTATTATGTATTGTAAAGTTCATTTGTTAATTTTTAAAATGTTTGATCGTAGTATGTAAAAAAGTATTGTCTTATAATTATTATGGTTGAAAGAAATAAAAGTAAGTAAAAAAAACTACGAAGTATAATTTTGAAGTATTAACGTATTTAACATTATATATACGCTTATTGAAGTATCGGCATATATATATATATATATATATATATATATATATATATATATATATATATATATATATTCCATACGTGTAGCATCCACCAGAAGGAGTTGATATAAGTATATTAATTTTTGTTCGTGTATATTGTATTTTTAATTAATTGTATTCTGTTTATCGGTTCAAAACTAAACATTTTTAAATCACATATTTTCTACTTATCGGTGGGTGTGGCAACCACCGATTTTGTTGTTTATGCGACTTTCGCTGTATTGATATATACGGCTATCTTGATTCCGCAATATACAATAATTTACACTTAGCGCTGGATATGGCTACCAACAGTGTTGCCAGTGTGAAACACATCGCAAATGGAATTATAATCGTTGCTGTCACACTACTCGTCGTTGAGGTAGAACATATTTTCGTTTTCGACGTGACCTAAGAACAGACACACACGAACAACGAACTTGTTCACGTACAGATAGTCCATTTATGGGACCGAAAGTATTTTCCTTTCAATTTAAAAATTTGTATTTGAATTGAAATCAGCATAAGTAAAACAAAAGATATGATTTTATTTTAAGTAAAAGATTATAATTTTAAAAGACAGTTTTTCAATTAACTTCTAAACAATTAAAAATTGGTAAAAACGTTTAATATAGTAGTGTACATGAATATTATTTTTTTTACTGTGTATATCTGATAATTACATTACTTTTAAATTATCTTGTAGATTATATTTCGCCTCTAGTTTATTTAATAAAATTAACTGGTAAAATTATTTTTAAAGTGCAATTTTATGGAAACGATTATTTTATTAAATTTTCCAAGTAAATGAAAACAATAATTATATTATAGGAAAGAAAATAAATTATTAAGACTAAAATAAAATATTACTTACATTCTAAAAATCCTAAGTTAGGGTTATAACTCGAAAATGTGTCAAACTTTTCTACATTAAAATGGTGACAGAAAGAAATAATTTTTCCGCCATTTTCTACCTATGTATGAAAGTTTTAAAAAAATAGTTACTTTTAACCGATTTAGAATTTCTTCCAGTAGCTGAAATGCCAGTGATGGCTGGCGGAATCTGAGCATAAATATAATTAGCAACTAAATTTAGCTGATTGATTTCTGTATTATAAACTTAATATAATCTAGGTATTAAATCTACAAACTAAACTAACTGAATAACATCGTGCTATTAAATTGTAGTTAACTGATTTAACTGACAGTGTTATTATTAGCAATCATCAATATACGAGCCCGGGATCATATCATTTGGTCCAGTTGAAATCATACAAAAATATGTTTAATTACCTCATATTTATACCTTAAATTTACATCATTTTTACCTCCCGCTATGGGCAAATTACTGAAAAAATGTAATTAATTAGTTTTTTACGATTAATGTCTCAATATTAATTAAATTACAATCGTTAAATTATATTACTGTACCATCAACATGTAATTAATTTATTATCTCAATTATATGCAAAAAATTTAGTTATTTACATTAAATAATAACAAATTACAATTACTTTTTATTTTTATGGGAATTAAAAAAAAATAATTTCATATTTTTATTTATATTAGAATTTTATACTATAAAAAAAGTAAAATATAAATCAAAGGCATAATGAAGGAACATAGAATTATTATGAAAATATATAAAAAATAATAAATTAGAATTCTGAAACCAAAACAAAACATTCTGCCTAATATTGTGGATTAAGGTTATTCATTAGTAATTTCTCAAAGAGATAATCTGATTTTAAATAACGCCTACGAATGAAAATTCGGCTGCTATTTGGAAAATTACTAAGAACCAACAAATTTTGATCTGTTGAAATTGAAACGGAATTTTCGATTTCATCACATATTTATAAAAAAGTCAGAATTAGTCATATTGTTTATGAAAAAAAAAATACAAAGTAATTTTAATTACAATAAAATAGTGCTAGAATTACAAATTACTTGCATAAATAATATAATTAATTACTGAACTTTCCATAAAAGATATAATCTAATTCAAAATTTAAATTAGCAATTACATTTCTGAAAAATGTAATTAATTACGTAATTTAATTACTTGTAATTAATTACTGCCCATCTCTGCCTCCCGCACAGAAATATATGTAAAGGAGGTATATTTATGTTACGAATTGATTAGATTTTGCGAACAATTTATCAACAGTAATTGGTAGATTATTTGAATGCCCGTCAGGGTTTTTAGGCAAACCTCGGTAAATAAATGAAATGAAGAAAGTTTAATTGGAATCAAAAGAATGCGGAATATTACCTTTCCTACATTATTTATTTGAAACTCTTCTTTATATTTTGTTTTCATCAGTTTCAAACTGTTCGTGGGCCAAATTATATATATATATATATATATTTTCAGCGCTACTATCCTAGGAGGATACTGGCTTCCGCAATAGTTCGCTTCCATTCATCTCTGTTTCTTGCTACAGTTCTCCATGCCTGAATTCCAGCTGTTTGTATATCCTTAGTCACGCCGTCCTTCCACCGGCTCTTCGGTCGACCTGGTGGTCTTTTCCTAGTTGGTTGCGATTCATAGGTTCTCTTCGTTAGTCTACCCGCATCCATTCGCTCCATGTGTCCTAGCCATCTTAGTCTATGGGTTTTCGCAACTGCTACTAAATTGTTCTCATTGTATAACTGTTGCAGTTCATGGTTCATTCTCTTTCTCCGTGGGCCAAATTAATCATTAATATTAGCGATTTTTGTTAATTTGGTATTTGTTTTTTATTTTTTACATTTTAAGCGGTCTCAACTTCTGAGGTTATATGCCGCCTCGGTACCTCGTTTTTGGGTAATGTGACAACTGCACGCGGTATTCGCTGGTATGGGTTTTCGCAAAGCGGTAACCCATTCAACTATTGACCGTGGGCAGTGCTGCTTAACTTGCGTTATCGAGTGAACCGGATTCAAAGTTACCTGCCATGGCTGTTGCTAAAATTAGTTATTATTTCAGTTGTTATGTTTCCTTAAATTATTCTTAAGCATAAGAGAATACAAAGAAATTCAGTACAACAATTTTCCCCTCATATGATTAGAACATTTTTTTTTTAAATTATTCTAAAAGTATTAATTAGGCCAAATGATATGATTCTGGGTTCGTACACTCAAGTGCAATGAAAACATAACATTTACGGTTTTACAATTTTTGTTGACAACGGCGTTCTAGTACTTTTAAAAAACTTTTGATGTTTTACCATAAAAAGACTTATAGAACTTACGGGCAGAAGAAAACATCATGTGATATTTAACAGTTCATTAAATGAACAAAAATAAAAAAAATGAAATTTAAAGATAATCATGATTTTCTGGAGATGATATGAAAGTAATAATTATGATTTATATATGGGCTTGAGGAGGTAGTACGAAGTATTGAATCCTATTCTAGTGAAATTTTACTAAATATTCTAATCCGTAAATTTCATTTTCTGTTGATTTGTTCATTTAATGAATGGATAAATATCACATGTTGTTTTCTCAGCCCCGTAAGTCCTAACACCCCAAATCAAAAGTTTTGTTAAAAGTACCAAAACGGGCTTATCAACAAAAACGTTAAAAAAGTAAGTGGTGCCCTTTCATGGCACCTCACCTGGATGTTTTATACGTCAATATTTATTAAAACTGATTTGTTTCGTAATTCTGTTCCAATAGAATAATTTAACAATCAGTATTTCCAGACCGAAAAGTCATATTATTTTGCTCAGTTACTTATTTCTATCTTATTCTTTTTTTACGCTGGATACAGCACTCAAAATAAATTTGCTTTAAATATAAATGAATTGCAGGTTAAATCAAACAAATTTGCTTTAGAATATGCTCCATCAACTTCCACTTTCAATTCAAAAACAGTGCTACTTTCGGCAAATGTTTTTGTTTTTAATATAAAAAAGACAGTTTTCATTTTTAAAGTAAAGTTTTGTTTTTATTACAATACTTTTTTATGGAACATAGAAAATACAATGTTAAAATTTTCATTTGGCGATAGTTCGTTCCCTATGAATTTTAGAATCAATGAATTTAGGCTTATTTGGTGCAATTTTTGTAGCTGAACATTTTTCATATTTACTCTTTTGTAGGTCCGTGAAGTTAGAGGTACCACTTTTGAATATCGGTGTAAAAAATATGCTATAATTTTTTGCTAATTTTTGCCGTATAACGCAAATTTATTGCTATTGTGGTAACAGAGTTAATTAATAACATGTAGAGGTACCTCCAACTTCACGCTGGCGGTACCACATCGCCAAAACAAAAAAACTATGGCACAATAATTTTTTGCTAATTTATTGCTAATTATTGCCGTATAACGCAAATTTATTGCTATTGTAGTAACAGAGTTAATTAATAATATGTAGTGGTACCTCCAACTTCACGCTGGCGGTACCACATCGCCAAAACAAAAAAACTATGGTACAGTAATTTTTTGCTAATTTATTGCTAATTATTGCCGTATAACGCAAATTTATTGCTATTGTAGTAACAGAGTTAATTCATAATATGTAGTGGTACCTCCAACTTCACGCTGGCGGTACCACATCGCCAAAACAAAAAAAACTATGACAGTAATTTTTTGCTAATTTATTGCTAATTATTGCCGTATAACGCGAATTTATTGCCATTGTTGTAACAGAGATAATTAATCATTTGTAGTGGTACCTCCAAGTTCACGCTGGCGGCACCACATTACCAAACCAAAGAAACTGTTACTCAGGAATTTAGTGCTATTTTATTGCTAATTATTGCCGTATGTTTAAAATTTATTGCTATTGTTTTAACAGATTATTAATAATTTGTAGAGATACTTCTAAGTTTACGCTGGCGGTTCCACATCACAAAAAAGTATTACAATGTAATTTACTGCTAATTTATTGCTAATAATTGCCGTATTGCAAAAATTTATTTCTATTGTTGTAATATATAAAATTAATAATTTATTATTGTAGCTACTTCGAAATTCGCTTTGGTGTGTAATAAAGATAAATAATTTATTATTTTACCTTACTCTGGATGAAGTTATGAATTTATTGTGTAGACACAAATAAGACATTAAAAAGTACGTAATATAACAAATATATACTAAAATTACAACAATGAAAAAAAAAACTTTTACAAAACGTAACTAAATGAATTACAATATCAAAACAAAATTATTGCAATACAATATTAAATTACAAGTTAGATACAGCTGGTAAAAAATATTAACTAGCAAACGTATAAATTTAGAAAAAGAGTCTGCAAATATATCTATATCAATTTTAGCAGTTGCATCATTGAAAATAGCACATAATTGACGGATTGGAGATTTCATTTCATAATTTCTTCGAGCAAGAGTAAACTTAAACATTACTTTATTACGTGAAGATGTGCATGGTACTATGAGAACTAGAAAAAAAATTAGAATATGAAGCAAAATATTGAAATGGAAAAAATATTGTCCAATAGTAGATAAATTTGTAGTAAATTTCACATTAAAATTATTCAATGTTACGCATATCTGTATTAACAAAAAATTATTTACCATTTTCTGATCGATTTCAGTGCTGTACCGCACAGTACTCGTTTTGTGTTCTCTTAACACAAATATAAAGTTTTCAGTTTAAAATTACTATATGTCAAATTTTTTTTCTCAAGTATTGTACAAAATATGACGATCTAAAAATACATATTCCCAAAAGTATTCATAGTTAAATCTATGTTTGTACGACTTTCCTTTCTGCTTTTACTTAAATTTTTAATTAGAAAAATAATTATAAACAAAACATAATTAATAGTACGTTATTGCTTATTTATTTTTCAAGCTTCGTATACAAATAAAACCAATTGAACACGTATGACTTGTTCCTTGCGTTTACATTATTTTGACAATTATTTGATATATAGATGTTACCTGTTTTTTGTTCTCATTGTAACTATGAATTTATTTTAAAATAGAAATCAATTAATATCTAGTCTTCAAAACTAATAATACAAATGTTACTTTTATAATATTTCACTAGACACATTTTTTTGACACTTCACAATTATTTGACATGTTTGACACATAGATATTAAAAATGTTTCAGTTTTTGTTCATATTGTAACTAAGATTATTGAAATATATTCTTAAATATATACAGAGTGTTCATTTTAAGTGGTACACTATTGCTATTTCGAGAACTATAAGAGCTACGATGTCGGTTGAATTAGTAAACAATTTCTATATTATAAGACAATAAAATGAGCGAAACAAGAATTTTTTTAGCCCAGTGGTTCTCAAAATGCGGGGTGCAACTTTCTTCTTTTAAATGGAAACTTATTTCTTTATTTGCTTATTCGATTCAGTATTTTTTTTTAATTCAACGATATCCACATGTTATAACCTAATATTATAAAATATTTAAGAAAAATACAAAATTAAAAATGTATAATTTTTATTTAAATATTGCCATGGAAAAAAACAAATAAATCAAATGCAGAAATAATTGCAAAATCTCTAATAATATTCTTTAATTTGTGAATAATTATTGGTTAATAAACAAGATACAATATGAAGACAAATAATTTATAAAAATTGTTAATAATTCCCACGATTGTCATGAATACAAAGTTCTATTGTTTTTGAAAAACTATTTCTTACTAATCGCAGTGTTCTTCCGTCAACATTATTAAGAACAAATTCAATATTATTTTTTAATTCTTTTTAATTATTGTAAACGGTATCATACATTTTATACTTTAAATATCCCCATAAGTAAAAATTTTATGGGCTTAAATCAGGAAATCTGGCAGGCCACGAAATAGGACCGTTAGCACCTATCCATTTGTCAGAAAACATTTCGTTGAAATATTCCGTAACCTGAATTGTGTGCAGGTACTCCGTCTTGTCGAAAGTGAATATCTCTTAGAAGGTCCATTGGTAAATCATCTAAAATGTTCTGTATAGAATAGAATAGAGTAGCTGCATTAGAATTTTTTCTACATAAAATGTATACTTCATACATGTCTACCTTCTCATTATGGGAATAATTATTCATTTCGTTGTTACAATCCAGAAATACAGAAGTACACTTCAAAAACCTAATATTAACAATTGTTTGATTTATTTGTTTTCTTCCAAGGTAATCTTTGTATAGGTATATTTAAATAAAAATTGTACATTTTTAATTTTGCATTTTCTCTAATATTTTATAATATTAGGTTATTAGATGTGAATATCGTTGAATTCAGAAAAAAATTCTGAATCGAATGAGCAAATAAAAAAAAGGTTGCCATTTAAAATAAGAAAGTTGCACCCCACATTTTGAGAACCAGTGGTCTAAAAAAATTCTTGTTTCGCTCATTTTAATTGTCTTATAATATAGAAATTGTTTACTAATTTAACCGACATCGTTGCTCTTATAGTTCTCGAAATAGCAATAGTGTACCACTTAAAATGAACACACTGTATATATTTAAGAATATATTTCAATAATCTTAGTTACAATGGGAACAAAAACTGAAACATTTAATGCATGTACAAGGAAAGTGCAAATAACATTTTAACATTTTTGCTAACATCTTTCATATGAATTTTTTTCTCACAGCTGATTCTATTTTTTAAAAAAATGGAATTTATTGTTTTGTGTGTAGTAAACTGCCTCTTCTGGTTTTTCAATTTCATTCAAAATCAACTCAGCTCTTCATATTTTCATGAAACTTATAAATTCTAAGTTTTGTTTACATATCTTGTCTCGTTTATGAGATATTGCGCACACGGACATCCATCCATCCATCCAACCATCCTCACACATAGACATCATTGCGAAATTGGTCTTAACGGATTCAGTGGACGTCAAAATATGTATTTCCGCAAAAATCTCCTCAGCGATTTTTTTCGTGATTCCAATACTTCCTTATACTTTGTATAAGAAAGTAAAAATATGTAAGTATAAACGATGATACACAGTCATTGCACGTGTTCGCATGACGTCAGGTTTTGACGCCTTGCAACAAAGGGCTCTCTTTTGATTTATGGGTTTGTTTGCGTAGCGGGTAGAGTGCTGGTGGTCCCGAAACTAAGGTGTCTAGTCTCGGACCCGCCACGTGTCGTAGACTCCACGTGTAGTAGACTCCACGTGTAGTACAGCGTAATTCAGGAAAAGTGACAGAATCATTGGAATAACAAAGACAACAACAGTCTTAGTGGAGGGGATATTTGCTATTTGAGACAGACGGAAGACAGAAAGAAGAAGAAGTATGTTAACCATCGAGACAGTGAACTTCAAGACGATAAGTTGATATTTAACAACAGATTACGAAGTAAGGATATAATTTACAACACAAACACACAAACAGATACCTAGACACCTTCTTCACGGACAAACTATGAAATAGGCTAGTTCACAAACAGATATTGCATGTAAAAACATTTCTAAAAACTCAACAGAATTTCCGCCCAATAATTTAAAATGTATCATACCATACTCAAATATACTTGCTATGTCATCTAGAGAAGTTGTTAGGTAACAGTACATTAGTTCTAGAATGTGCCACAGTAGAATCACCTTCAATTTTAGGATATGGACTTGAAAATTCTATCAATTTTTTTAATAACCTACTAGAAATTTTAGATTTGGTAGCTATGGTAGCATCGACAATGTTTAATTTTTCAAGTGTGAATCGGTCCTTGCCAAAGCGTGAAACGAGAAAGCGGTATAGCTTGTTCAAATTTGCCTGCGATTGATTCCATTAGTGTTTCTCAGCAGGTATTCCATAAGAGAATTAAAGAAACTTATGAGTGACTACTTTACAGGGTTGTACTGGATAATATTTTCAAATGAGTTTTACACAAACAGACACAAGTAATGGCACTTGAGTCATTTCAGCAGTTTTTGATATTGGCGCATTTTCGTAATTATCACTTTTTAAAAAGTTCAACACATTCAGAACTATTTCTTTTGCGTCGTTTGATAAATATTTTTGTGTTGGCTTCGCGACCGTGATAATTTCTTCAAAATCTTCGTATTCAACTTGCGACATTGTGTCCACTGTTACAGTGCTGCTGAACTAATGAATTTTAAATGTCGTTTTCTGAAGGTATATATGTATAAAATTATCTTACTTAACAGTTTTTGGGAAAACAATTGAAAAGATAATCGTATTAAAAATTTCGGAGATTTGAAGCATCTAAGCCAAAAATTATAATAATCCACTCCTGAACATCAGACAAACTTGCACCCCGCTGGCTAGGGCTGGCTTATCCCATTAGCAAGACATGTCAATCGCCAGGCAAATTCGAACACGCTATATCATGCTAACACCCAACAGCACAAGATGCAAGCGCAATGCTAGTTGCTAACAGGGCCGTAGCCAGAGCTAAATATTAGACAGGGCTCATTTTATTTTAGCCAGGGCCTATATTTGTTTGTTTTTTTTTTAAAACATATTCTATGAATCTTAGGAATAATAAGTATATGTATAGGTACCGGGTGTTGAATTAAAAAATGTTACATATTGAATACAATGCTATTTTTTTAATATAGATATTGTTGCTATCCTAATTAAATTAGACCAAAAATATAAATACAAAAAAATTTAGAATTAAAATCAGCATTCAACATGAATCTACTTGTTGCTCAATTGTTTATTATACAAGAGTAAGAAACAAAATAAAAACTTATTTTATAAAGAAAATTACGGATTGAGAGTTCTGTGGAAAACAATAAAATTATTTTTATTATAAACTCTGACAGTTACGTATTTCTCGCATAATAACATTTTATAAATAAAATTTTATCGTTATTCAAAAATATTACCATATTTAAAAGAGTTCACAATAAATATCCCAACAACCAAAGCTATATTTTATTACATGTCCTGTCAACGTTTATATTAAAAATTATTTTGTTTCATTGTTTTCCACAGAACTCTTAATCCATAAATCCATTTATCTACGCCCGTGAGTTAAATGTCACTTAACCCACTCAATTTGCGTGGGTTAAGAGCTTCATTAAAGCATTCGTTTTCAATAACGTACTATTTATTATAAATGTTGAAAATACAATCTTTACAATTCTATAGATTAATTAGTATTTAATTAATTCATAATTTTTAAAGCTTTTTCCTCTATATCCGACGAAATACTTTCTAAATCAATCATTTTCACGAAATGCTTAAAACAAATATGAAAACCAAGCACATAATTGCTTAATGTCAAATTGTTGTCGTCATGGATTTGAAACCATTTTTACAGCAACTACTTGAATTTATTTTCTACTTGTCAAAAAAATAAAATCTAATTATTTAAATTTTTTAACTTCGCGCGGGTGTAGATAAAATATTATACAATACACGTGTGATAATGCATTATTAATATACATATGCGTATCTTAATAATGCACTTATCCCACTTATATCGTAATATCTATTACAAAATCAGTTTTTCGCTTGCTTCTTACTTGTGTATAATAAAGAATTGCAACAAAAAAACACTTTTTGGATGGATTTTTTGCATTTTCTCTTCTTTAATCTCCATATTAAATACACTGTTGACAAGATATTTATTTATCGCACTTTAAAAATTAGAAACTATTCCAATTTAAAAAATTTATATATCTTAACAAAAAAAAAACTAACATATTTTGCTGTATCAGATAAAAATAATAATTACAAGTAACTAAAAAGGTTTTTTTTTTTTTTAATATAACCCCATACCAAGTGCTTCAGTGCTTTGCCTTTCAAAAGCCAAATATATTAAATGTGCCATACGGGGGTGATTTACTGTAAATTTTTGTGGCCTGTTAATTGCTGTTAACGTTGAAAAAGATAATTCATTTAACGCAGTACTACATTCGTTTGTTGCAACTGCAGCAAAAAGTGCATAGGTTTTCTTTAATGCTTCTCGTTTCTTAAACAATTCAGTTAAATTATTATTTTTTTTATATATAAGCTGGTTTATTTGTACCAGGGCTCAAATTTTCTTTACCAGGGCTCAGCCCTGGCCAGTCCCCCCTCGGCTACGACCCTGGTTGCTAATCTCCTATCTCCGTACCTAATGATGTTGGTATCGGTATCACTAGTGATGGGCACTATCGAATAAATTTGACTATCGAATAATTAGTAACTGAATGGTTCGGGCTATCGAATGCTTTATTCGAATAAATTCATTCATTCAAATAATTTATGTTGCAAAGCTTGGATCCTGGATGAAGTATTACAGATAGGCTCTGCTCACTTAGTTTGCTGAATTTTTAAAAATGTTATATAATACATGCCAAAGTCTTTACTCCACAGCTCATATTCCTTCATTATATTTGCTTACGCTAATGAGTCAGTAGCTCAAATTCCCTGGTACATGTGCAAAACCTGGTTCTAGCCTTTATTTATGCAAAAAAAATCCTTGAATCAAGGCAATGAAATTGTAGAAAAAGGTATATAATAGTTAGTTTGACACTATTATAAAATTGTAAATATCTATTGACTGATCGAGTTATGTAAAACAGACTGACTTGTTTACTATTTTCATTTACTAAGTCAACTAAAACAACAATAATAGGGTAAAAAATAAATATAGAAGTGGTTTACTTGATATATTTAACATAAAATGTAATAAATAAGTAGCTAATAACTGCTACAAATAAATTATTTATTTGTTTGCATGTAAATATTTATTTGAACATTTTAATACTAAATAATTATTCATTTTTTCGAATAATTTCGTAGATACCGAATTATGCGAATAGTTGTCAACTATCGAATAATTCGATAGTGTCCATCACTGAGTATCGCAACTCACTACAAGAGGTACCTTTATTATTTGTCTAGATCTAGAACTACATATTCAAACTACGTAGGTTCTTCTCATTGGTAACAATATTTTTACACTATAGAAAGGTACCTACATACTAGTTATTTATAATATTTGAGAATCTCTAGAAGAATAAATCGTAAGATATTTCAGTATTTAGTTTAATAATTATTTTTATTTATTTGTAGATGAACCATTAGTTTTTAATGGCAGGTAGAAAAATTTCGGCTAACACACTTACGTTGTGGGATATATTTAATAAAAATAAACATGTATATTATCAAAATGATAAAGTAATCGAACCATCATCAGATATTTGGTTAAAAACAATATCAGATCATAATCTCAAAATTAGTACAAAGAATTTGTACACGCATGCATTAATTTTTTTTTAAACTCAGTGAACCCGAGATTGGAATAAAGGATTTTGACACAAATTATCATGAAAATTCAGATTCCTGTTCTAGTACTTCATTGTCGGTACATTCTTCAAGAGACAGTTCTGACAATGATATAAATACTGAAAATATCAGGTATTTCAAAATATTTATTGCTATTGAAGAATGGAATGCTATAAAACCAGATTTAGTTGTATATAATTTTAAAAATGATTCGAAAGGTAATATGAGAAAGAGAAAATATTTCAAATTCCAAAGAAAACATTGGACAAATATATTTGCTAAAGCAATTTGGTGCACAATTAAAGACCAATGTGTATGGAAATTTATTTCTCATTATATATCTAATGAATTAGACACACCTAAACGTTTAAAAATAAAAGGAATATGTACTGAATGTTCTGCTGTGCTGCATTGCAATTTAGATAATATTGATGATATAAAAGGAGATAACAAAGGAGTATTTATAAATTGTTCAATTCGTGGAGTTCTAAATATAGCTCATAACAAAAAACGTCGTTTATATGGTGTCGACAGACAAATGAAAAGTTTTGAGATGACCGAAACAAATAAAACTGCTTCTGTAGTACGCAAAGCAATGGCTGGCCAATTTGGTGAATTATTTCATAAAGAACCTGCAATATTACCTAGATTGGAAGTATTAAGAAAAGCAAAAGAAGAATATGCTAATAAGGAAAGAATTCACGCAGATCCAATTCAGGCATTATTTATTATGGCACAAAAAAATCCATTAAAATATATAATACATGAAATTGCAATTTACAAATTTTTTATTCATTATTGGTCTCCTGATCAAACCCGAGTATACAATGAGTATTGTAAAATTGATAAACATCCTAAAATATGCATAGATGCAACTGGCAGTGTTGTTAAGAAGCTTACAAGAGTAGACAATGACCTATCTGGACATATTTTCTTATACGCGGTGGTAATTAAAATACCAAATGAACATGAAGGACAAATATTGGTAGCACAAATGCTATCGGAAAGAAATAATAGTAATGCGATTCATTACTGGTTGTCCGAATGGCATCGTTTAGGAGCCAAACAGCCACATGAAATTGTTTGCGACTTTAGTATGGCATTATTAAGTGCAATTTGTCGTACATTTTCCGGATGTCCAGATCTTGCGACTTATATGGATAATTGTGCAAAAGTTATTTTGCAAAAAAATGACTCATTTTTGCCAAAATGTTTTATTCGGATAGATGTTGCCCATTTAATAAAAATGGTTTGTCGTTGGCGTGAAATTCATCCATCAAATTTTAATAATAGATCTAAAATTCGTCAATTTTACATACGTGGTGTTGGGCAGATAGTGTTATCAACTCATTTAGATGAAGCCGTTAATATTATAAAATCTTTATTTATAACAGCATTGTCACAATATGAAGGTAATTTAATTGACTCTAATAAGCCAACAACGTGTGAAGTACATAATAAGAATTTGCTGACAAAATATGCCTATGGTATTCAGCAAAGTGCTGTTATGGGGGTTATAGATGACATGGATCTAGATATTCCAGATAATAATTTAGATAATTTGAGCAAAAAACCATCACTAAATAACGACGATTCTAATTGTGAAAATAATATTTTTCACGATCTCATTGAAAAAATACACATTGAATCAAAAAATGCTGTAGCTAATGAAGAAGGTGATAGAGACAACGTAATGTATCTCCCTTCAATAATACATCCTTTGAAGCGATTATGTTCACGGTAAATTGAATCTTAATGAGAAAAATGGTAGGCGAAAGCGTTTAAAGAATGTTTGAAAAATTCTAACAAGAACTAAATTTCCATGTTTTTTACTAGAGCATTAATTATATCATATATTAGACTATATTTAAGGAGAACAAGGAGTCAGATTACGCAATAAAAAGATGAAATGAAGTAAAGTTGCCCTAGTGCAAATAAATGAAATTAATTCTAGTTTAGATTATTAAAACATGTAATTTGAACACTCTCGACGTACTTAAATGTTTATTATAGCAACATACAATGTAACACACATTTTATAATATTTTTTCAGCCTTCCATTATGGAGTGGAATTATGATGAAACATTTTCAGTATGGAAATTTAACTGCCACTTCCACACATATTGAAAGCTACTTCAATGACTTGAAAACAAGACATTTTGCTAATTTACCGTTAAGAGTAGATAAATTTGTTGTTGAACACACCCGAATTTTAGAGAGTAAATATAATATCTATATTATAATCATGTCTTAAGTACCTTATAATTATTTTCTATTTGTTATTTAATCTTTTAGATACTATGCGATTGGCATCGGGTTTAAATTATTTCCATTATACTCAAAATGGACAAAATCAGACAGAAAATACTACTAACGAAATAAGGATAGAGCCACTTATTCAGGTATTTTTATACATCATAGGTATGTAATGAAGTTGTGGCGCAAATGAAATAGAAAAAAATCTGGTGTGGGCACCACAATACTTTCTTATACAAATAAAACCAACTGAACACATATGACTTGTTCCTTGCGTATAAATTTATTTTGACAATTATTTGATATATAAATGTTATACCTTTTTTTAATTTTTTGTTCTGATTGTAACTTTGAATATATTTTAAATTGAAAATAATTAATTTCTAGTCTTCAAAACTTTCTAACTAGTAATGCAAATATTACTTTTATAATATTTCACACGACATATATTTTTGACGCTTCACAATTATTTGACACATAGATATTAAAAATGTTTTAGCTTTTGTTCCCATTGCATTTAAGATTATAGAAATATATTCTTAAACATATAATTTAGTTTTTCTCAAAATTAGAAGCATGTACAAGAAAAGTGCAAATAACATTTTATATTCCAAATATTTTTGGTAACATGTTTTATTTGAAACTTTTTCTCATAGCTGATTCAATTTTTGAAATAAATGGAATTTATTGTTTTTTGTATAGTAAACTTCCTCTTTCGGTTTTTCAATTTCATTCAAAATCAACTCAGCTCTTAATTTTATCATGAAACTTATATATTCCAAGTTTCGTTTATATATCTTGTCTCGTTCATGAGATATTGCGCACACGGACATCCATCCATCCTCACACACAGACATCATTGAGAAATTGGTTTTAACGGATTCAGTGGACGTCAAAATATGTATTTACGCAAAAATCTCGTCAAGGTTTTTTTTCGTGATTCCAATACTTCTATACTTTGTATAAGAAAGTAAAAAGATATGAACTACACAAAAGTTTAATAAGCAATATGTCAGTTCAGATGAAAATCAATAAACCATTCAAATTATTAGTTGCAAAGTTTTTATATAAGCAAAACACAATGTTGCGTGATGATAATAATTGAAAAAAAAAAGTTCTAAATCTCATTATGCGTTAGCTTGTTACAGATCCGTTTAGTGTGACTACGTTGGGGACACTGGGTTGATATGGTAGTTGTTATGCTAGTCGAGAAAACAGTTAGGTTTGATGTATAAAAATAATGTATTATAAATTTAAGTGTTATTAATTGTTTCTAATACTTATTATTGTTAAACAGCAAACGATAAACCTGTCTGTTTCATCGACTAGCATAGCAACCGCATTAGCAACGAGTGCCCATTTTCTTTTTTGAAACCAGAGTGATGTCATAACAAATCGGTTCTATTACATATGATAATAAAAATCCTAAGAGACTAATTAATAAGATTAATATATTTTAATTGATATATAATTATCATAGCTCAATAAATCCTACTGTAATGCCTACAATATGTATTTATAATACCTTTGTAAATTTTAGAGTCAACTAGGGTATAAAAATGTTAAAAAAAAATGATGATCCTGAACAGGTAACTGAGCATAAGGTAGGTACCTGTTATTTTATTGTTTATTAAGTTTTTTAATTTCTTTGTATATTTTAGATTCAGTCACAGTTTAAAAATGTAGAAAATAAAGAAGATAATGAAGATGCGACTGACCAAAAGGTATACAAATATACCTAATTATGATTTATTTGTTGTACGTAACTAATTTATTTTTCTCTTGTTTATTTTAGAATCAAACACGGTTAACAAATGCTGAAAATAATGATGCAGTTATTCAAAAGGTATGAAATGATGTTATAAGTACGAATAACATCTACTTAAAAAAACTAATTAAAATATAGAATATGAAATATGTATATAATTTATACGTACAGGTGATTAGCGATATTCCGGAACCAGTAGTATTACGTTTATTTTTAATGACTTTTTATTAGCAATCACTTTCAAATTATTAGTGTAAATTAATATTAACAAAATTATATTGTGGTTTTGTTGTAAAGCTAATTTTATTTATAATCCGAAATAAAAGTACCGATTTATCATGCTATAATCTAACTGAATATCTAATTTTAAACTCTACACTGGAACTAAAATATGATTTAAACTCTGTTAGATTACCTACTCGTGTATTATGCCATTGGTTAAAAACTATATTTTTTGACGTGGATATAATGCTTTTTTTAAATTTTATCATTGATATTTTTAGAACTTTGTTGATTCCAATCCCAACCAAACTGAAATGAATTATTTAGATATATGGAAACGGAAAACTAAGAAAAATAAACAAAGTTTATATCTAAATTCTCAAGCCGAATGGGCAACCAAAGGTTCTTCTCCTGAACGTAAACCAGTAAAAGTTACTTTATTAAAAAATGGTGGTAATATAACTACTCCTGTAACTCGTCAGCAATCAAGAGTAATAAGTTTGGCAAACACATGTGCTTTTGATAGCATTGCTCACGCCTTGGCAACAACTTACTGCGATAGTAAGAAATTTAGGGAATCTGTTGAACAAGATTCTCATTTACCTATAATAAATTTGGCTATAAAAATGAGCAATAAATTATCTAATAAAGAAATATACAATTTACGAAGAGACGTATTATTTGATATTTTTGATCATAGTGATTAAGGAAACACAATCATTCGTGTTAATTGTGAAACAACAATTACAAACATGGTGATCAAATTAAACTTAAAGTCCTATGTTGAGAAAACTTTAGATACTGGCATAGAGAATTTAGAAAAGGCAATATTAGAAAATAGGATAATTTCATCGAATCTAAACTGTCAATTTTCAAATTGCAATGGACTACTTCAGAGAACTACTCATTATTATGACAGTATTTTTGTAGATTATTTCATATCATCAAGTACTTATTTCGTTTCCTTAGACGAAATCCCTAAAGTACTACATCTTGGGAATAAATCGTTTCATTTAAGGGCTGCAATTGAATTTAAACCACCAGCTATAAATGATGCATTGGGACATTTTATAACTTATGCTAGAAGAAATAATTGGTCATGGCAACTCTTCAATGATTTAGAACATAAAGTTGTAAATGTTTCCCCAAAGAGCTGCATTAACCTGTGTATTATTATATTTTCTATTTAATTATTTTATTTCGTACGAAATATATATTTTATGTATGTACAAATGAATTATATTTTTTGGATTTGTTGATATTTTCTACAGTTTATAAATATAATAGCTATTAATTTTTCTATTACAAAATTAAGATATTATTTATACAAGTTTTAGTTTTTTATGTTAACACTTGAAAAATATTAATCATAAATTTTAATAAACAATTTTAAATACAGGCTGTTAAAAAATAAGTGTTCTTAATAATTTGATTTATAATATTTTTTTTTCAAAATAATATTTATTCATATCAACAACTAATATTTATATTTCAAGCAAAATATTTAATAATAAATATATATTATTGCTAAGAAATAAATATACTCGTACACGTATTGTTATAGTAAGTTATATAAATTGCTGTCACTATACGTAAGATAAATATTGGTATGGTAGCTACATTGTTTTATTATGAATCAAGACTATGTAATATATTTATATAATATAAAAAAATATAATAATATATCATCACGCTTTATGGATGTGACACTCTATATACGCAGATCTCGGTAAGTGATATATTTTTGCTTATAAAATGCGGTTACCAGCCGTCAAGTCATAGCCCCCAAAGTTGTTACTTATATATATATATATATATATATATATATATATATATATATATATATATATATATATATATATATAAGTTAGATAACGGTTCTAACAGAATCGCACCACATTCTATACTCCTATTACAATATGTCAGCAGTTTCTAGGATGAGGAGTTTAGCAGCGTAGTGTTTTAAGATAGAATAGTTAGAATGTATCCAGCTTGTAAAGCGAACAGTTGTATCTTGTTTTTGCGAACTTAAATAAATTTTTTAAAAACACCTTTTCTGATTAAACAAACATAACAGTCGGGCGCGGTAGGATTGTTAAGAGATTTACACCGAAATTCTTAAAAAAAGAATCAATTCGTTAAAGTGTTAAAATCGTTGATGTTTACCATTAACTTAACAATCAAAAAACTATTCTGACGGCAATTGCAACACCTGCAATCCCGACGAATTAACCTACGAAGTTCATCAGTCAAGAAGGTACAAGCAGATTGGCGATCATCCGAGGACTTCCAGAAGTACAACTCGTCGAAGGTGATCATCTGTTTCCTGTTCGTACATTCTCCTGGCCTAGCAGACCAACGTCTCTACCAGCATCACCGCTGAGCGCAAATCAGCACCCATCACCCGTCACCGTCGAGCGAAAATCGACAAATACCCTATGAAGATCTTACTAATTATTATATTGTAAGTAAGAATATTTATCTTTGTATTTTGTAAAAATATCGTTTAATTTAAAGTCAAAATTGACGATTTAATTAATTTGTTAAACAATTTAAATATTGATCAACTCAATATGCCGAATGAACATATAAATGTAACCCCTGGTGCTCTTGTAAATTTGGACACCAATGTATTAAAAGTAGTAGATCTTATACCTGAATATAATGGTGATAAGAAAACGTTATCTCATTTCCTAAAAGCCACTGAGGAAATTTTAGAAATTATAAATCAGAGCAATCCCTCTGAAATTACTAAATCTTTGACTTTAATTACTATTAAAAAGAAAATCACTGGAAAAGCTAGTGAATATTTAACTACTTGTCCCAACATTAAAAGTTGGAAAGATTTAAAAGAATTTTTAATATCTCAATATCAGGACAAACGAAACGAATGCACTTTAATGATTGAATTATGTCAATTGCAACAAAATAGAGAAACTATTTTCGAGTTTCTCAAGAAATATAATGAGTTATTTCTTCTTTATATTAATAATATTGAAACTAAATACCATCCTCAATCAGTACAAGACTTTAAAACTTTCGGACATAAATTTGCTACTCAATGTTTCATTAGAAACTGCAGAGAACCTTTTAAGTCACAATTAGCTGCTAGAAATCCTGGCACGTTAGATGAAATAAATAATTTATTAACTAACGATTTTCAATATTATAAAATTAACTCGAATACAAATCAATCACAATCGAATACGAGTAACTCCCAAACTAGACCACATGCATCTCCAATGCTAAAATACCCGCAACCTAAACCAGTGCAACAACAATTTTACCAGCCTGGTCCATCATATAAATTTCCTTCGCAACCAGCAAGATCACAACGCATGCAACAACCTGCACCTACACCCATGTCAATTTCGACACGCACATTTAAAACATACAAAACCAAACCAAACAATTTTACTCCTTATGGAAGGCAAAATTATATTTCTGAAGAACTAAATAATGTAGAAAGCGATGACGCCGCCACTGGTACAGAAAACCAGATAGCATTCCAAGAACAATTGGAAACGGTCGACACCGACATTTGCAATGAAACCGAAGATTTAATTTACGATGAAAATTTTCAGTTGGATCAACACGTAGATTTGAATCCCTAGCGATTAATATGATATCAAAATTACCTTATATTGAATTACAAAAATTATTTATACTTATTGACACGGGATCCTCTCAAAATTTTATTAATAAAAATTACGTTTATAAAAATAAAGACAAATTTAAAATATTTAATGAAAAATTTAAAATTCAGACAATGAATGGTGAATCTGAAGGATCAGAATATACCTTTATAAAATATAAGGGTAAAAATATTAAATGTTACCTATATAATTTCCACAAATCATTCCATATTTTACTCGGTTTTAATGCTTTAAAATTATTACAAGCCCAAATAAATTTGAGCAAAGAAGAAATTAAATTATTAAATAATAAGCATAAATTTAAATATTTTAATGAACAATTTAAACCAGTTTATAATACCGAAATAATAAAGAAATTAAATATTAGACATGAACACTTGAACTCGGAAGAATTAAATGAATTAACCAAAACCTTGAATCACTATAAAGACTTAATTATCTCTAAAAATGAAAATCTAACCTTTACCTCTAAAATAAAACATAAAATACAAACAACAGACGATATTCCTATCTACACAAAAAATTATAAATTCCCTGAAATTTACAAAAATCAAGTTAATGAAGAAATTGATAAATTATTAAAAAACGGAATAATACAACCAAGTTATTCACCGTGGAATAGTCCAATTTGGGTAGTAGAAAAGAAACAAGACGCCTCTGGCATAAAGAAAATTCGCGTAGTAAATGATTTTAGAAAATTAAATGAAAAAACTGTTGACGATCGATTCCCGATACCTGATATTACGGAAATTTTAAGTAAACTTGGCACTTCAAATTATTTTACTACATTAGATCTCACTAGTGGTTTCCATCAAATTGAAATGGACCCTAAAGATATAGAAAAAACCGCTTTCTCGACAGAAAATGGACACTTTGAATACAAGCGAATGCCATTCGGTCTGAAGAACGCGCCTGCGACGTTCCAAAGACTCATGAACTACGTTTTAAAAGATTTAATTAACAAGGCTTGTTTCGTTTACCTCGACGACATTATCGTACTCGGTTCATCCCTACAAGAACACATACAAAATTTGAAAGACGTTTTAGATAAATTGCGTGAGGCTAACTTAAAAATCCAGCTAGACAAATGCGAATTTCTTCGAAAAGAAGTAGCATATTTGGGACATGTCATAACAACTGACGGAATAAAACCTAACCCTGATAAATTAACAACTATTCAAAATTTTCCTATACCTAAGACCGTTAAAGAAATAAAATCATTTTTGGGTCTTCTCGGATATTATAGAAGATTTATTAAAGACTTCGCAAAATTGACCAAACCATTTACTAATTGTTTAAAGAAGAATAGCAAAATTGATTATGAAAATAAAGATTATATCCAATGTTTCGACAAATGTAAATTATTACTTACAAATAATCCTATACTTCAGTACCCTGATTTTAACCAAGAATTCATTTTAACTACAGACGCGAGTAATTACGCACTCGGAGCTGTGTTGTCCCAGAACATTAAAGGTAAAGATTTGCCGATCGCGTATGCCTCAAGAACGCTGAACAATCATGAACAAAATTATTCCACCATTGAGAAGGAGCTCTTAGCAATAGTATGGGCAGTAAAGAATTTTAGAACATATTTATACGGAAGACGATTCAAAATTGTAACTGACCACAGACCCTTAATTTGGCTTAACTCGTTAAAAGAACCTAACCAGAAATTAATTCGTTGGAAATTAAAATTAAAAGAATATGATTATTATATAGAATATAAGAAAGGGAAACAAAATTATGTCGCCGATGCTCTCTCTAGAATTAAACCTGCTTTTGAAATAAATTATAAAACGGAAAACATTTTTGAGAATAACCTGCCTTTGGTACACTGTATATCAAAAGATTTTTGTATGAAAAAAGGATTCGCCACTCAAGTAAATGAATTATATAAAACTAAACAGTTTAAAGATAAAATAAAAATTATTGACGATAAAATAGCTATTCAACATTTTAATAATAAAATTATAATTCACCTTTTAACAAAAGAAAATTATTTCAATGAACCAACTTTATTAAATATTGAAAAATGTTTAAATAAATTATTGCAGTATCTTATTCAAAATGATATTAACGAAATTAAAATGCCGAAAATTTGCTCTGGACTAGATAATAAAACTTGGTCAAAAATTGAGAATTTATTAATTAATGTATTTAAAAATTCAAATATTAAAATAAATATTCATGTGTTACCTGAAACCCAAGAAGTAATGAATAACGAAGATGATAAGAATAATGATAACCAATCTCTCCAAGTGGAATGCTCTGAAACTGACACCGCATCTGTGCACTCAGATGAGGAAAATCCCATCAACGGCCTTACATATTTGGAATCAGCAGTAAATTATGGTCATAATCAAATAATAGTAAAGAAATCAAATCAAAATTCAGTTAAAATTCAAAAATTATTCGGTACTAAACAGCGAATATATTTTTATATAAATAATATTAATTGTAATAAAACCATTTTAGATTTTATAAAAGCTTACTGTGTTCCTCATGTAAATTATCATTGCTTGATTCCCGAAGAATTCAAATTAGCCTTCAACTCTGTGTTACAAAAATACTTTAATGCTGGGCACTATAAATTCATACAGTGTAAAAATTTATTAATCGATATCGAAGATAGAGAAGAACAAATTATGACAATTAGAAATTTTCATGAAGGGAAATCAATTCATAAAGGAATTAATGAAACTTATTCAAAATTAAAATTAATCTATTATTTTCCTAATATGATCAAAGATATTCAAAATTTTATAAATAAATGTGAAATATGTTTAAAAAATAAATATGAAAGAAATCCAATTCAGATTCCTAATATTCATACTCCAACTGCGGATAAACCGTTACAGATAATTCATTTAGATATTTTATTTTTAGAAAAACAGAAATATTTAACTATACTTGATAGTTTCTCGAAATTTGCTCAAGCTTATAAAATTAAAGATCAAAATTCTGTTACAATTATATCTAAATTAATTAAATTCTTTTCTCATTTTGGACTACCTGAGAAAATAATAACAGATAAAGGAACTGAATTTAATAATAAATTATTATGAGAATTTCTGCTTAATAAAAATATAAAGTTGCACATTACCAGCACTAATAATCCCAAATCAAATGGAAACATAGAAAGATTTCACAGTTCTATAATTGAAACTATTCGTATATTAAATGATGAACAAAATTTTAAATCTCTGCCATTAAAAGAAAAGGTAATTTATAGTTTGATCGCATATAATAATAGCGTCCATTCCACAATAAAAAATACACCATTTCAAGTTCTCTTAGGACATTTAAATATTAATCAAATAATTCAACCTGAAGAAATAGTAATAGATGAGTATAATATAAAACATTCTAATGTAATGAAGGCATTATTTAAACAAGTAAAAGGAAATATAATTAACAGAAAAGAGAAGTATAGTGAACAAGTTAACATTGACGAACAGATCCCTGACACTGTCTATATTAAACAACATAAAAGTCACAGTGGAAAAGTAGAGAAACCAAAATATAAGAAACAAACTTTAAAAGAAGTAATCCCTGAACGTGGACAAATAATAACAACTAAGAACTTAAAAACTAAAATGGATCAATTAAAAAGACCTCGTATAATTTCAGATATCTTAATTTCAAAAGATCATGGAGCGAGCACTTCCGCAACGTAACCGAAAACTCCGGACTAAACATGTTAAGTTTAGGTAACGCTTATATAATAAATAATTATAATTACATTTATGTTAATATATCATTCGATAATATTAATAATAATTATAATCATTTAATTAATTATAAAAATGACCTGTATTATCAAATACATAACCTATCCAAAACTACATGCTTTGAAAATGATATAACTTTACTAGAAAACGCACTTAATAGTATTGAAATGAAAATTCATGTAATTCAAGCACCTAAAAGATATAAACGCGGTTTAATAAATGGATTGGGCTCAATAATTAAAAGTATTACCGGAAATTTAGATCAAGAAGATAAAGAAAATTATGATAAAATTATTGAAATAATAAAAAGAAATCAAGAATCTTTAACAAATAATTTAAATGAGCAAATTCAAATAAATCAAAATTTTACTAAATAATTTAATACTCAAATACAATTAATGAATAAAAATAACAAATTAATTGAACAAGAAATGAAGAACTTTAGAAAAGTGATAGGTAATATAGTTGATGATATAGATAAGATTACTATACATCAAATATTTCAAAATTTATTAGCCTTCAGTAATCAAATTTACTTATCGTTATTACAAATTGAAGAAACTCTTTCGTTCTGCAGTTTAAATACTTTATACTTTGGGCTAATATCTAGAGAAGAAGTGACTCAGTATATTAATGAAAATATTAAAGAACCAATGAAATCATTGCTTAAAGATAATCATTCGAATAATAAAATTATGAAAACTGTTTGTTATTTGAGTACAAAATTAGAAATTTTGATCGAAATTCCTATATTTGAACAAAAAACTAACATCCATCAAGTAACTGGAATCCCTACCATAATTAATGGAAATTTAATAACTTTAAATATCCTTACTGGCTTTTATTCAATTGTTAGTAAAGAAATTTATAAATTGGAACATTGCACGTTTATAAGAGAGAAATTATTTATGTGTAAAGAAATTAATAATATTAATGAAAATTGTCTCTCAGAAATATATTTTAACAAACTAACTGCTCACTGTAAGCAGGTTATACTTGATAAAAATAATTATGTAATAAAAATAGATTTTTCTAATATTAAGTATATTGTATCTCCTTATAATAGTGGTTATAAAATAGAATGTGAGGATGAAATAATTAATAAAAATTTGAAGGGTATCTTTTTAATAAATAATTGTAAAATTAATGATGAGAATGAAAAATATAGTTTCAACTTTGGAAAGATGATAAATTTAAAGATGGATATTAATAAGTATGAATTATTGCCAACGATAGAACCTGTAATTAAAATAAAAAACTTAGAAGAACATTCTCTAAAACCAGTATTGTTAGAGAAATTAAATAAAGAGAACTCACACTCTATTTTTAATAGTATTTTGATAATTGTTATAATAGTTATAATAATTATTATTATTGTTAGTAAAGTTTGTAAGAAATTTTGTAGAAAGGAACGTGATATTATTCAAGCTGCATCTAACATTATTGAAACATAAGTATAAGTATTTTGTTTCAATAACGTTTCTCTTAAGGATGGAGGAGTTAGATAACGGTTCTAACAGAATCGCACCACATTCTATACTCCTATTACAATATGTCAGCAGTTTCTAGGATGAGGAGTTTAGCAGCGTAGTGTTTTAAGATAGAATAGTTAGAATGTATCCAGCTTGTAAAGCGAACAGTTGTATCTTGTTTTTGCGAACTTAAATAAATTTTTTAAAAACACCTTTTCTGATTGAACAAACATAACTTATATATATATATATATATATATATATATATATATATATATATAACTTAAAGTTTTATTAATAGTCGCTGTGTATTTAAAAAGTTTATTTTGTTACTAGTATACTACAATTTAGAATTCAGATGTTTCCAGCTTAACAATCCAACTAAGACTAACTACAACATGAAATATACTACAACCTAATCTGAGTCTTCAAAAAGGGTGTCGTGTTGCACCGTGGGGCGATGTAACTTATATATAATAAAACCCCTTGTAACTAAGGTAAGGTGTTCATTCTTCCTGTATTCTCTCTTCTCAACACATGTAACCTTGTGAAAATAAAATAAATTTTTTTCAAATAATTCTAACGAAATTATTTAATAAGCTACAAACCACTGTACTAAATCCCATTCAGAAAACATCTTTTTGGACTTATAAAAACTAAACTAATGCCTATGGCACACTGACCGATGAGCGTCGGTGAGCATCGATGCTCATTGATGAAACAATAGAACGAACCCGTCATTGACGAAAAATAGAGGTTCGTTCTGTAGTTTTATCAAAGGGCTCATTGATGCTCATCGACGCTCATCAATCAGTGTGCTATAGGCATAACAGGTAGAGCTGCCGAATTACTTTCTGAAAATAAATTCACAAATTGGACAGATTTATTTTACTACAAATTTCTGTGATAAAAGCACAGCCGAAACAATTTTATTAGAAATTTTGCAAATAAAAAATGGATCTAGTACATATGAAACCTTAGAAGTCATCTCTAAAAATTCTCACAATATAAATCTAAAATATTATTAAAAGAATATATTCAATTACTAAAATATGCAATAATAAGAGAAAATCTAAAATTAGTAGTTTCATATTTTATAACTCCCTTACCCTTATCAGTGAGAGGATCATTTATTGTTAAACAACTTAGTAACCTAACCAGAAACACATGCGTTGGAAAATAGAATTAAATGAGTATAATTTTGATATAGAATATTTACAAGGCAAAATGAATGTAATAGAAGATAATCTTTCTCGCCAACGTGACAAAACACAAATTCACAATAAAATCGGTGACGTAACAGAAACCAAAATATTCGCTCATTGTATTTAAGAAGATTTAGAAATGAGTCAAGGATTAGCAGAAAAAGTTAATAGAAAATTTGATAGTAGAAATATTTGTAAAAATATAAATGTAATAAACAAACATATTATTATTCAAAATTGTAATAATAAAAGAATTATCCACTTAATTATAAAAAAAACTTTTTATGACAAACCATCAATTAAAGACTTTGAGAAACCATTAAAGGAACTCCAAGATTATCTCACTCTTAATGAAATTTTTGAAATTTATATAGCACTCTTAGGATGTGGCAGAGATAAATTAAAATGGAATCAAGTATCGAAAAAAATATTAAAAATATTTGAAGACACAAATATACAAATAAATAAATCAAAATTACGGTCCACTCAGATCCAGAAAATATAGTAAACGGAATTAAATATATAGAAGATAGAATAAATATAGCCGATTATCAATTAATATTTGAAATTCATAATTTTGAAACAGAAATAGAAATAACAAAATTATTTGAGAATAAAAAACAACGAATTTACTGTAAATTAAATAAACAAAATCTTGAAGATGAAATATTAAACTTTCTTCTTCTCTCAATATATAATAAAAAAAAAACCTAGCAATTTTTAATGAAAAGGACCTAGACTTAAAATTCTCAAAAATTATAAAAGAAAACTTTGAATTTAATACCATTAATATAATCGCTTGTAATAAAATAGTCGTAGACGTAGAAAATGAAGAGCAACAAATAGAAATAATCCGCGACTTCCATATAGGCTTAACTAACCGTAGAGGAATAATCGCAACACTCAATGCTTTAAAAGAAAAATATTTTTGGCCTAAAATGATTAGTAATATCACTGAATATATAAATAGATGTGAACTTTGTAAATTAAACAAATATAATAGAAACCAATTCCGGCAATTCCCACACCTTTAAAACCATTAAATATAGTAAATATTGACGTACTTTGTTTAAATAAAAATAATTTTTTTACAATTTTTGATCAATTCTCTAAACATGGACAAGTTTATCCGTTAGAAAATAAAAGTTCTAATAATATATTACAGAAATTAATAAATTATTTCCAAATTTATACTATACCAAATAAAATAATTATGGACGCAGGGTATGAATTTAAAAGTAGTGTTTTACAAGATTTATTCTAACTCAGGAATATAGAAAGTCATATAATTTGCATAAACAATCCCAAAAGCAACGCTGTTGAAAGATTTCATTCAACGCTTATAGAACATCTTAGACTCCTTGAAAATAACAATCGCTTCAAGAATAAAACATTCCTAGAAAAACTAGACTTAGCATACTATAACAAAATTAACCCCATGTGAAATACTATTTGGTAAAAATAATCAAATTCCATTAAATTACAATCCCACTTATCAATGAAGAAATTATACAAAAATATCAAATAGAACAGGAAGAATTATTCAAAATTATAAATGATAAAATAAAAATTGAGAAACAAAAACGTTATAAAGAAAATGATAATTTCTTACAAATAAAAGATATTATTTATGTTAAAGTAAATCCAAGATTAATAAAAAAATTTAAAAAAACCTTATTTAGAAAGTATAGAGTTCAGCATTATAACCCTATACTCGGGAAAGTAAAAATAAGAGATCAAATAGGCGAAAAACATGTCCGAATAAATATAATTAACAATACAATAAACTGTTGTATCAGATGTACCTACTGCTCAACTTACGGACATCTCAAATGATAATGGATTTCATTTATTTAAACTAGGAAAAAACATTGATAAAAACTTCGGAACAAATAATTTACTTTTATAATACTACCCCGATTCATAATGAATTTATAAAAATAAAAACATTGAAAGAAATCATTTTATTCCAAATTAAAGATTCAAAAGAAATATTTCAAGATTACATTAATATCTTAATATATAATTTTAATGATTAAGAAAATGAAATCAATAAATTATTTCATAAAATTTCAAAACGCGGTTTAATAAACGGAGTAGGAAATATTATTAAATCAATTTAGAAAATTTAGACGCTTACGATGGGGAACGCTATGACAAAATTCTTGAAGAAATAAAAAATAATGAAAAATTATTACGGGATCAAACTAATCAAAATTTAAAAATTTGTAAAGAAATGGGGTAAATAGCTCCGTGGCAACGCGTCGGACTGAAGATCGTGAGATCCTCAGTTCGAATCCCACTGCCGACAGTTCCCAATTTAAATTTACCCCTGTGGTTCCCCTTCCACTAACAACTTTAAAGGCTATGACTTGACGGCTGGTAACCGCACTTCATACGCAAAAATATATCACTTACCGAGATCTGCGTAAGCAGAGTGCCACACCCATAATGGGTAAAAGGCGTGATGATATATTTATATTGATATATTTATTTATTTGTAAAGAAATGTTTGATAAATTCAATAATCAAATCAAAAATATTATAATTAATGAAAACAGACTACAAACGCAATTAGACAAAATTCAAGAAACCTTAGGGAAAGATATCAGATTAGTAGGAAAAATTGACGTTGAAAATAAATTTCAAAAATTATTATTTATTGTTTAAATGATCTTACTAAACAAATAGAAATTAGTTTAACCTTTTGTAACTTGATAAAATTACACTCAAGTATTATTGACCCGAATAATATTAAAAAAATTACACAAAACAAAGACATTTGGCAATTATACGAAATTATAGAAACTGTCAACACGACAATGAACAGATATACTATTTTCATTTTAAAATGGAGAGATGGGCATAAAACGATTAAACGTCCCTGTCCCATACAACTCGCAAATCGCTTAACGATGGTCACAACAGGTAGATTTTCAAGGGTCATATTCAGCCAAAAATTACTCTTACTTTTTTCCTATGTTGGCAAATTTATAAATTACTAATCCGGATTAAAATAACCAATTATCAGTTATGTTACTTATTGTTCAATAATAAGATTAAATATCGTGTTATAATAACATATATTTCCCGTATATAAAGGGCACATTATTATGTACAGCCATTTGTACCTACTCCCGTGATAGTAAGGACAAATATACTTAAAAAATAAAAATCATGTGACAACCATATTCGTGAATTGGACGAAATTTTGTTATCTAAGTGCAATTCCGAAGAAGATACTACGGGTCAAAATCAAGAAGCCGCACGTTCTTCATTGAAGTAGCCATTTTCTCGTATCACGTCTGCACTCTACGTACACTAACAAAACTGCAATAGAAAGAGAAACCAAACTAGTCACTGTCGGGTTACGCCGCCTGGCAGGATGACTCAGAAGATGTCCCACAACAGCCCTCTGGCGGTGCAACCTGGTACTAAAATTACACGATGCGTAGCTTTACAATACAGGTTATTTCTGGGTCCCCCCTCGTATATAATAATAATAATAATAAATTTATTACTCGAAAAAGGTTTACAACCTATAACAAGTAAATGAACATAAGAAAGAAATACATATATAAATAATTAAAGAAATATATCAAATTCGCTAGATATATTATTGTAATAGTTACACATAACATAAATTGGAGATTTGTACAGAACATTAGAAGTGTGACTTGGAAGATAAAAACTTTGAGTACAACGCGAACAATATCTAGGTACACGAAAGTATAGTTTAGCTAATAGGTCAGGACAATCTGTTTTATTCTTAATTAAATTTCTTAGAAGATTTAATGAAATCAACTCATGTCTGCTTCTGATGGAATCAATTTGAAAAGTTAAAAGTAAAGTTTCAGTGCTGGTATTCTGATCTGGGTAAGAGTTATAATTTTTTAACCATAGGTACTTAGCAAACTTGCGCTGTAGCTTTTCTAATTTCGCTATATGAATTTCAAAAGATGGAAACCATATTATTATACAGTAATCCATTTTAGATTGGATAAAAGCATAGTATAGAGTTTTTAAGACGAAGAGATTTAAAAAGTGCCTACTGTTTCTGATAATGAATCCGAGCATTTTGTTTGCCGATTTTATTAGTTCATCTAAATGGGACGTGAAAGCTAAAAATGGGTCAAAATAAACACCTAAATCTTTTATCAGTGTAGTACGAGATAATATATCTGAACATATTACATAATTGTAGCAAATTGGAATCTTTTGTCGTGTATATGTCATAACTTGGCATTTACTTATATTGAGGGTAAGTTTATTTTTGCGACACCACTCAGAAATATTATCGATATTATTCTGTAGATTGTTACAATCTCTCACACTCTTTATCTCTGTAAAGATTTTAACATCATCCGCGAAAAGTAATACGTTGCAGGTTATATTATCAACAATATCGTTAATGACTAATAGAAATAAGAGTGGGCCTAGATTTGAACCCTGTGGAACACCTGATTTGGCTGTATAGTAAGCAGAACGGTGGCCATTATATGTTACATATAATTGTCGGTTAAATAAATAGGAGTGGAAAAACTTAATTAGGTTATCATGGAAACCAAAGAAATAAAGCTTACTCAATATAATCGAGTGGTCTAGCTTGTCAAAGGCTTTGGAAAAGTCAGTATATATGACGTCGACTTGGCCCTTCTTATCCAAAATTTCTGAGACGAATTGGGTAAAAATGCATAGATTGGTGGTAGTAGATCTATTGGGCATAAAACCATGTTGGTGAGATGTCAAATACTGTTTTACACCGGAGAAGATTTTTTTATAAATAATAATTTCGAACAATTTAGCAAAATTACATAAAATTGAAATTGGTCTATAATTTTCGATAATAGAAGGATCACCAGATTTTAATACTGGGACAACCTTTGTATACTTCCAGGTATCAGGAAATTGACTAGTAGAAACTGAAAGATTAAATATGAACAATAACGGAACCGTGAAAGCTACAACACAATCTTTTAATAAATAACTAGGTATTTGATCATGTCCAGCAGTTAAGGAGTTTTTAAGTTTGTGACGGGCGTCTAGCAAATCATTTTCAGTAACATCAAGATTCAGATTGTGAGACATACTTAGGCTATTTAACGATGCAAACTGATGTGGTAAAGAATTAGATGAATCCATATAAACACTGTTAAAGTAAGTGCGGAAAGAATCTAATATTGAGTGCGGTGTATCAGCAAATAAATTGTTAAGTTTCATATTACCTGGAATTCTCGAATAACCTCTTTTATTCTGTACAAATGTCCAAAAACATTTAGGATTTGTTTTAAGAGAATTTTCGATTTCAGAGATATAATTGGTATACAATTGCCTAATTGTGTTTTTCACAGAACAACTAATTTGTTTATATTTATCTAGAAAATAAATTAAATTTGTTTTCTTATATTTTTTATAATATTTAGTTTTAAGCTTAATATTTTTAATTACATCATGTGAGAACCATGGTGGATATTTAATTAATTATACAGTGGAACATACAGATCGAGAACAGAATACAATAACTCGTAAAATTTGTTACATGCATCATTAACATTGATACATTCAGTAACAGCAGTCCAGTCACAATTCAACAGTGCTTCATATAGTAAAGGGAAATTAGCTTTTCTAAAATTATAATTTTTTATCAAATTGTTTGAGCTGAAGTTCTTACGAATATTACATTTAATAGTTACATCAATGGATAATGGTGGGTGGTACACGTCCACCTTGACTATGGGTATGTCTATTTGAGAAACTGTAGCTTGTAGATTTGTGAAGACGAGATCTAATAATTTATTGTTACAATTTAATATGGTATTACATTCATGTAAGTCATTGAACGCCTCAAAGTTAATTAAATGTCATTATATTGATGTGAGATATAATTTGGAATGTTAAAGTCACCCATTATTAACACATTTTGTTCATTAACACAAAATTGTTCAAGATACGTTGTAAGATTCTCTAAATCTGAGAGGCTAGGTGTCTCAGGTATGTAACAAATAAACACTACAAGTGAGATATTCACAAATTTACATCTGCAAGCTATCATATCAAATGTGATTAGAATATTTTGTAGTACAGATAAATCAATTTGCTCAATTTCAAAAAAACTTTTAAACGCTAATTTTAGTTCTTTTTGAGAAGATTGAGTTTTTAAAAATTGAATTTACAACGGATCTTAAGTCTTTATTGTACTTGTACAATGGTTGAACGACAAAAGATGCTTTACATTATGTTACAGCAGTATATATAAATGTTTCTTATCTAAGTATCTTATTTCTACTAAGTATGCAGGTTACTCTCTGTAACTCCTCCGGCACAAGATGAGAACTATGGGGTTTTGGCCACAGAGTTCGGTTGAAATTGAATATTGGTTGATGCGGCTGATGCGCTTGCCTTGGTATGTCTCTGATGTGGACTCTTGGTTGACTTTCTTCGCTTAACATAATAACATACAATGCATATGATACATAAAATTATAAAGCAATACAAAATAATGGTGAAGACACCAATTTTATCATAATATACAGAGGTGTTATTTATTTCATTTAAATTTTCTTTTTGTTTATTTATCAATGAAATAATATGTTTAGTATCATCTGAATTTATAGAGTCTATTTTAAATGTTTTAAAGTTTAAAATATTTTTATCACTGAAGTCTTCTGGAAGGGGTAAACTGGGTAAAATGATGTTATTGAATTTTGATTTAAATGTTTGATATGTTTTAAGCACAGTATTTTTCACTTTCACTTCACACTCGATGTTGAGTTCGATTACATAGCTACCATTTAAAGGGATGTTGTCGGTGTTTCTTCCACATTTCTGGGTGGCGATGATGTTGTTTGGAGCGATGACGATCCACTGGTTTCTTTCTATTTTCTGAATTTTGGTCTCTGGGATGTTGGTGACTACTTGCTCACAATTTGTAGAATTTACTTCATATTTTAGTAACTGGATTTCACAAGGAGGATTAACAGTTATTCTTGATGTATGTACTTCATGACAGAGGAACTCTTCAGGGGTAATTTCTTGACATTTGGCATCGAAAAATGCGTAAGTTTGCTCATTGGTAACAAGGAATTTAGATTGAGGTATAATTGTTTTAAATGTATTTTTATATGGGGTTGGTAAAGGATATAAATGATAATAAGTATAACTTTCAGTTTCAACTATAGGAATTTGAATTAAAAATGTAATTTGATTATTTTTACTAAAACTTTTGATTTCTATAATTTTTTCAAATAATAACAAATTTTCTAAAGAAGGTACAAATGGGAATTTATTTTTATTTAATATATTACTTATGTTAACAACTTCTGATAGTAAATATTTAGGTTCAATTATAGAATTATGAAAAGTATTAAGTTTTGAAAAAGTTATTGCCACTTCTATTTTCTCTAATAAATCATAAATGATTTGCATGCTTGTAATATATTGAATAAGGACGGTTTGAATCAATAAACAGTTTGCTGATTCAACTTGTTTAGCATAAGTAATATTTATATATTTTTCTAATTCATCAATCTTTAAACTCAGGGAATGTTGATTGTTAAAAAGTATTTTTAAATTTTCATCAAATTTATTAATTGAAGTTTCCAAAATTGTAATTTGTTCGTTAATTATTGTTTTAAATTTATTTTGATTTGTTGAGAGTTTTGATATCGCTTTGTCATATCTTTCAGCGTCATTTTGATCGAGATTACCAGTTATAGATTTAATTACAGAGCCAAGACCATCGATTAAGCCTCTTTTATTTCTATTAGTTAACAGCGGGTTTAGTTGATGTATTTGAAGTGAAACTTTATCTTCTAGAATTTTTGTAAGTTGATAATTTTCTTTATTATATGTAGAATTGTGAATTTCATATTTAATTTTGGAGAATGAATTTCGTAATGCATTGTATTCATTTATAATATCTGAGATGTCATATATTTGAACGAAAGTCCAGTAATCTGTTTTAATTTGTGCATGTCCAAGTTTCAATGGTAAGAGTCCAGGGTTTGTGTTCAGGTTGTGATATTTTGGAATTTCTAGGGTTGCGGCAGCAACGATGAGGATGAGGGATCTGAAACAGGTGGTTGTCTCAGTTCTTTTATGTGTATAATTTCGGATTTTTTCTTTTTCTTTTCATTTGAAATTTCAACTCTATTTTTATCTTAAAGTTTAGTAATTTTATATGGTCCTAAGAATTTCAATGATTTTTTACTTCTATTAAGTGGGTTTTGTTTATAAACTGTTTGACCTACTTTAAAGTGATAATTAGTATCTCCGTGCGTATTATGTTTCGCGATAATTTTTTCTTTCTTGCTATGTAAGTTATCAGAGACTTTTTGATATACATGTTTTAATTTTTCCTTATGATTTTCAATGTAATCATTATAAAATAAATTTGGAAGAAATATTTCATTAGGGTTTCTAGAATGGGTGTGTCCGAATGCTAGCTCAAATGGAGTATAATTTGTAGCACTGTGTATTGAATTATTGTAACCAATTATTGCGTAATTCATTTGATCGCTTTGATCATCGGGGTACATTTCTTGAAGTATTCTTAAATGCTCAATAATCGTAGAGTGAAATCTCTCTACAATAGAGTTTGACTCATGGTGTAAAGGGGTAGTAAAATGAACGTTAATTTTATGTAGTTTTAAAAGTTCTTTAATTAAAATATTATTGAATTCTTTACCGTTATCCAAAACTAAATTTTCTGGTATGCCAAATGATGCAAAATATTTTACTAAGGCGTTACTAGTATTAATTGCTGTTTTTCCTTCAATATGAATTTCCTGTGCGAATTTAGTAAAAGCATCCACGAGAGTTAAATAATTTTTATTATCAAAGATAAAAATATCTACGTGTACTATCTGAAATGGACGTGTAGCTGTTTCAGTAAGCATTAGCGGAACATACGGTTTTTTCCTTGCGTATTTCGCTCTTTGACAAACTTCACATGCGTTTATAAAATTTGTGATTGTAAATTTCATGTGCTTCCAATAATAATTACGTTTTAAATATTCTAAAGTTTCATTAATGCCTCTATGGTTAGTATTACCTTCGTGATGGTTTTTTATTAATAAAATTTGTTCTTCTTTATTTATTATAGTATTAATTAATTTATTACATTTTATTAATTTTGGACCTTTCATAGAAAATTTATTCAAATAAACTTTGGAAAAATCTCGGAAAAGTTTATCTGTATGAAAGTAAAGGTGATATATATTTTTCGAGTCTGTATAGTCTCTCAGGAATTCAAATATCATTTGCTCATTATTATTTTCAGGTAATTTTACTTATTTTTTGGTTTTCATAGTTGTTATGAGAAATAACGAGTTTATGGAGTATGTGTGGAAAGACATGAATTTGATTTAATTTATTATTAATAATTTCGTCTAATATTGTTATACCTTCGTTCGTGTTATCATTTGCGTTGGAGTGTTGTGTTGATGTTTCTGAGTGTGTGTCTGAGTCTATGACAATGATGTCGTTTTGTTTGGGAATTGGAATATTCTTGGAATTAGGAGGTTTAATTTGAATGTTTGACAAAATTTTAATTTTTGGTTTAATTTTAGGATTTGAATCTTTACTTGTGGATGGTACAGGTTGTATTTCGTTTTTGTCAGGTGTAAAATTTTCTGCAAAGTTTCTAAAATATTCAACTATATCGTCGTCAATTTTACCAGGGTTGTTTTTTAATGATTCCGTTTCTAAAGCATTTAAATTTATTCTTGAAAGACAATCTGCGTTGGTATTATGTGTTCCTTTCTTATACTGAATATTATAATCGTACTCCTCTAATTTTAATCGCCATCGGACAAGTCTAGAGTTGGGTTCTTTTAAATTAAAAAGCCAAATTAGTGGACGGTGGTCAGTCACTATTGTAAATTTTCTACCATAAAGATACGGACGGAAGTGCTTACATGCCCAAACTATCGCTAGTAGTTCTTTTTCGATAGTGGAGTAGCGTGTCTCTGTATCATTCAAAGTTCTAGATGCGTAAGCTATAGGTCTATCACGTGGAATTTCGCCTTGCGAAAGTACGGCACCTATTGCAAAATTGCTGGCGTCTGTGGTCAGTATAAAAGGTTTGTTAAAATCGGGGTACTGTAAAATTGGGTCGTTTATAAGTAAATTTTTGCACGTATTAAAGCTTTCTAAAAATTCTTTATCATGTATAATTTTTGAGTCCTTTTTTAAACATTTTGTCATCGGCTTTGTGATTTTTGAAAAATCTTTGATGAAGCGTCTGTAATATCCTAATAAACCTAAAAAGCTTTTGATTTCCTTTGGAATAGGGAAATTTTTTATGACAGAAATTTTTTCTGGATTAGGTTTCACGCCATCAGAAGTAATGACATGTCCTAAATATTGAACGGTTTTTTGGAGGAATTCGCTTTTGTCAAGTTGAATTTTGAAATTACTATTACGTAGTCTATCAAAGACGGATTTTAATCGTACGATATGTTCATCAAGTGAAGAACTGAATATAATAATATCGTCTAAATATACTAAACAAGTTTCATGCTGAAGGCCGCGAAGGACGTTATCCATGACGCGCTGGAACGTTGACGGGGCGTTCTTTAAACCAAACGGCATACGTTTGAACTCGTAATGCCCTCCTTCTACTGAAAAGGCTGTCTTTTGGACGTCGCTAGGGTCTACCTCTATTTGGTGGAATCCACTAGCTAGATCTAATGTTGTAAAATAGTTTGCTTTTCCAAGTTTGTCTAGTATGTCTGAGATGTTAGGCAGGGGGTATTTGTCGTCTATTGTCTGGTCATTTAATTTTCTATAGTCTATCACTACGCGCCATTTTTTCTTACCCGAAGCGTCAAGCTTCTTCGGTACGATCCAAATTGGGCTGGACCAAGGGGAAATACTATCTTGAATAATGCCTTGTTTTAACATTTTGGAAATTTGAGATTTTACTTCTTGTTTATGGATTTCAGGAAATCGATAAGATTTTACGTGGATAGGCGTATCATTTTTTAATTTGATTTTATGAGTAATATCATTTGAAAAACTTAATGGAATTTTATCACAATAAAATATATCTCTGTAATCGAAACATAATTTTCTGATTACGTCCTTCTCTTCTTTATTGCAATGATCTATTCTTATATTTTTTAAATTTTGTTTTAAAGTATCATCAAATTCTTTATCCAATTCTTCATCTACTTCCATTTTTTCAACAAAATTAATTTCAATAGGATTCAATGGTTCAATTTCGAGAGGTTCTAATATTTCAATTTTAACAGGATTTTCATTTATATTAATCAAAGTGGTTATTGCAAAATTATTTGAGATGTTTACAAGTGCTTTCGGCATTTCAACGCCATTTTCAAAGTTCATGTGATTTAGTATACCTATACCGTTAGTCATTTTAACAGGGAGTTTGACAACAATTGAAGTTCGAGGTGGTACAGTGATTGAATGTAAAGGAATGGGATTTTTATTATTACTCAATTGTATTTCTTTATCAGGATCAAAGATAATTGGAATGTTAGCATGTGGTGTTGTAAGTTGTCTAGTTGTAACGTTCACGTTTGCGTTTAATTGTTTTAAAAGATCAACACCGATAAGGCCATCATATTTATTACTAAATTTAAATAAATAAAATTTATGACTTTCAGGGATATTAAAAATTTTAAAAAGTGGAATTTCAGCGACTTCATTATGATATGAAATGTCGTGAGCTGTTTGGATATTAAAATTTTGATTGTAAATATAATTTTGATAAAATTTACATGCTAATTCAGGATCCATCAAACTTTTACTACTTCCGGTGTCAATAAGAAAATTTGCGTCAATTTCGGGTATATAGATATGGGGTAAATTTGCTTTTAGGACGTTGAGTTGAATTACGTCGGGTTGTTCGGGTCGTTGGCTGTAAGAAAATTTACAGCTGAATCGGCATTAACAGATGTACTCTGCTCGTATGCGGTGTTATCAGTGACATAGTGAGATTCGTCATATGACACGGCGTGAGAATAATCTTCATAGTACGTGTCGTAATCATCATATACAGGATGGTTCTCAAAGGTTTCAAATTCGGATTCTTGTGTTTCTTCATGGGAAATTTGGGATTGTTCCGGATGAATGTCTTGGTTAAATAGTACGTTTGAGGTTATTGGTTTTCGGAAGGTGTTTCTGGAGTGACCAGATGATGTGTCCATTGGTTCAGGTTTAAATTGTTGGGATTGATTTTGATATGTGAAATTTTGTTGGAAGTTAGGGCGTGGAGAATTTTGTTGGAAATTCGGACGTGAGAAGTTTTGTTGGTAATTCATTGGTTTTTGTATGTGGTGGAATATAGGGGGTCTCATTTGGATTTGAGGTTGTCTTTGCGCATAGTATGTTGGTCTGTAATTAGGTTGGTTGATAGGTTTTTGGAATGGATTTGTTCTGAGTGATTGTTGTGTATTTTGATAGTTTAAAGGAGTTGGATTTTGTCTAAAATATTGGAAGTTTTGTCCATAGTTAGGTGGTATTTGTGGTCTAGATGGTAATACTCTGTGTGATGGTTTGAAGTTGGATTGTAAATTTAGTGTGCTTTGTCTTTGTGTGGAATAAAGAAAATTTTCTTCTTCAATGAGTAAACTCATTGCTTTTTCAAGACTATCAGGATTTCTAAGTCTGACATTCGTTTGAATGTTCAATGGTAGACCACGTATAAATGTTTTCAAAGCTAAATCGTTATAGTTAGCCTGTCTAATGGTTTTCTCTGCATTTGTTAATTGTAAAGTATTTAATTTAGATGTTATTAGGCTTCGTGCGTCTTGACATCTCATGCCAAAGTTATAAGGTGGCTCATTTTTATTAGGACGAAGCGAAATCAAATCTTGGATCAAACAATCTATATTGCGTTGATCACCAAAACTGAGGGATAGAGCTTCTTTTATCTCGTCCCAAGTGGAAAGTTCTGTTCGTGAACCAATTAAAATTAATGCTCTGCCTGTTAGTTTGCCTAGCACAGCTCTTACTAAAACATTATTTAAAGCAAAATTTGTTTGAGTGCCAAAAGTGTTTATTAAATTTTGACATGAATCGAGAAATATTCCCAGCGTATGAGGGTTACCTTCATAATTTGGAATAGAGTCTACATATAATCTTAATAATTGGTAATTTACGGGATTTTGTTCAAGTTGTGGTGGTGTTTGTGGCATATCTATATCTGTATCTGCGAGGTTAAATCGATTCAATAGATCAGATAAGTTCTGTAATTCGTTTTCACTCATTAATCAATAAAATTCTAACTTATTTTCTACTCTAGTTGAACTTCAAGTTATCTTTTAAAATAGGATTCTTGGAATATAAAAGGATTTGATTTATATTATGGAATTGAGCGTACTCACAGTATTATTTATTTCATTTCTTCTTAACCTAGTGCCTATAGGTTCGGACGATTTTGTTCCTCTCCCAGGTCTTCGTAATCTAGGGGGTCTGGCTACGGCGATGCTGTCCTTCACCAGGCTGGCTTTGGCGATGCTGTCCTCCACCAGTACGTTGCAATTCTCTCTTCTAACTCTCTTCTCTTCTTCGGTGCTGTAGGGCTCGCGACAAACCGATATCCGCTCGATTTGCTAAACGGCTCACTCCCGGACCGAAATACTCGATAAATTGTTGAAACAAAAGTTATCCGTGCGATACGTCTAACTTCGAGTATCCTACCGACTGCGCCAATTTTAGTTCTTTTTGAGAAGATTGAGTTTTTAAAAATTGAATTTACAACGGATCTTAAGTCTTTATTGTACTTGTACAATGGTTGAACGACAAAAGATGCTTTACATTATGTTACAGCAGTATATATAAATGTTTCTTATCTAAGTATCTTATTTCTACTAAGTATGCAGGTTACTCTCTGTAACTCGCTAACAGCACGCCGCCACCGCGAGAGACATTCATTGAAGTAAAATCCCTATCTTTCCGGAGCACAGTGTAGGAGTTAGGGGGAAAAAGTTCTGAATTCTCTACATCTGGATGCAACCACGTTTCGGTTAAACCAACAATATCAAATTCACCTTCAGAGATATTAGTAAAAAAGTCAGAAATTTTATTTTTTATACTGCGGACGTTTTGATAATAAAACCTAGTAGGATACTTCACTTCTGACTTTGAGCGTTCTCTAAAAAATCACTTCCTTGAGAGGTACGTTTGCGGGGGAACCAGAATTTTTTCACCAGTATACCAGCAGGCCATAAATTTGGAGTAAGGAAAGATTCGAATTCTTCATGTGGAACCCGTAGTTTGAAGGAAGCGTAATCGCCATCGTGTTCAATTTTTTCGCACTCGTACTTTCCAGATTTGCCCTGGGAGTGAAGATAATCCACTACGTCCTTGGATGTCGCATCCTTGCTGGCAACACGGCTTATGTGAATGTAAGCGTATCTCGGTGCGCCCGTCAATTTGCATTCGGTACTGTTTAGATTATGTTTGTATATAATATTTACTTGTATCGTATGAATAAGGAAATATACTTATTTAAAGATTATAATTTTCTTGTTTTTGTTTTTTTTATACTTACACGTACCGGCGAATAGGCCCGTACAACCCTGTGCCAACCTTGTGGAATCAGTTATAACGGGTCATATTTTGAGTTCCTATGTAAACGTAATTGCGGTGCATTTTATCGTTTTATGCCGATCCCTCCGGGTTAAAATGAAAATAGTATACACTACCTTATTAATATCCCAATTTTTTTTTACCAATCCTATGATTTATATCAATTTACACCCCTACCTTTTATAAAAAATAATACAATTCTTCAATTGAATGTAAAACAAACTATGTATTATATAAATAATAATAACAATAATGTTAAAATAAATAACTGTATTTTAGTTAATTAAATATATTATTGTTAAACTGAGTATATTGGTTAAAATAAATGTATAGTTAATATTTTAAATATTCAAAAGAACGATAATTGTAAATATCATACTCTGGAATTAGAAAATACTTGGGAAAATATTCAAAACACAAACGAATTTATTATAATAAGCCCCAAGGAACAACAAATTCAAATTAATTGTGTAGGTAATACCTATAATAAAAAATTAAAGGTATATTTAAATTAAAACTTATTAATAAATGTGTGGTAAATAATTTTAAGTTTGATACTATTCAAGAAACATATAAAGAAATAATATATGAAAATTTAAATTTCAATGATACGTTTCCACACTTAAATTCAATGAAATTAAATAAAATTAGTGAAGTAAATATAACAATTAAAGACTTACCATAGATATAGGAATTAAATTTAGAAAATTATAACAATCATCACTTTTATGTTATTAATATTTTGTTATCTTTAATAATTTATGTTGTCTTATTATATAAGATTGGAAGTAAGGTTTTAAAAATTTGTAAAAGAAATAAAAAATTGAATGGTAATAATGAACCTATTGTAGAATTAAGTACTATTGCATAATAATTATTGTAAAATCTCTAAAGGGAGGAATTATGTATTGTTGTATTCCTATTCTACAATAATTGTTATAATGTCAGCAGTAGGTACTTTTCCATTATGATGTGCTTTGTAATAAAACCCCTTGTAACTAAGGTAAGGTGTTCATTCTTTCTATATTCTCTCGTCTCAACACATGTAACCTTGTGAAAATAAAATTAATTTTTTTCAAATAATTCAAACGAAATTATTTAATTTATATATATATATATATATATATATATATATATATATATATATATATATATATATATATATATATATAAGTTTTAAACATTATTTAAAATACCCTGTATAATTAATATTTGAACAAAGATATTTTAAAGAGTAGCGTGCATGGACGGATGTTTCGGAATTCATAGTTTCATAATATTTGTGAGTATAATGCTGTTGTACATCCAGAAATCCAGAACGACGTTAAATTAATTTTTTTATTACGTACCAACGTGAATTTCGAGGTAGGTACTCTTTCTTAAAACAATAAGAATAAATTTGTGTTATGCAGCTATAATTAGCAATAAAATAACACTAAATTACTACATAATAGTTTTTTGGTTTGGTGCTGTGGCACCTCCATCGTGAACTTGACGGTACTCCTACAAATTATTAATTATCTCTGTTAAAACTATAGCAATAAATTTAAGTTATACGGCAATAATTAGCAATAAATTAGCAAAAAATTATTGCGCCATAGTTTTTTTGTTTTGGCGATGTGGTACCGCCAGCGTGAAGTTGGAGGTACCACTACAAATGATTAATTATCTCTGTTACAACAATGGCAATAAATTTGCGTTATACGGCAATAATTAGCAATAAATTAGCAAAAAATTATTGTGCCATAGTTTTTTTGTTTTGGCGATGTGGTACCGCCAGCGTGAAGTTGGAGGTACCACTACATATTATTAATTAACTCTGTTACTACAATAGCAATAAATTTGCGTTATACGGCAATAATTAGCAAAAAATTACTGTACCATAGTTTTTTTGTTTTGGCGATGTGGTACCGCCAGCGTGAAGTTGGAGGTACCACTACATATTATTAATTAACTCTGTTACTACAATAGCAATAAATTTGCGTTATACGGCAATAATTAGCAATAAATTAGCAAAAAATTATTGTGCCATAGTTTTTTTGTTTTGGCGATGTGGTACCGCCAGCGTGAAGCTGGAGGTACCACTACATGTTATTAATTAACTCTGTTACTACAATAGCAATAAATTTGCGTTATACGGCAAAAATTAGCAATAAATTAGCAAAAAATTATAGCATATTTTTTACACCGATATTCAAAAGTGGTACCTCTAACTTCACGGACCTCTCTTTTGTTCTAAAATTTATAGGGATCATAATGAAAATTTTAGCATTGTATTTCCCATGTCCTACAAAAAAAGTAGGCACCCGGTATACTCACTCAAAAAAATAGTTCCTTTAAAAACGAAATAATTTGTTTTTGATTTTAAAATCCTAAATACCAATGTTTTTAATTTTATATGAACAGAATTACAGGGATAATTGAATGTGTTGAAGAAAAATTGCTTTTGAAAATTACTTTTGATTTAAAAGTATTGTTTTCCGCTACTTTATGCCCATATGGGAACTCTTGAGAAATTAAAACATATCTGCAATGAAGCCTAAAATATTTACAATAAGTTCCATTTAACCAATTTCAGAAGTCATTATATATGATAATGATAATGGGTGCTATTCACAGCTCTGTACTAAGCGTTACTAAGAAAATTGTATTCGTATTTACTAAAAAATCTATTTACAGCTCGATACTAGGAAATACTAAGCGTTACTAAGTTTTGTATTTAGTACACAAATATAAAACAAGGTAGTACCGTGTTTAACTTGGCTGAACGGACAATTTGAAATGCGAGATGTGCGCGATATGTTCGAAATTTACTAAATAGGCGGATAAAAGTGTATCGACAACACATGGACCCGTTTATCGAATTGTGAAAGGAAAGTGAAATTAAAAGGAGATACATACTGTGAGACTGTTCAAAGAGACCGATTTGTAAATAATTCGACTAGAGGAGAATTGACAGGCGAGCAAGTACCCTTATGTTTCGTCAGAATTACAAGTACTTGTTCCATTAAGATTTTAAAAAAAGAGTTTGTACCAAACATAAAACGATTAGTAGGTATTAACTATTTTCTTATATTTGAATTTTGACTGTAAGGTTTAATTTTTTAGTTGTCAAAATTACAGTTTGAGATCACTACACTTTCAATTACATTTCTTTTCTGTCGCACGCACTTCTTTTCTCTTTCATTCCTCAATTTTCGGATCTTTCCCTATTTTGTTCAATATTTAAATTACTCACATTCCTTTTTAAAATTTTATTCATAAATTACAATTCTCTTAAAATTTTATATAAATGTCAGAATATATCACTTGGTGTTTGACGTAATATAAAATATAATGTAACTATGACTACCAGTGATATTTGCGATGTTGTCAACTATGTTTTTTGCTAGTCACTTGAACTAACTAAAACACGCTAGTATAGAGCTCTGAATAGGTAGTGCATTAATTACTGTTTTAGGGCTAATACATGTTTTAACTAAAACAGCCTAGTATGCAACTTTAGTATCGAGCTGTGAATAGCACCCAATATTTTTAAATTTGTGTTTGCAAGAGAAGTTCTAAATTATTTAATAATTTTTTTTTTTTTATTAGAATTTTAATCATAGTACTACGTGTCTGTGCTTTTCTGACTTGATTGCCTATTTAATTTCGGTTATTCCTCACTATCCATTCCTAGTATTTATATTATTATTGCTGACGCAGCTCAATGTCAATGGTAACAATTCGATAAATAATGAATTGTATTGTAAGGGTCTGCATTAATTAGCTGCGTAAACTAATGCCCATAAGAATGAATATTACCAAATTTACTCGTAAGGATAATGTTTTCATTGCGTAATAATTACGCATGCGCGTTACTATATTGAAAGAATCTTGTGAGAAAATTAAAACTAAATTCGTATACTTTTGTCGTATTCAGTATAAGAATACATGAATGTACAAAAATTGAAAATAAATGTATTCATTTTAGATCCATTAGGAGACAATTACGAAAGGTTAAACGCAGGAATTTCAACTAAATAGAATCAACAGCTACTTCAATTGAATTTATTATTAATTATTAAACAAATAAGCGAAATTATGGTTGCGGCGATGTATGCCTCTGAAATTACAATTATTTAAGTATAAATTAAATTACGCTTATGGATTTAGAAAAACTAAATTTCACTGTGTAATAAAACACAAAACTGCGTTTCTGCATTTAATTCATTTTTACATTTAATATTTATTTATTTATTCAACAAATAGGTAATATATTATGCAAATAAATGCGCTGACATGTTTAGTTATTTTTAAACATATAGAGTTACGGTTGTCAGAAGCGGGTACTTCATTCATTATTATTTAAATTACACGAAAACTAAGGCTGTACAAAAATTAAATTTTGTTGCACAAAAATGTACATAATGTCTACAATATTATAAACTAAATTAAATTTTATAAATCCCTAAATGTAGGGCTGCGTGAAGTTAGCCCTACACAAGTTGTTATGGAAATAATTCAGAAACTGAACGCGTACAAAAATTTGTATTTGCTGTACAAAATTATGCATAATATGTACATTATTATTAGCTATAGTTTATTTGTTTATGAAATAAATGTAGGGCACCGTAAAGTTGGCTCTACATATATTAGTCTTATTAATTAGAAGAAATTATTATTATTATTTTTTTTAAATTATTCTAAAAGTATTAATTAGGCCAAATGATATGATTCTGGGCTCGTACACTCAAGTGCAATGAAAACATAACATTTACGGTTTTACAAATTTTGTTGACAGCGCCGTTCTAGTACTTTTAAAAAACTTTTGATGTTTTAACATAAAAAGACTTATAGAGCTTAGGGGCAGAAGAAAACATCATGTGATATTTAACAGTTTATTAAATGAACAAAAATAAAAAAAAATGAAATTTAAAGATAATCATGATTTTCTGGAGATGATATGAAAGTAATAATCATGATTTATGGGCTTGAGGAGGTAGTACGAAGTATTGAATCCTATTCTAGTGAAATTTTACTAAATATTCTAATCCGTAAATTTCATTTTCTGTTGATTTGTTCATTTAATGAATGGATAAATATCACATGTTGTTTTCTCAGCCCCGTAAGTCCTAACAGCCCAAATCAAAAGGTTTGTTAAAAGTACCAAAACGAGCTTATGAACAAAAACGTTTAAAAAGTAAGTGGTGCCCTTTCATGGCACCTCACCTTGATGTTTTATACGTCAATATTAATTAAAACTGATTTGTTTTGTAATTCTGTTCCAATAGAATAATTTAACAATCAGTATTTACAGACTGAAAATGCCTATTATTTTGCTCAGTTACTTATTTCTATCTTATTTTTTTACGTTGTATACAGCACTAAAAAAAAATTAGCTTTAAATATAAATAAATTGCAGGTTAAATCAAATAAATGTGCTTTCGAAAATGCTCCAACAACTTCCACTTTTAATTAAAAAACAGTGCTGCTTTCGGTAGATATATAGGGCTGTGCGTTTACATCGATGTATCGATATTATATCGATATATCGATATATCGAATAACGATATTCAATCGATGTATTTTGTGAAAAAGAACTAAAATTTACCTATAATGCCATCTAATTAAAGGGGTTGTGCTCGATTTATTGATAGCATTGCATGCTGATATTTATTTTTACTTTCACTCTGGAGTCGGGATTAAGGGGAGAATTAATAATTGGGACGATGTATAGGTACAATTTCCAGCAGAAGTTTTCATAAAACTACCTTCCAGTCATGGCATAGTACAATTTCAAATATTTTAAGTAGATTCCCGTTTGTTTTATAATGGTGGCGCCCAGCACCATAAAGCAAGTACACAAATACCCCAGATGTTAAAATTTTTCGCCTTTGAAACACCCGTTACTTCTCTTCACAATAGAATTGCCGACATCCTGAACCATTGTAATCCTTCCATAAAATCTATCTGCATTAGATTGTTTACTATTTATATAGTACAGATCGACATTCTGAATTATTGTTTAATTACCCGTTAAGACCTAGTTTCAAAAGTCCCGTTAGATACGGTTGGACTCCGGCCAGCTATGCAGTGGAGTTAGGGGGGGGGGGGGGGGGTTCCCATACCAAATTGTAGCAAGGATATGTTCCTACGGTTCTCGAATGCCTGGGGGCCAATTGGCCTTTTGGGCCAGTCCAACCTAAGGTCGGCCAATATACCTACGAGTGAGGGTGGTTTCGTAAAGAGTAGACCAAGAGCTAATGTACTAATTAACATTTATTGACGATCACGAAATACAGTTTATTAAAGGTAGAGTGAAGCTCTCGCGCGTAGAATAATAACAATACACGTACCAAGTAGTATGATCCCCAGTGTAGATTCTCAGCCGAATGGCAATGACTGAATACAAACGCGAGGGGAGTGGTGATCGCGGACGTAGTGACGAGAATCGCCGTGACAACAATTGTCTAGACTGAGCTGTAGCGTAATATCGCAGTGTTCTGTAGAGGTACCTTTAAGTTGTTTGCACACGCTGTATGAATGATCAAGCGATTCGCGATAACCACGCTGGACACAACACCCGACGCGAGACTGTCCACGACAGTGTAACTTAAGACCAAAACGCCGGTGATCAACTTAACAACGGTAAGTATTGAACTATTGTGCATATATAATATTGGATAATAACATCAACGAAAATATGACCTATATCTAAACATAAACATAACCTCGTTTCAGCATGAGAGATGGGAGAGTAATTACAAAGAGAGAGATGGTATGCTTAGCTTGAGATGGCTTGAATGGCGCGCGCGGTAGGCTGACACTGCCCTCTGTCTGGCTCGGCAGCTCCAGTGGCGGCGGTATGGAATTTTGTGCAAGTCTCCCAGTTGATTCTCCCGATGTGGACTCAGTGCAAAATGTACGGACGATGTGGATCGTCTTCGTCGACAATACTCAGCTGGACTCGGTTCAGTACCAAACCCAATATAGGTAACCAATATCCCATAAATTGAGCAACCCAGTGGTTAGTAGATAATAAACCACTGAATGGGATTAAATTCAATGGAGTAAAATAAGAGTATACCAGAGGTATAAAAAAAAGCCTAAAAAGAAATTCATCATTAGGAAAGGCACGAGTGGGCAGGTACGCCACTGACTGGCGAAAACCGTTGCAATGAAAAATTACAATGACTTAATTACGTGGTTGTACTTTACTTTACTTTACTTTACTTTACATTACAGAGTTGTGACTGGACTACATTTAAACTGGACTGAATATGAAAATAAGTGTTAAAATTTACCTTGAGGTGTTGAGCGGCTTTATGTTTGTAAAATTTTATGTGGATCGACTTAATCCGGAAAACTCCGATGAAGTTAAACTTCGTAGCAAGTTGCGAAACTCAAATTATCCAGATTTAATATCTGATACGTAAACTAAACCAATATCCAAGTTATACTTTTCCAAAAAATGGTAACGCAACCGATCACATCAACTTTACTCATTTAAATGTGCGTTTTTAACGACTTTTTTGACTTTCAGGTGCAATCGCGCTTAAGTTAAGTCACAACTCTTAACAGGAAAATGTAAAGGCCAGAGGTCCGCCACAAGTGACTTCCAATGTTGTTTCTGATGACTGCTCGACCTGGGGGTTTGAAGGTTTGCCGAGCTCCCAGGCGAATAAAGTAGTCGGCTTAACGTAACATACCAATAAAATCTAACTATATTAGATCGATACATCGATACATCAATATCTCGATACATCAATATATCGATACATCAATATATCGATATATCGATATATCAATATAACGATACATCGATATATCGATATATCAATATGTCGATACATCAATTTATCAATATATCGATACATCGATATATCGATATATCAATATATCGATGCATCGAAATTATCGATATTTTTCTAATATCGAATATCGATATTCAAAACAAGATATAGAACATATATATATATATATATATATATATATATATATATATATATATATATATATATATATATATACAGGCTGTAAATCAAAAAGCGGGCCATAGGTGTTTAACATGGGAAATCAGTTTTACCGTGCACAAAAGTTACCAAATGGTTTTAGATGAAAATAGTTCAAATAAAAATTGTAGAGAATTTAATTCTGCATCTAAATCACTAATTAGATTTTATTTTACGTGTATGGTAAGCCGTAAAATCGACTTTAAAATTTCATAAATATTGCTCATTTGTAGTGATAGCCATGGAATTGAAACAAAATTACAAACAATTACATGACGTTTGAACTGTCAGAAAAGTTAGTTTGTCAAACTGTGTACTTACTGTTTTCTAATACTTCTAAGTTAATAATTGTCTTGCAAAAGAAACTAAATTCATAACAATGAATCATTTTAATCATGAAGAAAAACTGCAAATAATGATCTGTCACATTCTAGAACCATCATAACCTACATTTATTTTAAAAACATGGAAAGCTACTCCTATTTTGTTTTGTTGGCACGTAAATAATAAATAATATGTAATAATTTGTAGTTCAACATTCAAATAAGAATTTCTTGTAATTTATAATATAAAATATTCCAATAACTATCTCATATACTCTAGAAAATAAATGTGCAAAGGCCTTAATAATTAATTGGAAACAAGAAAATTGGGAGGCGATTGCCAATGTTTTTAATTACTTTTCAGATTTAGGACCTCGATCAACAAAGCAATTATAATGAAAATTTAAAAAGAAATGTAGGAAACAATGTAGAAGAACATGTATGTTTTTGAATTCGAAATTTATTATTCAAAAACTATTTACGAATATGTATACGTAATTTTTAGCAGCAAGATTACATAAAGGAACTAAAACTAAATCAATATACCGAAATAACTTTTTAATTGTTTATTAATTTTTAAAGTACAACATTTTTAAAACCGTTAGTAGTTCATCTTCATATTCGATAAATAAAGAACAAGACAACAAGAATTGCTGTTGGTTCAATTACAAAAACAAGTGTAGCCTCTAGAAAATTAGTTTGTTAATGAAGCTGAATATTTCCGTAATTATTATTTTCTATATTTATTTAATTTATTTATTCACGATAGGTAACGTACTACTTGTTATTGAATCTGGATCTATTCCCACAAAATCAAACAGATCATTTCACAAGGGAGCTACCAGATTAGTCAAGGATATGAGCAATTCCATCCCATGAAATTCCAATCCAAATTGATGCCAATTCTCAAGTTACGAAAAAAAAACACCCACTTTAACATTAAATACGAAAAATTAAAAATTTAAAGCCACAAACTTCAGAAAATTACAGAAATATCCTATTTGTTGGTGTTTCTGTAACACAACACGAAATGTTTCCAAAGCGAGATGTTTTATTTTCCATATTAAAATATATTATTAATTTTTCCATTTATTACAATTGTTGTAAGAATGGTAATTGATTACAATATTGTACAGATTATAACAGTGTATTGATTACAATAATGTATATGAATTTATTACAGCAATGTATCCTTACTGATTACAATAATGTAATCATACTGATTACAACAATGTAATCATACTGATTACTATAATGTAATCATACTGATTACTACAATGTAATCATACTGATTACAACAATGTATTCTTGTTGATTACAATAAAGTACTTGTATTGATTACAACAATATATTCTTATTGATTAGTACAATTTACTCGTACTTATTACAACAATGTACTGATTATAATAATGCACTGACTACAATAATAAAAAAATTCTAATCTCATATAACCTAAAAATGCACCTGTCAAACTCGAATTTAACGAGTTCTGGGGACAAAGAAATTCCATATTGACATTTTTATTATTCCATGCAATCTTCGTTTGAATTAACGTTTATAAACCGCGTTATTGCTTTTCTATCAATGTAAATATTTTTACATATTTTCTATCAACTTTTCAGATTATTTACTGAGATATGCTCAAAAAACCTGATTGGCCTTCAAGTAAACATCCACTTCCTGATGGTAGATTCGTACCAAATTCTAATCACTTCATAATTTGAACATTCTTGTTCTAAATATAAAATTTGAAAATGAATACACTACTGCATATGAAATAACAAAAGCCCCATCCATCTTACCTCTGCTAAAAATTTTATGCAATGTGAAAAGTCAAAAATTAAATCATATAAAGCTTGTAGACTATGCGATTATCTACAAAAATTGTCCAGATTCTTGATTTCCTACCAATCATCATTCATGAGATATTGCGATTTTAAAAGTCAGAAAGTCGTATTATATTCGCGTCCAGTCCGAATATATAGATCACTATGTAGTCCGTCTCTGCGGCTACTTTACGGTGCACCGTATTCAAAGAAACTCTAAAAGCGCTTGCGCCATGCTATCCCCTCCCGCTAGCCACTAGGCACTCCGCTGTCGCTAGTCGGCCGAGAGCTCATTCGTTTTCTGTGCACGTTACGGTGTACACAGTACACTTAGCTTAGCGCACGGCGGATTGGACAACGTTGGAAGGTCCAAGGGTAAGAAACAAAGACGATCTCTAACAATATTATGTATTTATTATAGTTAATAATCTAATTACATATAACATAATAACATAATTTTAAGTGAAGCAAATAGGGATCTTCGGAGAAAGTTGCTTCAGTTGAGGAAGGAAAGTACTCACAAAGATAAGTAGAGTTCCGATATGTCTCTCGATCTCTTTACCGAGAAGGTCGCTCTCCGTGCGAGGCGAGTTCTCGCAGAGATAAGACGAGCTCCGCTAGGTCTCTCGTTCTCATTACCGAAAAGGTCGCTCTCCGTGCGAGGCGAGTTCTCACAGAGATAAGAAGAGTTCCGCTATATCTCTCGATCTCGTTACCGAGAATGTTGCTCTCCGTGCAAGGCAAGTTCTCGCAGAGATAAGTCTAGTTCCGTTACTGCTCTCCTTACCGCACACGAAGGTGCTCTTCGAGTCAAACGGCCTCTTACTATAATCCGGAGCAATAGGGAAAGCCACAGTTCGAGCACGGCAGCGGTGTCACTTTGCAGTCGAGGAAGTCAAATCAGCACTGGCCGCGCGCCGTGACAGTTGCTGGTGAGCCGGACGACCGCATCCCGAGCGATGCAGCGTCTAAGATGATCACGAGCTCAGATCAAGACAGTTCTTCGCGACTTATTTTAGCAGGCGAGGAAGTCTAGTCAGCACTGACCGCGTGCCGTGTACTGTGGCAGTTGCTGGTGAGTTGGACGGCCGCATCCAGAGTGGTGCAGCGTCTACAATGACAGGGTCAAAACAAGACAAATTTTCTCAAGACTTGACTACACAGTCGAGTTAGTCAAGTCAGCATCGGCCGTGCCAGTTGCTAGAGAGTCGGAGAACCGCATCCTGAAGGGTACGGCGCTAACGATGACATGGCCTTAGACTCAGGACGATTATTATTCAACCTCTCTCATATAAATGTCACTCAATCGACAAAAACTTCTCTTTCCTCTAAGGAACAAACAATCAAAGATTTTATTGGAAAATACACCACCTGATCTAGAAGCTCTAGAAAGAGTCGGAAAAGTTTTCAGATCAACCGAGTCACCCTTTTCAGAGCCTTAACCATTTGTTTCCTTCGGCATTTAGAAAAAGAGGAGAGGGGGAGGGGGCGGAGCGATAAACAGCAGCATGTGGCAAATGATGCACATTTAAACATGCGACGCCCGGAACAGTAATAGAGAGAGATAAGCCCATACATAGAGCGAACCTCACAATTAACCATTCATTCTAAGGAGAAACTGTGAGTATTAAGCAGTTTTCGCAGGACGGTTAAGACATTTAAAAAAAAAAAAAAAAAAACAACAACTCGAAAACAGTGGCTTATATCAATACAGTTTTGTTCCGGATTGAAGGATACAAAATTCAATTTTATATTGAACCTCCTTTTACATTAGCTCCACCTAAAACTGTTTTTCTTTCTGGTGATGAGGCCACCCTCATCGATTGGGCCATAAAGGATCAAATGATCCTAGGAGTCATTGTCAGATTCTAGCGGAATCTTCGGGCCCCCCTTTTATGCTTCACCAAATTAACGAAACCGATAGTTTCGCATTTACGTCAATTAGATGCACTGTCAATTACTCACACGATTCTCTCGAAAAACGTTTAATAAATAATAACTAAGAGCTTACTAACCTTAAAGATTCCTAAGGTTCCACGGTGAACAGTAAAGAGCTGTTTAACTCTGAGTAAGTCTAAAATATTTCTTTTTGATTTTTACCAAAACTAGTATCCTGGGAGACCGTGATTTGACGGCTGGTAACCATACTTTGCGCTCAAACTTATTTCACTACCGAGATTTTCGTTTAGCAGAGTGCCACACTTGTAAAGGAGAATGGCGCGATGATATATTTTTATTTATTATATAACATTAAAAATGATGTTTTGGAAGTTAAGATCTTTACCGATGTCTCCTTATCAGACACGGATCTAAATGCTCACATCATTTTTCCAGAATTACAGGCTATTTGCTATGACTTAATATGTTTTGCCAGCAAGTTTTTATTTTTCAAATTGCGACACTCTTTTAACAGGTGATAAAATAACGTTATGAGCAGCATTCAACTCCCAGAGTTATGTAAGTTGGTGCGAGGTAGAATTATTTATATCGTTACGTCTTACGTAAAACTCAAGTACAATTCGGGGCAAGAATAATCTTTAAATATAATTTTAAAGTTAACTTTATGCTCCCTGTATCCATAGAAAAATTTGTTAATCCTAAAGGGGTAAATATTAATATTTTAAAAACTAGTTTTAAAAAACGCACAAAAACATTTCGTAGAGTGTGCCGTTGTCTGTCGTGACGTCATTTTCCTTGTTCACAAAGAACTTGTGCTTGTATAACATACTGTTTTCGTGTGTTTCCATGTGTATTTGAAGGTTTATTTGAATGCGAAAGAGACAATATATCAGAATTGATAAATAAAATAATTAAAAAGTAGAATATTGTTGTTAAAAGCAATGAGACGAAACAAAAACGATATCTCACAGCAATCAGAAGGTCACGTATGTGAAGTTTTTCTATTCTGCCTCTTCTTCCATATTACTATTAGAAGCCTATCAGCCTCCGACAACTCAGGCCGCATCAGGGTGTTAGTAATTTTAGACATGATTAAAACACTGAATGATGCTTTATAGTTTCTTTATTAGTAAAGAAAAACCGTAGTAGATAACTAAAATTATTAAAAGAACTTCGCTAAAAACTATTGTGGAAGAAAACTTTGATCTTCATTATGTTAAGTCATAGAAGAATATTATTGCACCGGAACCCATAGTTTACAATCATAAGTCTCGAAGTTTACTTACTACATTAACATATATTGCAAACAATGAGCAAATAGTATCTGGGATAACCGATACAGCAAGTTATATGTTCCTTTTTTTTATACAGTGCGCTATAGTTCTCTAGGGACTGATATGATTTATTATGTTAATATGTATTTAGCATTAAAGATTAATATTGCTACTTTAAAAATATAGTATTGCACCGGTCTTCAGAGACCGATAATGCAGATAACGGGTTAATATAATTATATACTTACATTTGCGCTTTAACACCAATAATTTCTTTCCCACTATAAAATATCATTATGTTTAATCAATTACATAGGCATTAAGGCATCGATATTTGGCAAATCATTGCTTTGTACCTTGATAAGGCCAGTCTCTGCCTTTATATATTTATAATAAAATGTTAAAGCAGAGCATATTTTAACGTAAATATACCGTCAAATACTTATAGAGTTTAATGTCATACATGACAGCTAGAAACTTGACGTCACATACTCTTCGTACAAACTCGACAATCTACGCACAGTGGTCGGTTTTAGGTTAAATTATAAACTTTTAAATATTAATTTCTTATAAAAATTATGAGCAAAATATATTTTGATGTATTACATAACGATAAAAAGCGATTTTGGTTCACGCGTTGTAGATTTGTTCGCGTCCCACATCAACCTTAAAGGTGAAGGATACATTTCCTGATACAGAGACCCAGGGTGTTAAGCTGTTAACGCGTTCATTCCAGAATGGACTAATTTATATTTTTAGGCATTCCTCGCTTTTTATTTAACACTATAACCCTTTAAAACATAACCCCGGGAAAAGTTGAAGGAATTTTGGTTGTCCCACTCTGGACTTCTCAAATTAATATTTCAGACCCTATGAAAATTGCGGAGAACAGGGAGTAATCTACGTTGCGTAGACTTATCTTTAAGGAAAATTCGACTCTCTGTATCGTAGCAACCCTGAAAAAGTATATTGAAGTGACTGAATCCTTCAAAAAATAAGTCCAAGATATAATATTCCTCACAGTCAAAAAAGTAGATGGGTTAAACAGACGCTCTACTTAGCAGGAATCGACACCTCCACATGTAAACCTCACTCCACTCGGCATTCACCGACATCCGCCGCGCTAAGACAAGAAGCTCTACTGGAGACAATCTGTAGGACAGCGAGTTGGTCAGATCACACTGACACCTTCGCTATTTTCTACAATCGACCTCGTTTCGATAAGACCGTTTTTTTGCCAAAGCGGTTTGGGCCATCATTTAGTTAATTAATTAACTTAGTTGCTTAATCACATAAATTTTATTTATTTTCTACCTTGATAACTAAATTGGATGTTTCAATTTAGTCTAAATTATCATTGGTTTCACCTTCTCTTATTGTCTCCACATTAATTTATCCGCAACACAATGCTTTAAACAACTACATAGTGATCTATATATTCGGACTGGACGCGAATATAATTAAACGATCAAACGAACTTACCTTAAGTGAAGTTCGATCGTAATTATATGAAGCGTCCAGTCCGAATATATCCATTCCCACCCACCCTTCTAGGTTCTAGAGCCCTTCTCAGGTTGCGGACAATTAATGTTTTATCCTTTAAAGAATGAGCTCTCGGCCGACTAGCGACAGCGGAGTGCCTAGTGGCTAGCGGGAGGGGATAGCATGGCGCAAGCGCTTTTAGAGTTTCTTTGAATACGGTGCACCGTAAAGTAGCCGCAGAGACGGACTACATAGTGATCTATATATTCGGACTGGACGCTTCATATAATTACGATCGAACTTCACTTAAGGTAAGTTCGTTTGATCGTTTAATTCTACATACAATGCACACATTTCCGCACCACCTATGAGGTAGTGTATTTGGCGCATTTTTTTTAACGTGGTTTCCCCTGTAGGCATAATCCACGACCAAGGAAAAAGAAAAGAATTAAACATGTGCTATCAAACAACAAACTGTGAAGAAGCAGAATTTTAAATCAAATGTTCAAAAATGCCACCATTTTGAGCCGCACAATAGCCAATTCTGCGGTAGAAAGCTTGTCTTACATTATGGAGTTGTCTGATATTTATTCTTCTGCATTCATTAACAATTGCATCTTTGAGTTCGTTAATATTATTATATCTTTCTCGATAGATAGCATTTTTTAAATGACCCCACAAAAAAAAGTCACACGGGTTTAGATCTGGTGACCTTGCAGGCCAGGATTTCTCTCCTCCTCGACCAATCCAGCTATTTGGAAATGTATTATCTAAATATTCTCTCACTTCTCGTGAATTATGAGCTGGGCAACCATCATGTTGAAACCATATGATTTCATAATTTAAATTGGCTAAAGCTGGTCCCACATTTTCAATTAAAAGTTGCAAATAGCTTTGTGAATTTATTTTATCAATAAAAAATGGTCCTATAATAGTGGTACCACATATTCCAGCCCAAACATTAACTTTTTGGACGTACTGTGATTTTGTTGGTATTGTGTTATGTGGATTATCTTGTGCCCAATATCTATAATTATTAGAATTTGGTTTCCTATTTAAAGTAAATGTGCATTCATCACTAAAGAAAATACTTTCTATAAAACGTCTGTCATTATTTGCTCGTTCCATCATATTTTCACAAAACACAGCACGATTTTCAAAATCATTAGGCAACAATTCTTGATGACATATGACTGATTTCAAGTTCTGCTGCGATTTCCCGTAAACTCAAAGTGTGATTTTCTTCAATTAATGCAAGCACATTTTGTTCCGCATTATGTTGAACATTTGTATTTTGCATAATAAATCTTTCAATAGTAGTTTTGCTCGGAATTCGATGGTGAGTCCACAAAACACACTCGAATTTTCCTAAAACTCTCTCCTGAATAAAACCATTTTATTATTTGCAGCTTTTCTTCATGATTAAAATGATTCATTGTTGTGAATTTAGTTTCTTTTGCAAGACAATTATTAACTTAGAAGTATTAGAAAACAGTAAGTACACAGTTTGACAAACTAACTTTTCTGATAGTTCAAACGTCATGTAATTGTTTGTAATTTTGTTTCAATTCCATGGCTATCACTACAAATGAGCAATATTTTTGAAATTTTAAAGTCGATTTTACGGCTTACCATACACGCAAAATAAAATCTAATTAGTGATTTAAATGCAGAATTAAATTCTCTACAATTTTTATTTGAACTATTTTCATCTAAAACCATTTGGTAACTTTTGCGCACGGTAATACTGATTTCCCATGTTAAACGCCTATGGCCCGCTTTTTGATTTACACCCTGTATATATATATATATATATATATATATATATATATATATATATATATATAAATTAAATAATTTCGTTTGAATTATTTGAAAAATATTAATTTTATTTTCACAACAAGGTTACATGTGTTGAGACAAAAGAATACAGGAAGAATGAACACCTTATCTAAGTTACAGGGGGTTTTATTACATAGCACAACATAATGGAAAAGTACTGCAGGAAGTGCTGACATAATAATAATTATTGTAGAATAGGATTACAAAAATACATAATTCCTCCCTTCTGAGATTTTACAATAATTATTATGCAATAGTATTTAATTCTACAATAGGTTCTTTATTACCTTTCAATTTCTTATTTCTTTTACAAATTTTTAAAAACTTACTTCCAAGCTTATATGTATAATAAAACAATACAAATTATTAAAGAAAACATAATATAAATAATATAAAAGTGATGATTGTTATAATTTTGTAAATTTAATTCCTTTATCTGTGATAAATCTTTAATTATTATATTTAATTCACTAATTTCATCTAATTTTATTGAATTTAAGTGTGGAAACGTATTATTAAAATTTAAATTTTCAAATATTATTTCTTTATAAGTTTCTTGAATTGTATCAAACTTAAAATTATTTACCACATATTTGTTAATAAGTTTTAATTTAAATATACCTTTAATTTTTTTATTAGGTGCATTACCTTCACAATAATTTGAATTTGTTGTTCCTTGGGGCTTATTATAATTAATTCGTTTGTGTTTTGAATCTTTTCCCAAGTATTTTCTAATTCCAGAGTATGATATTTACAATCATCATTCTTTTGAATATTTAAAAAATTAAAAAAACATTTATTTAAACCAATATACTCAGTTTTACAATAATATATCTTATTAACTAATATACCATGATTTATTTAAACATTTTTATTATTATTTATATAATACATAGTTTGTTTAACATTCAATTGAAGAATTGTATTATTTTTTATGAAAGGTAGGGGTGTAAATTGATATAAATCATAGGTTTGGGAAGAAAAAATTGGGATATTAATAAGGTAGTGCATCTGTTCGTGTTGACAGAAGTTTCTATAATTTCGTTTAGTTGCCAAATGTCTTTGTTTTGTGTAATTTTTCTAATATTATTTGGGGCAATAATACTTGTGTGTAATTTTCTCAAGTTACAAAAGGTTAAACGAATTTCTACTTGTTTAGTAAGATCATTTAAACTTTGAACAATAAATAATAATTTTTGAAATCTATTTTCAACGTCGATTTTTCTACCCAATTGATATCTTTCTCCAAGGTTTCTTGAATTTCATCTAATTGCGTTTTTAGTCTATTTTCATTGATTATAATATTTTTGATTTGATTATTGAATTTATCACTCATTTCTTTATTAATTTTTAAATTTTGATTAGTTTGATCCTGTAATAATTTTTCGTTATTTTTTATTTCTTCAAGAATTTTGTCATAGCGTTCTCCATCGTAAGCGTCTAAATTTCCTGATATTGATTTAATAATATTTCCTACTCCGTTTATTAAACCGCGTTTTTAAATTTTATGAAATATTTTATTAATTTGATTTTCTAAATCATTAAAATTATATATTAAGATATTAATATAGTCTTGAAATATTTCTTTTGAATCTTTAATTTGGAATAGAAAGATTTCTTTCATTGTTTTTATTTTTATAAATTCATCATGAATCGGGGTAATATTATAATTAAAGTAAATTATTTCTTCCGAAGTTTTTATCAAGGTTTTCCCTAGTTTAACTAAATGAAATCCATTATCATCTGAGATGTCCGTAAGTTGAGCCATACATCTGAAACAACAGTTTATTGTTTAATTCTATTTATTCGGACATGTTTTTCACCTATTTGATCTCTTATTTTTACTTTCCCGAGTATAGGGTTATAATGCTGAACTCTATACTTTCTAAATAAGGGTTTTTTGAATTTTTTTATTAATCTTGGATTATCTTTAATATAAATAGTATCCTTTATTTGTAAGGGATTATCATTTTCTTTGTAACGTTTTTGTTTCTCAATTTTTATTTTCTCATTTATAATTTTGAATAATTCTTCTTGTTCTGTTTGATAGTTTTGTATAATTTCTTCATTGATAAGTGGGATTGTTTTTAATGGAATTTGATTATTTTTACCAAATAGTATTTCATTTGGTGTTAGTTTTGTTATAGTATGCTTAGTATTGTTATAAGCTAAGATTGCTAAGTCGAGTTTTTCTAAGAATGTTTTATTCTTGAAGCGATTGTTATTTTCAAGGAGTCTAAGATGTTCTATGAGCGTTGAATGAAATCTTTCAACAGCGTTGCTTTTGGGATTATTTACGCAAATTATATGACTTTCTATATTCCTGAGTTTGAATAAATCTTGTAAAACACTACTTTTGAATTCAGGTCCTGCGTCCGTAATTATTTTATTTGGAATTGTATAAATTTGGAAATAATTTATTAATTTCTGTACTATATTATTTGAATTTTTATTTTCTAATGGATAAACTTGACCATGTTCAGAGAATTGATCAAAAATTGTAAGAAAATTATTTTTATTTAAGCAAAGTACGTCAATATTTATTATATCAAATGGTTTTAAAGGTGTGGGTGTAAGATTATCTGTTGCCGAAATTGGTTTTCTATTATACTTATTTAATTTACAGAGTTCACAGCTATTTATATATTCAGTAATATAACTGATCATTTTGGGCCAGAAATATTTTTCTTTCAAAGCATTGAGTGTAGCGATTATTCCTCTATGGTTAGTTAAGCCTACATGGAAGTCGCGGATTATTTCTATTTGTTCCTCTTCATTTTCTACATCTTCGACTATTTTATAACAAGCGATTATCTTAATGGTATTAAATTCAAAGTTTTCTTTTATAATTTTTGAGAATTTTAAGTCTAGGTCCTTTTCGTTAAAAATTGCTAAGTATTTTATTTTTGGAACTATATATTGTTTAAGAAAGTTTAATATTTCGTCTTCAAGACTTTGTTTATTTAATTTACAGTAAATTCGTTGTTTTTTATTCTCGAATAATCTTATTATTTCTATTTCAGTTTCAAAATTATGAATTTCAAATATAAACTGATTATCGGCAATGTTTATTCTATCTTCTATATATTTAATTCCGTTTACTAAATTTTCTGGATCTGAGTGGACCGTATTTTGATTTGACGAAATAGAGTCATTATCATTACTATGTAAATTTCTTGTGGGTAGGGAATAAGCATTTATTTGTATATTTGTGTCTTCAAATATTTTTAATATTTTTTCCGATACTTGATTCCATTTTAATTTATCTCTGACACATCCTAAGAGTGGTATATTAATTTCAAAAATTTCATTAAGAATAAGATAATCTCGGAGTTCCTTTAATGGTTTCTCTAAGTCTTTAATTGATGGTTTCTCATAAAAAAAATTTTATAATTAAATGGATAATTCTTTGATTATTACAATTTTGAATAATAATATGTTTGTTTAACACATTTATATTTTTACAAAAATTACTACTCTCAAATTTTTTATTGACTTGATCTGCTAATCCTTGACTCATTTCGAAATCTTCTAAAATACAATGAGCGAATATTTTAGTTTCTGTTACGTCACCGATTTTATTGTGAATTTGTGTTTTATCACGTTGACGAGAAAGATTATCTGCAATTACATTCATTTTGTAAATATTCTATATAAAAATTATACTCGTTTAATTCTATTTTCCAACGCATGAGTTTCTGGTTAGGGTTTTTCATATTGAATAACCAACATAAAGGTCTATGATCTGTTTTTATAAGAAATTTTCTTCCAAATAAATAATGTCTAAAATTTTGTACAGATTCTATTATTGCTAATAGTTCCTTTTCAACGGTACTATAATTTTGCTCAGCATTACCTAATGTTTTTGAAAAATAAGCTATTGGCATTTCTTTCCCGTGTTCATCTTTTTGAAGTAAAACAGATCCAATGGCATAATCAGAGGCGTCCGTGGTTAGTATAAAGTCTTTTTGAAAATTTGGAAATTGTAATATAGGAGATGAAGTAAGAATTTCTTTACATTCATTAAAACATTTTCTGTACGATTCGTTATAAATGTCTATGTTTTGACCATTTTTTAAGCATAAGGTAAGAGGTTTAGTAAGTTTAGCAAAATTTGGAATAAATTTACGGTACCATCCTATCGTACCTAGAAATTGTTTGATTTCTTTTTTTGTTTTGGGAATATTCAAATTTATTTTTTCTGTCTTTGAAGCGTCTGTTTTTATTCCATCTTGAGTGATAATATATCCTAAATATTTTGTTTGTGGTTTCAAAAATTCTGATTTATCAATTTGGATCTTTAAGTTTGCTTTTCTTAATTTTTCGAAAACTAAATTAATATTATTTAAATGTTTTTCAAGAGTTTTACCAAAAATAATTACATCATCTAAGTAAACTAAACAAATTTTGTTTACCAATTCTCCTAATGCGATATTCATCATTCTTTGGAAAGTAGCGGGCGCGTTTTTCAAACCAAAAGGCATACGCAATAATTCGTAATGACCGGATGGAGTAGAGAATGCGGTCTTTTCGATACCGTTTTTGTTCATGGGAATTTGATGGAAACCAGAATGTAAATCTAACTTAGTGAAGTATTTTGAATGACCGATATGATCCAATAAGGTGTCGATATTGGGGATTGGGAATTTGTCGTCTTTTGTTTGAGTATTTACTTTCCTAAAATCAATTACTAATCTTGTTTTCTGTTTACCAGAAGCATCTAGTTTCTTTGGAACAATCCAAATGGGAGAGTTCCATGGAGAATGAGAAGGTTGTATAACTTTTTCTTTTAGCATTTTTTCAATGTGTTCTTCAATGTCGTTTTCATATATCTGTGGCAGTTTGTAATTCTTTGTGTAGATGGGGGTTGTGTCATTAACAATTATTTTATGTTCACATAAATTTGTACAAGATAATGGTTCGTTTGGTTTTGGAAATAAATCTTCAAAGTTATTAATAAGTGTTTTTAATTTTGATTTTTCAATTTGATTTAAGTGTTCTGAATGAATTTGAATGTTATTATTTTGTTTATCAGTTTTAAAGTCGTTTTGTAATTTCTTTTCTTTTCCTTGTATATTGACGGAATTTTTTATGAAATTAATTTGAATGTTTAATTTTTTAAATGCTTCAATACCTAATAATAAATTATATTTTTATGAAATTTGTAAATATAACATTTTAATGGAATTTTATTAATTTTGAGTATCACATAATGTGAAATAGTAGATTTTCCATTTACTGTTGTAAACGTACATTTTTCTTCATAAGTTTAAAATTTTTTATTATTAACTAAATCTGGATGTATTAAATTTATACTTGAACCCGTATCTAATAAAATGATATAATCTTGTATTTGTAGCGACGGTAAATTATATGTTAGGCTAGACATTACTTGTTTGATTTGTCTGTCCCTATCTCTAATTCTAAAAAAGAATCGTATTCAATATCGTCTTGTTCTACGTATTCGTGTTCGTCAGTAGGTTGTTCACTTTGGTCATCTGAGCTTTCATTCAGATTATAATTCTGTTTTATCGTTTGTGTGGACATAGGCGTAGTAAGTCTTGTTTGTTGTGTCATTGGTCTGCTGGAATGTTCGTTTTGTCGGGGGGAAAAGGGTTTTGGTTGTGTTTGTTTATTATTAAGTTGAATTGGTTGGGATGGAAATTGTTGGCATCGGAATTTTTTTGGTGGAATATTAAAAGTAAAATTTTGTTTGTCTTTTAACATTGATGACTGATGTGGGTTTTGATGTGAATAATTAAATTCATTTCTCAACAAACATTCACATTCTTCTAATGTATTAGGTTGTTTGACAATAAATGATCCTCTCACTGATAAGGGTAAGAGAGTTATAAAATATGAAACTACTAATTTTTGGTTTTCTCTTATTATAGCGTTCTTCTGTAATTGACTGTAATTGACTATATTTATTTATACTAGTTTTATTTTTTATTTGCAATATTTCTGATAAAATAGTTTCAGCTGTGCTTTTGTCACAGAAATTAGTAGTGAGATAAAGTTTTAAATCTGCCTAATCTCCGAATTTATTTTCAGAAAGTAATTCGGCAGCTCTACCTGCTAGTTTAGTTTTTATAAGTCCAGAAAGATATGTTTTTTGAATGGGATTAAGTACAGTGGTTTGTAGCGTAGACACAACGTCGTCTACGGCACTGATGAAGATATTTAATAATTTAATATCTCCGTTGTATGGAGGAATAATTTCTGAGAGATTTTTTAATTGTAATAGTGTAGTCATGATTGAACTTTTTGTTATTTGTAATCTACTCGGCTTTAGAATAATGATTTTTATAGTATAATTTAAAGGAGTATTGTTTTCTACTTCACTATCAGATGTTTCAGATTCTGTAGTATTATTACTATCAGACATAAATTGTGTTTGTGTTTGTGTGTTTAGGACTGTGCCGGTCCCTCGATACCTTTATTACTAGTCAGTTGCTAGAGGTACCCCTTTGTGTAACACAGAAAATAAATACAATAATACAAATATTAACTTACAAAGTTAACGTGAATAATATAAAGATTGTTTGATGTTTTACGGACATCACCGGGTCACTGATTCTTCCTGGGTCTGAAGACGTGATCGAAAGGGTTGTCGAACAGCAATGAATTGAACATGTGTGATTGAAAATAATTACCAAATTGTAAGAAACAGTGTAGAATTGAAGAGTTTTGGACCCGAAAATTTTGTCGTAAAATCACCAGGTGTAATTTTTGCAAGTATTGAGTTGGATACTGTAGTAGTTAATAATGTAAAAATAAGAATCGTTCCGGACGATACACAACCAGTGAACGTATTACTAGGCCGTAGTTTTACAGAATCACCACATGTTGTTTATTTGAAGATAGATGATGAACTAATATTCAGCGATCGTATTTGTGATCCTTTTAAAAATTTTAACTTAGAAACTTTACATCCAGCACTCCAAGTTGCCGAAAGTACTGTACTACCAAAACATTCAGTCAACATTATAAACATTATAGGACAAAATTCAAGAAGAACTTACCATACCAGTATTAAACTTTGGCGAAAATGAAGAAAAGTTATGTATCGGAGAGAAGTTAGAAGTTAATAGTGTTTACAGTATAGAAGAAATTCATTCGAAAGTCAGAAGCGAAGTTAAAATAGAAGATCTGAATATAGGAGGATCAAGCCACTGCAACTGAAAAAGAAGAGTTATTGAAATTACTCAACGATTATCGAGTATGCATTGCCACAGATATCACAGAATTAGGTTGCACTGATGTTATGGAGATAGCAATTAAAGAATTACCAAACAGTACACCAGTGTATAGTAAACCGTATCGAGTAAGTAACAAAGAAAGGGAAGAAATTCGAAAAATCGTTCAAGAGTGGAAACAATTGGGAATTGTAAGAGAACCCCGTGTGGGGTTGCCAGTCCCCCATCGGGCGCCTCCCCAGGTGGCGGATAGGGGAATGCCCACTAGATATGGTGGGTACTGGGGATTAATAAACCCGGGGCGGACCAAAACTGGCAACTGCTGCCTTGTAGGGAGGAGTTGGCACTCCAAAGGCTAGAGGAAGAAAACCTTAGACAAATCACCTGGCCCTCCAAGTTGGGGGTTGTGCGCAAGGCCAATCACCCTGCCACGGAAAAAGAATCTGATTACGAACCCGCATAGCGAGCCTCGGAACGGACAGGATAAACGAAGACATCGTAAGCAAAGAAACAGGACATGCCTAAATTGGAAATTGGGAACATGGAATACCAGAAGTTTATACAGAGCAGGAGCTCTTGAAGAATTGAAAGAAGAAGCACAAAAATATAAAGTGGATATAATGGCGATACAAGAAACAAGATGGCCAAATAGCGGAATACTAGTACAGAGACATGCAGCCCTATACCATAGTGCTGCAAGTAATGGATAAGCAGGTGTAGCTTTTCTTGTAAGGAACTCTGCTATGAACAATGTGATTGGATTTGCGCCAATCAATGAACGAATTTGCACGATAAGAATAAAAGCGAAATTCTATAATATAACTATTGTTAACGTCCACGCACCGACAGAAGACAAAGATGATGAGACCAAGGAAGAATGGTATGGAAAACTTGAACGAGCCATCAATAACATACCGCGGCATGATATGAGAATAATTATAGTAGATTGGAACGCCCAAATAGGAAAAGAGGAAATATATCGACCAACAATAGGTAAACACAGTCTACATGAACAAACCAACAACAATGGTATAAGAATAGTTGAATTTGCAGCAGCAAATAATATGAGAGTTTGTAGTACTTTCTTTGCACATAGAGACATACATAAAGGGACATGGAAGTCACCTGATGGCAGGTATGTAAATCAAATTGACCATGTTGTTGTGGATAAGAAACACGCATCAGCTATAACAGATGTAAAATCCTATAGAGGAGCGGATCTAGATACTGACCACTATCTAGTAATAACAAGCATAAGGCAAAAAATAAATATGAATCAACCACAAAAAGTAGAAGTTGCACCTCAATGGGACGTAGAGAAATTAAAAGATATAAATATCAAAGAAGAATTTAAAAATAAACTTAACGACGACTTGAAGTCGAGAGCTGTCTGTGAGGCCTTAACAACTCAAGAAAACTGGAATATAGTAAAGGAAACAATAACAAAATATGCTGATGAATTTCTGAGCAAGAATACAATACAACGAAGAGTGTGGTTCGATGAAGAATGTCGTAGGGCAATAGAGAGCAGGAACAACGCCAGGAAGAAAATGCTGCAAAGAAACACAAGAGCATCAATAGAGACGTACAAAACAGCTAGAAGGCTAGCTTTCAAAACAATAAGGAAAAAGAAGCGTGAGTTCCAACAAGAAAAACTAGAGAATATCGTGGAATACCACAATAAGAAGAGTATCCGGGAATACTATAATGAAATACGGAAAACAAGGTACAAGCCAAATAAAACAACTCTAATCAAGGATAAGGATAATAATATATTAACAGATAGACTAAAGATCGCAAACAGGTGGAGGGAGCATTTTATAGATCTGCTTAATAATGATAATGAAAATGAAAACGAAGAAGTGATAAGTGCGGATACATACCCAACGGAGCAACCAGAAATACCATCGCCAACAAAGGAGGATGTTGAACAGGCTATATATAAACTAAAAAATAATAAAGCGGCAGGACCGGATGCAATACCGGCCGAAATATATAAGCAAGCAGGTGACGAACTTACAGACTTCTTATATAGAATTATAGACAAAGTTTGGAAAGAAGAAGAAATGCCAATAGAATGGACGGAATCTTATGTATGTCCCATATTTAAGAAAGGGGATCACCTAGACTGCAATAATTACAGAGGTATAACCTTATTAAATATAGCCTTTAAAATTTTTACCAATATCTTAATGCAAAAATGCCAAATGTACGCGGAAGGAGCCATTGGTGATTATCAAAGTGGCTTCATGAAAGGTAAAGCCACAATGGATAATATATTTCTGTTGAACCAGACTATTGAAAAATGTTGGGAACATAACATACCTCTATACTGCATCTTTATTGATTTTAAGACGGCCTATGATAGTGTTAATAGAAATAAACTCTGGAAAGCTTTGGAAGAATTAGGAATACCAGCTAAAATAATTAGTCCTATTATAATGTCAACTAATAATCAAAACAACATGGTACGAATTCAAAGTACTCGATCCCAATCCTTCTCGACAAACTCTGGTTTGAAGCAAGGGGACTCCTTAGCCCCGACTTTATTTAATTTAGCCCTAGAGAAAGTAGTAAGAGAAGCCAACATGAACACAGCGGGTACTGTGTTCTTTAAATCACATCTGATACTAGCATATGCAGATGACGTAGTAATTATGAGCAGAAGTATAAAGGATCTTAAGGAAGCCACACTAATGTTTAAGAAAGCGGCAGAGAACATGGGACTCATAATAAACGCTGAAAAAACAAAAGCAATGGAGATAACCCGACAGGGTGGGCGACTAGGGCAAAGCCTTAATCTAGATGACCTAAATATTCAAGTGGTAGATCAATTTGAATACCTTGGTGTAATCATAAGTGCACAAAATGATCAAAGTATGGAAATTAAGAGAAGGATATATATGGGAAATAAAAGTTATTTTGCAATACAACACCTAATCAAATCACGCTCTCTCTCCAAATCTATAAAAATCAACATCTACAAGACCCTCATCAGACCAGTGGTACTATATGGAGCGGAAGCCTGGGTGATTAAGAAAGAAGATGAAAACAATTTGCTCAGGTTTGAAAGAAAAGTACTTAGAAGGATATATGGACCTGTGAAGGAAGAAGATGCATGGAGAAAGAGAATGAACCATGAACTGCAACAGTTATACAATGAGAACAATTTAGTAGCAGTTGCGAAAACCCATAGACTAAGATGGCTAGGACACATGGAGCGAATGGATGCGGGTAGACTAACGAAGAGAACCTATGAATCGCAACCAACTAGGAAAAGACCACCAGGTCGACCGAAGAGCCGGTGGAAGAACGGCGTGACTAAGGATATACAAACAGCTGGAATTCAGGCATGGAGAACTGTAGCAAGAAACAGAGATGAATGGAAGCGAACTATTGCGGAAGCCAGTATCCTCCTAGGATAGTAGCGCTGAATATATATATATATATATATATATATATATATATATATATATATATATATATATATATATATATATATATATATAAGAGAAATATCGTCGTCCCCGTATGCAACACCAGTATTATTAGTTCGAAAGAAAACTGGGGAAGGAAGATTAGTTTTAGATTTAAGAAAACTAAACAAACAAACTATGAAAATGAGTTTTCCAATTCCAAATATTGATGAACATCTTGCGATGATGACTGGTAGTAAATTGTTCATTACATTAGATCTTGCTCATGGTTATTTACAAGTACCGCTTAGCGAAGAATCACCAGGGCCGTATTATCCATAAGGCAGTGTAGGCAACTGCCTAGGGGCCCAGCATCGGCCAGGGGCCCCGCGGACCGAGAAATAAAAAATTGAAAATGTTTCATCGAGAAAAAATTTAATTTGAAGATTTGTATCCTCAATGACAATATTATTGCTTTCTTATATTTGTGACGATCGGAGATGCTGTCGGTTAAAGATAGCACCTCGTCGACCAGATTCCTCCCTGAAAAACTGACAACAAGGGGAATATGTTTTCGGAAGCTCTGTGGAGTCGGGTAGGGTTCTTGAAGAATAAAAAAAAATAAATCCTGTATGTGTAACAATAATTTATTTATAAATATCTTTTATTATACAGATAATAATTAAATGGATCCAGTGCCTTCGGCCAACGAATCTCAGAACTTTTTTTTTTTATTATTTAAAAAAGAGCTTCAACCCTTTGGTTATTGGCTCTTGATACAATAATTTATAAGTACATTTTGTATAAACATTCTTATATAACGTACATTTGTTTTAATAATTTACAGAAAAAATTTATATGTTTGAGAAACTTAATTGTGTTATTTAGGGTATCTATATTATTTCCTAGGGCTAATGTTAATGTATTTGGTACTTTGTGGTGTAATCTTTGTTGGGAGTATTCTGGGCATTCGATAATGATATGTTGTATAGTTAGTTCTGTGTTGCACCTTTCACATTGTGGGGGATTTGTTTTCTCAAAAATATGTCTATGTGTCAGGGCAGTATGGCCGATGCGTAGTCGAGTGGTGACGACATCATTTTTCCTTCCCTGCATGTGGATTTTTGGTGTTGTATCTTCTTTTATTTGTCTCAGTTTGCTTGTGTTTTCTGTCCATTTTTTCTTCCATTCTTCATTAAGTTTCGCTTTTATTTCACGTTTGAAGTCACCAGGTGGGATCGTGATTTCTGTTGTTTCTTCATTACTGCTGTTTTTCGCTGCGTTGTCTGCTTCTTCGTTCCCCGGTATGCCTACGTGTCCTGGGGTCCATAGAAATATTATTTGTCTTCTTTGTTCTTTTATGGCGCAGTGTATTACTTCCTGGATGTTCTGGACAGTGGGATTTTTTGAATATATTTTACTTATGTCCGTTATCAAGTTCAAGGAGTCTGAGCAAATTATAAAGTGTTTGTTTTCAGGATTACTTTGTGTTACGTACTGTAAAGCGTCTAGGATGCTTTGTGCTTCTGCAGTGTATGAGCTCACTATGGGTGGTAGTTTTTTTATTATTTTTGATTCTGGTGTAATTGTCGCGGCTCCTGTGTTGGTTTTTGTTTTGGATCCATCAGTATATATTTGTTTGTAGTTGGGATTTTGGTTTATTATATTATTGAACAGGTTTCGGTAGAGTAAAGGAGGGGTTTGTTCTTTTTGATAGGCAGTTAACTCGAGATTGATAGCAGGTTGTTTGAGTGTCCATGGGGGGGTTGTGTTGTAGGTGTTCGTTTGGATTTTTGGAATGGGTATATTGGTTTTGTTTAGCATACTTTTTATGTTATATTGTAGAGGTGTTATACTTTTTATAGTTAGTACATTTTCTCTTTCTTCAAATATGTTTTTAAATACTGGAATATCCGGTCTGCTAGCAAGTTTCGCTATATAGTTTGTTATTAAGTAGTTCCTTCTGAACTGCACGGGTGTTTCTCCGGCTTCACAGTGGACACTGTCTACAGGGCTTGTGCGAAAAGCACCTGTTATTATTCGAAGAGCGGTGTTTTGGATTATATCAATAATTTTGAGTCTACTCGGTTTAGCTGAAGAATATAGGATACATCCGTAGTCGATTTTTGATCTTATCACTGCTTTATATATGTTGAGCATAATTCTTCTCTCTGCACCCCATTCGTAGTTACTTATTGTTTTAAGTATATTCATTCTTCGGTAGCAATCGTTTTTTAATGACAGTATATGTGGAGTCCAGGAGAGTTTTCTATCAAATATTATTCCTAGGAATTTAATTTTCTCAACAAATGTTATTGTTGTATTGTTTATTTTTAGTTTTGGATTTTGGTGAGGTTTCCGGAACTTGCAAAAATGAATTGCGTTGGTTTTGACAGCTGAAAGCTTAAATCCAGTATTTTTTGTCCATGTCTCAATTTTGTTTATATCTTCCTGAAGTTCTTGTTCAATACTGGTTAGGTTTTTTCCTTTTTTATAAATGACTAAATCATCTGCGAAGAGTGATAATTTTGTTTGTTTTGAGGTGTTAGTGCTAGCTATGTTGTTTATGGCGACTAAGAAGAGAGTTACGCTTAACATTTCTCCTTGTGGAAGGCCGTTTTGTTGTATTTGCTCTTTTGAGAGGCATCCGTTTGTTTTTACTTTGAATCTTCTATTACTAATGAAATTATTGATATAGTGTAGGATGTTGCCGTCCAGCCCGTAGTTTTTAAGTGTTTGAAGGATGTGGTGCCGCCATGTTGTATCATATGCCTTCTCAAGATCGAAAAAAATAGCTATGAGGTGTTGTTTAAATTTAAATGCTTTTTGTACTTCGATTTTCAAGTTGAGAAGATGGTCAAAAGTGGATCTACCTCTTCTAAAACCACATTGTTCTTTGCTTAGTATATTATTTGTTTCCAAAAACCACATCAGTCTATTGTTTACAATTTTTTGTAGTATTTTGCTAAGACAGTTTGACAATGATATTGGGTGGTAATTTAGCGGGTCTGTTTTATTTTTATTTGATTTTAGTATTGGTATGACGTACGATTCTTGCCATTTTGTTGGGTAGGTGTTACTGTTCCAAATTTTGTTGTAAATTTTCAGCAATTCCTCTATAGCATTCTCTGGAAGTTGTTTAATCATTTCATAGTTTATCCCGTCTGGTCCAGGACTGCTATTTGTTTTTAACTGTTGCATTACTGTTGTTAGTTCAGTTTTTGTGAATGGGGTATTTATAATATTTTGATCCTCGTTGTTTATTTCAATGCTATTTTCTTCAGTGCTGCGTTTGTGTTCCAGGAAATAAGCATCGTATTGTCGTCACTGGAGTTATTGCTGAATATTTCTGCAAATTTGTTTGCTATTTCTTGCGGTTGTGTGATGAGTTCGTGTTGTAAGTTTAAGGAGGATGTTTCATTCAGTTGTTTCTTACCTTTTATGCATCTAATTTTATTCCATATTTCTTTTGGCGGAGTACTACTTTTTATAGTTGAGACGTATTTTTGCCATGATATTTTTTTTACTTTGTATTATGGTGCGGCGAGTTAGTGCTCTACATTTTTTAAGATTTATGAAATTTTCAGTTGAATTATGCTTTCTGTATTTTTTTAGGGCTTTTTTTATTATTTTCTACTACGGTTTGGCACTCTTGATTCCACCATGGGACGCTTTTTGATTTTTTGGCAGTTGATTTAGTTCCTATTGCTTCATTAGCTGCAGTTTCGATTTTGGTAGTATATGAGTCCACTATTTCGTTAATGCTGTCGGATGTAGAGTGGTTTTCTATACTATTTGATATTATGCTCTTGAAAAGTTCCCAGTTTGCTTTTCTAAGGTTCCATTTTTTGTATGATGGATGTATGTGTTCACTTATTTGTGGTTGAAGTATAGTTATTATGAGGAAATGGTCGCTTCCGTGTAGATATGAGAGTGCTTCCCATGAACAGTTCGCGGCAGTGCGTGGGTCCGATAGAGTTAAATCGATTTGCGAAAATTTTCCTTTTCTGGCGCAGAAGTGAGTCGGGGATCCGTCGTTTAAAATGATCATGTCATTGTTCATTGTGTTGACGATGTTTTCAACACACTTTCCTCGCTGATCTGTTTTTTCTGATCCCCAAATATTATTGTGGGCATTGAAATCTCCTGTAACTATGTATGGAGCAGGCAGTTGTTGAAACACATTTTCTATTTCTTGTTGTTCAATCCTTTCCCCTGGTGGTAAATATATATTACAGATCGTAATTTTTTCAGGCATATTAGCTGTAACTGCTATTATTTCTAGATTTGATTGGATATTAATTTGTTGAGTATGATGTTTACTTTTTATTAGTATTGCTACTCCCTCACTTGCAATATTTGCGTTCTGTCTATCTTTCCTGTGTACTGTGTAGTTTTTTAATTGGATTGTTTTGTTGCTATTTATTCGGGTTTCTTGTAAGCAAATACATTCTGGATTAGTTTGAGAGACTAAATATTGTAGTTCGTTTAGGTGGCTATAGAAGCCATTACAATTCCATTGCAGTATCGACATTTTGTTGTGCTAGACTGATTTTATAAGTTATTTGTGTAGGGATTCGAGGCTTGACGATCGAGTTTGAGGGTTTTGTTTTTTGAGTGGTTTTTTGTGTTCAGTCATTTGTTGTCTTATTTCGTTTATAGTACGGGTGATTTTTGTTTTTATAGTTTTATTGTTGTCTTAATTCTGTCAGCATGTTTATTAGGTCTTCAACATTTTCTGAATATTCTTTGGCTATTTCGAATTTGTCTTTATTACCTTGTATGTTTTCAAAAAATGATTTTAGATCTTCAAACGATATAATGTATTTTGTCGGGTCAGAGTTCATGAGTTCTTTTATTGGTTCTAGTAGTTCCGCGACTGTTAATTTTGATGCTGGGCTTTCTGATCGTTTTTTCTTTTGTGGAGTCAATGTTTCGTTCTTATTTTTGCTGTTGTTTTATTGGCTGTTATTTATATATTGTTGAGATGTAGTTGCGACTGCTTGTATTTTGGTGGAAGTACTATTTGGTGTTATTGTTGTACTTTCTTCTATATCGTTCTGGTTATTGTCTTCTTGGGAAAATTGTGAAGCGTTTTCAGTCTCATCGTCGGAGGATACAATGGAACTGTTTGTCGGGGGAGCTGGTCTTTTAATTGCAGGAGAGGGGTTTGGGCGGGGAGGTATTTGTGTAGGTGGTGTCGGTTGTGTAGGGTTTGCTGTATTTTTGCATTGGTTGGTGGTATGTCCTTGTTGCTTACATTGGAAGCATGTAATGGTGTCTTCTGTTATAAATATTCTATAATTCGTGTTGTCATAATTTATTTCTAGAGTTTCTGGTATGTGATGTTCATCTTCTGGGTCAATGTGTACCTGCCGTCTGAAGCTTAGTATGTGAGAAAATTCTGGCTCTTTTATACCAGGTTTCAAGAAACTAATTGGTGAGAGTAGTTTTAAGTTTTTGTTTCGCAGTTCATTTTCGATTATTTCATGCGGGATGATGGGACACACATTAGATATGATTAGCCGTTTTGTGGGTTTGATGAGTCGTCGTATTCCAATGTTTGTATCATTGATTTTGATATTTCTATTAGAGTTAATTAGTGAGTCAACGGTATTTTTTACTATCGAGATAAAGACATATACGGTTGTTTGCTATTCTAGACGCAAATAAAATACATTTAGGGTTTAGTAGTTTTCCGACAGCCATGACATATTCCACAATTTTTATTCCGTCTATGGATGGCATTACAATAGCTTGGTCTTTCTTTGGAAACATGTTGTTATTTTGTTTTGTGGTGTTCGCGTAGGTTTTTTGGGTTGCGGTTGATGAGTGTAGTTGTTCGGACGTGTTGTTCATGGTTAATTAGTTGGTTTTGTAGAGATCTTCTGTTGCCAGAAGTTCTCTGTTTGTGGATTTATTAATTTATTTGCTTTTTATAAGTAGATGGGGTTAGTGGTATTAGATCCATTTAGGATGTGTCAGATGGTGTTTTGAGTGGATATTCCAGTAAGGATAAGTAAAAAGGAATTTACTCTACCTTACCTGAAGAGCGGTTGATGAAATACACGTAGTCAACACTTATATATATTTCTTCGTTGATTTTAGACTGAGTTTTTTAATAATGTTTTACCACTATTTAAGCACGTGTCTATTCACTTGGAAATTCTCGACTCTGTTCTCTCAGAACTTTAAATGTTATTTATTAATTACTTTACCTTGAAGTATTTGTTTTTACTTTATAACGGATGATTGGTGACGGACAGAGACACGTCACCTAAATTGCTTTTCAGCGGACTCGACACACTGAAAAGGTTAGGTTGACCTGTAGCGGACTGATCTCACCACGGGTCTGTCTCTCCGACGGCTGTGTGCCGCCTTTTATACCCAGAAGCCCAACCCCCCACCCTGAATTTAAACCAATCAGTTTATAGAGCAATAACAATACCTCATTGTTTACAAACTGTTTTTGTTTACATTAGAAATACAGTGTTTTGACGTTTATGTGTCATTTGAACATCTGTCAAACTTATGTCAGTATTGTATTGTATTGTAGTTGTGTTCAGACGTAGTTTTTTTTCACTCTACTATTAAAGTTATTTTTGAGCTCTTATATTTGGTTTAATACAACAAATTTTATATAGCAGTGCGCCTAGTACGGAGTGATTTCTAATTTTTGATATAGTTCACTACATCTGTGTGTTATAGTGCTATATTTGTTTAAAAATTGTAACAGAGCCGTTTAATAATTGTGCAGATTTTGACTATTTGTTGCACACTAATTAACAACCTGTGTACTCAGCAAGTTCATTGAACTACAGTTACTCAGTTGTGTTTTTGATAATTTATTCATTCATCATTTCATCGATCAACATGGTTTCGACGTGCAATATTTGCAAAACCAAGGTAAAGCGAGGCGAACTAAGTGTGGCGTGCGCCGGTGTTTGTCAACTCGGCTTCCACATCAGCTGTTTGAATTTATCAAGCACTGAAAAAACTGTACTTACAAACTCCAAACATCTGTGCTGGATTTGTGATACGTGTAAACTTCAACCTTCACTTCGTTCACCTGCGATGGACACCAATAATGAACAACAATATTCGATAGCTGACGTTGTTGCCATGGTTGTGGATTTAAAAAAATCGGTCGAATTCTGTTGTACAAAAATCGACGATTTTCAAAATTTATTAAAACCACTGACTGATAAATTAAATCTAATAGAATCTCTCAAATCAGAAGCAACTACTTTAATGGCCAAAGTTCAAGATCTAGAGCAAAGATCTTGCTCAAATAACATAGAAATTGTTGGTATACCTGAGAAACCTAATGAAAATCTTGTTCAGATAGTCTGTAACATGGGTAATAAAATTGAATGTCCTATAAACGAAACTGATCTAGATGCTATTCATAGGGTAACACCCTTTAATCACTCTTATAAAAACAAGAATACCTGAGCCCGACAAACAAATTATTACTTAAAAAAGCTAAAGAAAATGCTAGAGAGTGCGGTTTTAAATTCATTTGGGTAAGAAACAGTAAAATTTATGCTCGGAAAAGCGAATCTTCTCCAATTTTATTGATAAATACTGAGAACGACCTGGCTAAACTTAAATAATAATTTCTTCATATAAAAATTTATAATTGTCCACTATAAATTATGATTAGTATTTATTACCAGAATGTTCGTGGCTTAAAAACAAAATTAATTAATTTGTACAATGAGATCGCTAATTGTGACTTTGATGTGATCTGTTTAACTGAAACGTGGTTAAATAATTCCATAAATGACAGTGAAATATGTGATCTAAATCAATACACTGTTTACAGACGTGATCGCGCAAATCCTAATAAAAAACAAGGTGGTGGTGTCCTGATTCTAGTCTCCAACAAGTTTTATTCAAAAGTTCATTTAGAGTGGTGTTCTTCAGCAGAGGACATTTGGGTGTCATTAATTAGCTCGAATCATAAAAAAATACATATATGTTGTGTATATATTCCACCACAAAGTGACATTAGTGTATATTCCAGCCATTTTAATAAAATTTGCGATGTGTCTCTACGTTTCTGTGGAACTAACACAATTGTCCTTGGAGATTACAACCTCCCTGGAATAACATGGACTCCAACCCAAGATACCGCATTAACCCCTGTCTTTATTAGAAGATCAGACATTCATTTCGAATTACTTAATACCATTTCAGTGTGTAATCTACAACAATATAATAATGTTCCCAATAATCACGGTTCTCTTTTAGATCTAATATTTTCCTCTTTTAATGTTGTTGTTAATTCTACGTATCCATTAAGTGTATTAGATGCTTACCATCCAGCTATTGAAATTTATTTTTCTGTTGATAATTTTAAGCTTATAATTCTTTTATATTACTCCGTAAAAGAACCAAAATATTAATGTCAAATAATTATTCAGCTTATGTCAAGTATTTAGAAGATAATCTTAGAAATAATGTAAAGCAATTCTGGAATCACACAAAAAAATTAAGGTCGAACAACTGTTTACCTAATTCAATGTACTACAATGATGACGTCTTTTCTGGTAATGATATTAGTAATCTTTTCGCTAGTTATTTTGAATCAGTATACATGGATTTTGGCAATAATTATGATGATTCTAACGCTTCCCTTGACAGTATGGCAAACTCAATTAATTTAGGACATCTATGTCTTTCTGAGGAAGAAATTTTTTATAAATTAAGTACTATTGATACAAATAAAGGCTGTGGTCCTGACAATGTACATCCCTTATTTATAAAAAGTTGTGCTTATTATCTAACTCGCCCATTATGCATAATTTACAATAAATCAATAACTGATGGTATTTTTCCTGATATATGGAAATTATCCTATATCACCCCAATATATAAATCGGGAGATAAGAGAAATGTGAGTAATTACAGACCGATTTCCATTTTGCCGGTGTTTGGTAAAATTTTTGAAAGTTTAATCTTGGGGTAAATAGCTCCGTGGTAACGTGTCGGACTGTGGATCGTGAGATCCTCAGTTCGAATCCCACTGCCGACAGTTACAAATTTAAATTTACCCCTGTGGTTCCCCTTCCACTAACATCCTTGGGGGCTATGACTTGACGGCTGGTAACCGCACTTCATACGAAAAAAATATATCACTTACCGAGATCTGCGTAAGCAGAGTGCCACAGCCGTAATGGGTAAAAGGCGTGATGATATATTTATTTATTTATTTAATCTTGAATAAAATAAAGTCAAACTTCAGTCAAGTTATTATTCAGCAACAAACTGGTTTCTGTAGTAAAAAGTCAGTTCTTAACAATTTGATCCCTTTCACTGAATATGTAGCTAATGCAATGGATGACAGAGTTCAAGTCGATACTATATACACTGATTTCAGAAAAGCTTTCGATCGTGTCAATCATGTCCAGTGCCGGATTAACCATTTCGGGGCCCGTAGGCAATACAATTCTCGGGGCCCCTTTACCCTTTTCTAAATTCCTAAAATACATTTTTTCTACCACAATACAATAATTATATTCATAATTACACTATTTTTTACTTCATTAAGCTATGCCATCACCCAAAACAAATACAAACCCTAAACAATACAAAATACAATATATGTTTAAATATCAACTCTTCTAACTTTTTTTAGATACATAATCATTTACAAGATCTTAAAAGTTGCCCTTTTCCAATGTATCATTTGCAATCGCCATTATCCCAATGAATTTTAACGGTTCTGAGACATTGATGAACAAAGACAGTTCTTTATTAGTTTTAAATTCGAAAAGTTACGTTCACCCGTATGGGGGTTAAGATCGCCGCGAACAAATCAAATATCATTCTATAATAATTTCAAATATGACAATGTAATTAAAGAATGCAATAATATTGTCATTGAGGATACAAATCTTCAAATTAAATTTTTCCTCGATGAAACATTTTCAATTTTTTATTTCTCGGTCCGCGGGGCCCCTGGCCGATGCTGGGCCCCTAGGCAGTTGCCTACACTGCCTTATGGATAATACGGCCCTGATCATGTCAAATTAATATCTAAACTATCCGAATATGGTATTCATGGTTCATTATTGAGGTGGTTCGAGTCGTACATTAAAAATCGCTCAATTGGTTTTTTGCAATGGTTTCAAATCAAGACTGATTAACGTTACTTCTGGCGTACCTCAAGGCTCGCATTTAGGACCATTTTTATTTAATATTTATATAAATACAATTTCAGAGTACTTCATTAATACTGAATTTATGTTATTTGCTGATGACTTATAAATTTATAAAACGATCTCGAATACTTCAGACTGTACTTTGATTCAGGAAGATTTGTTGCGATTGCAGAATTTTTGTAATGAGAATGATTTAATGCTAAATGTAGACAAATGCTATGTGATTAGTTTTACACGTAGTAGAACACCTATCACTAATAATTATAATTTATATGGAACAAATTTAATACGAAAAACATCCAACCGTGATCTTGGAGTAATATTAGATTCCAAATTGTTACTAAATGACCATGTAGACCATATTGTAGCTCAAGCGTATAGGACACTAGGATTTATTTATAGAACTGCTAAACCCTATAAAAGAAAAGAATCTCTTATATTGTTGTACAATTCTTTAATTCGTCCTATTGTTGAATATGCTTCTCCAGTATGGAATCCACAGTATACAAAATATGTAAATCGAATTGAGTCAATTCAAAAAAAATTCATTTCTCTTTTAAAATATAAGTTTAATTCTTCTAATAGCAATTACGAATCATTGCTTAATGAGTTTAGTTTGAATTCACTTGAATCCAGAAGAATGTATGCTGATATCATATTTTTATACAAAATTGTCAATAATTATATTGATAGCTATAATATTATCGACAAATTAAATTTTCATGTACCGTCAATCAATTCAAGACAAATTACTCTCTTCTATGTAAATAAGTGTAACACTAATAATTTCAAAAATTCTCCACTTAATAGACTTATGTTAACATATAATAGTAACTTTCAGCACTTAGACATATTTTCATTAACTTTGCACCAAATTAAAAAAGCTCTTTAAATGTCATGTTTGTTATTCCATTGGGTATTAAAATGTACAATGTTTTATATAAGTATTTTCATGTAAATACGTGGAAACTTGTAATTGGATTTTTTTTCTGTTAGTTTCCTAAATATTTAAATAAATAAATAAATAAAATAAATATACGTGAATTAACTTTGGACAATAGTTAATTTATACTATACAGGTGAGTTTAAACATTTTTTTTTACAAAACAACTGTCTTTACCTTTTCATATTGTAGGTTTAGTCAACAAGATAAATGACATATTGAATATTTAACAAAGATAATAGTTGAAGCACTGAGCAAAATGTGATGACGTCAAACAAACAAACTAAGAAATCGGGACGGTTCATCACATCCTCCCCTTACTTCCATGAAAAAGAAAAATTAATCAAATTTTTCTTTTTGGCAAAACATAACTAAAACATAACACTAAATCAAAAATTGATATAACTTAAACACAACACAGTTAACATATGTTCAGCAGGTCTTCCTTTTCCGGTGACGTGTTCGCGGTGGTGCCTGTGGGTTAACAACGGTTACCCACCGTGTGGTACCGTCTGGTTGCGGCACCCGGAACCGCATACGCCGGTATAAGGTCGCTTGATGAAATGTTGCCACAGGGCGGACGGAGGCCGGCCCCTGGAGCCCTTCGATGCAGGACGTGGGAAGAGTATCTGAAACAACCTTTTTTAAGTGTTGCACATGTATTTTTGTTAACCGTTGGTGGAGATGATGGTGCCGTCGGCCAACATCACTTGGTGGCGCTATGGGACGCTTTTCCGGGCTGACAGATGGCCCGGGTGTGTTCCCCAGAGGCCTGATCTTCGGCCTTGTTGCTATCAGGCGTGGACTGGTGGCGACACGTCGGATCTGGTGGTCGACCACGTCGTTGATGATTTGTTGTGTCCTAGATGTCACCCCTTGCAGTTCGGTTGCTAAGGACCTCTGGAGAGGGTCCTCTAGAAGTGTATGTGGCTGGTCTAGTGGTGTAACAGTTGCGAGAGACGAGTGGAGCGAGATTTGTTGCTTCACTACGTCGATGCGCGCTCCGTAAGCACGTAGTGAGTCCAGCCCCAAGATTACTGGGTGGGCGAGTCCTGGTAGGCACTGGAGTGATACTTGCTTCCATATGTTTCCCAGAATACACCCCACATCTAAGGAACCGTCAGTGGAGGTGATGGTGCCATCGGCCAACATCACTTGGTGGCATCGGTTGGGGTGAATTTGTGTTCTGCCGTCGTTGAGGGTGTTGGCTACCTCGGTGTTGATGTAGGACAACGCCGCGCCTGTGTCTACCAAGGCCCGGACCTGGTAACCCTCGATGATGAGGTCCACGAAGAGATGGTTGTCCTCATTGGTGGCTGGGTTGATGAACGGCAGGAGTTTCGGTGATGCGTATTTGGGGGCTTGGTTGAGCTGGGGTTGCCGCCTTGAGGACGTTGAGTCAAGCTCTGATTCTAACTTCTCATACTCGGCTAGTTCGTGATTGAGTTCACGAAGTGTCGTGAGGTCCCACCGTCGGACGTACCGCCGGTACTCGGGTCGCAAGTTTCCAAACACTTGGTGGAGCTCATCCTTGGCTGTGAATCCTCCGTGGCGGCGGATAAGTGTTCGGATCTCGGTGACGTACTCCTGACTCCTTTCGTAAGGTTTTTGCTTACGTTGGTAAATTTGTTCCCTGAGCCGGAGTTTGTAGTCAGTGCCGACGTAGGTGTCTTGGAAATCTTCCACGAAATCGGACCACTCTACCCAGTCGACACGATTTTTCCTCATCCATTGGAGTGGTACCCCACGTAGCAGTTCCGGTAAGGCTAGCAGGAGTTGGTCAGATTGGAGGCAGTAGGCCTCCTGAAGCTCAGAGTTTCTCTCTAAAAATGATATGGGATCGAACTTCCCATCGAAATGTGTATTCCATTTCCTGATAGTTTCAATGATATTGGTGGTCGTTGGTGCGGGTGCCGGGGCCATACCTTCAATGGTTGCATAGTCTGCCACCGGTTTGTCGGTGGGAGTTCTCTCGGAAGTTAGCAGTCGCACCAGGGTGACCAGGCGAGCGCGCAGTTGAGCGACGGTGCCCGTGCTGTCTTGGCCGAGCTCTTTTAGCCTGGCTTCGAGTTCTGTTTTCCGCGGTTCGTATACCCAAGCTACGGCTGTTGGTTTTTTCTCGTCGTCGGCTCCGTGGTCGGAGTCGGTACCGGACATGCTGATTTACCGTGGACAATAGTTACTGTCCCAGTACTATAATGGACTTTACAGTCCCTGTTCGGGCGCCAATTTGTGACGATCGGAGATGCTGTCGGTTAAAGATAGCACCTCGTCGACCAGATTCCTCCCTGAAAAACTGACAACAAGGGGAATATGTTTTCGGAAGCTCTGTGGAGTCGGGTAGGGTTCTTGAAGAATAAAAAAAATAAATTCTGTATGTGTAACAATAATTTATTTATAAATATCTTTTATTATACAGATAATAATTAAATGGATCCAGTGCCTTCGGCCAACGAATCTCAGAACTTTAAATGTTATTTATTAATTACTTTACCTTGAAGTATTTGTTTTTACTTTATAACGGATGATTGGTGGCGGACAGAGACACGTCACCTAAATTGCTTTTCAGCGGACTCGACACACTGAAAAGGTTAGGTTGACATGTAGCCGACTGATCTCACCACGGGTCTGTCTCTCCGACGGCTGTGTGCCGCCTTTTATACCCAGAAGCCCAACCCCCACCCTGAATTTAAACCAATCAGTTTATAGAGCAATAATAATACCTCATTGTTTACAAACTGTTTTTGTTTACATTAGAAATACAGTGTTTTGACGTTTATGTGTCATTTGAACATCTGTCAAACTTATGTCAGTATATACGTGAATTAACTTTGGACAATAGTTAATTTATACTATACAGGTGAGTTTAAACATTTTTTTTTACAAAACAACTGTCTTTACCTTTTCATATTGTAGGTTTAGTCAACAAGATAAATGACATATTGAATATTTAACAAAGGTAATAGTTGAAGCACTGAGCAAAATGTGATGACGTCAAACAAACAAACTAAGAAATCGGGACGGTTCATCACATATTACATTGTCATATTTCAAATTATTATAGAATGATATTTGATTTGTTTGCGGCGATCTTAACGCCATACGGGTGAACGTAACTTTTGGAATTTAAAACTAATAAAAAACTGTCTTTGTTTATCAATGTCTCAGAACCGTTTAAATTCATTGGGATAATGGCGATTGAAAATGATACATTGGAAAAGGTCAACTTTTAAGATCTTGTAAATGATTTTGTATCTAAAAAAGTTAGAAGTGTTGATATTTAAACATATATTGTATTTTGTATTGTTTAGGGTTTGTATTTGTTTTGGGTGATGGCATAGCTTAATGTAGTAAAAAATAGTATAATTATGAATATAATTATTGTATTGTGGTAGAAAAAATTTATTTTGGGAAATTAGAAAAGGGTAAAGGGGCCCCGAGAATTGTATTGCCTACGGGCCCCGAAATAGTTAATCCAGCACTGAGAATCACGACAGAAAACAGCTTTTGTTACACCTGATGAAATTGGGGAGTTTACAAGAATGATATTTGGATTAATGAACGCTCCATTTTATTTCTCTAAACTTATGCAACAAGTATTGGGTCCGCTTCGAAACAAAGTTGTTTTATTTTATTTAGATGACATTCTCATACCAAGGAATGATTGTAACGGTTTAAAACACAAGTTGCAAGAAGTATTAGAAGCATTAAAGAAAGCCAAGTTAACATTAAAATTATCGAAATGTGAATTTTTAAAGGAAAAAGTTGAGTATTTGGGATTTCAAATCTAAAATCAAGGGATATTACAAGGAGAGAGGAAAACGAGTACAATTAAAAATTTTCCAGCACCGCAGAATCAATATGAAGTACGTCGATTCCTAGGACTAGCAAGTTTTCTTAGACGCTTTGTTACAAATTTCGCAAAACGTGCAGCACCAATGTATAAATTGGTAAAATCTGGAAAAATATTTCAATGGACCAAAGAAGAAGAAGAGTCATTTAAGGATATCAATCAAGCATTATGTAATAAACCAGTTTTACAAATATTTAATCCAAGAAGTGAACTGATTGCCAAGCTTTAATTTATTTGAATATACACAGAATAAAGAACCCACAAATAGTACGATGGTACAGCACATTGAATGAGTTTGAATTTGAAATAAAACACAGACCAGGCGAGAAGATGCCACATGTAGATGCAATAAGTCGATCTCCAAATGAAGACGCTAAAGAAGATGAAGATTATTTAATGAACAAAATATCAGTATTTAATATTGTTAGCAGAGAAGATGAAGTTCTATTATACCAACATTCAGATCAAGATTTAAAACAAAAAATCAAGATATTGAAACAGAGACACTAACTGAACGAGAAAAAATAAAGAAATTAAAGGCTACTACTTGAAGAATGACATATTAGTGACATAGAAGTGTATGAGAAAGAGTCTTGCCGTAAAATATCATGATTTACATGGATATTTTGGCGTTGATCGTACGTACAATAGAAGGGTAAAATTTTATTATTTTCGGGGATGCGCCACTATATTAGACAACATGTGAAATCTTGTTTAGATTGTATTCTAAATAAAGAAAAAGTTGGACGATAGAGTGGAGAATTATATCCAATATGCAATTGTCCCCATCGATCACGTAGGACCTCCAATTAGCAGCACAAAGGGCAATAAACACATTCTGACATAATTGACAACTTAACAAAGTTTGTATATTTAGAACCAGTAAGAAACACCAACATAAGGTAAAGAACATACTCAACTGGATCAATTCCTGACTTATTTAAAAGAAAACGGAATCACAAAGAAGAATTAGTTACATCTGAGGAAGAGATATTTAAGAAGAGTAAAAAGTTATTAAGATCACCAGTAAAAGAAGACATAGTAACCAAACTGTCAAAAAAAGAAGAAGTAACAGGAAATCAGCAAACCGAAATTGAAATGAACGACATAAAGAAAATGCTGCTCGAAATAAAAACAGAAATTAAAGAAGAAATGAAACAAAACAGAGAAGAATTAATTGAAATGAAAGAAGAAATGAAGCATAACAGAGAAGAACTAGTAAACGAAATTAGAAAAAACAATGATATAATAGAGAAACTAAAAAATGATTTTCAAGAAAAAGAAAAACAATGGATCAAGGAGAAGGAAAATTTCGAAGAACGTATAGCTAAGATAGAAAAAGTTCTAAAAGTACAAGATAAAAACAAACGAAGAAATAATATAATTATCAAGGGCATGAGCTATGAAGACCATAACATCCTAACGAAGGTTAAAAACATACTACATGGAGATCTACACACTAATGTAAAAATTACAACTGCATACAAAATTAACACCAAGAAATCTCAACCCATGGTATTTGTTCAACTGGAATCTTGGGACGATAAACTAAAAGTCATGCAGAACAAGAATAAACTCCAAGGGAAGGAAATCTACATAGAGAGTGATCTAACAACAATGGAAAGGAAAATTCAAGCCATAATAAGACTAAAAGCACGCCAAGAAAAAGAAAAAGGTAACAGAACCAAAATAGGATTCCAAAAACTACAAGTCAACGATAAAAAATTTATATGGTCACAGGAGGAAGCAAAACTAATAGAGTCAAAAAACTGATATGCGCCCCTAAAGATATGCTTACGACGACCACAGCTAGTAACCCGGATAAGAACCTCGCACAACGGAACAGAAACACAGAGGAAAGAAAATCTGATCTTAATGAAGTGGACAAAATAAAAAACAAAATAGAAAGAAATAAAAACAGAAATAAAAGAAGAAGAAAGCCGCCACAAAATAATAAATAGATACAAGAGAAAATTTTTATATTGGATGCTGGAACGTGATAACAATGCTTGATACCAGTAAAACACATGAAATTGCTCAAGGAATGAATAAAAACCAGGTTAAAATACTTGGCTTAAGCGAAACTAGATGGACGGGTACGGGTTATACGAAAATAACCAACAATAACAGTATCATATTCTCAGGAATAACCGAAGAAAGCAACAGGAAAGAAAAAGGAGTCGCCATAATGATGAACCAAGAAACAAAAAGATCACTAATGGAATGGGAAGGAGTTACTGAAAGAATCATGTGGGCCAGATTTAAAGCAAAGTACAGGAACATTATTGTCATAAATATTTATGCACCGACAAACGACAAAGAATTAGAAGTAAAAGAACTATTCTATGACGAATTACAAGGAATTTTCAGCAAAATTGATAGAAATTACAAACGAGATATCAAAATTATAATGGGAGACTGGGATGCAATAGTTGGTAAAAGCAATACTGGTAGGGAAAATATGGCATAGGAGAAATAAACAATAATGGAAAGCGTCTAATTGAATTTTGCACAATGAACAATATGATTATCGGAGGAACAATGTTTAAACATAAAACTATACACTTAGAAACATGGACCTCGCCAGGAGGAAAAACAAAAAATCAAATAAACCACATTCTTATTGGAAAAAAATGGAGAAACTCACTCAAAGATGTACGAGCAATAAGAGGGGCAGAAATTGGTTCAGATCACGCGTTAGTCAGAGCTAAAATTAATATTAGCCTGAAAACACACAAAACCAACGAACTAAGAAGAGAAAAATTTAACGTTAGATGGCTACAAGAGGATGAAGATGCACGAGGAAAATTCAAACAAAAAATTAAAAGCAGAAATTGGAAACATAGAAGAATTATTTAACTACAACTGCGAGGAAATATGGCAAAAATATAAAAATTCTCTTAGATCATCAGCTTCTAAAACGATCGGAATAAAAAGGAAGACAGACAAAATATGGTTATCTAGAAAAACAAGTAAAAAAATTGAAGAAAGGAAAAATATTAAATTAAGAATACTACGTACAAAAAATGAAACGGAGAAGAATATCCTGGAAGAAAGATACAGGGAGAAGAACAAAGAAGTAAAGAAATGTGCTCGAAACGACAAGAGAATGTACGTAGAAGAACTTACTCAGGCAGCTGAAGAAGCCTCTCGTTTACACGATATTAAGAGATTATACGAAATAACACGGAACATCACAGGGAAACAACAGGCACAAACAAGAACACTGAAGAGTAAAAACAAAGAAGAAATCTATAAAACGGAAAGTGAAATTAAAAACAGATGGATCAATCACTTTACCGAATTGTATAAAAGAAATGAAACACAAGAAATAATAAATGGAGAGGAAACCATGTACAGAAATCTTCTAGATATTAACGAAGATGAATTTACCAAAGAAGAAATAATAAGAGCAGTACAGAAACTTAGAGACGGAAAAGCTGCGGGTATTGACAATATTCCTGCTGAATTTATCAAAGCAGACATAGAGACAACAGAAGTAATGTACATACTAATGAAAAAAATATGGAACGAAGAGACTATTCCCAAGGACTGGTTACAAGGAATAATAATAAAACTGCCGAAAAAAGGAGATCTTTCAATCTGCGAAAACTGGAGACCTATCACATTATAATGCATGACAAATAAAGTAATGCCTAGAAGTGGCAATCGACAATACTCTAAGACAAAACCAAGCAGGTTTCCGAGCCCAAAGGTCCTGCATAGACCAAATATATACACTCCGAATCATTCTAGACCAAGTCATGGAAATGAGAGGTAAAATATATGTAAATTTTATAGACTTTTAAAAGGCATTTGACAAAGTAGATCGATACCAAATGTGGCAAATACTACAGGAATACGGAGTAACAGAAAAATACATAAAGATGATCATGCTTATCTATGAAAACTATACAGCAAGAATTGAACATAAAGGAAAACTATCAGAGCAAATTGAAATTCATAGCGGAGTCCGACAAGGGTGCATACTATCTCCATTGCTATTCCTGATAGTAATTGACTGGGTAATGGTAAGAGTGCAGGATAATAAAACTGGAATTTCTTGGAATCCGTTCCAAAAATTAGAAGACCTTGAATTTGCAGACGATCTCTGTTTGTTTGCCGAAGACAAAAAACACATACAAGAAAAAACAAATAGGCTGATAACCACAGCAAAAAAAGTTGGACTCAAAATAAACCGTAAGAAAACGAAGATGTTAGTACACACGAACAACAACGAAGGCAAAATTAATATAGAAGGTGAATACATAGAAGAAGTACAAGAATTCTGCTACTTAGGAAGCGTAATAAATAGCAAAGAAGGATGCAGAAAAGACATAGAAAGAAGAATAAGCCAAGCACAAAAAGCTTTCAGTATGTTAAAGAAAATATGGGAAAAAACAAAATCTCTCAAGAAACAAAAATTAGACTGTTCAAGACAAATGTGAAAAGTGTACTACTAATGGTGCGGAGACCTGGAATATAAACTCAGTAAATGTGAAAAAGCTACAAACATTCATAAACAAGTGTCTGAGAATAATATGTTGCATATTCTGGCCAAAAACTATATCAAACGAAGAATTATGGAATATCACTGAATAGGAAAATATTGAGATAACAATTAAAAGATTGAAATGGAAATGGATAGGCCACACACTACGCAAAACACAAGACAATTTAACTAGACAAGCCCTAGATTTTAATGTAAGCGGAAGCAGAAGGGTGGGTAGACCAACAGACTCTTGGAAACGAAGCATACAAAGGGATCTAAAGAAAATAAATTTATCGTGGAATGAAATTAAGAAAATAGCAACAAACAGAAAAAATTGAAAAGAACAAATAGAAAAAATAATCACACCGGAAGAACAGACATAGATATGACATTGAAATTATCCTATACGGAAAAAATAAGAAGAAGAAAATGAAGGAAAGATGCGCAGAGTTAGCAACTCGGCCATTACAAAAAAGCTGTAGAAACGCCGAAAGGCGCCTTATGCTCCACCGGGAGCCATATGAAGAAGAAGAAGAAGAAGAAGAAACACCAATGCAGAAAATGTAGTCCGAAAACTAGAAAGTTTGATATTGAAAATTGGGGCTCCCGAACGAATAATTACTGACAGAGGTACGTGCTATACGTCTAAGAATTTTGATCATTTTTGCAGAAAACATAGCATAAAATAAACACTCAATTCTCCACGTCATGCGCAAGCCAATGGTCAAGTGGAACGAGTTATTGCTACTTTAACACCCGTACTTAGAATTGTAGAAAATCGAGATTGGGATAAAAATTTAAAGAAAATTCAATTTGATCTTAACACGTCTGTTAACAAGACAACTAATAAGACTCTATTTGAACTTCTTCATGGGTATTTGCCAAGAATAGAAGAAGAAATGTTAAGACAACTAACATTAGAAAAAGAAAATTGTGAAAACCAAGAAAAATTACGTGAATTATCTAGAACAAGAATAAAAGCAGAGCAAGAAAAAAACAAACAACATTATGATTTGAATAGATACAGAACTGTAAAATTTAATTTAGGAGAAACAATACCGAAAGTTTCGGGAGAATTAACCAAGTTACAGCCGAGATACAGAGGACCACTGGTTATTACAAAGGATTTTGACAAGTGACACATATGCTGTTGCTGACTTACGAGAAAATCGTTCACAAGCATTTATACGCTTCTATCAAACAATATATAATTCCTGAACAACATGGTTTCATATCTGGTCGATCAATTGAAACAAATTTGTTAGAATATTGTAATTGTATACTTAAAGCAATGGATGACCAAATAGCAGTTGATTCCGTCTATACGGACTTCTGTAAAGCCTTTGACAAAATCCATCATGACTTATTGATCTCAAGACTTTCTGAAGCTGGTGTAACGGGTAATCTATTAAAATGGTTTGCCTCATATTTAACCAATAGGAAACAGCGTGTTGTTGTGAACGGATTTTCTTCAGACGATGCTTTGGTGACATCGGGTGTGCCGCAGGGATCTCATCTCGGACCCCTGCTTTTCACTATATTTGTAACAAGATGACTTTCATCGGTTACGCTCTGAGCTATCGCTATCTCGAGCTATTTTTAGAAACGATAGTTCAGATTCGAAGACACCCCCTGGCATCCCTTAGCAGACGACCCCCTGGAATTTCGGGCGTCTGAAATTTAGTGACGCGTTGTTGGTGAACAGATGCAGTTCAAAATGTAGCTGCGCTACGTAAAAATGTATTTTTACGTAGCTTTAAGTTAATTAAGTAGTTTCATTTATTAGATAAGTTAGTGCAACGTTTAAGTTAGTTATAAGAAGTTCTACATTTTAATAAAAATCATATTTACAAGTTTTACATTATTCAAGTGTTGAGTGTCATGATTTACCAGCTCCCAATTCATCCGCTCCCAATTTAACCACGACTGGTTTCTCCCGTTCCTTCAATAAAGTTTTCCTTCCTTTTTATTATCCCCATAATATAGCCAACTCCCCCGTTTGCTACATTGACGCAAGTCGGTAGGATTGCCGTGAAAAGTTCTGCAGATTTTTGCAGAATTGCCATTTTTCAATTTTCACGTTGGCTGCGAGTAGTTAGTTTTCGAACTATTTACTCGTTACCGGCAATCAAAAGAACCTGGACTGTAGCACCATAGTCCTGTCATGACACTCATAATAATAATTATATAAAATCGCGTAAATTAAAGTGCGTGTTGCAATGGAGTGGCCATGGTATATTCCACCACCAGGGTACATGCCACCACAGCCGTCCTGGTATGTACCACCACCGTCACCATGGGGCCACCAGCATCAGCCAGCGCCGTGGCATCCAGGATATGGGTACTGTTATCCTGCGTACCCGATGCCCACGCCGCAACCACCGCTGATGCCATTGCAACAACATGCGACATCGGTATCATGGTCATCACAGCCGCCGCAACCAGTAAATGTGCCAACGCCCGAGGCGATCAGGGTTGTTGAGACGCCGCTGTCTCTGCCTGCAGCAAAGATAAGCGTGGCCGAGATCGAATCCATTCCCCCGTTTGCTACATATTTATTAATGATATTTCATGTTGTTTTAAATCTTCCAAATTCATTATGTATGCGGATGATTTAAAAATTTTTCGTAAAATTCAAAGTATACATGACTGCCATGAACTACAGAATGATTTGAATACATTTGTTAAATTTTGTGAAGAACGCAAATTAGTATTAAATATTTCAAAATGTTGCTATATCAAATTTATCAGAAAAACAAATAACTTCAATTACAATTACCATCTTAATAACAATGTAATACAATCAGTTATCAGCATTAGGGACTTGGGAGTAATTTTGGACAGTAAATTGATGTTTGATAAACATATTGACGAAATTGTTAAAAAGGCATTTAAAATGCTTGGCTTCCTAATTAGAGCGAGTTCTAACTTTAAGCATCCTTCAACTTTGATGTCTTTATATTACAGTTTAGTAAGAAGTCATTTAGAGTTTGCTTCTGTATGTTGGAGTCCATGGTATTCAGTTTATATTACTAGAATTGAAAGAATGCAAGACAAATTCATAAAATATCTCAGATATAGATTTCCAACATACAGAGTAAAATTACTAAGTTTAGAAAACAGGAGAAAACTCAAAGATTTTGTATTTCTGTATAAATTATTTAATAATATGACTGACTCGCCGTACCTATTATCAAAATTTAATCTGAGGGTTCGTGGCCATGACTCTAGATGTAAGAACTTATTTAGCATTCCACGTTGTGGAACAAATTCAGCTCTTAATTCTGCTGTAATTAGTCTCAGTAATATGTATAACGAAATACAAACAAAAATTAATTTGCCAGACATTTTCTGGTCACCTTTGCTCACTTTTAAACGTATTTTATCATTAAATTTGCAATAAATTTACATTCCAGTTGTTTATATTTCGGTAATTTTCAATATGTTAAACCCTATTTAAGTATAAACTATATTACTCTTTAGTATTGTTGTTTCTGTACTCATTTAATGTATATGTATAGAGATTATCTTTTATTGGGATATTTCATCCTGTTGAGAATCCAAAATATAAATAAATAAATAAAATACAATAGGTCACCGATAAGCAACAACTGCTCAAGTTGTGGAAACCTTCAATTGAAGAAAAAGAAGATAATTCAACAGATGAAGAAGCAGCGAAGAAAGGAATACAGTTAGATGTTGCGAACCACAAATTTACCCACCAACAGAAGTGTATCTAAAAAAAACTACGAAAAATACATTTTCGTTTTCGACGTGACCTAAGAACAGACGCACACGAACCACGAACTTGTTCACATTCAGAAAGTCCGTTTATGGGACCGAAAGTATTTGCTTTTAATTTAAAAACTTGTATTTGAATTGAAATCAGCATAAGTAAAATAAAAGATATGATTTTATTTTAAGTAAAATACTTTAATTTTAAAAGACACATTTTCAATTAACTCCTAAACAATTAAAAATTGGTAAAAACGTTTAATATAGTAGTGTACGTGAATATTATTATTTTTTTACTGTGTATCGGCTCTATCATGTAACACATCGCTAATAATAAGCGACATCGATAAATTTTAGCTATGGGTTGTATTTTTAAAGACTCTTTCTTATTTTGATATCATGTTAACCGTATTGCTAAGGTAGTCGATAATTTATAATTTTTATCGACATCGGTAATATACTAACGTTGCTAGCATTGGCAACATCGCATTTGTTCTGACGTTTGTCATATTTTGAGGTTAATTGCTTTCATGTAAATGTTAAAATCTAATTATAAGAATTTTTATAGTGTTGAAAGCCATTAACAGGACATCCAGAACTACAAGACAACAGTTCGAAATAATGATAGATTTTATTTGTGCGAAGAAAGAAATGGTGACTCAAGATAAAGCAAATCCAAAAGGTATCAGTACATATCAAAATAAATAATGCATGAGTATATTATTTGAGCTGTTAAAGGATGATACATTAATGCTTTGGTTTTTGTAAGACATCTAAATCGTATTTTTAATAAGCAAATGCATCGTTCTACTGCATTTCTGACAAGGCAGTGATATTCTGTATATCTAGCTCTTGGTTTACTAGCTACTGAATTTTCAACAGGAGTTAATAACCACGGCTCCAACGGATAGCCCGAATCTCCTAAGAGCCATGAATTACTCTCTCCATTTTCATATTTTGTAACTAAATGTTTTCTTATGACTGATGTCGCCCATATTGCAGAATCATGACATGAGCCAGGTAATCTGGCATTTGATGAATAATTCTTAAATTTGAATCGCTCAGGAGTTGAACATTAATACTATAAAAACCTTTTCGTTTAAAGTAAACTGCCTGTGCATAATTTTCATCTGTAACAGGTGGTGCTTTTATTGCTACATGCGTTCCATCGATGCAACCGAAAGTCCCACCGACATTAAATTTTTGTGCAAATTTGTTATTGAAAAATCAAACTAAAGTAACTATTTTTTTTAATTACTGAAGAACAAATTCATGCTTGCTTGACAATAATAATTTCTTCATCAGTAATAGGAAATTTTACGTACTCCCCCAGTAAATAATTTACAAATATGTTATTAGTTTTAGATACACAAGCACTAACTGAAGCTTGGAAGAGAGCAATTTTTAAATCTTGTCCTGCGTTTTTCTGGTAACAACCATGTTCAAAAAAATATAAAACAGCCAATACCTAAAATAAAATTGCATTGTTATATTAATTATTCTAAAGAATTAGTCAAAACTCGAAGCATGCCTTTAAATGTTTAGGTATTTTTATATTCCGTACACTATTGATCAGATGTGGAGATATTATTTCAATATTATCTCTTGTCATATCTTTATTAAAACGGAATAACTGTTGGAAATAACAATTTGATAAATCAGAAGGGTTACTTAAATCTCTAATCATTCTTCTTTCTAATCTCATTTCATTTCTAAAATAAGGAAAATTGTAAGATATTGTTAAAGGTTATAATTTTTCTAGATATGCATTCATTCTTCGATTTCTTGCAATTCTTCATATCATGGCATCAATAATTAATCTGAATGCCATTTCTACAGTCTCACTTTTAATTTTAACGTTAATTTCGCAAAATTTGCCGTATAACATACATCGTTTATTATTAACAACTGGCCGTGCACAGTCTTTAAAAATTAGAAATTTACCGATGTAAATAAGCGATCATCGTTATTGTAAATGGGGTCATACACTTTTAAAAAAAAGTTGTGTTTTTTTACAAATTATAAAAATTTAGATCATTTCAGTGACATATTATTCAATATTTCTTATAATTTTTCAACTTTTCATTCATAATTTCTTTTCTGAAGTTTCGCGGTTGCAAAATCGTGATGTCATCATGTAAGAGAATTTAAAGCATGGCAAGGCGAAAGAGGTGTTGATAACAAATAAAAACTTGCTTTTCAGTGTTGTAAAAATTACTTATTATTAAAAAGATGAATACTCCGATAAATTAAATTAGATATTCGTTAATTATAACATTTCTAGTCAAAGAGTTTGGGACGTGTTAAAACCATATATGTATTAGTGAAGTATATTGCTGATACTCCTATCTTCAACACAGTTTCTCTCCGCAGAGGGAAAGAGAGACGGAAAATCATACTTTGGACCCAAGGCATGAATATGCGCATGCGTGCATACACGAATATTATTGGTTAATTCTGATGGCGGGGTTGAGTAAACGCGGCGCGCGATAAGCACGTTTCTTCAGGTAAACCCGCGTGGTTTGTCAATGTCATTTTCAGTCAGTGAGCCAAGTGTTTAACTTGTGTTTTATTATTGGAATATTACGTTTTGCAGTAATTATGCCTACCAAGTTTTGTTGTGTGTGCGGTTCAAAAACACCGAAAGTTAGCTTGCATTGGTAAGTAATTGAATAAATAAACTCTAGTATCTGATTTATATAGGTTATCCATCGAATCAAAACGATTCCGTTACAAGACACAATCATTGTTACTTCTATGTGACGAAATTGTTTGATTTGATTGATAACCTATCCTATAGCAATATTATTAAATCGTTTGGCCAGTTTTGTTAAGTAATTATAAGAAACAATGAAGAAAGTTAAATGTTGAGTATTGAAACGAATTACAATCATTTATTGGCTTGTGTTAATAATTTATATATTTTTCAATACTATTTATCTAGTTTTATGCCTTACGACAAACGTTTTAATCATATTACATGAAAGTTAATATCCATTATATTAATGTGTTAATTTTTTTGTTAACAGTTTTCCTAAAGACAATGAAAGAAGTAACCTCTGGAAGGAAATGTGTGGTGTGAGGTTAATTGATGATGCCTCCCGGTTTTTTGTTTGTTCAAACCATTTTACTGCGGATGATTACGTGGAACCGAATGCAAAGCAATTTGGAGGAAGAATGGTTTTAAAACCGGGCAGTTTTCCTACAGTAAAAGTTATAAACCCCATTACTGTGGCAAAACCAGCAATATCTTCCACAGCAACAACATTTGCTGCTGCATCTACATCAGCATCACTTGCAGCTTTTAGATTCGCAGCATCAATAACACCTTTGGTTACCTCCACATCAATTACACTACCAGCTGTTGCTTCTACATCAACTACACCACATCCTGTTGCTTCCACATCAGCACCAAGCGAAACATCTTTTCAACCAGGTATGATACACCTTCAAGCAAAGTAATTAATTTTCGGATTATTATAATTTTTGGCTATTACTAGTGTAAATTCCAAAACTAAATATTTTCAAAAATTTTAAAAGGTTTAAACAGTAATCAATTGTTTCCCCAAAAACTATTAAGTGAGATAAGGGTTTTAGGCTATTCTATGTTCAGTAACCGGTTCAATATATAATTTCTTGCTTAGGTATTTCCAATGCAAATTAGTTAAATTCCCGATATTTGTAATAGGCTTAAATATTTAGTTGTTTCCCGAATACTATTAAGTAAAATATCTTTAATCTTCTTGGGGAATACCTGCTGCGAAACAGTTAATCTTTTGTGTAGGTATATATCTTTCTTTTTATATAACACTATTTTATTTTACGTAACTATTTTCTAATGCAAAATCATATATGATGCCAAAAATAGTACCATCATTGACATTTGTAATAATTTTTTACATTAGCTAATATGTATATATTTGTTTCAGAATCTGTTATGCTTATGAGTACTCCAAAAAGGAAATTTCAAGAACCTCGTTATGTCGGCGATATAACATCTCCCGATTTTGCAACTCCGAAACGAGCAAAAAGAGCCTGGCATTTGGCAAAGGATCATATGGAGACGCAGAAAAAGAAATATTCTCTTTTATATCAGAAAAACAGAAGATTGGTAAAGAAAGTTGCTTCGCTGAGTGATATGGTGAAACACTTAAAGCAAAAAAATACTCTTTCGGAAGATGCCGCAGATACATTGATGGTGAGTTGTCAATGTCATTCCCTGGAAAACACTGAGACAAGGTTAAATGTACCTAGCTCTGCTCTGGTAGTGAGAAAATAAAGCTTAATAATAATAATAATAATAATAATAATAATTGGAATAAGTTGCTGTGCGACTTTATTGATTGTTGATTGCAAGAAATTTCTGACATAAGTTCGTCATTTTTTATTTCCCGCCGTTAAAATAAGTTTTTGAAGTTGTAATTACAATATGAAATGTACTTTTACATATATTTGGATGAAAGTAAAAAAAAATGTTTGTAAAAATGTTTTTTTATTACCGATCTTTTTCTTTTTCAGAGTGTTGTTCCTGCTGGGGTACAACAGTTAATTGCAAGAAAGCTGAAGTCGAAAAAGAAAGGGAAATACTCCCCTCAATTAAGAACCTTTGCTTTATCACTCCAATTTTACTCTTCAAAGGCGTACAATTATGTACGCAAGACGTGGGACAATTTATTACCACATCCATCGACGTTAAGAGCCTGGTACAGCAAAATCGGTGGACAACCAGGATTTTCAGAGGAGGCTTTCCAAGCAATTAGGTCGCAGGAAGGAAAAAATCATGTGCTTGTAAACATTGTTATAGACGAGATGAGCATTAGAGAACAAATATTATTCCATTGCGATCGATTATACGGCGGTGTAGATTTGGGTACAATGGGGGACAGTGATAACGATAACATTCCTCCTGCCAAATTGGCTTTGGTTTTTATGGCTGTTGCTGTCAACAACAACTGGAAAGTCCCTCTTGGATATTTTTTGATAAAATCTTTAACAGGCTCGGAGCGTGCAAACATTTTAACAAAATGTTTGCAATTAGTGAAGGAAACCGGTGCAGAAGTTTGCTCAATAACATTCGACGGCGCTTCGACAAATTTATCTATGTGCCATAATTTGGGAGCTAATTTTGAGTACGGTGAGAAAAACTTTAAACCATATATCATAGACCCTACTACAAATAAAAAAATTTTCATTTTTTTTGACGCTTGCCATATGGTCAAATTAATTAGGAATTGTTTGGGGGACAAAGGAATTATTTATAATGGGGACGGGGGAAAGATTTTATGGTCTCATTTATCTGAATTAAATAAGGTTCAAATAACAGAAAGGTTACATATGGGATGTAAAATTTCAAACAAGCATATCAACTATCAAAACAGTAGGATGAATGTTAAACTAGCTGCACAAACACTCTCGCTCAGTGCCAGTAGTGCTTTATTATATTTAAAAGAAAGCGATTATGATCCACAAATTTTTGAATCGTCAAATGTTACTGCGGAGTTTTGTCGGATATTTAATGATGCATTCGACATGTTAAACGTAAAAAGTAAATTTTCTAAATTAGTCATTAATGAAAATAACTTTGACTTTTTAAAAAGAAAGTCAGAAGAACTGGCCAGTTATATATATAATTTAACAGATCCCGCAGGAAATAGAATGATAAATACTGGACGAAAGATTGGGTTCCTGGGTTTTTTAATTAATTTAAAAAATATTTTTGAATTATACGAAAATAACAAAAACTCTTTAGAATTTTTAATATCTTTCAAATTAAGCCAGGATTTCCTGGAAACTTTCTTTAGTGCTATTAGAAGTAGGGGGGGATTTAATAACAATCCCAATGCACAACAGTTTGAGTCTGCATACAAAAGACTGCTAGTAAAAACAGATATACGATTATTTGAAAATGGTAATTGTTTACCGGACAATATAATTATTTTAAATGTGTCTTCCAAAAAAGAAAATTTACCGAATCCCGTTTCTGGGGAATGTTCTATAGAAATTGAAGAGTTTGACCACGATTATATAAAAACATTGTGGGGCATGAACACATACGTCGAAAACGTAGTGGAATATATTGCGGGATATGTTGTCAGTAAAATGAAAAAAATTAACATTTGTTCAATTTGTTGGAAGTATCTTATTTCTAACAGCAATAACTGTATTATTATAAACTTAAAAAATCGAGGAAGTCTGCTAACTCCTTCAAAAGATGTTGTGTTTATTTGCAAAAAGGCAGAAAGGATATTCAGAGAAAACCAAAACGATTTATTTAAAAATAAAAACTTGAAACAGCAAATGATTCTAAAAATTTTGGCGAGTTGTTCGCAATATGTGTTTATTTGTGATGAATATGAAAATCATTTGAAAGAACAAACTTTAATAGACAATCACAAAGTCCAATTAATAAAAATTATTGTAAATATATTTTTAAAAATAAGAATGTACCATGAAACAAAATTATTGTCTCAAAAAAATGATTATGTTAGAAATAAATACCATAGATTAATTTTATTTAAAAACCAATAAAACATTTTAAAAATATATACATATTTTTTTCTTCCGTTCCTTAATCCTGAACAAAATGATATCTAATTCATTTTGGATTGTGTAAATGTTTTTTCGTTTTATACCAATTTATATTTTATGTATTTCAATTATTTGCATAGTGATGGAAATATTTATACACTTTCATTATTAATTACATATTATTTTCATATAAATTATAATTTTTGTATTTAGATAGCCTTAAAATACAGGAATTAATTTTTACATCACATCAAAATTTAAAATTTCAAAATTATTGCGTTCATCGTTCTTCGCCAATAATATTCAAGTATTGCAAGCATGCGCACTTTTGATCCCAAGGTCCAAATGTGAGATTGAGATAGACTTATGCAGTATTACTATTTTCATCTCTCTTTCCTTCTATAGCGTAGCTAGTCGTATCAGCAATATACTTCACTAATACATATATGGTTAAAACAAACTGCTTTGTTGTACTATATCTTGCCGCTTGTCGGTAATGTCGGTAGTCTCATTATCACACCTGTCATCTCAAATCATATGTTGCAGTTAACAACGATTTTCAAATTAAACATATGTTTATTATATCTGTTATATTATTTTGCCCAGGTAATGTGAATAAACTATATTTGTAAAAACCTCTCAGTAAATAACAATGACTGATAACAGTCAATTTGACAGTAGGTGTAGTTCCTCTTTCTCCGCTAGAGCGTGTTTTGTAGTAGTATAACATGGTGACGTCACGAGCGAAAAATTTGAAATGAGATGCCCATTTCAAAAAATCATATCTTTATAACTACATGCCTTTTAATATTAAAATTAGTATCTACATTCATAACTTTACTCAAATTTACAGAAAAAAAATAAAACGAAAAAAGCTTTATGACCCCATTGTTACACGATAGCTAAATTTAAATGTTGTCGATAAAAAGGAGTAGCGACGTCTTTAAAAATTAGCGATGTGTTAAATGATACAGCCGTATATCTGATAATTACCATTACATTTAAATTATCTTATTTAATAAAATAAACTGGTAATATTATTTTTAAAGTGTAATTTTATGGAAACGATTATTTTATTAAATTTTATAAGTAACTGAAAAGAGTAATTATATTATTGGAAAATAAAAGAAAATATTCAGACTAAAAACAAATATTACTTGCATTCTAAAAATCCTAGGTTAGTGTTATAACTCGAAAATATGTCATAGAAAAAAAAATTACTTACGATACTGAATAGATAGGTATTTAATGGCGAAAAACTATTCTACATTAAAATGGTGACAGGCCGAAATCATTTTTCCGCCATTTTCTACCTATGTACGAAAGTTTTAAAAAAATAGTTACTTTTAACCGATTTCGAATCTCTTCCAGTTGCTGACATGCCAGTAATGGCAGGCGAAATCTGAGCACACTGAAGAGTAAAAACGTTTGAAATGGTAAATTTCACACTAATTTCCAACATTAAATAGCCAGTTAAATAAAATTAGCAACTAAATTTAACTGATTGATTTCTGTATTATAAACTTAATATAATCTAGGTATTAAATCTACAAACTAAACTAACTGAATAACATCGTGTTATTAAATTGTAGTTATCTGATTTAACTGACTGTTCATGAGTGAAACAGTGTAAACATTGAGAGAGTGCGCGTGAACGTTTGGCAACCCTGCATCCAAACAGCCAGCTGCTGTAACGAGGCATCTGCGCAGAATAGTCAGTTCATGTCAAGAATTAGAGACATTCAGACCTGCTTTAAATGTTGTAAAAGTTACAATTTTTGTACAAGTTTCAAATAATTACAAGCATTACATACAAGTTGTGTTCTTCTTTTATTAATTCTAAACGATACACAACAACCCCAACATGGTCCTTCGTCGCCAAATACATTGAAATCAGCGAAAATCAAGAATCAAGAAACAGCTGTGTAGTCAGCCATCGCCGTGCGTCCTCGACAATCGACACAGCGCAGCCGCAGCGCACGCGCACGCAGCAACGGTTGAGCATCAGCTGGTCCATTTCAACGAACCTGGCAACAGTCAGCGGTTCTCAAAAGTTGGGACTCCAACAATCGACAACAGTAATAGGTTTGTGCATATCCTTTACAAACTCAATCCTTTACATCAGCGCTCTATCTAACGTGCAAAATAAATTCAGTAGACAAACATGGCGGAAGATTGCATTAGAAAACGCGGTGTAATAAAACGTAAATTAACAATGTTTACAAAATACGTAACGGCCTTAAAAAATAAACTCGACAACAACGTAGCGTCAACCGAAGTAGAATTTATAGAATTAGAGAATCGTGTTAAACTTATTGAAAATTTATTTAATGAGTTTGATGAAGTTCAATTCGAAATTGAGAAAGTCGCGACAGATGTTGAAGAGCAATATACAGTTCGAGATGAATTCGATGAGGATTACCACAAGCAAATAGCAATAGCAAAATACATTCAAACAAAAAATCCTAAATTCACACAAAAGTTTGATGTAGCAACATTGCCAGATATTACACAGGAACAGGTAGAAACAAGTAGCATCGCTGGCTCAGCGTTAGTTTCGGCGTCTACACAGTCACAATTACAATCGGTTAAACTACCAACAATACAGTTACCAAAGTTTGACGGTTCCTACCACACTTGGCTAGAATTCAAAGACACTTTTGAATCACTAATACATAAAAATGAATCAATTAACGACATACAAAAATTTCATTATTTACGTGCTTCTTTAATAGGAGAAGCGGCACAAGTAATTAAATCAATAGAGTTCTCGTCAAAAAATTACTCAGTAGCTTGGGATATTTTAAACGAAAGATACAGCAACACAGGGTTATTAGTGTACAATCACACAAAAGCTATCTTCACGTTAGAATCTATCACAAAAGAATCGGCACAAAAAATTCGCAAATTACTAGATTCAATTTCCAAACACTTACGTTCTTTAAATGCACTAAATCAACCAACAGAAAATTGGGACACGTTAATTATTTACATAATTACAACAAAATTAGATAATGTTACGCTACGCGAATGGGAATCTCAAAAATTAAAAGAGGAAGTTCCTACCTTTGAGGAATTGAGAAAATTTCTTAAAGAGCGGGCAGATTTTCTTGAAAAATTAGAGTCTAATCAAGCGGACCGTAAAGGTACAAAACAAAAACATGAAGTAGGTAACACAAAAGCGTTTGTAGTATCACAACCGTCATGTAATATTTGTGAAAAGGAACATTTTATTCATACTTGTGAGAGTTTTCTGAAATTAACAGTGGCAGAAAGGCTTGAACAAGTCAAACGTGCAAAACTTTGCATAAATTGCCTACGAAAAGGGCATTTACAGAAGCAATGCAATGCGGGAAATTGTCGTAAATGCGGTAAGAAACATAACACGTTATTACATTTCGACAACGCAAAAACAAGCGAATGTAACAACACAAACGTTACTAGTGTATCATGTCACGTGGCAAGTAAACAACAAATCTTGCTATCCACAGTTTGTTTGAAATTAATTGATACAAACGGCAAGGCACATTCAGTTCGGGCACTACTCGATTCCGGATCACAATCTAGTTTTATATCAAAAAATTGTTGTGAGCGATTAAAATTAGCTGTAACAAAACAAAACGTTTCATTATTCGGAGTCAACAAAACAATGTCGCAAATTGAAGGTAAATGTCAAATAAGCATACAAGCTCGAAATAAAAAATTCATAACACAAATACAGTGTTTCGTATTACCAAAAATCACAAGTCAGTTACCAACTGTTGGATTTAACAAACAAATGTTAAATTTACCTGCAGATTTAGAATTAGCCGATCCTAATTTTAATATTCCATCAAAAATTGATATTCTGTTAGGTGCTGATTGTTTTTGGGACATAATTGAAGCAAAGCAAATCAAACTCGGTGCAAAAATGCCTATTTTACAAGAAACTAAATTAGGATGGGTCATATCCGGTCCTATTTACATGCAAGGTAAATCACGAATACAATGTAACTTTTCTACTAATTGTGAATTGCAAGAACAATTAACGCGATTTTGGCAATTGGAAGAGTGTACAAACGAAAGGGCTTGGTCTTGTGAAGAAATTGAATGTGAAAAACATTTCGTTCAAAATACTACTCGAGATGCGGAAGGGAGATTCGTTGTCACAATACCGTTAAAAGATTCATTGAATAAGTTAGGTAATTCTAGAGATCAAGCAGAAAAACGTTTCTTTAGTTTAGAACGCAAATTAGTTAATAATTCAAAGCTAAAAGAAATGTATCAAAATTTTATACGTGAATACGAGTTTTTAGGTCACATGACAAAAGTTCACAACGATAGTAAATCACAGTACGATTATTATATGCCGCACCATTGTGTGGTACGTGAAGACAGCATGACGACAAAACTTAGAGTCGTATTTGATGCATCGGCGCGTACATCATCGGGCTATTCATTAAACGACTTACAGATGGTTGGCCCAACTATTCAAAATGATTTGCTTTCTATTTTGCTTCGTTTTCGAAAACACAAATATGTCATAGCGGCGGATGTTTGCAAAATGTATCGACAAGTATTAGTCAAGCCAGACCAAAGATCATTGCAAAAAATTCTATGGCGCGATCATCCATCTGAACCATTAATAACATATAATTTAAATACGGTTACTTATGGGACAGCTTCAGCTTCATTTCTCGCAATTCGATGCTTATGGGAATTAGGGGAGCAATACAAAAAGGAAAATCCCAAAATCGCAAAAATAATACAACAGGATTTTTATGTAGACGATCTGCTAACGGGAGCAGATGATAAATCAGAAGCATCCGACATATGCGGAGAATTAACTACTGCTTTAAGCAGAGGTTGGTTTGAATTGCGAAAATTTTCCTCAAACGAGCCGGAAGTACTAAACCAAATCAAGGGATCAGAATCGGAATTAAAGGTAATTAATCTTGGCGAAAACGAAAACACCAAAACATTAGGCTTAAATTGGCATCCTTCCACAGATGATTTACTATTCAAAATAAATCGAGGTGACGTATCAAAGGTCATAACAAAACGCACAATTTTATCAGATACTGCCCAAGTGTTCGATCCCTTAGGGCTTTTATGTCCATGCATCATAAAAGCAAAAATAATACTCCAAAAGTTATGGTTAGAGGGAATTAATTGGGATGAACAGCTGCCGTCACAGATTCGAAGTGAATGGCTAGAATTTAAACATCAACTACCTGAATTAAATAAATTACGGTTAGCACGCAGGGTAATTTGTAACAATCCAATAGATATTCAATTACACATATTTTCGGATGCGTCAGAGTATGCATACGGGGCGTGCTCTTACATACGATCGGAAGATGCAAACGAAAATGTTTTCGTTCAACTTATTTGCGCTAAATCAAAGGTAGCTCCATTAAAATCGGTGTCAATACCGCGCTTAGAATTATGCGGTGCTGTCATAGCAACAAAGTTGTTTAATAAAATTCGCAAGACTTTAGATATACAATTTAACAATTCTGTCTTTTGGACAGACTCAACTATTGTTTTGGGTTGGTTAAAACAACCACAAAGATGTTTAAAAACATTCGTTAGCAATCGCGTGGCTCAAATCCAAGATTTGACTACGGCAGATCAGTGGCATCATGTCGCTACAAAAGATAACCCGGCAGATATTCTTACTCGAGGTGTAGCACCGAGAAAATTGCAATCTTTGCATGCCTGGTGGGCAGGTCCTCAATGGCTTTCACAAAGCGAAAGTGACTGGCCAAATTTAAAGGTTACAATTGCTGAATTGCCTGAAAAACGGGAGAGGGTTTTTACATTCGTTTTAACCGAACAACAAAGGTTTCAATTCGAAGATTACTCTAGTTTACCCCGACTTATACGAATTATATCGTACATATTTCGATTTACACACAATTGCAAACATAGTTCTAATCGAAAAATTGGACCAGTAACTATACTGGAAATGAATCAAGCGCATAACACTCTAATAAAAATCTCACAAGGCGAATCCTTTCCTCTTGAAATAAATGAACTTAAAACCAAGGGACAAATAAACTCAAAAAGCAAAATTTTAGGGCTTAACCCATTCTTGGACAAGAACGGAATACTTCGCGTAGGCGGAAGATTAAAAAATTCCCAATTCTCTTACTATAAAAGACACCCAATTATTGTAAGTACGAAACATCACTTAACAAAATTGCTTTTCGAAGAAATGCATCGCCAATTACTTCATGTTGGCCCTCAACAATTATTAGCTACCATCCGCGAAAAATACTGGCCACTTGCTGGCAGGAACCTAGCAAAGGCTACTGTACATAAATGCATGCGATGCTTTAGATTCAAACCTAAAACAGCTGAATTAATAATGGGAAATTTACCCAAACAGCGCGTTGAGCCTGGTTTGCCATTTAAAACTACAGGGACTGATTACGCCGGCCCATTTTTACTCAAAGATAAAAGGGGACGCGGCGCAAAACTAACAAAATGCTACATTTGTTTATTTGTTTGCTTTACCACAAAGGCGATTCATCTCGAACTGGTGAGCAGTCTAACTACGGAAAGTTTTATAGCCGCATTACGTAGATTTGTCTCTCGGAGAGGCAAACCTAAACTAATATTTTCAGATAACGGCACGAATTACGTCGGTGCTAACGCCGAACTAGAAAAATTATCAAAATTCTTAACTGAAAGCAACGATCAAATAATTGAGCAACTTGCTTCCGAAAAAATTGAATGGCGGTTTATACCACCTCAAACACCTCATTTTGGAGGACTATGGGAGGCTGGAGTAAAGTCCGTCAAATATCACCTTCGGCGCGTTCTTGGTGATGTTCATTTAGTATATGAAGACTTTTACACAATACTTGTACAGATAGAGGCAATCCTCAACTCCAGACCATTAACTCCCCTTTCATCTCATCCAGATGACCTAAATCCCATTATTCCCGCACATTTTTTGGTGGGAAGATCTCTCACAGAGTTGGCCGACCCAGACTACAAAGGTGTTCCAGTGAACAGACTTTCCTTGTACCAGCATCTGCAAATGCTAAAACAACATTTTTGGACGAGGTGGTCGCGAGAATATATTTCTCAACTTCAAGAAAGAACCAAGTGGAAGAAAACCCAGAACGAGTTGCAACCAAATGCACTTGTGTTAATAAAAGACGACAACCTTTTACCAATGAAGTGGAAGCTCGGACGCATCGTCGAGACGCATCCAGGAAGTGACGGGGTCAGCAGAGTGGCCTCCATCCGCACCCAAGGCGGAATCATCCGTCGACCCTTCTCCAAGATATGCCCACTACCAATCGACTCATCAGCAACCTTCGTTGAAAGGCAGCCCTTTCAAGGCGGGGGGCATGTTCATGAGTGAAACAGTGTAAACATTGAGAGAGTGCGCGTGAACGTTTGGCAACCCTGCATCCAAACAGCCAGCTGCTGTAACGAGGCATCTGCGCAGAACAGTCAGTTCATGTCAAGAATTAGAGACATTCAGACCTGCTTTAAATGTTGTAAAAGTTACAATTTTTGTACAAGTTTCAAATAATTACAAGCATTACATACAAGTTGTGTTCTTCTTTTATTAATTCTAAACGATACACAACAACCCCAACACTGACAGTGTTGTTATTATCATTTGGCCCAGTTTAAATCATACAAAAAAATGTTTAATTACTTCATGTTTATACCTTAAATCTAAATCATTTTTACTTTTTCATGATTACTGTCTCAATATTAATTAAATTACAATCGTCAAATTATATTACTGTACCATCAAAATGTAATTAATTTATTAGCTCAATTACATGCAGAAATGTAATTAATTTACATTAAATAATTACAAATTACAATTACTTTTGATTTTTTATTCGAATTGAAAGTTTCATATTTTTATTTTACAATTTTATACTAAGTATAAAAAAAAATAAAATATAAATCAAAGGCATAATGAAGGAATATAGAATTATTATTATTAAAATATATAATGAAAAACTAAAAATTAGAATTCTGAAACCAAATCAAAACGTTCTGCCCAATATTGTGGATTATAGTTATTCAAACTGCTGTTTTAAAATTAGTAATTTTTCAAAGAGAGAATCTGATTTTAAATAATGCCTAAGAATGAAAATTCGGTTGATATTTGGAAATATTACTAAGAACCAGCTAATTTCGATCAGTTGAAATTGAAATAGAATTTTCGATTTCATCATATTTATTAAAAAAAAGTCATAGAATTTGTCATATTGACCATGAAAAAAAAAACAAAGTAATTGTAAATGTAATTACAATGAAAAAGTGCTTAAAATTACTAAATACTTGCATAAATAATAATATAATTAATTACTGAACTATCCATAAAAGATATAATGTAATTGAAAATTTCAATTTCCAATTACATTTCTGAAAAATGTAATTAATAAATAAATAAAAAATAAATCGTTAGCGAACGTACCTGTCAGCGGTAACACCTGTCAGCGAGCCGTCCGCAGTTATCATATTTGAAAAGTGGTTTTTTTCGTTAAATAATTTACGAAAATAGTGTGAGGTGCTTCATAGCAGTGTTGTGAACCAGTGCAGTGCAAAATTTTCTAAGGTCAGTTCTGATTTACCTTATTTTTGAACTTTGAAAAATTTTTCACTGACTGGCCACGCCCACCCGTGGTGCGTTTTTTTGTCTTCATTTACTTTTTTATTTTTTTAATTTATTCTAATAAATTAAATAAAGGCTTCTGTGCTATATTTTATTGCTTTTCTGGCATTTAGTGCCAAAATTTATTTTATTTAAATTTTTTTAAATAAAATTAAAATACATATTTTCGCTTTTCGTATCATTGGTTTCGTCTGGGGGCTTCGGCCCACCAGACATTAAAAATGGCTTCGGACTCGGTCCCGGGGCCTAGGGAGAAGCGAGCTCGCGTCAATTCTGACGATGAGGACCCAGCACCAATGTTCCTGTTGGTAAAAAGAGCCAGTGGAGACTTCAGCAAAGTAAGCCCCTTTCTTATTTCGCGTTTAGTGAAAACTATTGCCGGAGACGTTAAAGTCATCCGGAAAATTAAAGACGGTCTTCTTATTGAAGCAAAAAATGCTGATCAGTCACGAAAATTACTTGCAGCCAAGACCCTAGGTGATTATGTTGTTACTATCACGCCACATAACACCCTTAATTTTTCTAAGGGTTTTATCTACTGTAGGGATCTGCTGAACTGCACAACTGATGAAATTCTGAGTGAACTGAAAAAGGAAGGTGTGGTTAAAGTGCGAAGGATCATAAGTAGGAAAAACGGTCGTGAGGAAAATACCCCATCCCTTGTGCTAACTTTTAATTGTTGTGATGTCCCAATATATATATATATATATATATATATATATATATATATATATATATATATATATATATATATATATATATATATATATATATATATATGCTGCCATGTATCGCCTCCCTGTTCGTCCGTATATCCCTAACCCTCTTCGCTGCTTCAATTGCCAACAATTTGGACACTCCTCGTCCAATTGTAAAAATTAAAAAATTTGCATCTGCGGAAAACCCCTACATGACGGAACCGAATGCGGTGATGTCAATTGTATTAATTGCCAAGGTAGCCATCCTGCCAGCTCCAGAAACTGCCCGAAATTTAAAATGGAATACGCTATTTTAGAGTACAAAACTACTCATAAATGTAGCTTCCCGGAAGCAAGGCAACATGTACAGCGTAATACGACTTTCACCACTTCTTATGCTAAGGTTGCAGCAAAACCTGCTTCTCCTCCACCGTTAAACGTTGCCGACATCGCGTCTCTGCTGATGCCAGAGATCGCAAAAATCGTAAAAAATGTTTTTTTCTGAATTTGTTCAATTATTTGCTTCTCAAAGTCAATTCAAAACTCCAACCGCTTCGTCTCCTGCCTCTACACCCAGTTCATCTGGTGTTAAATTTGTTAATTTGCCAAGTGTACCAACAAGTAACACTCCACAAGTCAGCCTTCCTACGACGAACAATCCCATCGTTCCTCGTTTGGAAGATACTGACAATTCTGGGAATGACAGTACTGCAACTGTCGACGGGAATTCTTCTGCCCGGAATAAGAAGAAAATAGATAGAAGAGGTTGGCCTAAGGGCAAGCCTCGTTCTTAGAGCGTGTATTCTATCTTTGAGCTCTTCAGCTATTTATATAGCACCATTTTTCTTTCTTTTTTTTCTCACTTCTAATGTTCAAACTCCTTCAATGGAACTGCAATGGTATTGTCACTCATCTTCCAGAGCTTAAATTGCTATTAGCTGATCAGAGCCCCAGCTGTGTTTGCATTCAAGAAACACATTTTAAACCTCAAGATTCATTTTCTCTAAGCGGCTTTAACATCATTCGTCATGATGTTAATCCGGACGGCGGTGTAGCGATTCTTTTATCTTCTCCTACACCATATACAGTATGTAACCTTCAAACGCAACTTCAAGCGGTTGCAGTTCAATTATATTCGCCTAGAAAGTTTACAGTCTGTATTATTTATTTGCCAAATTTTAATTGGAATATGAATGATCTTGAGAATATTATAAACCAGCTTGAGCCACCATTCCTTCTTGTAGGTGACTTTAATGCGCACAGTTTTTTATGGGGATCCAATCAGTCTGACGGTAGAGGACGTATTATTGAGAACCTTCTTGATAACATTGATGCAGTGCTCCTGAATACAGGGGACGCCACTTATTTGAATTTACGTTCAAATTCCTTTTCAGCCATTGATTTATCAATTTGTTCTCCTTCTTTAGCTCCGCACTTCTCCTGGAAAGTGCTTGATGATGCACATTTCAGTGATCACTTACCCATTTTGATCTCTTGTTCTCTTCCTTCTTCAGAGCCTTCTTTTCTCCAAAGATGGCGATTTTAATCTGCTGATTGGGACAGTTTTTCCGCGTAAATAATCGTCCCAGTTATGTCAGAAAATATTCATGTTTCTCTTGGCGATATTAATTGCAGTATCTTACGATCTGCAAGCAATAATATCCCGTTAACATCTTCTCGTTTCATTAGAAGAAAGGTCCCGTGGTGGAACACGAATGTAGCTAGTGCTATTCGTGAAAAGAAACGTGCATTAAAATGTTATCGACGTTCACCAACTCTTGATAACCAAATCATTTTTAAGAAGGCCCGAGCTCATGCTCGACGTGTTATTCTACAAGCTAAGTCTACCTCCTGGCGGAATTATGTCTCTTCTGTCACACCTGAGCGTCCGTCGAATGAGCTGTGGAATAAAATTAAATACATGCACGGTTATCAAAAGTCTCACTCTGTCAACCTTCTTCACATCCATAACATTTTATGCACCAATCTTAATGACATCTCTGAATGTTTAGCTACACATTTCGAGTCTGTCAGTAGTACCGAAAACTACTCATTAAGATTTCTTAATAGTAAAGAAACGAGTGAAGCCCCACTTGATTTCTCTTCTGATGGCGATGAAGTGTATAACCTTCCTTTTTCAATTTTTGAATTTGATTTTGCACTTAGCAAAACAAAAAATACATCTGTCGGTCCTGACAACATTTCATATTGCATGTTAAAGCATCTGCCTTCTGAGATGAAAACTCATATATTAAATTTTTTCAACCTTCTCTGGCGTAGCGGTACGTACCCGGATGCCTGGCGAGAAGCTACCATCGTTCCTATTTTGAAACCGGGCAAGGATGCCACACATTCTACTAGTTACAGGCCCATATCACTAACGTGTCATCTGGGTAAAATTTACGAACGTATGGTAAACTACAGGCTTTGTTGGTATTTAGAGCATAATCGCCTTTTAGATCCGTATCAGTGTGGCTCTAGAAAATGTTATTCTGTCACTGATCTCCATGTTCAGTTAACGAATGACATTCATTGTAACTTCCTCGAACGAAAACATTTAGTTGCTGTTTTCTTCGACCTGGAGAAGGCATTTGATATGACTTGGCGTTACGGCATTCTTAAGCAGCTACATGAGTGGGGACTTCGTGGCAATCTACCACTTTTTATATCTTCCTTTTTTGAAAATCGAACTTTCAAAGTACGTATAGGTGATATCTATTTATCTTCTCACCCCCTAGAAAATGGTATTCCGCAAGGTTCTACCATTAGTGTAATCCTTTTTCTAATTGCTATCAATAGCATTGCACAAAATCTTCCTCCGACCGTCCGCCATTGTCTCTATGTCGATGACTTGGTCATTTACACTTCAGCATCTAGCATTCCTGAGTGCGAATCTCGAATTCAGGATGCAATTAACACCATAACCAATGCTGCTACCGCTAGGGGTTTTCGTTTTTCTGTCGAGAAAACGAAGTGTATAGATTTCTGTCGCTTACGTACTCTTTACAACAATCCTTCTCTTCATTTGTATGGTTCTCCAATTCAGTGCGTCGATAGGGTTAAATTTTTGGGTTTAACTCTTGATCCGTATCTGACCTGGAAGCCGCATATTCTAGAACTTGCTGCAGACTGCCGTCGTGTTTTGAATGCATTAAAATGCCTCGGAAGCACTAAGTGGGGTGCTGATAGAGACTGTTTGCTACGACTTTACAATTCACTTGTAACGTCGAAACTTGATTTTGGAGCAATCGTACTCAGTTCCGCTAAACAACTCCATCTCAACCGCTTAGATGCTGTCCATAATACGGGTATCCGTTTGTCAACTGGTGCCTTTCGTACTTCTCCAGTTCACAGTTTATACTGTGAGTCAGGGTTGCCTCCATTATCTATCCGTAGAACACGACAATGCATGAGATATACTGCTCGAATTATGTCCAAACCTTGGCATTTCATGTTTACTTCTCTTTTCCAAGACGAGCGTGCCCATAATCTATTCCTCAGCAGTTCCACCTCTCTCTGTCCTTTGGCTGTTCAACTGGTCAAAAAGTTTGATAAACTTCCACTAGGCAAGGAAGATATTTTACCTCAGCTTATTTCGGATACACCACCATGGTGTCTTCCTCAAATAAGTACTGAGTTAGTTCTTACTAAGTATAAGAAGGATATTACACCGCCTTCCCTTTATGTCCAGGAATTCTGTCTCCTTAAAGAAAGGTACACAGACTCCATTTTTATCTATACAGACGGGTCTAAAAACAGCACCGGAACCTGATGTTCTTTCATTTTTCGAGATGAAGAACATATTATCACTTTATCGCCTTCTTCCTCTGTTTATGGTGCTGAGTTGTATGCCATTTATTCAGCTTTGCAACGTTGCTTACACGTCATCGAACGTGAACAGCATATCGTTTTATGTACGGATTCACTCAGCGCTATAACGAGTCTATGTAACCGGTTTTCAACTGATCCCCTTATTCAGATGCTTTTTTATAGTCTTTGCCTTCTTTCATCTAGGCAAATCCGTGTTACTTTTCTGTGGATTCCTGGACATATCGGAATCGCTGGTAATCACAGAGCTGATCATGCTGCACGTGAAGCTGCTCTACTTGATTACTTTAGGACGGACGCTCTCAGGCCAGACGATATGCTTCAACGTATATCGTCATTTTGTTTAACTTCTTGGCAGGACGAGTGGACTCGCTCCACTGACAAACTAAGATCAATTAAACCTACCGTTGAAAAGTGGAAGCTACCTATTTCTGTTTCGAGGAAGGAGCAAGTAGCGATTACGCGTTTGAGAATAGGTCACATTAAAGCCACCCATCTTTATCTTCTTGTTCGGGACCCCGTACCTATGTGCGATGTATGTGATACTCGCCTTTCTGTATTTCATCTTCTTCTGCATTGTGCTAAATATCACAACGACAGAAACCTCTTCAGCCTTGCAAATACTCTTCCGTCAGTTCTCTCCAATGAGACTGAGAGTGTTGAGAAACTTTTAAAATTTATTCATTTCACCGGACTGATAAATGATATTTTATAGTTCATTTCTTTCTTTTGCTTTTCTTACCACCATTATTTATTTATTTAATTTTGGTTGGCTTTAATTAATTTTTTTTACAGCGGTAATGACCGTAGCAGTCGATCCGCTTAATTTCAGCAAAAAAAAAAATAAATATATCATCACGCCTTTTACCCATTATGGGTGTGGCACTCTGCTTACGCAGATCTCGGTAAGTGATATATTTTTGCGTATGAAATGCGGTTACCAGCCGTCAAGTCATATCCCCCAAAGTTGTTAGTAGAGGGGGAACCACAGGGGTAAATTTAAATTATCAACTTTCGGCAGTGGGATTCGAACGGAGGATCTTACGATCCACAGTCCGACACGTTACCACGGAGCTATTTACCCCATTAATTACGTAATTTAATTACTTGTAATTAATTACTGCTCATCTCTGCCTCCCGCACATGCATATATGTAAAGGAGGTTTATGTTACGAATTGATTAGATTTTGCGAACAATTTATCAATAGGAATTGGTAAATAATTTGAAGGCCTATCAGGGTTTTTGGGCAAACTTCAGTAAATAAATGAGATGGAGTAATTTTAATTGGAATCAAAAGAATGCGGAATATTACCTTTTCAATAATTTTTATTTGAAACTCTTCTTTTTATTTTGTTTTTATCAGTTTTAAAAACTGTTCGTGGGCCAAATTAATTATTAATATTAGCGATTTTTGTTAATTCGGTATTCTTTTTTAAATTTTTTACATTTTAAGCAGTCTCAACTGCTGAGGTTATATGCCGCCTCGGTACCTCGTTTTTGGGTAATGTGACAACGGCACGCGGTATTCGCTGGTATGGGTTTTCGCAAAGCGATAACCCATCCAACTATTGATCGCGGGCAGTGCTGCTTAACTTGCGTTATCGAGTGAACCGGATTCAACGTTACCTGCCATGGCTGTTGCTAAAATTAGTTATTATTTCAGTTGTTATGTTTCCTTAAATTATTCTTAAGCATAAGAGAATACAAAGAAATTCAGTACAACCATTTTCCCCTCATATGATTAGAACATTTTTTTAAAAATTATTCTAAAAGTATTAATTAGGCCAAATGATATGATTCTGGGCTCGAACAATGAAAACATAACATTTACGGTTTTACAATTTTTGTTGACAACGGCGTTCTAGTACTTTTAAAATAACTTTTGATGTTTTACCATAAAAAGACTTATAGAACTTAGGAGCAGAAGAAAACATCGTGTGATATTTAACAGTTCATTAAATGAACAAAAATAAAAAAAAATGAAATTTAAAGATAATCATGATTTTCTGGAAATGATATGAAAGTAATAATCATGATTTATGTATGGTCTTATTCTAGAAAAATTTTACAATATATTCTTAGGCTTAATTTTTTTTTTTTATTTGTTTATTTAGTGAATGGATAAATATCACATGTTGTTTTCTCAGCCCCGTAAATCCTAACAGTCCAAATCAAAAGTTTTGTTAAAAGTACCAATATGAGCTTATCAACAAAAATGTTTAAAAGTAAGTGGTGCCTTTTCTTGGCAACTCACCTGGATGATTTATACGTCAATATTAATTAAAACTGATTTGTTTTGTAATTCTGTTCCCATAGAATAATTTAGCAATCAGTATTTTCATACTGAAAATGCCTATTATTTTGCTATTCTATCTTATTCTTTTTTTTACGTTGGATTTAGCACTCAAAAAAATTTGCTTTAAATATAAATAAATTGCAGGTTAAATCAAATAAATTTTCTTTCGAACTTTTACTTTTAATTCAAAAGCAGTGTTATTTTCGGTAGATATTTTTGTTTTTAATTTAAAAAAGAGAATTTTCATTTTTAAAGTTAAGTTTTGTTTTTATTACAATACTTTTTTATGGAACATAGAAAATACAATGTTAAAATTTTCATTTGGCGATAGTTCGTTCCCTATGAATTTTGGGATAAGAGTGTCAATACAAAATATGTTTAGATCAATGAATTTAGGCTTATTTGGTGTAATATTTGTTGCTGAACATTTTTTATATTTACACTTCTGTTCTAATATTTATAGGGAACATACTATCGCATAATGAAAATTTTAGCACTGCATTTCTCATGTCCTACTAAAAAAGTAGACACCCGGTATTCTCACCCAAAAAAAAAGTTCCTTTAAAAACTAAATAATTTGTTTTTGATTTTAAAAGTCCTAAAAACCAAAGTTTTTACACATATCTGCAATGAAGCCCAAAATATTTATAATAAGTTCCATTTAACCAATTTCATAACTCTTATATATGATGATGATAATATTTTTAAATTTATGGTTGCAAGAGATTATTTAATAATTTTTTTTTTTTGTATTGGAATTTTAATCATAGAACTACGTGTCTGTGCTTTTCTGACTTCATTGCCTTTTTAATTTCGGTTGTTCCTCGGTATCCATTCCTATTATTTTTATTATTATTGCTGACGCAGCTGTCAATGGTAACAATTCGATGAATATTGAATTGTATTGTAAGGGTCTGCATTAATTAGCTGCGTAAACTATTGCCCATAAGAATAATTTTACCAAATTTACTCGTAAGAACAATGTTTTCTTTGCGGAATAATTACGCATGCGCGTTACTATTTTTAGAGAGTTCTGTGAGAAAATTAAAATTAAATTCGTATACTTTTGTCATATTCAGTATAAGAATATATGAATGTACAAAAATTGAAAGTAATTGTATTCATTTTAGACCTATTAGGAAACAATTACGAAAGGTTAAACGCAGAAATTCCACCTAAATAGAATCAACAGCTACTCCAATTGAATTTATTATTAATTATTAAACAAATAACCGAAATTAGGGTTGCGGCGATATATGCCTCTGTATTTACAATTATTTAAGTGGTTGTAGAAAAATTAAATTTCACTGTATAATAATACACAAAATTGCGTTTATGTATTTAATTCATTCTTACATTTAATATTTATTTATTAATTCAACAAATAGGTAATATATTATGTAAATAAATGTGCTGGTATGTTTAGTTATTATTAAATATATAGAGCTACGGTTGTCAGAAGCGGGTACTACATTCATTATTATTTAAATTACACGAAAACTAAGGCTGCACAAAAATTAAATTTTGTTGTACAAAAATGTACATAATATGTACAATTTTATAAGCTAAATTAAATTTTATAAATCTCTAAATGTAGGGCTACGTGAAGTTATGAAAATAAATCATAAACTGAGCGCGTACAAAAATTTATATTTGCTGTACAAAATTGTACATGTGTACATTATTCTTAGCTATAGTTTATTTGTTTATGAAATAAATGTAGGCCACCGTGAAGTTGGCCCTACATAAATTTGTTTTATTAATTACAAGAAATTTATTTTTATGTTACAAATATTTACATAAAGTGAGCATTATTTACACATATATTTTTTTAGTAATTCGCATTCCTGTACGGTTAAATTCACCCAATTCAGATATACAAAGTAAAAAAAAATTACATATTCACGTACACTACTATATTACACGTTTTTGCCAATTTTTAATTGTTCAGGAGTTATTTGAGAAAAAGAAAATCAACCTAAATTAGTTTTCTACAATTTTATACCCACATGGGAAGTCTTGAGTAATCAAAACATATCTGCAATGGAGCTTAAAATGCTTACAATCAGTTCTATTTAACCAATCTCATAACCCTTATATCCTTAGAAGCTAATGGTGATAAGCGTAATATTACAATATTTTTATAGATAATTTTTACCTCCCGTTCAAAAGCGAGATGTAGAATACGTAAACGGATTTGATGTCAAAATTTTTGTCAATAAGCACGTTCTCATGCCATTCTTAGAACCCATTTTTATGATGATGTCTGAGTACATGTACAAAATTTTTGATTCTATTCTACTTAAAATTTGATATGCTCTCAAGAAGATTTGATTAGGTTTTGATGAAAATCTACCAACCGGAAGTGGTCTTTACTTGAAGCGCTGTAATTTTTTTAAATATTTTGTTAATATTGGGTTAGTAACAATTTATCATACATCACATTAAATAATAAGTTCCTGTTGACAACACTTATTGAACATGTTTCTTTATCTTTTATCAACAAATATGCATGATGTAAATTGAAAATAAGGACAATAAATTTGTTTCATTTTGCTCCAAAAATTTTATATTTGAACAAAAAGAACTCTTTGCAAGTAATAAACTAAAACTGAGTGAGTCACGAGTGCCTGCAGCCTGCCTTGAAATCAATAAACTACGGCGTTGTCAAATATCTTGGAAGCTGCATCCTACATAGTTTGAAACACAATATACACCGCTGCGATATACGCGCCGAACAGCGCCACCGCCAGTAGCGGAGGAATCGTGAAATAAATTATACGTTTTTTTACAAACTCCCGAGTTAGAGCATCCGGCTGAAATCTTCAGCATAGATAGAATACGATGCAAGGGAGCGTTTAACATAGATCAGCGTTATGGCTTCCATATATGGAAGTAATAACGCAACGGATGCCACAACCAATGTAAATTGTCAATAGGTAGATGCCACATAGTACGGAAGATGTATATATATATATATATATATATATATATATATATATATATATATATATATATATATATATATATATATATATATATAAAATAAAATTCAAAAAAAAAATTATTAAATAATCTCTTGCAACCACAGATTTAAAAATATTATCATTATCATATATGAGTTATGAAATTGGTTAAATGGAACTTATTGTAAATATTTTGGGATTCATTGCAGATATGTGCAAAAACTTTGGTTTTTAGGACTTTTAAAATCAAAAACAAATTATTTCGTTTTTAAAGGAACTTTTTTTTTTGGGTGAGAATACCGGGTGTCTACTTTTTTGTAGGACATGAGAAATGCAGTGCTAAAATTTTCATTATGCGATAGTATGTTCCCTATAAATTTTAGAACAGAAGTGTAAATATAAAAAAATGTTCAGCAACAAATATTGCACCAAATAAGCCTAAATTCATTGATCTGAACATATTTGTATTGACAATTTTATTCCAAAAGGCATAGGGAACGAACTATCGCCAAATGAAAATTTTAACATTGTATTTTCTATGTCCCATAAAAAAGTATTGTAATAAAAACAAAACTTAACTTTAAAAATGAAAATTCTCTTTTTTATATTAAACACAAAAATATCTACCGAAAATAACACTGCTTTTGAATTAAAAGTAGAAGTTCGAAAGCAAATTATTTGATTTAACCTGTAATTTATTTATATTTAAAGCAATTTTTTTGAGTGCTGTATCCAACGTAAAATAGAAATAAGATAGATATAAGTAACTGAGCAAAATGATAGGCATTTTCAGTCTGGAAATACTGATTGTTAAATTATTATATTTTAACAGAATTACGAAACAAATCGGTTTAAATTAATATTGATTTATAAAACATTCAGGTGAGGTGCCATGAAAAGGCACCACTTACTTCTTAAACGTTTTTGTTGATAAGCTCGTTTTGGTACTTTTAACAAAACTTTTTATTTGGACTGTTAGGACTTACGAGGCTGAGAAAACAACAGGTGATATTTATCCATTCACTAAATGAACAAATCAACAGCAAATGAAATTTAAAGATAAGAATTTATACCTAGTAAAATATCACTCGAATAGGATTCAATACTTCGTATTACCTCCTCAAGCCCATACATAAATCATGATTATTACTTTCATATCATCTCCAGAAAATCATAATTACCTTAAAATTTCAATTTTTGTTATTTTTGTTCATTTAATAAACTGTCAAATATCACATGTTGTTTTCTTCTGCCCCTAAGTTCTATAAATCTTTTTATGGTAAAACATCAAAAGCTTTTTAAAAGTACTAGAACGACGTTGTCAACAAAAATTGTAAAACCGTAAATGTTATGTTTTCATTGCACTTGAGTGTACGAGCCCAGAATCATATCATTTGGCCTAAATAATACTTTTAAAATAATTTTAAAAAAAATTCTAATCATATGAAGGGAAAATGGTTGTACTGAATTTCTTTGTATCTTAAATTCTCTTATGCTTAAGAATATTTTAAGGAAAAATAACAACTGAAATAATAACTAATTTTAGCAACAGCCATGGCAGGTAACGTTGAATCCGGTTCACTCGATAACGCAAGTTAAGTAGCACTGCCCGCGGTCAATAGTTGGATGGATTACCGCTTTGCGAAAACCCATACCAGCGAATACCGCGTGCCGTTGTCACATTACCCAAAAACGAGGTACCGAGGCGGCATATAACCTCAGCAGTTGAGACCGCTTAAAATGTAAAAAATAATAAAAAAAAAAATACCGAATTAACTAAAATCGCTAATATTAATAATTAATTTGGCCCACGAACAGTTTTTGAAACTGATGAAAACAAAATATAAAGAAGAGTTTCAAATAAATATTGTAGAAAAGGTAATATTCCGCATTCTTTTGATTCCAATTTTTGCCCAAAAACCCTGATAGGCCTTCAAATTATTTACCAATTTCTATTGATAAATTGTTCGCAAAATCTAATCAATTCGTAACATAAACATACCTCCTTTACATATATGCATGTGCGGGAGACAGAGATGGGCAGTAATTCATTTCAAGTAATTAAATTACGTAATTAATTACATTTTTCAAAAATGAAATTGATAATTTAAGTTTCCATTTACATTATATCTTTTATGGATAGTTCAGTAATTAATTATATTATTATTTATGCAAGTATTTAGTAAGTCTAGCACTTTTTCATTGTAATTACATTTACAATTACTTTGTTTTTTTTTTTTCATGGTCAATATGACAAATTCTATGACTTTTTTTTATAAATACGATGAAATCGAAAATTCCATTTCAATTTCAACAGATCTAAATTTGCTGGTTTTTAGTAATTTTCCAAATATCAACCGAATTTTCATTCTTAGGCGTTATTTAAAATCAGATTCTCTCTTTGAAAAATTACTAATTTTAAAACAGCAGTTTGAATAACTATAATCCATAATATTGGGCAGAACGTTTTGATTTGGTTTCAGAATTCTAATTTTTAGTTTTTTATTATATATTTTAATAATAATAATTCTATATTCCTTCATTATGCCTTTGATTTATATTTTATTTTTTTTATACTTAGTATAAAATTGTAAAATAAAAATATGAAACTTTCAATTCGAATAAAAAATCAAAAATAATTGTAATTTGTAATTATTTAATGTAAATTAATTACATTTCTGCATGTAATTGAGCTAATAAATTAATTACATTTTGATGGTACAGTAATATAATTTGACGATTGTAATTTAATTAATATTGAGACAGTAATCATAAAAAAACTAATTAATTACATTTTTTCAGTGATTTGCCCATCTCTAGCGGGAGGTAAAAATGATTTAGATTTAAGGTATAAATATGAAGTAATTAAACCTTTTTTTGTATGATTTAAACTGGGCCAAATGATAACAACACTGTCAGTTAAATCAGATAACTACAATTTAATAGCACGATGTTATTCAGTTAGTTTAGTTAATAGATTTAATACCTAGATTATATTAAGTTTATAATAGAGAAATCAATCAGTTAAATTTAGTTGCTAATTTTATTTAACTGGCTATTTAATGTTGGAAATTAGTGTGAAATTTACCATTTTTTTTACTCTTCAGTGGCTCAGATTTCGCCTGCCATTTCTGGCATGTCAGCAACTGGAAGAAATTCTAAATCGGTTAAAGTAACTATTTTTTTAAAACATTTGTGCACAGGTATCTATTCAGTATCGTAAGTTTTTTTTCTGACACATTTTCAAGTTATAACACTAACCTAGGATTTTTAGAATGCAAGTAATATTTGATTTTAGTCTGAATATGTTCTTTTATTTTCCAATAATATAATTACTGTTTTCAGTTACTTATAAAATTTAATAAAATAATCGTTTCCATAAAATTGCACTTTAAAAATAATATTACCAGTTTATTTTATTAAATAAACTTGAGCAAAACATAATCTACAAGATAATTTAAAAGTAATGGTAATTATCGGATATACGCAGTAAAAAAAAAAATATTCACGTACACTACTTTATTAAACGTTTTTACCAATTTTTAATTGTTTAGGATTAAATTGAAAATGTGTCTTTTAAAATGAAAGTATTTTACTTAAAATAAAATCATATCTTTTATTTTACTTATGCTGATTTCAATTCAAATACAAGTTTTTAAATTAAAAGCAAATACTTTCGGTCCCATAAACGGACTTTCTGAATGTGAACAAGTTTGTGGTTCGTGTGCGTCTGTTCTTAGGTCACGTCGAAAACGAAAATGTATTTTTCCTCAACGACGAGTAGTGTGACAGCAACGATTATAATTCCATTCGCGATGTGTTTCACACTGGCAACACTGTTGGTAGTCACATCCAGCGCTTAGTGTAAATTATTGTATATCGCGGAATCAAGATAGCCGTATATATCAATACACATCCAACGAAAAGTAAAAAATATGTGATTTAAAAATGTTTAGTTTTGAACCGATAAACATATTACAATTAATTAAAAATACAATATACACGAACAAAAATAAATATATATGAACTCCTTATGGTGGATGCTACACGTCTGGAATCTTGTCGGAAGCCTGAAAAGATTATCACCGTCAGTAATTCTCTCACAAGGTTCACTACACCAAAATTAAATAAACAAATGAGTTTACCACAAGATGTATAAAAATTATAACAAATATTATTATATATATATATATATATATATATATATATATAATAATAATAATAATAATAAAATTAATAAACTGAACGTTTGAACAAGATAAAAAAGTATAAAAATATACATTGTCGTGCAACTGACTTGAAACAACCTTCTTAAACAGCCGTCAAAAATTTCCACCTGCTAAATATGATAAACTAAGTTATACAAAATCTCTTAAAATGCGTTTAAAACCAAATATGGGACTCGGGCAGGTGGTTGAAGTTGAAAGCAGAAGAGAAGCTCTGGGTGAGAGGATGGTCGAAGTAACTGCCACGGAGACGGCGTCCAGCTCCACTATAGGATTTCCTGACGTGGGGTTGCGTTGAACGTCGGTAAAATATAAATCTGTGTCGACCGGAATCGATGATCGATCACAAAGGTTTACACACCTTCTAGGCGCAAAATTAATAAACTGAACATTTGAACAAGATACAAACAGTATAAAAATATACATTGTCGTGCAACTGACTTGAAACAACCAGCCGTCAAAATTTATATATATATATATATATATATATATATATATATATATATATATATTATATATTTCAGCTGTAGGGATCGAACTGAGGATCTCATCGAATCATATCTTAAGGAGGGAAATGTGACTTGATGGCTTGTAACCGCGCTTCGTACGCAATTATATATTACTGAGATCCGCGATAACAGAGTGTCCAACAAAAAAAAAATGGGTAAATGATATGAGGATATATTTATTTCTCTACATTTGTAATAGTAAACAATATATTCTAGGTCTCTAACAGTCCAGTAATTAACGCTAAAGTTCCGAAATCTACCTATCTTATTAGTAACTTAATACATTTTTTAATTGTACAAGAGACTGTTTTTTCTACTCCTGTATAAATATATCCCCATTATTTGAATTTTTTTCGATGAATTATTGCACCCATAATTCACAACAGTAAATTATGATTCATAATTCACTCTTCTCAACCAATCACAGAGCCAAAAATCCATAATTCACGGTTATTTTAAAGACCTAATGTGAATCACTAAAAAACGGTCGTCTGACAGTTGACATGTAGTCAGTTGTCATTGTGTATTTTGATGTTGACGTTTTTCAACGAATTCTTTTATTTTCAACAATGATTTCCGAAAATACAGGAGTAGAAAAAAAATGTAGTATTATATTAGGGATTATGGTCATTATTCACTCGGATGATTTGCATCACTCGGCTACGGTTCGTGCCGCAAACTTCATCTTCGTTAATAATACACTATTTTCATCGTCTGTTTTAAATGTTTGTGTAAAACAAAAGATTATAAACTGTTAACTCTAATTATGTCAAAAATAAAATGCCTGTATTTTCTATATCTATAAATTACGAGATAAATAGACATATTTAGAGACAAAGAGAAGAATACAGATGTCATCTATTGTAATTATATAGTATATCTATAATACACTTTTCTATTATTATATAAATAATTACGAATCCTGGAAACTTTAATTTCATTCAAACCTTTTACATGATATCAATTGTACGTAAAGGTACTTGTGAAGTAGGCTAATATAATCCGATGTCTAATATACATCAATTTCAAAACTCTACAACCTCTGTCATTTTATGCTCTATCATTAATATAACCTGCGATTTACAATAGATTTAATTAAAAATTGAAACTAACATAAAATTTTTAGATTATGTGCTGTGTTTATTGTAATTACGAGATAGCATTATTGGAAAAAATTATTAAGCCGAAAATTGTTAAGGAAAATAGTAAAAAAACACTATCGTTATATTGGATTACTTGGCTTTAGGTAAATTTATTACAAATTTATTTCGTCGTTGACGACGTTTCGGCTATGGTTACAGCCATCTTCTGGTCTACAATTTTACAAAGTTAAAATAATATAAAAATTTTACAATAGAGTTTTGCTTACCTAAATTTACATTACAAAATATATTTTGTTGAACGTCACTTACATATCAAAAGTTAAGTTAAGTTAAATTTATAAAAAGGTTTTATCACTAATAAATTACATTTTGTAATAGAAATTTTTATATTGGAAGTGTACACTTCCAAGAATCGTGAACGATTAATTTAATGATGGCTGAAGATCCAAAATTTGAAAACCAGCCCTCTAGTGTGTGAGATTCAAATTACCAAATTAAGAAGAAAAATGCAGAAATCTGCCTGAAGTTTTTGAAAATTAAATGTCACTAAAATGAACCTAACCAAACTTATAAATGTAAACAACAAAAACATGTCAAAAATTATTTGAAATGATGAAAAATATTTCTGTATTGATCAACACAAGTATGAAAGTCTGTTTGAGTGTTAACACAATTAGAGTGTATGTTAATGTAGCAACTTTCTAAGAAAAGCCTCCTCATTCGATTGGGTTCTTTGTGAAGAATTTTGACATTTTGGTGATCTAGATTATGATTATGTAGAAGAGCGTGATCAACAATAGCACTATGATTGTTGTTATTATTTTTGAGATGGTACTGGTGTTGTTTAATTCTCGATTCTAGGTATTGTTTGGTTTCTCCGACATAAGTGGAGTTGCAGTCGCTACAATTTATATTGTAAATGATATTGCTTTGTTTTTTAGCATCAACTTTTGATTTCAAAGATGAGAACAACGAACCGGTATTGGAGCTTGTTTTATAAGCAATAGTTAAATTAAAATCAGAAGCTAGTTGTTGTAAGTTACGATCTAAATGTTTATAGTATGGTAATGCAATATATTTAGTTTGTTCTTTGTTGTTTGCCAACAACAAAGAACAAACTAAATATATTGCATTACCATACTATAAACATTTAGATCGTAACTTACAACAACTAGCTTCTGATTTTAATTTAACTATTGCTTATAAAACAAGCTCCAATACCGGTTCGTTGTTCTCATCTTTGAAATCAAAAGTTGATGCTAAAAAACAAAGCAATATCATTTACAATATAAATTGTAGCGACTGCAACTCCACTTATGTCGGAGAAACCAAACAATACCTAGAATCGAGAATTAAACAACACCAGTACCATCTCAAAAATAATAACAACAATCATAGTGCTATTGTTGATCACGCTCTTCTACATAATCATAATCTAGATCACCAAAATGTCAAAATTCTTCACAAAGAACCCAATCGAATGAGGAGGCTTTTCTTAGAAAGTTGCTACATTAACATACACTCTAATTGTGTTAACACTCAAACAGACTTTCATACTTGTGTTGATCAATACAGAAATATTTTTCATCATTTCAAATAATTTTTGACATGTTTTTGTTGTTTACATTTATAAGTTTGGTTAGGTTCATTTTAGTGACATTTAATTTTCAAAAACTTCAGGCAGATTTCTGCATTTTTCTTCTTAATTTGGTAATTTGAATCTCACACACTAGAGGGCTGGTTTTCAAATTTTGGATCTTCAGCCATCATTAAATTAATCGTTCACGATTCTTGGAAGTGTACACTTCCAATATAAAAATTTCTATTACAAAATGTAATTTATTAGTGATAAAACCTTTTTATAAATTTAACTTAACTTAACTTTTGATATGTAAGTGACGTTCAACAAAATATATTTTGTAATGTAAATTTAGGTAAGCAAAACTCTATTGTAAAATTTTTATATTATTTTAACTTTGTAAAATTGTAGACCAGAAGATGGCTGTAACCATAGCCGAAACGTCGTCAACGACGAAATAAATTTGTAATAAATTTACCTAAAGCCAAGTAATCCAATATAACGATAGTGTTTTTTTACTAGATAGCATTATTGTTAATTTTTTTAAAATTTATAAATACGCGGCAACGCATCGAACTGTGGATCCTCAGTTCAAATCTCGCAGCATATAGTTTTCATTTTAACATTTACCGGTCTTACTTCACTAACACGTAAGGGGCGCGACTTGGCGTTAGGTTAGGCTAAGATCACGCGCAAAAATGTATCATATGGGTCTCATAAGCTGGCTCAGCCATTATATATGTCTAGCCTTTTTGCTCGTATTCGCAGTTTTGTGTGATATATTTATTTTATTTTTCTTCGTGGTGTAATTTGAAGTTGAGCAATAAATTTAAGTACATCTAGATTACTTCGGTAGTTATCACTGAATAATCCCCGAATATCGAACCCTTCCCGTCACCACTGAAGCTTTCCAGCCCTTTCAGCTGCTGGACCTGACACCGTCACCGAAGGCGCCCGAGCAAGTACAGCAGCCAAGGAAGTGACGTCCCAACCCTCGGCGGAGGTATCGTCACAAAATATATATATATATATATATATATATATATATATATATATATATATATATATATATATATATATATATATATATATGTGTGTTCTCAATTTACCTTATCGTTTGTTGGACTTTCATAATATGTTTAAAAATAGTTTTTCTTCTTTGTCCTGTCATTTCTCAGTGGAACACAAGTTTTTTTCATCCGTTTCTGTCAGTAGCTTCCTGCTTGGCTTCATTCCATGTTTTTCCCATTTCCTTTAACTCTTTCTGGATCGTTCGTCTCCATGTCATCTTAGGTCTACCTTGCTTTCGCTTGCCTTGTAGATTCCAATCTAGCGCTTCTTTAGCTATATTGAATTCACTTCTCAAGTAATGACCAATCCATTTCCATTTCCTGTTCTTGATTGTTAAATCAATTCTTGTTTGGTTGCACAAGTTCCATAGGTCCTCATTTGTTATAATGTTTGGCCATTTAATGTTCAGAATTCATCTAAGGCATCGATTAATAAAGGTTTGAATTTTAATATTTACTTCTTTGGTGACTTTCCATGTCTCACAGCTATATAGCAGCACAGACATAACGTTACTGTTTGTTACGTGTCAATTTCGTATCCCATTCCTTTTTTCTGTTCATATCCTGTAGATCCTTCCTCATGAATTTATTGGGTTCCTTTCCTCTACTAACCTAAAAGAAAAATTGTGTAGTTAAAGAATTGATCAATGTAACCTAATAATTTCTTATTTTACACTTACCTGTAATGATTTACAATAGTTAAATTTGATTTATTGCCGTGCTTTAGTTACCACATTTTAGAATTATTTCCTTTTATTCCAAGGACTTATTTGTTGATATCTTGTTGACACTTTAGAATTGTTTAAACGCGCAGGCGTCATTAGTGTGTAAAGCCGCAGCTATAGCGCCGCGTATTTGATAAAACTTAGTTTAAATATTTAGACCTTTATTTTCGTTATAAACATAAACTACAGTACACCCTCGATTATTAATAATAACCCTTAAACTACCTTTCACATTTAATTCCTTTGTTTGCCTGCCTTTCCTGCGAGATTGTGCATTGTATACATGCCTTTAGTTGCCGTTTTTTATTGTTGTCGCTAGTGTTCTGACACTTTCCTTGTTTCCTTTGTTACACTTTACCTGGGTAGAAGCGCACAAACAAATCCTCGGCTAGCGATGGACAATGCGGTTGAAGTGTTGGTGGGTCCGGTTCTATTAGAGAAGGAAGAAAGGAAGGAAGAGAGAAAATGGGCGCCACCAAATTGAAAACATATACGACATACAAATATAAATTTGGTATATATTTTAGGCGAAAGTTTAGACAGGTTGTTCAAATAATACAAATTGAAGTAAACCAAATCTGACTTGAACTTACTCTAGTTTGGCCGAAGCAACTAAGGTGTGGAATGTTTACAATATGATTTCCGACGCTGATAGCTAGCTGAGTTCTTCTGCGAGGAACGTCAGGGTTAGCGGAGCGGTCTAACCAAGCCGGCGGCGTTGCGATGGCGGAGAACTGACCTCGTGTCCCTGGAAGGATGGTGCGTTGAGGTGCCCAGGTAAAAGATGGCCTATTGAACCAATTCGCAGTACTTCTTGGGCTATACGACTTCAGAGAACGGGCCAGGACGACTATAGCTGTAGCCGCTCTTGTGGCTGAGTTAAGTGGTTCAGGTGTCCGCAGTGTCAGACCACGCTCTACGCTGCCCTGTACGCTCTCGCCTAGAGTCCCTGCGTCGGCGTAACAGCTAGAGAACAAAAAACAAGCGACAGAAAACCAAACCACCAAAATAATATAAAAATATAAGAGTAGTTACAAGCAGATGGCAAATTACAAAAATCGTTACAATATTTTACTAAAATCAAAAAGTTATACAAATCAATCTGAATTTACGCTGAGCAATAGGATAGGAAAGGAAAGAAAAGAAGTTAGTAAAAGTGATGCTATGTATGATGTTAGAAAAGTGCGCTGACGAACTATGAGGTACAAAAAAATAATCGAAAGATTATTTACTTTAACAAGTCAGTAAAATCTGAAACTGAATGCGTCAACCCTACGTAAAGTTACTCAAATAACCAAACTCTCAAGACGTAGGCTGAACAACAACTTAAAAATAATATCACAAAGTTCAAGATGAACTACAAAAAAATTATCAGTTTCAGAAATACGAAATGGCTACAAGGAGCAAATATTAACTTGAATAAAGCTGAAGGTACTGGTTCAGGAGATCGTCGCGTCTGCACAGGCACTCTCACAGTCTCTCACTATCAAACGGGGTGAGAAGGGAAAGGGGAATAGGAAACTCGAGTTATTTGAATATTATAATTATGCAGAATTACTGGCAAGTGATAAATTTCAAAAATTGTATGTCATCAACAAAAAAATGGGATACAAACGCACTGCGGCGTGTTCCACAAATCCTTAACCTAAGTTTATGCAGAGTTACGTATAAGATGCGAAATTTCAAAAAATTGATCGTGGAGTGGCCTCAGCTCACAACCACTTAGGGGTACCAAAAAAAAAAGGGTAGGCTCGAATTATAAATAACCACTCTAGGGTGAGACTAGAAAGTCAACACCCAAGAGAATCAACAAAAAAGTGCTGCTTGTGAAGTAGACCATTGAACGAAATATCAAATAATAAGATCGAAATAAACAACAAAGTAGTTTCGTTTACTTACGTGAGGTTGAGAGGTGAAAAAATAAGCAAAACCAAAAATGGAAACACGTGTTAAGCGTAAATCGCAAAAAAACCAACCTCTCCGTAACGTGGCTACGACACAAGAGAGCGAGTTGACCGGCGGATGTCGGCACGCGTCAGGTTTCGCGTGGTCAAAAGAGCAACTAAAAAAACAGGGCTTGCCAAAATGTCTTGTTGCAGGGCTTCACTAAAATTAAGACTGCAACACTACCTCCTTCCGACGCAAAGAAATTTTATTGGCTAAATAAAATTTCTTAGGGGTGGACATCATCTTCATCGGAATCACCAGGGGGTGATGGTTTAAGGTCTTTGATATGCCAATTGCCCAAATTTTTTCCATCGGAATCTTCTAATTGATAAACTAGCTTAGAAAGTTTGCGAATAACTTTGCAAGGGATGTATTTAGGGGCTAAACTAGAGGAGAAGAAACTAGCGGCATTGGAAAGAACATAATTTTTCTTCCAAACGGTGTCATCGACGTGAAACTCAAGAGGACGTCGGCGAAGATTATATTGTTTTGCGGCACGGTCATGAGATTTCTTTAATTTATTTTCCACTTTAGTGAAAACATCGTGCAAGTCTGACAGTTGGTGAGCGTAAGTGGCACGAGAATCAGAACAAATTAAATCGGGAGCTGAACCATAAAATTCACCGGACAAGGGAACATGCCGACCAAAGTTTAAATAAGCTGGGGAAAAACCAGTAACTTCGTGGACAGAAGTACGAATAGCCTGAGCTATTTTTTGCAAATTTTGATCCCAAACACGTTGATTATGTCCTAAATAAGAACGAATCGCGGTTTTAATGACGCGGTTAGTACGCTCTACAAAATTTATTTGGGGATGATATTTGGCATTGAACCACAGCTTAGGAATTTTGTATTGTTGTAATAATTTTTTAAATTCATTACTGACAAATTGAGTTCCGTTGTCGCACATCACAATTTGGGGAACACCATAAACAAGAAAAACTTCGCGTTCTAAAATAGTACAGATAGACTTGACTGTAGCTTGACGCAAGGGAAATATCAAAGGATATTTGGTAAACCAATCAGAGATAACTAAAACGTATAAGTGATTCGAGGAGGATCGGGGAAAGGGGCCCATCAAATCGATGGCTATGGCTTGCCAAGGGTATCGAACTAGTTTTTGGGTGCCCATCAAACCAGGTGGTTGAATTGACGGAGATTTTTGAGCTAAACAAGTTTTGCAACGAGTTACATAACGAATTACGCTAGACTTCATGTGAGGCCAATAAAACTGTTCTGATAGCTTTTTAAAAGTTTTAAATATACCGAAATGAGCCGAGGTAGGATGATCATGAACTTGACGTAGAATTTCATTACGTTTGTCCGAGGGTACAACGATTTTCCATGGGGAAATATTACTAGCGAGAGGAATTTTGGGATTTAATTTATAAATGACATCATTTTGGAGACGCCAATTAGGATAATTAGCAGGTGTTTCAGCGATTTGGTTCCGAAGCTTACAGTACCAGGGATCGGTGGTGGAAGAATAAGAAACAAGAGAAGCTAACTCCAGGGGAGCACGGGACAAGGCATCTGGAACTACGTTTAATTTTCCAGGGCGATGTAACAGTTCAAAATCAAATTGTTGGAGTTTAACAGCCCAACGAGCTAATTTTCCGGAAGGATCAGTCATATTCATCAACCACAACAGTGATGAATGGTCAGTAATTACTGTAAAATGGGAACCTTCAATGTAAGGACGAAATTTTTGTATTGCGAATACAACGGCAAGACACTCTTTTTCGGTAACCGAATAATTACGCTCTGCTTTGTTTAAGGTGCGACTGATATATGAAATTACATGCTCGTGTCCTTCAGAATCCTTTTGAGATAAAACAGCGGCGAGGCCATAATTAGAGGCATCGGTTTGAATACAAAAAGGTCGGGTAAAATCAGGACTAGCTAACACAGGCGCAGAAATGAGAGAGGTTTTCAAGGTGTTAAATGAATCGAGTGCTTCCGGAGTCCAGACTAATTTGTTAAGTTTACGTTTGCCAGAGGACAAAGCGTTAATGGGAGCGGCAATACTGGAAAACTGGGGTACAAAACGGCGGTACCAAGAGGCTAATCCCATGAATCGTTTAAGTTCAGTAACAGTTTGAGGTACAGGAAATTGAGCTATGGCTGCGACTTTGTCGGGGTTAGTTCTAAGACCATGTTTATCTATTACAAATCCGAGATAATTTAAACTAGAACGACAAAACTCACATTTGTCATGATTAACAGTTAACCCAGCAGTTTTTAATCGATCTAATACTGTATACAACAATGAAATATGTTCTTCAAAAGTTTTTGTGCTAATAATGATGTCATCTAAATAAACAAATACTGATGGCTCTAAGTCGTTACCGAGAACTTCGGACATAAGTCTCTGCAAAGCAGCGGGGGCATTAGTTAAACCAAAAGCAGTACGAGTAAATTCAAATAGGCCACGCCCAGGAACAGTGAACGCGGTTTTTTCGCAAGATTTCTCATCTAAAGGCATTTGCCAAAACGCGCTTTTCAGATCTATTGAAGACAGGAAGTTAGTGTCACGTAAATGATCTAATATATCTGAGATATAGGGCAAAGGATAAGCATCCTTTTTTGTGACTGAGTTAAGCTTACGGCCATCAAAACAAAGGCGGAAATCACCGGATTTCTTTTTCACTAAAAGGACTGGGGAAGACCAAGGGCTTTTGGAAGGACGAACTACACCGAGGGCTAACATTTTGTCAAGTTCTTTATGAAGGTGTGATAACATAATAGGGGACATCGGGTAGTAACGTTGCTTGATAGGGGCTGCTTCGCCAGTGTCAATAGAATATTTAACTAAATGAGTGCATCCAAGTCCTTGAGAACTAAGTTTAGCATAAGCTTGCGTAACTAATTGAAGAGCGGCCCGTTGGGAATCAGTTAATTCCTCTTTACCTTTCAATGAACAAACGGTGGCAATTTCGTTAGGCGAAGGAGTCCAAGAATTAGAAGCAAAATTTACTTGAATCTTAAATAAATTACAAAAATCAATTCCAAGGATGAGGGAATGTTTCACAGTAGGAACTACTAAAAATTGTAACAATTTGGTAACGGATCCGACAGTGATAGGTACTAACACGCTACCCAAAATAGGTTGTGAGGAACCATCAGCAGTACTAACATTTAAATTAGGGGTAGGCATGACTGACAGATTAGGAGAGGATAATAAGGATAATCCTGCTTTTCCAATTACAGAAGTATTAGCACCAGAATCTAGTAATGCTATTACGGGAGTTTTGTTAAACTGGATATCTATAAAAGGTCTAGTATCTTGTCCAGGATGTTGGATAAGAGGAGCAAGTTCTGAACTTTGATAAAAACGCTTAACTGTATTTAACCATTTAATCCAAGAGGAACGATCAGCCTTTAGGGATGGTTCGAGGTACCGGCGGCTGCTACGGCACCAGACAACTCGTTTTTTTGTCGAAGCACATCTGGGGCAAGTAGAACGCGTGACATTTTTATGTCCGCAAGAATAACAGCGTTTCTGGTGAGGTTGGGTACAATTTCGGGCTAAATGATCGGGGCTATTACAATTAAAGCATTTTCGAAACGGAGTAGAAGGCAACTCGTGAAGTTTTGGTCTAGATTCAATTTTATGAGAAGAGAAACGATCGCGATGATAAGCTAATTCAGGCTCTAACGTTCTAGGATTAATAAAGGGAGGATTCCGGAACTTGGAAATGCGGTATTCGGTATTTTCAATGACTTTACTGATGGAAATCAGTTGAGGAATGTTTTGCGACTGATTTACGGCTAGTTCTTTTTGGAGGCGAGGTTGTAGGTTTCGCATAATAAGGTTGAGACGGGTAGGTTCGTCAGGTGGGTTACTAAGCCGGTTAAAAAGGTTTTGGATTACAGCAACGTACATTTCAATACCTTCATCGGGTCCTTGAGTGCGATTTCGGATTTCATCCCATAATTCAAAATCATAATCACTAGGTAAAAATGCTGAGCGCAAACGAGACTCTAAATCGTGCCAAGAAGTTAATTGATCACGAACAGAACGATACCAAATTAAAGCAGGGCCCGTAAATAATTCATTGGCTTGCTGAAAAAGTTGTTGAGGGTGAATAGCTCGAGAGGAGGCTATTTCGCGAATTCTCTCTAGAAAAGAATTGACACTACCGCGGCCATCAAATGTTACATTCCATTTATGCAATGGTATAAAACCAGAAGTTGATCCAGCAAGAGGCGAAGGAGGAAACAGAACAGTTGGTCTAGGCATCGCGGGTTCACGAGGTATGGAGTGAAAACTTCCATGGGTAGGAGTAAGATTACAATGCGCGGGTTCCGAAGCTTTTGCCGGGGGTTCGTCAAAGAATGAAATGAGATTATCCGAAGGTTTGCGAGATTCAAAATCAACGCGTAGCACGGCTAATTCGGTGATTAAAGGCAAACAAGGGTAAAACAGATTTAATCGAATAAGTCGACGATAAAGGTAATTCAATCGGTTTTGAAAATATTTACTATTTAAAGAAGAAGAGCTAGTAGAATTAATCAACTTACTGCGCAAATTTTGTAGCTTTTGTCTGCAATTTTCATAATCCTGACAAGGGTTGGTGAGGTGGAAGTCGGGTTTCACAGCATTATCTTTCTCCAACATTAATACTCCATGCAACAGCTTTCCAGCGTCTCCATCAGCAGGAATACCACGAACTTCTAGCTCGTATTCGATCTCATCCATCAATAGATCGCTTACCAAATTTGGATCCATATTTCCTCGGAATACAAATATTAATTAATAAATGAAGTGATTGTGAGAGATGTGAGTTAGTAATAAGTTCACTAATACAGTTAGCATAGAAGAGATAGAAAGAAGGAACGATTTCTAATAGAACAATTAAGTGTGGCGTTTTCAGGTTTTGGTAGATGGAATGCCAAATCAGGAGAGGAGTGCAAGTTATTTGTTATGGCTGGCCCCACGTTGCGGTGCCAATTTATTTGTGTTACACTTTACCTGGGTAGAAGCGCACAAACAAATCCTCGGCTAGCGATGGACAATGCGGTTGAAGTGTTGGTGGGTCCGGTTCTATTAGAGAAGGAAGAAAGGAAGGAAGAGAGAAAATGGGCGCCACCAAATTGAAAACATATACGACATACAAATATAAATTTGGTATATATTTTAGGCGAAAGTTTAGACAGGTTGTTCAAATAATACAAATTGAAGTAAACCAAATCTGACTTGAACTTACTCTAGTTTGGCCGAAGCAACTAAGGTGTGGAATGTTTACAATATGATTTCCGACGCTGATAGCTAGCTGAGTTCTTCTGCGAGGAACGTCAGGGTTAGCGGAGCGGTCTAACCAAGCCGGCGGCGTTGCGATGGCGGAGAACTGACCTCGTGTCCCTGGAAGGATGGTGCGTTGAGGTGCCCAGGTAAAAGATGGCCTATTGAACCAATTCGCAGTACTTCTTGGGCTATACGACTTCAGAGAACGGGCCAGGACGACTATAGCTGTAGCCGCTCTTGTGGCTGAGTTAAGTGGTTCAGGTGTCCGCAGTGTCAGACCACGCTCTACGCTGCCCTGTACGCTCTCGCCTAGAGTCCCTGCGTCGGCGTAACAGCTAGAGAACAAAAAACAAGCGACAGAAAACCAAACCACCAAAATAATATAAAAATATAAGAGTAGTTACAAGCAGATGGCAAATTACAAAAATCGTTACAATATTTTACTAAAATCAAAAAGTTATACAAATCAATCTGAATTTACGCTGAGCAATAGGATAGGAAAGGAAAGAAAAGAAGTTAGTAAAAGTGATGCTATGTATGATGTTAGAAAAGTGCGCTGACGAACTATGAGGTACAAAAAAATAATCGAAAGATTATTTACTTTAACAAGTCAGTAAAATCTGAAACTGAATGCGTCAACCCTACGTAAAGTTACTCAAATAACCAAACTCTCAAGACGTAGGCTGAACAACAACTTAAAAATAATATCACAAAGTTCAAGATGAACTACAAAAAAATTATCAGTTTCAGAAATACGAAATGGCTACAAGGAGCAAATATTAACTTGAATAAAGCTGAAGGTACTGGTTCAGGAGATCGTCGCGTCTGCACAGGCACTCTCACAGTCTCTCACTATCAAACGGGGTGAGAAGGGAAAGGGGAATAGGAAACTCGAGTTATTTGAATATTATAATTATGCAGAATTACTGGCAAGTGATAAATTTCAAAAATTGTATGTCATCAACAAAAAAATGGGATACAAACGCACTGCGGCGTGTTCCACAAATCCTTAACCTAAGTTTATGCAGAGTTACGTATAAGATGCGAAATTTCAAAAAATTGATCGTGGAGTGGCCTCAGCTCACAACCACTTAGGGGTACCAAAAAAAAAAGGGTAGGCTCGAATTATAAATAACCACTCTAGGGTGAGACTAGAAAGTCAACACCCAAGAGAATCAACAAAAAAGTGCTGCTTGTGAAGTAGACCATTGAACGAAATATCAAATAATAAGATCGAAATAAACAACAAAGTAGTTTCGTTTACTTACGTGAGGTTGAGAGGTGAAAAAATAAGCAAAACCAAAAATGGAAACACGTGTTAAGCGTAAATCGCAAAAAAACCAACCTCTCCGTAACGTGGCTACGACACAAGAGAGCGAGTTGACCGGCGGATGTCGGCACGCGTCAGGTTTCGCGTGGTCAAAAGAGCAACTAAAAAAACAGGGCTTGCCAAAATGTCTTGTTGCAGGGCTTCACTAAAATTAAGACTGCAACACCTTCTTAAATTCGTATAGCTGTCCTTGTCCATCTCTCTCTTTCTTCAAATTCAAATTTTACACAAGTCAGTGGGAAGTTGAGAAAGAAAGATACGAAGCGAGAACAAGTTGAAGTCGTACCGAGTTTATGAGTTTGGGTTGTTTACTAATATTGTGTCTACAATACCCAGTTTTGGGGAATTCGTTTAAACACCAAACGTAGTTCCGGGAGCAGTGTTTGTGTGATATTTCGTGTGCACTCTCCGGAATCGCTCAGTTGTTGAGGATTTAAAATAAACGGTCGGCGACCGCCATTGTTCACTCTTCACGCCTCGTGAATGCGCTCAAACTCAGGCAGCGCATATCCAGCTTCCTTGGTACCCGACCAGCAGCCTTCGGTGTCCTGCGTCTCAGCCCAGACCGCCAAAGTGCATCCGCCGCGAGCCAGATCCAGTGATCCAGATATTGGTGGCCCAGTAGAGCGCGGAGCGAGGGGCAAGGGGTACTCCAGCGTCCAGTAGTGGCTTGTCATACAGCTAAGTGAATTATTATAACTGTTAACTACTTGTTATTTCTCCCGCGAACTTTATCGCCCTGATTTTGTGTATTTGGTCAGTTGTTTCAATTGTTGCCGAGTTTATTCTGTCAGTTTTGATTATCATCAGAAACACTTCGATTGGTCTAGTTATTAATACTATTACATGTTGCCTTATATAACTTCACGATTGCACATTTTTATTAATTGTTGTAATTTCAATTATCATAATTTCAATTATTATAATTTCAATTGTTATAATTTCAATTATTATTTACTGTTGATTTCGCAACGCCTTGTCTGGGGTAATTCGAGAATCGTTTTATTGTTCTTCTACGTCTTATACACTCAACCCCATTGTTGTAAACCGACGTCGATCGACCTAGGGTCATATGTTTTAGAACCTTTGTACTTTATTTGCGGGCAGTGTATAAACGTTACGGTATTTCACTCACGTCATTTACTCAAGACAGCATTGGCTGCTCTTCCTCGCGTCACCCCAACACAGCGCGTAGCTTTTCTTTGTGTTTTTGTTTATTACACCTTCAATCAACGCAGTAAATATTTTACTTTAACTTTTCTGTGTTTGAATGTAAGGAAACTTACCTAACCTATCCAATCAATCAGTGGTGACAAAGTGAGTGCTACTTTATTATTATTATCTCGTTCTGTGATACACAAATCACGGTAAGTATGATGAGTTACTGAGCGCGCTGGTATTGTTGTATATATTTATTTAGTGTTATTTGTTTTGTCGTGTTTTCCGAACAGGTCTCCAACATCTTGGTTGCTGCTGACGGTTGCGCAGCGGATGCACTCCTCGTATACCATTTCCTTGCGCTGTATCCGTTACCTTCCTGCGCGCCTCGATTATTGTTTTTGCTCCTGGTACCTTCGCGGTTGGGTACCGCTGGCTGTAAAGCGACCGCGTGGCGCCCTCTCTAATATTACTGTTGTTATCGATTTCTTAGAACCGAAAATCGACCCATACCCATCTCCACTGATCTATTTAGCTAGCCGCCTCCATCAAGGAGCACAGTTACGCCTGCATAACCACCACGGTTTTGTAGGGTAACAAGATTTGTTGTTGTGTGACGCTTAAATCAGACTGCGATACTATGATTGAATCGGTACTAACGGTCTCAATGTTTGCGGAAAACTTCCACTCGTCACGTCTCATGTCTGGAACAATACTCATCGCGCACCAGAAGTCGATACCGAGAATAACGGGAGTCGCGACATCCGGAACAACCAAAAATTTAATAAGACGCAATTTATTCATCAATACAACTGGTACCGTTACTGAACCGATTGATAAGCATTGTTTCCCGTTAGCTACTTGACATGAGGGGGTTTCAGACGTATTTAACGGAATATTTAAATTTTTCAGGGATTCCCATCCTTGTCTACCTACGATCGAGCACGTAGCGCCAGAGTCTAAGAGTCCCAAAATTTTCCTACCGAAAATGGATATCTCGAGATACGGTCTCTGATCCTCACCGAGATGAGACAAAATATAATTAACGATAGCTACGTTTTGTTCACGTTGTTTGGTCGTTATATTCGGAACGACGGGAGATACTACACGACCTTCTAATACCCCGCGCGACCGTTTCCCGAACATCTAGGGCAAGTACGCGTCGTTACGCTGACTTTACCACACCGAAAACAATGACCGAATAGTCTGAGCTTTGTAGGAGTATTTATCTTGCTTGTATTCCAGACGTGATACATTTGTGCGAAAATTTCTTTTGCTTTATTTATTCTGGATTTCACGTCAGCTGTCGCTCCTCCATCCTCCGTTATAATACTTCCCGGATAGCAAAAATTATCTACTACATCTATAACCTCTTGGTTTACGTTCAAGGGAGTGTTAACTCTATTTCTCAGTCTCATTTCTTTGGTCTTTTTTGAGTTAATTTTTAGGCCTACTTTAGAGGATTCTCTCTGTAGCTCTTCAAGTTTGTCTTTTATATCTTTTAAACTTTGTGACATTAGACATATGTCGTCTGCAAAAGCTAAATACTCCAGTCTATTGTTAAAAGTCCAATTGATACCTCTTTGTTTGTTTTCTGTTACTTTTTTCATTATATTATCTAAAACCATAATAAAGAGTAATGGGGATAGAAGGCAGCCTTGTTTAACTCCCCTTTTTACAGGGATCTTGTTGCTAAGTTTACCTGCATGTATAATCTGGCAAAAGTAGTCTTTATATCCGCTCATAATTATATTAATGATCTTTTTAGGTATTCCGAAACTTTTCATTGTTGTCCAGATGCTTTTTTGGTCTAAATTATCAAAAGCCTTCTCGTAATCTATAAACATTAGGTAAAGCGTCTCTTGAAACTCCATTATTTGCTCAATAATTATTCTGACTGTGTGTATGTGTTCTGTGCAAGATCTCCCTTCTCTAAACCCTGCTTGTTCTCTGCTTAATTTATTCTCTACTTTAACTTTTATTCTATCAAGCAAAATTTTTGATAGTATTTTGCTGGGGCTACTAAGCAGAGTAATCCCTCTCCAGTTACTGCACTGGCTAAGGTCGCCCTTTTTTGGTACTTTAACTATTAAGCCTGTTTTCCAATCATTAGGTATTTCCTCTTTTTCCCATATATGTTTTATAAGAGGGTATAGTATGTCGGCGCTTGTTTCTGGGTCGACTTTCAATAGGTCTATAGGGATGTTCTCACTCCCTGGGGCATTTTTATTAATTATTTGCATTTTATATAGTTAAATGAAGTGAAGAAGGCTGAGTTTTTTCGTTGGTCCGCCATTTGAATCTAGAATAATATTTCTTCTTTGCACTCCCGATAGTAAAAGACGAATTCAATCCTATAGGGATTACTTATATTTAATTTAATAATAATCATATTTATTTTAATTTAAGTACTAAATGTATACAATATTTCTCATGAAATTTGTACTTCCTTTTGACTCTTTATAATTTCATGTGATAGGGAATTGCAAAAAATTACGTGCATACCACTGGATTTAAGTGCCTTTAATCCCCCGGGTGATTATTTCCTTCGACTTCCTCCCGGGCAATAAACTTCACACTCGAGTTACGTTCTTGCTTTGTGGGTTTAAGGATTTATAAGTTAAAACAGAAACGAACCCTAAAAGTGTTCAGCACATTAATTGTAGGCTAGCATTAGTAAAATTAATAGTTCTATGTTGTGATATATCGAAAATTCAATTATATACAGGGTGTTTCAGGACTATTGTAACAAACTTTAACAGCTTATTCCTGAGGTCATTTTGAGCCAAAAATGTCATATGAATATAGGTCCTATTCCTTCTAGTTACCAAAATACAAGAGGTTGAATTTCTATAAATAACACGAAATTTTCTAATTTTTGTAATTAAGGTACTTTCGGAAAACAAGAGTTTTATTGAAAAGTCATACCTTATTTGTCTTATTTAAAAATTATTGTACTTTTGATTGTATTTTTGTTTCATATTGGATGGTTATAGTACTGCTGAATATGCAGATATGATTTTTATTTATGGATTATGTAATGGTAATACCAGTTACGCGTCTAGAGTATACCAAGACAGATACCCAAACAGACGCCAACCTTCCCATGTTGTTCTGTATTTAGAATTTATTTATTTGTCTATTTCATTGTGTCATTGTGTGTTTTGTTCTCTAAATTGTATTCGTTAATATTAATAAATAAAATTAATTAAGACAAATAAGATATGACTTTTCAATAAAACTCTTGTTTTCCGAAAGTACCTTGATTACAAAAATTAGAAAATTTCGTGTTATTTGTGGAACTTGAACCTCTTGTATTTTGGTAACTAGAAGGAATAGGATATATGTTCATATAATATTTTTGGCTCAAAATGACCTCAGGAATAAGCTGTTAAAGTTTGTTACACTAGTCCTGAAATACCCTGTATATCTGGGATGTATTTACAAAGGGTTATTTATACGTTACGAGTTATAGAAGAATTAATGAATAATTTAAATTATTACAGAATGAAGAAGACTGAAAACATATGATGCAAATGGACGGGAGTGCATGCATCTGTCTAAAATTCAATGAGTGCTATCCAATTTCCAATCCCTCGAAACTTGACTAATGTTCATTTGTCAAATGTGCAACAATCTAAACTGGCCGACTTAGCAGAGATATAAACCAAAATGAGTTAATATTTATGAAGGTGCCATTACAAATGTATACTGTGATTTAAGTTTGTCGGGCGTGAGTTCTGAGGGCTTAGGGCTTGTTTAGAAAAAGCGCGAGCGTAGCGAGCTAACCTATAAAATAATTTTGGTATATATCTTTGCTAATTCAGCCATTTTAGATTATTGCACATTTGACAAATGAACATTAGAAAAGTTTCGAAAGTTGGCAAATTGGATAGCACTTATTGAATTTTAGACACGCTCACACCCTCCCACCAAAACTATCTTTCACGAGCGGTATAAAGTTAATAGTATCAATTTACTGGCACGCTCACGCCCTCCCCAAATCGACTGTAGGGTAGTAGTAGTAGTAAAATCACACCTAAAAGAAAATACACAAATAGAAAGGAACGGAATTCAAATGAATGAAGGCAACAAAAGAAAAAATAAGGCAGCGATAATTTGAACTGTGGTATTCCCTGTTAACAAATAAAAACTATGGAAATCCATTACACCGTTAAAAAATAAAATACAGAAAAGTATTGAGACGAATGTTATATATATAAAATACCATATAAGGACTGGAAATTTCAATACACAGGACAAACGAAAAGATATTTAAAAACGCGAATGGATGAACCTAAAAGGAATTGTATCAGTCATAAAAAAGCTGTAAGAAATTGTGCATTAGTTGAGCATAGTAAAACTTTGAAACACAATTTTGATTTTGAAAATACAAAAATTTTGTATACTGAAAAAAATTGAATAAAAAATTAACTTAAGAAATATTATTTGTAAAATCTGACAAAATTAATGTTAATTTAAAATCACATACTTCAAATTTAAGCAGTATTTACAACGATATTTTAAAACATAATTTAAAAGTCATTTATTAGGTATTTCTACTCAAACTTGTGTAATATGAATATGTTAATTAAGTAATGATCTTGTAAGTAATTAATTTAAGTAAATTTCCTTAATTTTGTGTAAAGTACATTTATTCCATTTAAATATTTACTTTTTTTAAGTGTTTTTAATAATAACAAATTTTTTTTTTATTTTTTAACTTGCACGTAAGTAATTGTTAAATATTAAATAAGTAAATAGGGTAAATAGTAGAGATGTGTCGTTTGCGAACGACCCATTCAATTTGAACGAATCACTTCAGTGAACGAAAAGATTCGGATCACTTTCTCGTTCGTGAACGACTCACCGGGTTTCAGTACATATTAGACAGATTCGGCTCGCATCACAAAATTTTGAAAGATATACTTTACTAGGATGCTCGTAGAACTAGAATGCCTCTCGGTATATACCTCCGAGAAAACTTACCCCTTGAACGATAGAAACACCGCCATAAACGTTCCGATAATCCCTTTTGTAGTTTGGACCATAATATAAACGTAGATAAGATTTTCAGAGTGAAATTCTTAGAAATAATGCTATGTTTTGTTCATTATTCCTTAGACACAGTGATCTAAAATGTACCGTTAGGTACAAGCAAATAGCTTGAATATCTCTTCATGAAAGAATCTTTGTAACATTATTCATTTTGTTGATAAATTTAAACAATTAAATGCTTAATATTAATTTTTTACTTTTCATCTCATATATATTCCAAACAAATAAAACAGGATGTTCTTTCTCCGGAGTACTTGTGGTTCATAAAAGCTGTATGTATAAAGCTGCGTAATTAGAAAATTCAATATTTTTTTTAAAATAATTTTAATTCATTATCAATTTAAACAAATTTTTTCTATAAATCTAAGATTTGAATAATAAACAAATTTAAAGATTTAAATAAATAGTTTAGCTTCAATCCTAAACAGAACTTTAAGCTGACCGAACGGTTACGTCGTATAATGATTCAGTTTTACTCAGTGCAAGATAAAATCTTTGAGTACAACAGCTCTGTTCATGAATCAGTGAACGAGTCGCACTGAACGAATCTTTCTGGTGAGTCGATTCAAAATAATCGGATCGTGAGATCCTCAGTTCGAATCCCACAGCTGACAGTTGCCAACTTAAATTTACCCCTGTGGTTCCCCCTCCACTAGCATCTTTGGACGCTATGATTTGACGGCTGGTAACCGCACTTCATACGCAAAAATATATCACTTACCGAGATCTGCGTAAGTAGAGTGCCACACCCACAATTGGTAAAGACGTGATAATATATTTATTTTTTATTTTAAATAAGTATATTGTTTTATGTAATTAATTGTCAAAAATACTATTTTTCAGCTCCTGAAGAAGACCCATGAGGGGTAGAAACAGGTTGAGGTTGGAATAAAATTTTAAATTTTGACTCCAATCCAGAAATCATTACTTTTAATACTAATCCCTGTCAAGAAGCTTACATATTATCATTTAAAAATTGTGTACTCGTATAATTTTGAAACAAAATTAATTTTTTTTAGATTTATTGCAAAACTTTGGATTTTTATACACAAATATAGGTATAATACATCATTCATGTTTCAACGTGAGTAGTTGTTTTTTTTTTGCTGCTCAAAAAAATTTTTTTTCTAAGTGCCGTTTTTGTCTAATATTTATATTAAACTCACCACCAAGATGCCAAAACCAGGTACATCTTATAATATTCAAGAGATTGTAAGTAGTGTACTTAAAGATACTACCTTTCTCAACACTTTGGCCGACATGGTCTTCGCACGTGTCGATCAAAAACTCGAAGAGCAAAAAGCTCATAATGAGTCAGTCATTAACAAAATGACTCAAGAAAATTTACTACTCCACAACGAGATCGATCGCCTTGAACAATACTCCAGACGAAATTGTATCAGAGTGTTTGGAGTTCCAGAAGATCCGACTGAAAACGTCGAAGAAAAGGTCAGTGATATTATTAAATCTATATCGGTCGACCTACCTCCCAATACCATTGATCGGTGTCATCGTGTGGGTAAAAAGTCTGGTGTTGTGACGAGGAGTGTGTCTACTAATCCACCATCGGATGCAAGACCTCGCCCCATTATCGTTAAATTCGCCACTTACAATTCCCGGAATCTTGTCCTAAAATCAAGGTATAATCTTAAAGGTACGAATGTTATTATTAAAGAGGACTTGACAAAAAAACGTCTAAATACCTTGAAACTTATCTACAACAAAATTGGCTTCCGAAATGTTTGGACTGTTCATGGTAACATTTTCTATAAACTCAATGGCGTCATCAATAAAGCTGATTTATCAACTAATATTGATTCACTGTAGCACTGTTTTGTTAGTTTATAATTAGATTTCTCTGTATAAGGAGCAGCTCAATTTTATGCCGTATTTTGCAAATATCACCATCCACGAGTTAAACTTTTGTTGTTCGTAGTTAATTATATTGTTAATTATTTGCAAGATTTGACATATTTTTGCGCGTTTATATTTACTTATTTAATTTTAGTTTATCATTTGTACGTTTACATTTGGTATATGAATATTTATTATCAAAATGTTCGTGGAATAAATACCAAGCTAGCTGATATTTATAATAATTCATTTATAAACAACTTTGATATTATAACTTTTTCTGAAACTTGGCTTTCAAATTCAGTTAGCAATGCTCAGATTCTTGATAGCTCTAAATATAAAATATATAGAAAAGATCGTGATAACTCGAGAACTGGTAAAACAATGGGAGGAGGCGTGTTATGTGCTGTTAACACTAAATTTAATTCTAACGCTATAAAATTAGATTTACACCCGAATTCTATTGCTGATATTATATATGTTCGTATATCTTTGTTGTCTGGTGAGAATCTCATTGTTGTTGTTATTTATTCTCCCCCTCCGGTTACACTTGACCAACATATCATGATTTATGAGTGTCTTGAATCTTGTTATTCAGTTTTGCAGTCGGATTTTATTCTAGTTGCTGACCTAAATATTAATAAATTGATTGATCATTATAATCATGGCTACTGCAATCCATGAATCGCCAGATTTATAAATTTTCTTATTGCATCTCAGCTGAACAACGTTCTGAATTGTGATTCACGTTTACTTGATGTGGTATTAACCAATAAAACTGGGTTTGTTTCTCGCAGTGACATTATTTTAACACGTGAAGATCCATTTCATCCTACTCTTTCAATATCATTAAATGTTTGTCCATCTCTTATTCCAAATTCCCAATTTAATGACACTTATTCTTTCAACTTTCCTTCTGCTAACTTCGAACTGATGTATATTCTTCTACATAATGTAGATTGGAATATTTTAAAAGAATTCGATGACGTTGATCAAGCATTCAGCAAATTCTATGATATACTCGATGATGTTTTCAGGGATTGTTCCGCTCACTTGTAGAAAATTATCTCCCTATCCTCCTTGGTTCACGAAACAAATAATTTCAGATCTTAAACTTAAGGATAAATATCATAAGTTATATAAAAAGACTAATGACGATAGATATTATCTGCAATTTAAAGCTCTCAGATCTAAAATCAAAGCTAATGTTAAGATTGAGTACAAAAGCTTTGTTCACAGGTCTGAAAATATGATTGCTAGTGAACCAAGAAAATTTTGGAGTTTTATTAACAAAAAGAAAAATTGCACACGAATTCCTGGAAATATGCATTGGGGTGATATCAATTATAATTATACTAAGTCTGCTGTCCAAGGCTTTGCTGATTACTTCTCCAGTGTCTATTCGCAAATTAATGTTACAGATTTCTCTAAAATATATAAACCAATTATTACAAATAACTTTTTAGATATAAAAGAAATATCAGAAGATGATATATCAGCTTCTATTAACTCCTTAAAAGTGTCACGTTCTCCTGGTCCTGATTCTATTCCTTCTTACATTTTAAAAGGTTGCTGTGAAATCTTTGTCAAACCACTCTTTATTTTATTTAACTTAATTTTAGAAACCAATAAATTCTCCGAAACCTTGAAGGAATCTTTAATTTGCCCAATTTTTAAATCTGGTGACACAACTGATATTTCTAATTATAGACCCATTTCTATTATTTCTAACATTTCTAAATGCTTCAAAAAATGACTGTCATGAACTTCAAAAAGATATTAATAATCTTTTAGCTTGGTCGTCTTCTTCATATCTCTTTTTCAACTTTTCCAAATGTAAAATCATGTCTTATTCTATGGGGCACAGTCGGGTAATTTTTCCGTACTTGATGGAGAGCCAGTGTCTCGGTAGAGTGAACTTTCATAGAGATTTAGGAGTTGTATTTGATCCAAGATTACTATTTGATTTACATTATAATTACATTATAAACGCTGCGTATAAAATCTTAGGATTTATAATACGTAACTCTCAATTTTTCACAAAGCAGGAAACTCTTAAATCCCTATACTATTCGCTTGTACGATCTAGACTTGAGTACTGTCTTATTGTTTGGAATCCAATATATGACTTGCACAGTAATAACATTGAATGGGTACAAAGAAAATTTGTTAGATACTGTACTAGCAAAACTAAAATAAATTTCAATCCATTAGAATATAGTTATACTGTTGCTCTCCTAGAGCTCAATATGTATAGGTTGGATTCTAGACGTAAGATGTACTCTTGTCTTTATCTCCATAAATTATTATCAGGCCAAATTGATGACACTGTAGGCCTTAATAATGTTTTTGTTCATATTCCGCGCCTTACATCCAGAATACGGATCACATTTCACATTCCTCATGTTAGGAGAAAGTATTTATTTAAGAATCCGATTATGCGACTGTGTCTCATTTACAATGACATTGAAAGGAAAATTGATATTGAGTTGGACATTTTTCATAATAATTATTCTGCATTTAAAAACATACTGTACGCTCATTTACGTATGATTTCATAATCAATGTCTTATGTCTGTATATATATATATATATATATATATATATATATATATATATATATATATATATTTATATATGTATATTTATAAAATTGTTTGCTTTTCTTTATTACATATACTGATTACTGAGTATTTTCTATGTACTAATTCATATGTATTGCATATATCACTTTTTGTTCTCGCATCAAAACATGTTTCTTTGTTTGATTATTATTGTATTTCTAAATAAATAAATAAATACAGATCTATCAATCAAATCATTTTGTAACCTGTCAATGTCATTATTTTTTTCCTTTAATACATTTTGTAATTGATTAAACACTTTTCTCAGATTAGCTACTGATTTAATAATATCCTGTTTATAATCGTTTCTTAAATTTCCGCTTTTTTCCGTAATATCTACTAATTTTTGAAGAGCACTTTCGATGATCACATGAACATCGTCCGTCATACTTGACGGTTTGTATGTGTGTGTGTGTGTGTGTGTGTTTGTGTGTGTGTGTGTGTGTGTGTGTGTGTGTGTGTGTGTGTAGATGTATGTGTAAAGTGATCTGTCACGTGCGTTCTTGCGATTGAAACTCCAGGATGTGTGAACGGCGTGTGCAGTGTTGAAAAGTGCATGTAGTTCCTGGAGAGTGATGTTGTTTTGTGGTCTGTTGTATGCGGTATGTGTTGTCTAAAAGGCGGAAACAGAGTGTTTCTAGTAAAATTTGAGCTATATATATATATATATATATATATATATATATATATATATATATATATATATATATATAAGCTGATGTGGTGTATTTTGTTTTATGAATGCTGCTACTTCCCCCGCTGCATGTCCGTCAGTCGGTCTGCCTTGTCGTAGTACCGAGTAACCTTTAATTTTGAGTGTGTCAGTCTCTGAAAGTCTGGTCTCGTTAATAAGTACGATGTCACAGTCATGTTTATGTGAAAAAGTTTATTAGTTCACCTGTCCTTTGTCCTAAGTCTAAGAGGAACAGGCGATAGCCAAATAAAAAGAAGAAGAATATAGCTTTATTCTTTTCATTACTTTTTTCCACATTGCTTATTTTCTCTTCTAATCGCTCCACTTCTTGCATTTTGGTTTTCAGTACGTGTAATTCTCATTCGGTTTATTCATTTTCTTCTTTCATCGTTGCCAGCATTTCACTCATGTATCTGTTTTCTTTTTATCTCAGTTATTTGTCCCATCAGCTGATTAAACATGGCTTTAACTCAGTGGCGGCTCGTGGGTAAGGGCTGCGGGGCTGCAGCCCCGAGTTAAAAAATGATCTATTTATGCACATATATAATAACTAATAAATAATCTACAATAACAATATTGTATAATTTATATAAACTATTTTGTTAAACTTGAAATGTTGCCCTTGTAATATATACTATTTGTTATACACCGATGCATAAAGTTGATATACGCAGCACCTTTATTCCCACCACACTAAGAGCTGTTTTCGAAACAGCTCCGTGAGATTCCAAAAGTATGGGCACAGCGGGGCGTGCAGTGAAGGGAACACTATGTAGTTTTAGATGGAGCGTGGAGCTGCGAATATCGCAGCGCCATATCCATAATAGATAGAATGAACGTAGTTAAAGCAAAGTTGTAGACTAAAATACGCATTTTTCAAAGGTATATTGTTATTAAATTGTTATATAATAATTAATTTTTGATATTTTTAGATTAAATAAATAACTAATTGTTAATATATAAATAAATAGATTATAATTATTATAAAAAACAAGATAAAATGAATTCAGTACTGTATTTATTGGAAAAACCATTTAATAGAAGAACTTTTTAAATATTCGTGTCATGGAGCATGTCGTTATGTAAAAAGAACGACGAAATGATTTTATTTTTAAAAAATAAAAAAAAAATCCACTTAGCTTTAATGACTATGTTTTTACTTTCAAAATACATTAATATTAAAGGAATGTCAGTTTTTTTTTTTTTTTTGCAGCCCTTACCTAAATAAAGTCACGAGCCGCCACTGCTTCAACTTCTTTCATTTCTGTATATAATCTCTTTGGAGGTGTTCTCATGATCTCTTTTAAATATATTCTCCCCCTCTACTGTTTCTAGTTTTCGGATCGTCTTCACTATCTGTTCCACTGCTGCGCATACCTGGTTGCGTACCACTAGGCGACAAGCATACCACTACCGGATTGACTCATTGGAGCGTACTGCTCGATGTGGCGCTTTCTTAACCTAACATGTTTATTCACGTTTTCGGCTATTTAGAATAGAACAGAATATATTTATTCAGGTTACTAATACATTGAAATGTGCATACCTAAATCAAGAACAATTACATTTCTATGATATATATATTACAAAGCAGTACAATTTAAGAAATCATTAATGTTGTAAAAACAGTTGTTGCTAAATTCCAAAATGAACAGAACTGAAATTAGCTTCAATGGCTTCATGCAATTTTCGTGTCATAAGCGATAGATAGCGTTAGTGGAGACACTGTCAACTAAATCTGTTGCCCTTGTAATATATACTATTTGTTATACACCGATGCATAAAGTTGATATACGCAGCACCTTTATTCCCACCACACTAAGAGCTGTTTTCGAAACAGCTCCGTGAGATTCCAAAAGTATGGGCACAGCGGGGCGTGCAGTGAAGGGAACACTATGTAGTTTTAGATGGAGCGTGGAGCTGCGAATATAGCAGCGCCATATCCATAATAGATAGAATGAGCGTAGTTAAAGCAAAGTTGTAGACTAAAATACGCATTTTTCAAAGGTATATTGTTATATAATAATTAATTTTTGATATTTTTAGATTAAATAAATAACTAATTGTTAATATATAAATAAATAGATTATAATTATTATAAAAAACAAGATAAAATGAATTCAGTACTGTATTTATTGGAAAAACCATTTAATAGAAGAACTTTTTAAATATTCGTGTCATGGAGCATGTCGTTATGTAAAAAGAACGACGAAATGATTTTATTTTTAAAAAATAAAAAAAAATCCACTTAGCTTTAATGACTATGTTTTTACTTTCAAAATACATTAATATTAAAGGAATGTCAGTTTGTTTTTTTTTTTGCAGCCCTTACCTAAATAAAGTCACGAGCCGCCACTGCTTTAACTTCTTTCATTTCTGTATATAATCTCTTTGGAGGTGTTCTCGTGATCTCTTTTAAATATATTCTCCCCCTCTACTGTTTCTAGTTTTCGGATCGTCTTCGCTATCTGTTCCACTGCTGCGCATACCTGGTTGCGTACCACTAGGCGACAAGCATACCACTACCGGATTGACTCATTGGAGCGTACTGCTCGATGTGGCGCTTTCTTAACCTAACATGTTTATTCACGTTTTCGGCTATTTAGAATAGAACAGAATATATTTATTCAGGTTACTAATACATTGAAATGTGCATACCTAAGTCAAGAACAATTACATTTTTATGATATATATATTACAAATCAGTACAATTTAAGAAATCATTAATGTTGTAAAAACAGTTGTTGCTAAATTCCAAAATGAACAGAACTGAAATTAGCTTCAATGGCTTCATGCAATTTTCGTGTCATAAGCGATAGATAGCGTTAGTGGAGACACTGTCAACTAAATCTGTTGTTGTGGTAAAATTATAACGTAAAAGTTGTATTTTTCAATAATAGAAAATTATTCAAACGATAATGAAGCTGAAGATCAAATTCCAATAAAAATACCGTCAGAAATTAAGTAAGCAGTATCAATAGCAACTGTTTATTTATTTGCAAATTTCAACTTAACCTTAATGTTCTAATAGTTAATAAAACACTTTTCAACATACAGAAGCAAAAGATGATATTTTTTGTTAAATGAAATCACAATGAATGTTCAAAGTGGTCACCGCTGTTGTCAATACAACGCTGAAGGCGTCGATAAAATGATTCATCTATTCTTACCAGCATCTGCCTATTGTTACGTATGCTTTTAGCTGTATTTTTCACTCGTTTCCGCAATTCTTATATCGTGTCAATAGAATCCGAGTACAAGTTCTTCATGTAACCCAAAAGTCTGGTGATCTGCGTTTCCCTGAGCTTCACCATAAGTCAGCACAATGTTATCTCGCTATTCGTGGAATCACCCATTTTATAAATTATAACTTTTGTAATAATAATTATTAATCGATTTGACTCTATGAACAAACTGGACGAAACCTGAAGTTGGCCAGATAGTTTCAACTTTATTCTGCGTGGTACCAACCATTTCATGGAAAAAATGTTTTTCTTAGTTTTGGATTTGTTTATGTGCAACAAAATAATAAAAATAAATATTTTCTTATATTTTCCTACCCTCTTATTAGGCTCTCGTATGTTGGGCAATGTATATTAAATAAATTAATTATTTACCAGACCCTATTGGATCTGTCAAAATTCCAATTTTTCCGCAGCTAACCTCTGGGGACTGAAATTGACTCGTAACCATCTGGTGGTTAAATTATAAACTAGTATAGATAGGGTCAAAGGCCATTACAAGACGCGTTTGACGTAGAGTTAATAAAAGTTATTTTTACGTAGCTGTTTAATGTAATATTATTATTTATAATACATTTTTCATTATTTGTTCATATCATATTAAATTTGATTTGTGGTATAATGAGTTTTTCAATCAAGAAAGAAAAATACATAACAGAGTCTGCTATGTATCTAGCCGCCATTCTCTTACTGGTCTACTTTTTTACCACAAAAGGATGCAAGTTGCAAGTAAAGTGCAAAATATTAAACAAATATGGAGAACTAGAATTGGAAGATATAAGAGGAGCATGGAAAAGCCAATTCGATCTGGAAAATCTGTTACTGAGCATATGAGAATTGAGAATTATGTTCTCTATTACCAGGTTTGTTTTGTATGTGATACATGTACAAGAATATTTATTTAATGTTATTTTTGTTTGTAGATGAATAATGTTGCGGAAGAACCTTAAAGTTCAATGTTATACCAACGTTAACTATTTTGGATAGGTACTGTTAAGGTGGGAAGACAGGTTAGATAATTCTTATTTATCCTATAGTCAAAATGTATTTCAATAAGTTAACAAGGGACATTTCTCAACATCAATAATGTCATCATTACTATTGTCATGGATACTGCTACTGGATCAAATTGTTAAAATACCTGAACGACTCGTTATTTTGTGGAGTGGAAAAAATGCGATTTAGAAGAAAAAGTTATTAAGAAATATTGTTCCTCTCGACGAGTTCTATGTCTGGTTAAATTTAATGTACTTATTTATGTTACACCCTGTATATATATATATATATATATATATATATATATATATATATATATATATATGTGTGTGTGTGTGTGTGTGTGTGTGTGTGTGTGTGTGTGTGTGTGTGTGTGTGTGTGTATATTTCTCAAGTTAAAACTACAACTAATCAATGGCAAAATAGAAAATTCTTGAAATAATGGCTTACAATGTGCTCTAGAATCAGTGTTAGAAATTATTCTTAGAGTATTTTTTGTAATCTAAATACATTTATATAGTATGTTTCTGAATCCTTTACGATAGAATTGATCTTGTTCTAATTCACTATGTCTTCAGTTCTTCGTTGATAATATTCACTTTTTTTGATTGATTTTCATGCGATATTTTTTGTTTATTCCACTGATAAATTTATTCCCTAGTTTATCTGAGGTTGGGAATATCGACCCTTAGTAGAGTAATTTAAAAGACAAATCTAGATAAAGTTGACGCTGCAAATCTGATAAAGGCATAATAAATAATTGAATGCTAACGGATCATTCTCTACACTTTTTGAGGATATTGTAAATGTTGAAGGGAAGTAACGCCTACTTGTTGGTTATGGAGGCAGTATATCTCTGAGTTACAAAATGTTTAATGAGTGTCAACATATTTTAACCCAGAGATATACTGCCTCCATATCCGTGATATTTCATTTATTTAGATATTGTAAATGTTCTCAACGATCTTGAGATTCAATTAACCGTACCAAGAGAAGAGGAATATTTCAAATGTTCGATATGTGTACCAATTTGAGATAATGTTTTGCAAAATTATTATGATTCGAACTATGTTACCTCTTACCCGTGATTTAATTTTTATATGCTTCTATTTTTGTAATACAAAATAATATTCACTTTAAATATATGAAATAAAATTCGAAAAAACAACTTTTTTTCATTTGTTATAAATAGCATACTATTTTTAAATATACTGTTGTGTACTATTTAGTTTTCATAACTTTTCAAAATTTTGTATCTCTTATAGTTTTCCAGATAGTACAATGTTTTTCACTTAAGGAACAATAAAAAATAAGAACAATTCTGACTGCCATTCAAGCGCGGTTACAAATGGGGGTTAATGAGGGTAATTAACCCCACTGAGAGTTTGTTGTATAAAAAAAGATATTAAGAACAAATTTTTAAAATGCTAAAGAGTACATTCCCTGATATTTAGAAAATGTAACTCTTAGGGCCGATATTTCCAACCTTAGAAAAACTAGAGTAGTTTTTGTCAATCTTTTTGAATCGACTCCTCTGCCAGTTCAAAAATTCTGGCGACCACCCAGGATCATAAAAAACTATGTCAGTGATTTTGAAGTCTACGTATATATAATTTTGTTCCTGTTGAGTCCTATATTGATCTAAAAATCAAGTGTACTGTGCAAGGAATTCGCGAGATCTCTGAAATTCGCTCTGCTTTTCGCCAATTCCTACCTATTTGTACTAACATTCTCTTCAAAGGTGAACATGAAAATTAAAACGAGAAATAGACTCCAATTAGAAAATGATTCGTTTGTTTGCGTCTCAAAATTAGAACCACGTTTCGACAAATTATTAAAAAATAAACAAGCACAGCCTTGTCACTGAAATTGTAGTTTTTTCATTGTAGTGTAGGCCCTAAAAGCTCTTGGCTTTTTTTTTTCTCGCGACCCCCCGAACAAGGCTTTGCGACCCCTCTGGAGGTCGCGACCCACAGGTTGAAAAATTCTGAACTAATAGATAAAAACTTCAGTGGATTAAACGAAAAATATCGCATCAAAAGATGACAGCTAGAATAATAATCATTACATAATTGAACTATGATTTTGATGCGATATTTTTTGTTTATTCCACTGATAAATTTATTCTCTAGTTTATCTGAGGTTGGGAATATCGACGCTTAGTAGAGTAATTCAAAAGACAAATCTAGATAAAGCTGATGCTGCAAATCTGATAAAGGCATAATAAATAATTGAATGCTAACGAATCATTCTCTACACTTTTTGAGGATATTGTAAATGTTGAAGGGAAGTAACGCCTACTTGTTGGTTATGGAGGCAGTATATCTCTGAGTTACAAAATGTTTAATGAGTTTCAACATATTTTAACCCAGAGATATACTGCCTCCATATCCGTGATATTTCATTTATTTAAATATTGTAAATGTTCTCAACGATCTTGAGATTCAATTAACCGTACCAAGAGAAGAGGAATATTTCAAATGTTCGATATGTGTACCAATTTGAGATAATGTTTTGCAAAATTATTATGATTCGAACTATGTTACCTCTTACCCGTGATTTAATTTTTGTATGCTTCTATTTTTGTAATACAAAATATGTGTTAGTAAAAATAATTTTTTACTCCCCTGAGAATATCACCTGGATCCGCCACTGCTGCCAGTGAGCTACTGACGCGCTCAGTGTATATGATGCGCGCGGGAGCGCGGCACCGATTTGTCCCGATACCGTTTTGACAGCGTGCGTCTGTTGTCCCTGCTCCATAATGAAAGGGTTAAAGGTATTATTACAGTTATTTTCTTTCTTTTATTACTATTCCAAAAAATATATAAATTCATTACAATTTGGTACCTGCACTATAACAAATACATCATCAAGGCAATTTCGGGTGTGGCACTGTGTTTTAGCAGTAAAGTCATGACCCACAGTTTTGTCAGTAGACGAGCAATCAATCAGTGATAGGTAAAGTTAAAAATGATAACTGTCAGCTTCAAGAATCTCTTTATCCACAGTTTCGTTTCATTACCAACCAAGGAACAACGACCAAATAGTCATTACAATTATATTTGATTTGATGACGCAGGGGTCATATAGTTTGAAATAAATAGTATTCCACATAAAACATAACATGTATGTCTAGTGTACGTCAGACTTTTACTTAGTTGGAGTCTTGGAGTTCACTAGTCGTGGGCAGCGTTCCTATGCACTGACACACAGTGGTGCACGACGCACATGTGAGATCCAGGCCCCGCGGTATTTCCACCGGAGGCGACAGCGACACCCGGGTATGAGAGCTGTTTGAGTAGCGTGTGAACAACCCACTGTCCAAATTCCGACGGCCAGGATACCAGGCGACGTCTACAGAAGCGATGGAGACGTAATGATGCCGCAGGCTAGAAGCGTGAGGCAGTGGAGCACGGCGGGAATGACTAAGGAGAGTGAGGATAGTTGTGTATTTTGATTTCTGCATTTCTTTTTGGAATCCCGTTGCGAAAAAAATTAGAACTACAACAATTAGAGTATTGTTATGCACGAATTTGGATTAATTAGGGTAAAACATACCCAATGGTAATAGTAAATAAAACGCAACAATATATTAAGGCGAATATTGCAAAATCGTCGAATGAAATTTAACCTACTTATTGTATATTTTATTTTTTCAGTATGAGTTTTAAATTCAAATTAAAAAAAAATTAATGAGTCATGAAGCCCCTATCAGAAATGAATATAAATTATTTTAATATTACAAACAGTTCAACTTTAAGAAAACCATTTGTTTACATTATATTTTATTTATGGAGTAGATAGCTCCGTGGTAACGTGTCGGACTGTGAATCGTGAGATCCTCAGTTCTAATCTCACAGCTGACAGTTGCCAATTTAAATTTACCCCTGTGGTTCCCCCACCACTAACATCTTTGGGGGCTATGATTTGACGACTGGTAACTGCATTTCATACGCAAAAATATATCACCTACCGAGATCTGCGTAAGCATAATAAAATATAATGTAATAAAATAAATAAATATATCATCAAGCCTTGTACCCATTTGGATGTGGCACTCTCTATATTTTTATGATGATTCGCTACATTATATATATATATATATATATATATATATATATATATATATATATATATATATATATATATATATATATCTGTACCCTAGGATAAAAGTGTATTAAGTCCATTTTTTTGAAAAATTAGTTTTTTTCAGGTACATATACAATATTAACTCCACTTTCATATACATTATAGTATTATATCCTATCTTAATAAATAGCGAAGTTAGTACTGTTTAAACAGTATTAAATCACTCATCCTTCTGGAATAAAATAATGCTAAGTCCGACTGAAAGTATTAAGTCACTTGTAGATCTGGAATAAAACAATATTAAGTGTTACAGCTGTTACTGGTAGTGCTGAGGTGCGTGCAATTGTGCAATATCTTAATCTGTAATACTTAATAATAATTTCGCTTTGATTGAAATGAATCCCAGAACTGAAAAAATTATGGGATTATTGCCAAGATCGTCTGTAACTTCTCAAAAGAAAGATTCAAGAAATATTCCCGGTAAGAAATCCTAACCTATAATTATTAGTATTTACCTATGTGCAAATAAATAATTTCTCCATATTTAATTATACTCATTGGTGGTTTTATAATTCGCTTTTTCCCTCATTTGAATTTTATTGCACATAAATAAATACTTAGTTCAATTTATTGTTAGTTTTTACTATTTTGAAAACAATATTAAGTCCACTGTTTGGATTTAGTACTGTTTTACATGCTGCCACTTGTTGGGTGAATAAAAATATTATAAATAAAGTCACTGTTTTAGTACCGTCCGAAAATGTTCAAGCAATGATTTTTTTACGTCCTATTATAGAATTAAAAAAAAATAACTTATTTATTATTTATTATACCAGATCCAGAAGAATTGGACACACAATGCGAAGAACTAACTGAAAATATCAACAATCGTGGGTCCAAAGATACACCAGATTTTGACTCACATGGCAGTTTACAAAACCCTGTCTATGACCAATTTGAAGACAAGGAAGACACATTTTTAGAAAATAGAGCTAATGCCAAGGAAGAGTCAGTACTAATCGAAAAATGCGACAAAAGAAGATTAGTAAATATAGCAGAGTCAGAAATACTAGACATAGATAGATACGAAGAGAATGCTAAAAATGATGACAACCATTATCAGGAAGCGAAGGATACAATGGGTTTTGACTCTGATGACAGTTTAGTTGACCCAACTTATGAAGAAGACGAGGAAGATATAGTTGCGGAAAATAACAATGATGCGAAAGAAGAATTTGTACAGAAGGGGAGAAAAAGAAGAAGATTGGAGAGTTCTTGGAAATTTAACGTTCAAAAAAAGAAAGTGACAGCAGGAGAGGAACACAGTTCAAAAAAATATATTATTCCTGCCAAAACAGTTGGTCCAGCTTGTATAAAAACTTGTCATTTTAAGTGTTCCGAGAAAATAACTGTAGAAACTAGAGAAGCCATAAATACCATGTTTTGGCATCCAAACAAAGATATAAATCACAAGCGTCAATTCGTAGCATCACATGTAAAATCAGTGCCTATAGCTCGCAAGAGATCAAAGACAGGGGCACGCGAAGATGCAAGAGAACACACTAGGCAGTATTATTTTGAGATACATGACTGTGAAATTAGAGTTTGTTAAATATATTTTTTTGAATACATTAAATATCTCTCAAACTTTTGTAACAACTGCATTAAAGAAAAAAGAGCCCGGTGGCCTTGTTACACCAGATAAAAGAGGTAAGCACCAACATCATGCAAAAGTACCAGAATTTGTAAGACAAAACGTTCGTGATCATATTATGAAGTTTCCTTCAGAAGAATCGCATTATTCAAGAGAAAGATCTAAGAGAAAGTTTTTAGGCAGTCATTTAAATTTGTCTAAGATGTACAGCTTGTATCGATCTGAATGTGAAGAAAATAATCTAGCTGACAACTTAATTGCGAAGGAATGGCTGTACTGTGATATTTTTAATACAGAATTCAACCTATCATTTAAGCCTCCCGATAATGATACATGTGACCAATGTGATTACTTTAGAATAAGTTTGCGAGATTCGCAAAATGTAAACGATAAAGATCAAATCAATAGAGAATACGAAGAACATTTGGCTGAAGCGTCTACACGATATGATCTTTAAAAAAAAGATAAAGAGGATGCTGCACAAAACAAAATAAATAAAATAATGTTATGTGTGGATCTACAAAAATGTCTTCCTACTCCAGTGTTAACAAATTCGCAAAGTTTCTACTCACTGAAACTATGGACGTATACGATGCTACAAATAAAATGGTCACATGTGTTATGTGGGACGAATCGAAGTCAAGTCGTGGAGCAAATGAAATGGCTTCGGGTATGTTGAAATGGGCTTTGACAAATATAAAACCACAACATGACGAAATAACAATTTGGTCTGACAACTGCCCTTCCCAGAACCGAAATATTATTATGGTTATGGCGTATTTTTGGATTTTAAAAATTTTCCCATCATTAAAAACTATAAACCACAAATTTTTGCTCAGAGGGCACACGCACCTTGAGGTTGATGCTAGTCATTCTCTAATCGAAAGAGAGAGAAAATACATTGCAGGGTTTCAAATTATGACGCCATGGGATTGGCAACAACTGGCGCGAATGTGCAGTAAAAACAACCCATTTCAAATCATAAACATGGAAACGGAAGATTTTAAAGATTTTAAACAGTTATACAACAACTCCACTTCACCGTTTATTAATCGCAAAAAAACTGATACTGGTGAAGATGTTAGCATTTCAAAAATGGTACACTTACAAGTAAGAGCTGCCGAGAAAGGCTTCCTTTATTTCAAGACTGATTTCAAATCTCAAGAATTTACAAAAGTAGATTTAAATAGAACAGGAAGACGTATTATTTTACCCGAGGAAATTCCACCCATAAGAAACGGATTAAATCCTATATCGACAAAAAAATACAAACATTTGCAAAATCTGCTCAAGTGGGTTCCGAGAGAGTTTCATGATTATTATAAAAATTTATTACATGATAATCAAGCGCGCGATGAGTAACAAACAAAATTACCTATGACTTATAATTTTTGTTAATTTAAAATTACAAAATGTAATAATTACATTTGATATGTAGGTATCTACTTACTTATTTTTTGCTTAAATAAAAACTGTTTAAAATTGTATCAAGTATTGCAAACACTAAATCCTAATGAATCCATACCACCTTGTAGATTAACTCCAACAAACCGTATTTTTGTGTCAAAGTAAACAATATTAAATCCAGTTAAAAATTTAAAAAAATTCTGGGTTGTTTAAATTTAGAAATTCTTTTTTTAAATAACATAGGAAGGAAGGATTAAGCATTTTTCAATATTAAAAAAATTATAACAAAATACTTGGCTACATTAAGCAAGATATATATATATATATATATATATATATATATATATATATATATATATATATGTGGGTCCGTCCGGTCCTGTTGAAGTTGTGGGGCCGTCCGACCCTGGCAACACAGTCTGCGAGTAATGGCGAACGACGTACGACGCGAAGACGACCATCTGTGTTTCATTTTATTTAAATCACCTTAATTTTATTGTTAATACTAATATTTTTTGTAATAATATCTTTTATGTTTAATATACGTTCGAATAATAATAATTGTTTTAAAATACAGTGACTTCATACTTAAAAATCCCACAAAATTGGGGGCTCAACCGGGATAAAACTGGAGTTACTGTGAAAAGACAATTTGTTACTTGTGTTCAGTGCGTGTATTAGTTAAGAAAGCAAAGGATAAATTATAAACTGTGTTTTCGGTTCAGTAAAACATTACATAAGCTGACATTGCTAAACAAGTCGACATTGTTTCTTTGTTTGTTTTTCGGTTTTCTGTGTGAATGCAGCTGTAGACACCTGCTGCGTCAGCGAATGACGGTACACTGTAAAAACTTCGCATTAGTTTTTGTACACTGTAGTGAAAAGTTAAAATAAAAACCTAATAATAAATAAAAGACGTACACGATTAAATATCGGTGTTAAATGACGTGTTAATAAAAGAATAAAAGACAAAGACGAAGACGAATAAAGACGAGATAATTTAAAAATATTTAAATTTTAAGTGAAGTAAAATTTATACAAAATGCCGCTGAAAAGAGATTTGGAAAGCAGACTAGAGCGAATGTCGACAGAAGTGAATAGTGAACAAGAACGTTTACAACAAGAAGTTAATAACCTAAAACAACAATGCGAAGAACTGAAACGAAGATCACAACAAGCAACTGCAAATACAGGAACACAAATTAAAGATGTTCAAGATGTTATTCCTGTGTTTACCGGAAGTGACGCTGCATATTCCGTAGACAAATGGATTAACGAAATAGAAGAGAATTCCATTATTTTCAATTGGACCCCTTTACAAACCTTGCTTGTGGCAAAGAAATCCCTTGATGGAACTGCTAAGTTGTGGATGAAATCAGAACCTATTTTTAAAACATGGAATGAATTAAAAGAAGCTATTTGTGAAGAGTTTCAAGAAAAAATAGACAGTCGAACCGTACATCAAATGCTTACTAAACGTAAGAAAACTCCTAATGAAACATTTCATGATTACATTTTACAAATGAAAGAAATCGGAAGAAAAGTAAGCCTAGACGACAAAGTTATAATCCAATATATTATAGATGGTATAGTGGATTACGAACCAAACAAATCAATTTTATATGGAGCACATACGTTTGCTGAATTAAAAGAAAAATTAAAGTGCTACGAAACCATGAAGTCGAAATGTCACAAACCTGTTGAAAAATCAAATGTCAAAAGTGGAAGCAAAACGGAAAAGGGATGCTTTAATTGTGGCGAAAAAGGACACTTGTCACGTGATTGCAAGAAGAAGACCCTTGGAACGAAATGTTTCAAATGCAACAAGTTTGGGCATATTGCTTCAAAGTGCTCAGAAAATGCAGCTGAAAACAAAGATACGCAATCAACTACCGAAGCATTCAAGATTAAAAGCAAGACAGAAACTCTACTAGCAAATCAAAATGTTTTATCAAATCGAATGCGAAAAATTGTCAAAATTAAAGATGAAGAAATAGAAGCAATCGTAGACACTGGAAGTGACGTTAACATTATGACATCTTCGCAATTTTTTGCATTAAATATTTCGACAGTGGAATCAACTAAATTGTCGCTGACGGGAATAGGTTCGCAAGAAGTAAAAACTTTAGGGAAAGTAACACAAAATATTCAAATCGACGGCGAAGATTTTAATACGACAATTCATATTGTACCTGATCATGTAATTCCAGCGGCATTATTACTTGGTCAAGAGTTGTTAAATGAGGCAGATGTAACTATAAACAAGTGTGGAATAAAAGTCACAAAACCTATAACAAATACGCAAAATTTTCTATTGCAAATAAATATTAACGAAGATAGTGGATCTGAACGAGAACTCTCAGAAGAAATTCAACATTTGATAGATAATTACAAGCCATGCCCTATTAAAACGACTGAAGTTCAGACTAAAATAATACTCACAGAAGACACACCAATTTACCAACATCCTAGAAGACTGTCTTATGCAGAGAAGAAAGAAGTCGATAAGCAAATCGAAGAGTGGATAAAAGATGGTATCGTACGAGAGAGTAATTCAGATTTCACAAGCCCGATTGTTCTTATCAAGAAAAAAGATGGCTCCACTCGCATTTGCATTGATTACAGACAGATTAACAAAAAAATTATTAAAGACAGATATCCGCTACCGTTGATCGAAGATCAATTAGATAAGTTGAGGAACGCAAAAATATTTTCTACGTTAGATCTGAAAAATGGTTTCTTTCACGTCGCCGTGGAAAAAGAAAGCAGAAAATATACCTCGTTCGTAACCCCGAGTGGTCAGTACGAATTCCTTAAAACTCCGTTTGGATTGTGTAATTCACCGTCTGTATTCCAGCGATTTATAAATACGGTTTTCAAAGATTTAATTTACAAAGGGATTGTACTTACCTACATGGATGATTTGATAATACCAGCAGTAAATCACGATGAAGGATTAGAACGTCTGCAAATAGTTTTACAACGCGCGTCTGAATACGGTCTAGAAATAAAATGGGAGAAATGTAAATTTCTTCAAGAAGAGATAGAATATTTGGGATACAAAATTAAGAACAACGAGATTAGTCCGGCTGAAGCGAAGATAATAGCAGTCAAAAGATTTCCTGAGCCAACGACTATAAAACAGATTCAAAGCTTTTTAGGACTTACGGGTTATTTCCGTAAGTTCATCCCAAGTTATTCTCAGATAGCAAAACCACTGAGTGACATGTTGAAAAAAAATTCCCAGTTTGTATTTGGAAATAAAGAAAAGCAAGCTTTTGAAACTTTGAAGATAATTTTAATGCAAAAGCCTGTCCTAAGCATTTATTCACCTGATAATACGACAGAGCTGCACACAGATGCAAGTAAACATGGCTATGGTGCTGTACTTCTACAACAAGACGATCAAGATGGAAAAATGCACCCTGTGTATTACATGAGCAGGAAAACGTCCGAAGCAGAACAAAAGTATTCAAGCTATGAACTGGAGGTCCTAGCAATTATAGAAGCTCTAAAAAAATTTCGAGTATATTTACTCGGAATACCGTTCAAAATCATAACTGACTGCTCTGCGTTTCAAATGACGATGCATAAGAAGAACTTACCAGCAAAAGTAGCGAGATGGGCTATGTACTTACAAGAATTCAACTACACTATAGAACACCGAGCAGGTACAGGCATGAGGCATGTTGACGCCTTGAGCCGAAATCCTGTCGTCAATATTGCTCAAGATGTTGTAACAAGCAGAATCCAAAAAGCACAACAAGAAGATGAAGAAATTAAAACGATAATGAAAGTTCTAGAGACATCTCCACATGAAGGTTACTGCGTCAAGAATCAGCTATTATACCGAGAATATAAGGGTTCACAGCTACTAGTTGTACCGAAAAGAATGCAAACAGAAATTATTAAGGCTGCTCATCAAAACGGACATTTTGCTGTAAGGAAAACGCAAGATATAGTTCTGAGAGAATACTGGTTTGCAAAGATGAATGAAAAAATAGAAACTGTAATAAGAAATTGTATAGCTTGTATTCTGACGAATAAAAAGATGGGAAAGCAAGAAGGTATGTTAAACCCTATCGATAAGGGAGAAAGCCCTTTATCAACCTACCATATTGATCACTTAGGCCCTTTAACATCAACCAGGAAAAACTACAAATACATCTTGTCTTTAGTTGATGCTTTTACCAAATTCGTTTGGCTCTATGCCACCAAGACGACATCTACTGAAGAAGTTATAGCAAAGCTAGAGATTCAAAAAATTACTTTTGGAAACCCAAGTCGAATTATATCCGATAAAGGCACTGCATTCTCATCGCACGCCTTCCAAGACTATTGCAAGAATAACAACATTCAACACGTTCAGATTACAACTGGAATACCGAGGGGAAATGGTCAGATTGAGCGTATTAATCGGATTATTATACCTGTTCTTAGTAAATTATCACTTGAAAAGCCTGAAGACTGGCACAAGTACATTGGAGAAGTACAAACAGCATTAAACAGCACGTATCAAAGAAGTATTCGACGATCGCCCTTCGAGCTTATGATCGGAATAAAAATGAATACTCCGAGAGACATCAAACTCCAAGCAATCTTAGAAGAAGAAGGTATTGCCTTGTTTGAAGAAGAAAGAGAAAAGGCAAGAAAAGATGCTAAGCAACAGATAATCAAGGTTCAAAAGGAAAATAAACGAAATTATGACAAGAAACGGAAGCCAGCATTCCAATACCAGATCAACGATCTAGTTGCAATCAAGCGATCCCAGTTTGCAACTAATGCCAAGCTTCGCCCGAAGTTCTTGGGCCCGTACAAAATTATTTCTGTTACAGGTCACGATAGATATGAAGTCGAGAAAGTGGGGTTCGGTGAGGGTGCCAGGCGAACATCAACGGCTGCTGATCAAATGAAACCGTGGGAAGACCACTACGAAGAAAATGCCTTTTCCGATTCATCCGAGTCGGATGAACCCCAGGATGGCCGAGTTGTGGGTCCGTCCGGTCCTGTTGAAGTTGTGGGGCCGTCCGACCCTGGCAACACAGTCTGCGAGTAATGGCGAACGACGTACGACGCGAAGACGACCATCTGTGTTTCATTTTATTTAAATCACCTTAATTTTATTGTTAATACTAATATTTTTTGTAATAATATCTTTTATGTTTAATATACGTTCGAATAATAATAATTGTTTTAAAATACAGTGACTTCATACTTAAAAATCCCACATATATATATATATAAATTCCCACTATTAATTTTTTCAAATTGTTCTCCTGTTATTTATTAGTTCAGTGACTTAGTACACTTTTATCCTGGGGTACAGATATATTTAGGCCGGAGCGAAAAAGGGTTCATCTCCCCGATTTCGACGGCCCTTAAAAATTTAATAGAACTGATGAAAATAAAACGTGATACAGCCTTAGTAGACTATTCTGTCCGTTTTAACCTTTCGCAAGAGCCATGAAAATGGTATTGATACGTACTTTAAAAAGTTCTTTATAATGTTATGCGTTTAAAAAGTACAAGGACAATAAAATTGCCAAAATTAAAAAAAAAACATTCTCTGAATAATAACTAAAGTTACTAAGTCACAAAAACCGGCCAATCCAATCAATCGGTAACTACGGACACGTTTCGTTCTTATTGGAATTCATCAACGTAATGTAACCCGCCAACTGTTGTAAGGCAGTAACACCGACTGACTGAACCGGTGAGATCTAAGATCCCAAAGGGTTGGTTATTGGAAATGAGAGGTAAATTAATAAATTTTTATGAAACATTGACAATTTTATTGTATTTATAATCTTTAAATTTTATTTGTTTAATAGATTGTTTTCTCTTTTTGAAAACATGTACTTCTGTTGAAGTATAAAAGCGGTAGATGGCTCTGGATGTATTAAGTTTTCTCTCAGTTCCATTTACCAACCTTTTGGGATCTTAGATCTCGCAGACTAGTCAATCGGTGCCACTGCCTTACAGCAGTTGGCGGGTTATAATCCAACCCTTTGGAAGTTATTAATTTTTAAAAATGGCGAGCCCCCTTCACACTTAACTCGTCATTTTGAAGTAGAAATGAAAGTAAAGGTACTATTCGATAGTACTCTGTTTACATTGTTTTGTGATTTAGTTATTTTTTTTATCTCCTTTAATCTTTCGGGAGTTATGATTTTTTTAAATGTCGAGCCCAGTTCACACTTTTCTCGCCATTTTGAAGTACAAATAAAACAAAGTTATCATGCGTTAGTACTCTGCTTGCAATATTTTGTGATGTGTTTATCTTTTTATCTCCCCCAGCCCTTTAAAAGGTATAAATTAAAAAAAAAAGAGATTATTTCACAACTAGCTTACTTATTCACAGTTGTAGAATGGCATTTTATACAAGGTGATTAATTTCGAAATGTACATACAAGATAAGTTTTCCCACGCTGTTAGCCGGTAATAAACATTTTGTTTGCTAAAATTTTTAAATATTATTATCTTTTATAATTCTTACAAATAAAACGTCAAATATTTGTTTATCTTTCTGTGCAAATGACATGGCTACTACTGATAATAAGAAGTTGAAAAATTAACTAGTTTCAATAAGTATTTCATTTATTTGAAGATAGATATTAAATGTAATAGTGTAGAAAATGTATCCCACAGTCTGTAATCTCTACAACTTTTGTTTTAAATGTTTCGCGGAAGGAACAAGTAGCAATTACGCGCTTGAGAAGAGGTCATATTAAAGCCACTTATCTTTATCTTTTTCTTCGGGACCCTGTACCTATGTGCGATGTGTGTGATACTCGCATTACTGTTTTTCATCTTCTATATTTTGATAAAATATCATAACGTCAGAAATTTCCTCAGCCTTGCAAATACTCTTCCGTCAGTAAAATAACGCGCTCCACTGTAATTTAAGCGGGATTTATAAAGAAGTAAAGTAAGAAGTAACGCAAGATGCAACGCAGGCTGTGACGCAGAATTAAAGCAAGAAACTTCACAGTGCTAGTGCGTGTTGCTTCTTCAGCTGTTTGAATTTGACGTTTGTACTGTATAGAGAGAGCACTTGCTAGTCGAATGTAGAACAGAATCGGTTTTAAGTGGAGTGCTAAAATTGAGGATGGTAGCAATAATGTACCCTTCAAATGGTAGAGCTGAATAGGCCACGAAAGAGGCATGAAAAATTCCCAATTCCAACTTTCTGGAAATTTATGAATTTGGAAATGTTCGCACAGACGGTAATGAACAGCTTAGGCGGGAGTTTGTCTAGCACTAAATGCATACAAAGGCAATAAACCGATCATACAGAAATGAAATCTTTTATGCGCCTTTACGAATACTTGAAAATTAACTAAATTGTCAATAGCGCAAACTAAAAATCAGAAAAAATAAAATGAATACAAATTGTGGTTTGAAATCAGTTCCGAGAACACAAACAAACATATCGGTAATATATCTTTCTACACTGTAGTTTGAAATAGTGCAACCGGTTGGTCAGAAGTAGAAAAGTAACGCAAGAAGTTGGTTGTTGGCCAACTTTTGCGTTGCGTTTTGTTATAAAGCAGTATGTGTAGTCCCGTACATTTATCTTTTGCGTTACTTTACTTCAACCGCGTTGCTTCTTGCGTTACTTCATTATAAATTCCGCTTTATTATTTGGAGTAAGATTCGAAAACCCATGATCCCAATTAACTTTTGCCACCATTTCTCTATTTAGTACAATATTAGAAGATACAACATCAAATCAAATTCGACAGGAATAATTAGAAAAGGGCAACTTAAGATCATTTAGTTTCGTGAGTTTATCCAAAAACACCAACTATCAGTGTGAGATATCTTCTGATTGAATCTCCTTATTAAATTCTGCATCCAAATCACTAATTACATTTATTTTACATCATTTGTAACATGCAAAATCAAGTTAAAATTTATATATATATATATATATATATATATATATATATGTATATAGTTACAATCAAATACATACATATTAATAAAAAACATGTTTCAATTGAACAAATTCTACTAGCCGGGCTTTTAATCTTTCATCCCAGTAGAAAATGATTTTCTCAAATCTCTTAATTCTTCATCTGTTAAGGTATCGAATCGTCCTGGAAGATATGTACCAAATTCTTCACATTCGGCAATGATTTTTCTTCGAAATCCGGTGATGACAGCTTTGATATCTACGTGAGTACTATTTTTGTGTCATAGAATCCGTTTTGAAGAAAATGCTTTCGTTTGAGCGCAACATGATTCTACCTATTTTACCTAATATAAGTTTTTTTTTAAATGGACCTAATTTACCATATTTGGTACCTAAATAATATTTTTTTGCACCTAAATCGTAATTTTCGAATTTATTTATTTTTATATTTTATTCTCATACATTTACAGATATTTGTAATTTTGAAGTTGGCAATCTTGATGTTGTTCAATTATTTTCATCGCGCATAGTTAGCAAATGGTTAGCAATGCGATAGTTGCAGACATTATGCAAAACAATTTTCAATTATTTGACTGGTTGTGCATATGCATATGTTTATATTTTTGTTTAAATGCCATGGTTATCAATACAAATGAGCTTTTTTTAAAAAATTTTAACTTGATTTTGCATGTTACAAATGATGTAAAATAAATGTAATTAGTGATTCGGATGCAGAATTTAATTAGGAGATTCAATCAGAAGATATCTCACACTGATAGTTGGTGTTTTTGGATAAACCCACGAAACAAAATGATCTTAAGTTGCCCTTTTCTAATTATTTCTGTCGAATTTGATTTGAAGTTGTATCTTCTAATATTGTACTATATAGAGAAATGGTGGCAAAAGTTAATCGGGATCATGGGTTTTCGAATCTTACTCCAAATAATAAAGCGGAATTTATAATGAAGTAACGCAAGAAGCAACGCGGTTGAAGTAAAGTAACGCAAAAGATAAATGTACGGGACTACACATACTGCTTTATAACAAAACGCAACGCAAAAGTTGGCCAACAACCAACTTCTTGCGTTACTTTTCTACTTCTGACCAACCGGTTGCACTATTTCAAACTACAGTGTAGAAAGATATATTACCGATATGTTTGTTTGTGTTCTCGGAACTGATTTCAAACCACAATTTGTATTCATTTTATTTTTTCTGATTTTTAGTTTGCGCTATTGACAATTTAGTTAATTTTCAAGTATTCGTAAAGGCGCATAAAAGATTTCATTTCTGTATGATCGGTTTATTGCCTTTGTATGCATTTAGTGCTAGACAAACTCCCGCCTAAGCTGTTCATTACCGTCTGTGCGAACATCTGCAAATTCATAAATTTCCAGAAAGTTGGAATTGGGAATTTTTCATGCCTCTTTCGTGGCCTGTTCAGCTCTACCATTTGAAGGGTACATACATTATTGCTACCATCCTCAACTTTAGCACTCCACTTAAAACCGATTCTGTTCTACATTCGACTAGCAAGTGCTCTCTCTATACAGTACAAACGTCAAATTCAAACAGCTGAAGAAGCAACACGCACTAGCACTGTGAAGTTTCTTGCTTTAATTCTGCGTCACAGCCTGCGTTGCATCTTGCGTTACTTCTTACTTTACTTCTTTATAAATCCCGCTTAAATTACAGTGGAGCGCGTTATTTTACTGACGGAAGAGTATTTGCAAGGCTGAGGAAATTTCTGACGTTATGATATTTTATCAAAATATAGAAGATGAAAAACAGTAATGCGAGTATCACACACATCGCACATAGGTACAGGGTCCCGAAGAAAAAGATATAGATAAGTGGCTTTAATATGACCTCTTCTCAAGCGCGTAATTGCTACTTGTTCCTTCCGCGAAACATTTAAAACAAAAGTTGTAGAGATTACAGACTGTGGGATACATTTTCTACACTATTACATTTAATATCTACCTTCAAATAAATGAAATACTTATTGAAACTAGTTAATTTTTCAACTTCTTATTATCAGTAGTAGCCATGTCATTTGCACAGAAAGATAAACAAATATTTGACGTTTTATTTGTAAGAATTATAAAAGATAATAATATTTAAAAATTTTAGCAAACACAATGTTTATTACCGGCTAACAGCGTGGGAAAACTTATCTTGTATGTACATTTCGAAATTAATCACCTTGTATAAAATGCCATTCTACAACTGTGAATAAGTAAGCTAGTTGTGAAATAATCTCTTTTTTTTTTATTTATACCTTTTAAAGGGCTGGGGGAGATAAAAAGATAAACACATCACAAAATATTGCAAGCAGAGTACTAACGCATGATAACTTTGTTTTATTTGTACTTCAAAATGGCGAGAAAAGTGTGAACTGGGCTCGCCATTTAAAAAAAATCATAACTCTCGAAAGATTAAAGGAGATAAAAAAAAATAACTAAATCACAAAACAATGTAAACAGAGTACTATCGAATAGTACCTTTACTTTCATTTCTACTTCAAAATGACGAGTTAAGTGTGAAAGGGGCTCGCCATTTTTAAAAATTAATAACTTCCAAAGGGTTGGAGTATAACCCGCCAACTGCTGTAAGGCAGTGGCACCGATTGACTAGTCTGCGAGATCTAAGATCCCAAAAGGTTGGTAAATGGAACTGAGAGATAACTTAATACATCCAAAGCCATCTACCGCTTTTATACTTCAACAGAAGTACATGTTTTCAAAACGAGAAAACAATCTATTAAACAAATAAAATTTAAAGATTATAAATACAATAAAATTGTCAATATTTCATAAAAATATATTAATTTACCTCTCATTTCCAATAACCAACCCTTTGGGATCTTAGATCTCACCGGTTCAGTCAGTCGGTGTTACTGCCTTACAACAGTTGGCGGGTTACATTACGCTGATGAATTCCAATAAGAACGAAACGTGTCCGTAGTTACCGATTGATTGGATTGGCCGGTTTTTGTGACTTAGTAACTTAAGTTATTATTCAGAGAATGTTTTTTTTTAAACATTGGCAATTTTATTGTCCTTGTATTTTTTAAACGCATAACATTATAAAGAACTTTTTATAGTACGTATCAATACTTTATCGTTGCGTATTAGTATCAATCAAAATCGTTTACCAAGTAGTATACGAACAAGGACAATAAAATAGAAAATCATTTTAACCGAATGGGGTATTAAAATGCTATCTGAGTCATCTATTGGGCCACAAGTTTAGTCGCTCGACATATTTTGTGACTATTTATATATAAAGATACCACTAGAGTCATCTAACAACAGTGATATAAAATTCAAACTTGTTTTCATGCTGAAGTATTTATCAGGCCGCTTAAAAAAAAAAAGCGAAACATGGAAAATACAAGTACATGTTAACAATATTTTTAAATAAATTCAAAATATTAAATAAATATTAATGTTTTATTTCCAATAAAACTCTAATATAGTATTTGAATTTTATTTAAATATAAAATTAAAATATTATATATGTCCATGTGCCTAGCAAAGATAAGGATGATCAAACTAAGACCGAATATTATGAATAACTAGAGAACTCTATCAAAAACGAAATAAATAGATTGTCGGGATGTGGACAAGGTAGCAGAAAAACTCGTGAAATATCGCTAACATTTTGAAAAATATATTTTCATCATCAGAGATGGATGAAAATGTATAATATAAATAAGAATTTTTTTACAAATAATTCCAAAATTACAACACAAAAAGTACATACGGTTTTGGTCTTCAGAATCAATAATTGTAAAACAGATGTTTCAGACATCACATATTAAGTTAGCGCCATCTGCTAACTAATAGTCGTACTATTTCCCAAGGTATAAACCTAAAAAGGAATTTAAAGCAAAGTACCTGACACCTAGCATCGAGATTTCAAACTCTCTAATGTAAACAATAATACACGTGTATGGCTGCATAGTTATGACAATTTGTCTATGTAATATTATAATATCAAATTAAAAATGATATTGAACTTCGTCAGTGCAGTAATGAGTTAAATTGTATTATAGTGCACCAACTGACAGCTCCAGTCAAAAATTACCATCCCCACTAGACCAGTGAGTGTAAACAGTATTCTCTTTGGTTTATTTCATTTGACACTAAAGTTTTGTAAGATTATTACTTATTCTTGGGGTGAATTAAACTGTAGTATGCAGCTATTAAGGAAGATTATGTCTGGATGTGTTAAATTAAATATTAATTTAGTTTTTTTTTTAATAGCGAATATTATAAAACAATCATATTTTTCAGTCACTAATTACCATAGTTTTTTTTTTTTTATTAACTTGTGAACTCAAAATATTCTGGTGCACTATACTGTAATTTTCCCTATTAATTACAAAAATGATATTGTGTCAGCATTATTTTCTCAAGAAAATAAGTTTCAAAAATAGGCAGATAAGTTATTAAATTTATTGATGTTTCTTCACAATATTTTAAGCTACAGATTTTATTTAAAGTTACTGATGTAGAAAACATATTAATTCATTGCAAATTAGTACATGGCATACCTAAAGTATTTACAAAAATCGAAAACTGTCTTCGAAACATATATATTTATAAAAAAAAAATATTAAAACTTTAAAAATTGTAAACTGTTTCATAAAATACAGTCTCTGAATAATAACAAAGTTATTAAGTCACAGAGACCGGCCAATCCAATCAATCAGTAAAAATAAATTTTTTTCGTTCCTCATAAAAGATCTTAAATTTAATAAAAGTAAGGGAAACCTTCTAGAATGACATATGGTTACCATGCTACAGATATAAATATTTGATATTAATTATTTAAAAAAATATATAATACATGACAGTAAAATAAATAAATTTTTTGTAATATTAAAATTCGTATTTTTTTAAATTTTTTTTACGAAGATGGGAGGCGGACCAACTACTATGGTCATATGCCGCCTCATGAGTGGATGATAATGAATTTGTGTGAACACAAACGACCATGCTCTTCAGTGGGATTCGAACCCACGACCTCTAGCGTGCTAGGCTAGGCAAAATTCGTATTTATTCAGTGTGATATTATATTATTACATGGTGGCACAGAAAACAAAGAATTATGCTTTCCAGGCTCAACTACATGAAATCAAAGAATCTTTAGTGCAACTTAAAATACAGCAAGCACACGGAATTAGCCAGCAGACAATAATACAAGTACCAGTACCTGAAAAATTCATCTTTGAAAAAGAAGATTGGCAAATATGGCTAACTCCATATAAAATATACCGTGTGGCAACAGCGTTAGATTCGCAATCACAACGATCACAAATAAATAATTTGCTTCTGCACATGGGAAGTCAGGTTGGTAGATTATTGAGTACATTAGGTAAAAATGCTGATGATTTTTAGACCTTCGATCAAGCCATTCAAACATTTACTGATCATTACATCAAGAAAATATATAAAATTTATGAAAGAGCTAAATTCAATACAAAAACATGTGACTATGGTGCATTGAACGACGAACTGGTTAGTTATAGTCGGTATACTAGACCAAAAATTATCAGAAAATTTACAATTAGACGATAAACATACTCGGCAAAACGCTATTGACAGAATAATTCAGACTAAATAAGTCAAATACCGAACTAATTACAAATAAATCAGTTTGAAAATCAGAACATAGAAGGTCACTCACAAGAATTTCCAAAGTAAAAATAGTTTGAGAAACTTACCAATTTCAACAACCCGAAACAGCGAAACAAGAAACAAGTAAGAAAAATATATATCCAGAATTTTAGCGTTGTGGAGCAAAGCCAAGCCACGAATTAAAATTATGTCCTGCATTTAAAATTTGCTGCAGAAAGTGCAACGCAAAAGGTCATTTTGCAAAATTTTGTAGAACAAGAAACGTTATAGAAAGTAACACAGAATCAAATGATGACATTTCGACTTCATGTTCCAGCGAGAACGAAATTGATGGAAACAATTAACCCTGGAAAATATCTTTAACAAAGAACTAAAAATTTATGGAATAACGGAAATTGCTACCAAATGGAAAAATCGCGTAATAGTCATCAAAGCCTACGTTGCCGAAGCAGAAGAAAATTTATTGGGTAGACCTGCAATCAGCAAGTTAAGCTTAATCAAATAAATAGAAACCATCCATTATAAAAGTAAAGAAGAATACACAAAAACTATGATGATATAATTATTTGGGGTGAAAACCAAGAAGAACACGACTTCAATTTAAGCAAAGTTTTACAAAAGAAAATGTCAATTTAATACTTCAAAAATAAAATGTCTAGGACATATAATCAGTAAAGGAGGAATTCAATCTAATGGGGAACTTGTTTCAGCAATTATTAACTTGAAAGCACCTACCAATATTACAGAAGAAGACAATTTCTTGGCATAGTGAACCATTTAACAAAATATATGAAAAAAAAAATCTAGAGAACTTAGAGAATTTCTCAAAAAAGATAAGGAATTTATATGACTTCCTGCTCATTAAAAAAGCAGCAGATGCATCATTTTTTGGTATTGGTGGTGTACTGCAGCAGTAACAAGAAAATAACATATGGCGTTATTTATTGTTTAAAACTGACAGAAATATGCCCAAATTGAAAAAAAGCCTTAGATTTAGCATGAACGTGCAAACGATTGGAACAATACATAATTGGGAAATACTTCATTCTCAGATCTGATCATGAGCCATTAATTTCAAGTTTGAAGCTGAAACCTTTAAATGATTTAACCACTCGACTCCAACGATTGAGAATGCGGCTAATTAGATTCGATTACGATATGGAATATGTACCGGGAAAAGAATTCTATACTGCAGATACCTTATCAAGATCACCAGAAGAAAAAGGACAAACAGATAAAGATATTTTATTTAATGAAGAAGGCAATGTCTACATTGATTCTGTTGTAACATATTTACAGGAAAGTACATGTAAGACAGAAAAAGATCTCGAAGTAAAGCAATAAAATGACAACATTCTAAAAATTTTGGAAGAATATGTTACAAACGGTTGACTATTAAAAACAGAATGCGAAAAATCAACGCTTCCATTCTACAAACATCGATCCGAAATCGGAATTCATAAAAATTTGTTGTGCTTCAAAGACAGAATAATAACGATATGAGAAAAGACATGTTAAATAAAGTTCACGTTAGTCATCAAGGAATAAACAAATGTTGTGAAAGCGCAAAGATGTCCATCCAAACCTGAATATACAAATTATTGAAAAAGTTTAAAATTGCGAGAAATACCTAAAAAAACAAAAAGATGGATACCGAACCACTGATGTCAACAAATATACCATTTATTCCATGGACTGCTATTGGGACTGATTTATGTGAAATAAATGGTAAAACATATTTAATCATTCAAGATTATTGTAGCAAATTTATTGAAATAGCTATGTTGTGAAAAACTACAAGTAAAAATGTGACAAAAAAATTGAAAGCAGTATTTGCACGATTTGGAATTCCATCCATGTTAAGATCTGATAACGGTCCTCAGTTTATTACGTGTGAATTTAAAACATTTTCAAAGATCTATAGGTTTACATACATGACAAGCAGCCCATTGCATTCCCAATCAAACGGTCTCCCAGAACAAGCTGTCCAGATAGTGAAACAGATTTTAAAGAAGTGTGAAGATCAATTTTTGGGATTATTGCCGCACCGTAACACAGCGTTACATTCCAGCACAATTATTAATAGAAAGAGACATTATACCAACTCGAGAAGAAAAACTCAAACCAAAACTTCCTTATCATCGTCAAATATAAGAACGTATGCAAAAAGAACAGGAAATACAGAAAAATAACTATGACAGGCGACACAGGGTAAAAGAACCAATTAATCTTTGTGAAGATATAGGAAAATCTGGATTATTGACGTAAAAAAAGAGGGAAAGATTAGAAAAGAAACTACAGCACAAGATCATACATAGTACAGACAGATGGACGAGATCTTCCAAGAAATAGAAGAGTTCTAACTATTCTCCCAAAATTATTTTATCAGATTACTTTTAGAAAGGGGGCTGTAGAATGACATATGGTTACCATGGAACAGATATAAATATTTGATATTAATTATTAAAAATATATAATTCATGACAGTAAAATAAATGCATTTCTTATAATATTAAAACTTGTATTTATCAGTGTTATAAGAGATATTGCAAAACCAACTTAATTTGTCACTTAAAAGAAAGTAAATGGTTCCGCAAGGGCGATGAAGGTTGCAAAAAAGCGATTTTCAAATAGGTTTTTAGTTTTTTACAAACAATCCAATAGTATATTGTGTTATTAGGATTGTGATACTTTATGTGCTTCGCCTGTAACTGACCGACTCACTTCACTGACATGCATCTACTTCTAATAACAAAATATACTATTGGATAGTTTTCAAAAACCCATTTGAAAATCTTTTTTTTACGGACTCCCTTATACAGAATGTTTCCATTAAAATAAGCAGCGCGTTTTTGGACGAACTGATGACTTTCGAGAAAAATGTTATATACAAAAAATGACCAGGAAAAAGGGCCCTGTTTAATAGAATTAACAAACAGAACATTAAACCAGTGGTTCTCAAACAATAGAATAAAATTATATTTTTTAAAATAGAAATAAATAAATAAATAAATATATCATCACGCCTTTTACCCATTACGGGTGTGGCACTCTGCTTACGCAGATCTCGGTAGGTGATATATTTTTTCGTACGAAGTGCGGTTACCAGCCGTCAAATCATAGCCCTCAAGGATGTTAGTGGAGGGGGAACCACAGGGGTAAATTTAAATTGGTAACTGTCGGCAGTGGGATTCGAACTGAGGATCTCACGATCCACAGTCCGACACGTTACCACGGAGCTATTTACCCCTTTAAAATAGTAACCTATATAAATTTTTAGTCCATTAGATAGAGAATTATTTTCTGATTTCAACGATATAAATATGATATGAGGTTGTATAATAATTATTTTGAGAAAAATGGTATTACAAATCTGAAATAATTTTAATTTGTCGTTTAAAAGGTGTGTGTCCTATTTAAAGTACTAATGCATTGGAATCTCGAGAACCGTAAGAGCTACGAGGTTGATAATATTAGACAAAAATTGAATTATTAGTAGACTAGTTTGAGCATGTATTTGATTTCCTATTGAATGCATAGGTCACAAGATATTGGACAAAATAAAGATATACTTATTATCTGTTTTTGCTTGTAACTTTGTTATATGAAATAATACGAGATTCTGGTTTACATTTGCTTATGACACTTTTAAATGGAGAATTTGCAGAAGTACTCCATTTTTTTATATGTAGTGTCACCAATATACCTCTAGAACTAGTTATTTGAAGATATCAGCGATGAATGGAAGAACATAGAACAACATTGTACTATTAAGAAAACAAGTTTTGTGGAACCTGTTCAACTTATTTTCAAACACAATTACTTCATCATTGATGGTAAGTTCTACAAACAAGTATTTTGACTCAACATAGGATCACCATTGAGCCCAATACTAGCAAAACTTGTATACAGAAATTGGATTTCGAACTACTTTTCCTAAAACGATTTGTAGATAATATGTATAATATTAGCAGTACATGAAAATATGATATAACACCCTCTTGAAACATTTAACAACTCTAATAAGCATTTCAAATTCGCATTAGAGAATGAAAACAACAATTTGCTATTTTTTAAACACATTGTTAATTAGATCACTAAATAACACAATTACGTTGGATTACTACAAAACGCCCCAGTGAACAGCGCCTCTGTATAAAGACAAAAAAAAACGAAGAATTCTAAAAATATCACATCCAACTTACCATGAACTAGAAAATATACTACATCAAAATGTATAACTTCCTGTACTAATAAATAAATTTCTCTTCAGCACTGAAAATAGGCCATTGAATCAACAAACTGTGGCCGAAGAAGGAACACCGATGCAAACAAAACCAGTTCCATTACTTATAACATAAGAAAAGGTTGTCCAATGGAAATTAACGTTTTCCAAGCGGAAAATATACAAATGGCAGCTAAAGCCGATAAAACACTCAGGTCTTCTTCACTAAAACTAAAGAACAAATACACCCACCACAGAGGAGCAATGTAATTTACAAAATACAATGTGCGTATTGTGATAAACAACATATTGAAGAAACTTGCCAAACTTTAAAATCGAGTTTAACACAACATAGAAGTGACATTCAAATCCCCTGTAAGTGTAGTACAATGGCTGAACATTTCAGATAACTTAAACACAGTTTTGGTTTTAAAGAAGAGACAATTATAGACAGTGAATCTAATAAAGAATAAAACTTCTGGAAATGATCCATAAACATATGCTACGATTTCTTCGTGTTCCTCAACCCAAATTTGAAGTCTTTCCTGTAACATTTGAGTAAATAGTTTACATATGCTGTTTATTAGCGCAGTTCCTCTGTAGTTAAATGGGTCAAATTGTCTCCATTTTTATGCAATAGGAATAACTGAATTGACAACCACGAGTTTGCAATATTTTCGGTAGTCAAAATGGTATTAAAAAAATTTAGTGCTCCCATTTATTTATTTATATTTATTTATTTTTATTTTGAGGGAACACTACAGTCACAGACCAAGACGGTTCCACGTATACATACATAAATTAATTAATATAAATGTAAACAAAATTATAAAGACATGTAATTTGAAACATTATTAGAAATTTAAATAAAAAACAAGAGAAGATTAAAATATAATTAATATTGAAATTCGCCAATCAGTAGGTTTCTCAATTGATTTAATGATAAATGAAAAATATCAAGGTGTTGATATTTGCATCACTCTACTGATAGGGGAATTTTTGTAGATGTTTGTTTTACAAGTTGATACAATAAATATATTTTTAGATCTGATATTCTTTGCAGAAGCATTTAAATTAAATAAGTGTATAAAAAGTTCATTGTCTATTATACCGTGAATTGCTTTATACATAAATATAATATCATTTATAGTTCTTCTATTTTCCAGTGATAATAAATTAAATTTCTGTATTATATCAAAATAGTTTGTGAATTCAATATGGAACTTTTTGCATAATATGAAAATGAACTTTTTCTGACCAGATTCTATTTGTTTGACATACATATTATAAAATGGATTCCATATGCATGTCAAGTATTCAAGCTGTGATCTTACAATGGCAGTATAAAGTAATATATAAGACTCAATTTTTTTGAAATGAAATGTTGTTCTCAGAACGAAACCAAGTAATCTATATGCTTTTGTTACAATGCTACTAATGTGATCATTAGGCAATAGTTTACAATGATATATTTTACCTAAATCTCTAATTTAAAAGGTGAAAAATGGATAAGTTGGCTTAAAGTATATTTATTTATGAATTCATAAATAGTCTACAATCGACGACGTTTCGACCTAAATTGAGGTCATCTTCAAAGTCTAAAAGTTATAAGTAGATAACAATATTAATTTAAATTTAGTTGTTTACATTGTTTTTAAATTAATAAATAAGACAGTAAGTCTTACTGACTCCGCCGTGTTGGAAGGTCGTCAACCAGGCGCAAAGTAGCAGCAACTTAAAGTCAACAATTTTGATGTAACTTAAATTCGTTCTGTGCTACTTTGTGACCTTTACCTTCGATTTATTAATTTAAAAACAATGTAAACAACTAAATTTAAATTAATATTGTTATCTACTTATAACTTTTAGACTTTGAAGATGACCTCAATTTAGGTCCAAACGTCGTCGATTGTAGACTATTTATGAATTCATAAATAAATATACTTTAAGCCAACTTATCCATTTTTCACCTTTTAAATATAAAACGGCTTATTTCCTAATCTAAATCTCTAATTGTTGTTATAGCTTCAATAATCGTGCCATTTAAACTATAATTGAAATTGAAATGATTTGTTGGCATGTTTCTTGTAAAATGAACAATGCAACATTTATTTAGATTTAATATCATTTTGTTAGCTTCGCACCATCTATATAAATTTAGTAAATCATTTTGTAAGAGGCTGCAATCATTGTTAGTTCTTATTTGTCTGTAAAATTTCAAATCATCTGCAAAAAGAAAGTAATGGCTATTTTTAAAGCAGTTAAAAATGTCGTTAATATATAAATTAAATAATATTGGACCTAAGTGGGACCCTTGCGGTACTCCAGATGTTACATTGATTGTCCGAGATTTGAAACCATTACAAACTATTAGTTGTGATCTATTTCTAATATATGATTCAAGCCATCTTAAAAGAGACCCATGTGTACCATAATGTAACAATTTAAATAACAAAATATCATGACAGACACGATCAAACGCTTTACTGAAATCTGGATATATGACATCAACATGAATTCTATTGTCCAAATTCTTTGATAGATATTCAGTAAAGGGTACTAGGTTTGTTAATACAGATTTTTTTTCACAGAATCCATGTTGTTCAGGAATTATGTAATTTTTAAAAGAGTGTTTTATATTGTCAGTAATAATAGCCTCAAATATTTTACCAAATGTTGATGTTATAGAAATTGGTCTGTAGTTAGAAGCATTATTTGCGCTACCAGATTTAAATATAGGTGTGACAAACGATGACTTCCATTCATTTGGGAAAATGCCTTGTTTAATAGATTGGTTGTAAATAAGAAAGAGAGGTTCAACTAAGTAATAGGCACAAGTTTTTATAAATTTTGCTGAAATACCATCTGGACCGTGACCCTTCTTCATATCTATGTTTTCCAATTTGAGGAAAATATCATCGTATGTTATATTTAAAGTACTTAAATTAATGTCTGTTTTAATATTATTTATGTATTTATTGATATGTTCGCGGTTGAAGTTATTAGTATCCGTGTCGTAAACAGATTCAAAGTGGTCAGCAAAGAGGTTGTAAATATCTTGACCTGATGTTGCTTCATTATCATTGTAAACAATAACATTTGGTATTTTGTTGGTTTTCTTCAGTTTTTTTGTATTATTCCAAAAGGTTTTAGGGTTATTTTGTATATTATTTTCAATTTTAGCAATATATTCATTATAGTTGTTTTTTAGCTAATAACTTTGACCTTTTTCGCAGTAAAATGAAAACGTTGTAATCAGAAATTTTATGATATATTTTCCATTTCTTATGGAATTTATTTTTGTTCTTAATAATTTTTATTAGAGATTTGCTGAACCATTCTGGATAATGTTTATTTATATTACTTTTTTTATGTGGGACAAAATTTGAAATTAATGAATATAGAATACTGTAAAAACATTCTACATTATCGTTTACATTTGAATAAATGAGGCGATTATTCCAGTTGACAGAAGATAATTTATTTATTAAATCTGCAAAGTTAGCTTTATGAAAGTTAAAGACTATATTATCTATATTTTCTTATAACAATGGATTAGAAGTACTTAATTCCGAAACTAACGGTGGATGGTGGTTATCTATAATGCTTAAAACAAATTCAGACATTTTAGTAATACATGTATGTGAACATAATATTAAATCTAAAAGTCTATTGTTGGCGTTTAAGGTGCCATTATATTGTTGTAAGTTGCCCACATTGATAGTATTAATGAGTTCGGAATGGGCAGTGTTGCATGTCGAAGGAATGGGAATGAAACTATTGTTATTTTGTGACCATTGAATTCCGGGTAGGTTGTAGTCGCCAGCAATGAATGAGATGTCATCAGGATGTTGCAAACTCACAGTACACACATTATGAAAGTGATTTTTGTAGACATGAAGTTCGGAAGAAGGAGGCACGTACACACAGCATAAATGTATTTTTTTTATTATTAGTAGATATGGTTACCCATAGATCTTCAGTGGATGAGTTCCAGTGCGATTGTATTTTAGAATTGTACTTATTAGACACAAGTATTAGCACACCACCACCTTGTGATTTTACAGCATCAATACGATCTCGGCGATAAATATTATAGTTATTTAAGTCACATACATCTGCATCAAACACAGTTTTATTTAACCAAGTCTCAGTAAGAAGAATTACATCATAATTATGTAGTGCAATTTCATTATAAAGGTCTTTTAATTTTGTTTTAAGTCCGCGCACATTTTGATAGTAGATTACCAAATCCATTATGACCAATAGAGATTAAAGAATAGTTAGTATAAAGTACGTTTATTTATTATATTTTATTCACATCACTTTCAGATTTAATTAGAATTATAGGGATGTTTCATTTTTACGAACAAATATTTTAAAACCATTGACCCATACAAATTTGTAGTTTTTGTTCTTAGCGACGGATTTCGTTTTATTTAGGAGAATTTTATTTTCTGGGCTCAAATGGTCGTTAATGAATATTCTGTTAGATTCAGTGAAATTGATGTCAGTGGATTTCAAATATTTTTTCATTTTTGCGCTGGCCACAAAATTATCTCTTTTGATTCTAGATATAAATCTTTACAATAATATTTTTGGGTTTGGATGCGTCATGTTTAACTGGTGCAACTCGATGTATCGCGTCCACATCATTTTCAGTCACTGGGCAGTTTATTTTTTGACTAATAGCAGTTAATACATTTATCAGGTTCTCATTGGGTTCATCCGGAATACCAGAAATCTCAATGTTGTTGAATCTGGATCGTTGTTCTAGATCTCGAATATTTGTTTTCAGAATATCGTTCTCCGTTTTTAAATCATTAATTATATTAATTTTATCAGTATAAGAGTTTAATGTTTTTTGAAAGTCGTCAATTTTATTCCCATAGAATTCTACTTAAGCTCTTAAGTCGTTGATTGATTTAACCATTTCATTCCACGCCGGCTGGGTGATGGTAGGCGCTGGAGAAGTTGGTAAACCGCGGGCGGTACCTTTGCATGCATTGCACAACCAACATAAGGTAGTATTAGATTTTGACAATGCTTTTTTATCTTCTGCATTTAATTCAGTGCAGGAGAGATGGTAGCTTGCATCGCATGATGCGTTTGCGCATTTAACTCCGCTGTTATTTCTATTTATGGTGTTGTTACAGAAGCTACACAGTGATACCATTATTAATCAGTACTTAAGTTACAATACAGGATTCAGAAATTCTAATTAATCCAGGCCTGGTACTGATGAGCAGTGTAAGTAGAGTATTGACAGCGACAGCGAACTTCGATTAATACACGCATAAGTCTGTCCAATTAAGAGTTTTTTGAAAGAAGTAATAAATTGAATGACTTACAAGTGTGTTTCGAAGTAGACTACCACTGTAAACTTTGATTTCGAATATACTTATACACACAAATCAACGATGCACTGATACACAAATTGGTATAATTTAAATTTCTGTTAAAATACTTTTAACTAGATAAAAATTGAATTTAATACGCAGCCAACATTACACGTCTGCACAATTCACAATTCACAATGTGTCTCCTAATTTACCTATTTAATAATCGCCTGGCGCTTTATTATTTTTTTTGTACAAGTACTTGCAACTGTACTTAAATACATTTTTATTGTACTTGTACTTAAGTACATTGATTTTGGAATTGTACTTATGTATTCACAAGTACATGGACAAGTACTTTTCAACCTTCAAAACTATGCAAAAAAAATATATCCAGTTTTTCTCGTATTCCCGACAGAAACTATGATATACATGTATACGCTAAGTTTGCTAAATAACTTATATATTAATAAGAGCTGGTATCAAGTATCCAAAATGAAATACAAATATACGCACATTTTCAGGAACTGTGCAATTCAAAATGCAAGTGTGCTTAATTTCTTTTTAATTCCTGCATTTATTAAATAAAACGTTTTACTAAATCAATATTTCTTAATGTAATATACTATCTATAAATACATATATAACTTTTAAAAAATATTTATCAATTTGTATTTACTTTTAGTTGTTTTGTTTGAAACAAGCAGTGTCGTACAAAAAAAAGGAGCTAAGAATGCTACTACTAATATTGTGAAACATTTAAAATGTGTACGCCATAATTCATATAAACAGAACCATCACGAGAAACACATTTATAAAGATAAATCCTTAATTAAATCAATATTTAAAAAATGTCTAAAGAAGATTTAATAAATTAAATAAAAAAATTATCATGTCTACAAATATATTTCAAGATGAATTTGACAATTGTATTACAAAATTTTCAATAAATCCCTATTGTGAGCCTTATATTATTACTTGTATTATTAGAAGCTTATAAAATAAAAACATAATAATTATAACTATTTTTATTCAGTTTTATATTTTTTATATAGGTTACTTGTACTTAAATTTTAAATTGCAAGTATAAGTACTGTACTTGTACTTAAGTACTTTTAAAATGAATGTAATTGTACTTAATTACATTTTTCACCAAAGTACTAGTACTTGTACTTAAATACATTTTTCTTGTATTTTTGCACAGCTCTGTTTGCCAAGTACTTCCTTATTTTGGGCCTCCAAACGTTCCAGGAACATAGGTACTTTAGTTATATACAATTAATTATATATTATTTTGAATGTAATCCAAACTTGAAAATATCACATTTAATTTATTACTATTCTTCTAAATTTAATAACAGATTAATCATATTCACTCATTATCTTACTTGCTCATTTTTCTCTGAAATATAAAAAACGTTAGATACATACCCATTAATAAAAAGAAAGAAATTTGTAAATTACAATTTAATAAAAGAAAATATGTAATTTCTGCCAAATATTAATAATTATAAACAATATATTACGTGTGTGGCTTTATTCATTTTAAAACATGTTTCATTTATTTTTGTTTCTTCCCCGATCAGGACCATTTTTAAGCTCTAAATCATTTGTTATAGAAACACTCTTCATGTCATCTGGTGACAACTGTTTCTTTATCGAATATATACAAATTTCACGTCAAAACTAGAGTCTTAGTGATTTTACAAAGTAAAAAACTACTTAATTTATTCAATTGAAGCTAGTAAGGAACTTTCATTGTTAAAAACAATTTTAACAAGTGTAATAGTAATTTTAGAGCTTGAAATGGCCCGGAATATATAAACTAAACTACACAGTTTTTTAAATGAACAAAGCCTTTTATCCAATAATCCCAACCACACATTAATATTCAGGCTTACACTCAACTAAGTTTAGTACTTAAATACATTTAAAGTACTTAAGTATCTAAGAAGAATTTGAGTACTTTTTGGTACCTACATAAGTATCATTTTAAGTCAAGTCTTGGTCAGTTTGACCCACTAAACTCGTGCCCATCCTATTAAAATTAAATTATCCAGTCGTGATGATTTTAATAAAATTTTTAAAAATATAAAAAAATGTACATCCAACGACGCCATGGCTGAATTAGCTATCTCACGTGATCGGACTAAAATGCAGATTGCACTTTATAAATCTGTAAGGGAGGAATTAGAAAATAGACAAAGTAACGGCGAAAATAATATAGCGATCAAATATGTTAATGGAATGTCTACTGTAGTTAATTCAGAAAATGGGTCAAAACTAAAACATCCAAATACTATTTGGCTTAATTCGGTGCCTATATATGTATAGATTCATCACGAAATTTTGCCAATTTCTAGAGCCTAGACAGATTGATGGATATGAGTGAAATCTTTATAGATATTTAGAGTTTGATTAGAGCTACGTGCTTTTTATAAATTCACATTTTTCTTACACGTGATGTGCGAGAAAACTTGAAAAAACATGCATTTTTGGGCCAGAATTAACTAAGTGAGGTGGCTGTGAAATATTTAAGATGAACATCTATGACAACTTATCATTTTTGACAGTTCAGTTTCAAATTTTAAATATAAATTACATTAATTGTAGACAAGTTGGAGAAGATTTGTAAATTTATCTGTGTTTAGAATAAATGAATAAACGTGTTTGATATTTTGCAAATTTTTTAAACGTTAATTTAAAATTTTTTAGAAATGTCGAATAAAACTTTTTGCTTTGATTTTATATTGACGACCTGAGAAAAGTTTGTGTTACACGATTAAATTTAGTAAAATAAAGTAAAACCGCGGAGTTTGAAGTTAATGTAGGATGCAAATTATTATTGACTGTAGATACTTTTAAAATGACAAGATTACAATAAAAGTGTCCGATTGACAGAAGTCGAGAAGTCTTTATTACATGATCAAATATTAATGTAAATTGTGTTTGATTTAATTATTTTTTTAAATCACTTATTGGGTATCAAAAGAAATGTCTCGAAAAGACGAGATAAATGATTACATAAAAAAGGAGTTGACCTATTGTAGATTGTTTTTCTAAAAATCTATCGTGTTTTTGTTTTGTTTCAAACCTGACTTGTGGGGTATTAAATGAAATGTTTTAGGAGCAGTAAGTTGAGGAACATTAGTGAGGAACATTCATTATCACAAATCATTACGACCGGCAATTGTTTCTGTAGAAATTACTAATTATAGGGTATTCAATAAAAAACACGCTACATCATCTTATGGAAATCACTCAAATTTCCACAATGGTAGATATCCGTAGACTTCCGTTAATGGAAAATATGCAAATTTCTTTAGTGCTAATGACACTACTTTCCTCAATAGAAAATACATAACTTCCCTCAATGGAAAGCGCACAACTTCCTCAATGGAAAATATACAACTTTTTACAATGGTAAAAACATAACTACCCTCAATGGAATATACACAAATTCCTTCAATGGAAAATACACAACTTCCCGCTATGAAAATCACTCAACTTTCCATAATGGTGAACATCCAACTTCCCTCAATGGAAAATACGCAATTTTCTTCAATTTCCCAGTGACAAGGAAGCGAAGAACAAAGTTATGATATTCGTCAATGGTAATGGCATGAAAGCAAGGAACGAAGTGACGAGCTTTCTTCGCCAATTAGTTACATGAAGGGAAGAATGACCTTTCTTCACCAATTGCATGGTCTCATATGAGATATTATTAACAAAGCACTATGGTTCATTATCCCATACTTTTAGTTGGACCCTAAATTAAGTTGAAATCTTCTTCAGGGTCAAGGAGCATAGGGATTAGATCTGCGAAGTAGGCCGAACCTCTGTACAGTACTAATCACTTTTATCCTATTATATTATTATAACTACATAAGTTTTGTGAGATTTTTAGAGATGGCGGAGCCCTAGCTGAGACCCCGCCCTAGGCGGGGTCGACGCTAGTTAAAGTACTATTTGTGCAGTTGATTTACTTCCTCTAATACCATCTTTTTCTAACAAATCTATAGCAGATGAAGATCAAATTCCAATTCTTTTAATAAAGATGCACGTCATACCTTTGCTAATCCTCTGACTTATAATATTAATCCATCAATTCAAACTGGTACTTTCCCGAAATGTTGGAAGGAAACACTTATCACGCCTGTTTTTAAAAAAGACGATAACTTAAAACGTTATAAAAGTATCGTCCTATTTCTATTTAAATCAATTTTGCAAAACTTTTTGAATTGGTAATTTATAATTCAGTTTACAAAAACACTTGCTCTCTTATCTCACCTAACCAACATGGTTTTATGAAGGGACGTACAGTATTGTTCAGAAGTTATGCCCCATAACCCCTCTACAGGTACCAAAATTGAACTAAAATCCGACAAACGTTCTCGCTAGTCGAATGAGAAAGATAAAGGATACGAAATGAAGGTCAGATATATAATCCATTGTTTACCTGAGGCAGGTAAAAACCTCGTAGAGATTATAAAATTTCACACTTCAGATATTACAATATTTGGCAAAATGCAAGTGAATATTGGATGCTGTACACAAGTTCGATGAGGCATCCAAACTTCTTGAAATCTAATAATAATAACATAATGTAACTAACATCAAATATGTATGACTTATAATAAAACATTTATTAATATAAATACAAATAAGGGCCGATATTTCCATTTACGAATAAAGTATCGAATAAATAATCGCCGAATAAATAAAAAATGTCGCATCGAAATTATAGCTCAAATGATACTTATTGTTCTAGATGTCATTTTGTTTTCAGAATATATTGTTAATACCACAATGTTACATGGAAACAAACATTTAAGGCTCTGTTTAATACTCAATGTTGAAAGATCTAAAAGAATTAGTTAACGCTATATTATACATTTTAAAATCATTTGACAGCATTATTTTGCGATCACAAATTCTTTTGAGCGCAGCGAACAAAGAAATTTAATGTATTTTCAAATACCAAAATATTAACACCATTTTAAGAAAATTAGTGTAACCAATATTCAATAGTCATTTGTTGGCATTAACTTTAAAGTGGTCGAAGCAACCGCTATTGTTTGGAAAGGGTGGAATTTCCAAACTGATGCTAATGACATTTACTTACCCCACTTTGTTTTTAAGTACGCGAACTAGGTATAAATATGTTACATTACATGCAATTTTCATTCATAGTTCAGTTCTTAAGCAATTAGAATATTTTGTGATTGCGAAAATTTCAATGGAGAAGAGAGGATGAATAATTGCTCTATGGCAAGCAGGGTGGAGTATCGGCGACATTGCAGAAAATCTACAGATTGATGTAAGTATTTTTTACATTTATAAATTTTGTCCTTATTTAAAATTTTAAACCTGTAAATCATTAAAATTATTCCAAATATCATTTGTCAAATTCAAATAATACGACTGTTTATATGTTTTGTTTCCCATGGCACTCTGGAAATAGTTAAAAATTATCTATTTTATTTTACGTCTATCTCATGACAGAAATAGGTATATCACATCCATAAATTTAGGCTCGGTTCAAGAAGCTTTTTAATTTTGAACATTTTATCTAATTACACTTTTGAATTGTATTTCCTATAGCTCAAAAAAAATAATTGACATCAGGTATTTGCGAGAGGTGAAAATTCTTTACATTTACACTAATATAAATATTTTATATTTCAGAGAAAATCCGTTTGGCGTTGGATTCAGCGATACAGAATTGGTGGCCCGTTTCACCTACAAAATCGTCGACGAAGCGGGGCGCCACGCAAACTGAATGTCGTTGCTGTCCAAAATTTGCAACAGGCCGTCAGCGAGACTCCCTTTTGCTCTTCTGCAGATCTAAAGCAGAGACTCGGAGTTAATGCTTCTGCTTTAACCATCAAGAGACGGCTTCATGAAGTAGGGATCCATTGTAGGAAGGCTGCGACTAAAGTCGAGCTTATGCCAAATCATTTGCGAGCGAGGCTGAATTTTTGTGAAATAAATAGAGATTTCAATTGGAATTCTGTTATTTTTTCTGACGAAAAGGTTTTTTCATCAGTCGAAGACGTCAAAAAGCTGCTGTGGCGGCCAAACAACTCGCGTCTTCACTCACAACACGTCGTTCAAATCAGAAAGAGTGGGATAATTAGCGTCGGGTTTTGGGGATAGATGGCGTCTTGGGGCCCTGGCGAGTTAGTGGAGATATCCGGAAAAATGAATGCGGCCTTACTACTTAGAAATCTTGGAGGAAGTCATGTTGCCATCAGTAAGGATGTTAAATCCTGATCGCAACTTTTTTTTTGTACAGGATAATTCTGCGGTTCATACCGCAAGAATTGCAAAATCCTGGTTTAACGATCACCCGGAAATCACTTTACTCCAGTGGCCTGCTAAGTCACAGGATTTGAACCCCATCGAAAACGTGTGGGCGACAATTGTCCAGAGGGGGACAGGAAATGTTCGAACGAAGGCTGCACTTCAACAAAATGTTCTCCGCGTGTGGGAGGATCTGAGAGGAAGCGAGTACTGCCAGAATTTAATTAATTCGATGCCGCGGCGAGTAGAAGCTGTTATTGAAAATAATGGCTATTGGTGTAAATATTAGGTTTTTAATTTAATTGTATATATTGACGAACTTTTTGTGATATATTTGTTGTATATATTGACGACACTTTTTGTAATATTTATTTTTGAACTTGTGTGATATATTTGTTGTATATATTGACGACACTTTTTGTGATATTTATTTTTGAACTTGTATGATTGATATATTTGTTGTATATATCGAAGAACAAATTGTGATATTTATTTTTGAACTTGTACGATATATTTGTTGCATATATTGACGACACTTTTTGTGATATTTATTTTTGCACTTGTATGATATTATTATATTTGTTGTATAAATTGACGACACTTTTGAACTCCTGTGATATATTTGTTGTATACCGCGTGTAGAATTTAAATGTAGAATAGAGGGATCTCAATGATATTTTTATGAATTTGCTACCAATTTTTACCTACTTACTATACAGCAAAGAAGAAAATACAAAGGTGTTTAGAATTTCAAAATGCATGCAATAGTTACCTAAATGTTAATATTTCTCTATATATCAATTGAATTAAAATTAGTATTTATTAAAAAAATTATAATACGGCTATAGAACACTAAACAAAAACAAAAAAAAATATACATTTCAGAGAACAAACTTATAATTATTTATTACAGTGTTGAATTATTATCTTTAGAAATTTCATAGAAGATTGAAATGATAATGGCGAATTTCAGTGTTCATTTCTTTCCATTTCTTTTTAGTAAATAAATAAATATTTCATTTCTGTTCAATTTTCCATGGCTGTGTTACAATTTTTTTAATAAATATTAATTTTAATTTGATATTTAATACCATAAAAGGTATAAATGAAGAAACAAAACAGATAAAAATAAGAGAAGAGAAGATACGGGTAAAAGAAGAGAGAGAAATAGAAGAAAAACTAAAAAGACTAGAATATAGACGAACAGAAAGAAAAAGAAGCAAATAAGAATAAGTTTATAATAACAGGCGTGAAAACAGAAGAAAACTAAAGGAAGAAGTTGGAAAATTCAATAATCAACTCCATATCAATGTAAAAATTATTTATTATTATTATTATTATTTATAGCAATATCAAAAATATAACACTGAAATCCCTATATACTACATTTTAGTTATCAGATAATTTGAATTTAATATGTAGTTGAATGTTTTTGTTTTATTTTCTGATGAAAATGTAATTAATTTTCAACAGGGGTCGCAAAGTTTAACAAGTTTAGATGCGTCATCGAACTTGTATACCGCATCCAATATTCACTTGCATTTTGCAAAATATTGTAGGATCATAAGTGAGAAATTGTATAATCTCTACAAGGTTTTATCTGGTTCAGGTATATACAATGGATTGTATATCTGTCCTTCATTTCGTATCGTTTATCTTTCTCATTCGACTAGCGAGAAGGTTTGTCGGATTTTAGTTCAGTTTTGGTACCTGTGGAGGGGTTATGGGGCATAACTTCTGAACAATACTGTACATAGAGAAGTCGACGCAATTTATACTGACTTTTCCCGTGCATTTGATTCAATAGATCGTAGTCTACTCCTCGCAGAAGTTTGTATTATTGAAGCTCCTCCTCTGTTAATACAACTTTTAATCTCGTATCTCAATAATAGAACCTGCTATGTATTTCAGTTCCTTCACGTTTATTGCTTCATCAGGTATTCCCCAGGAATCGAATCTTGGGTCTTATTATTTAATATATTCTTAAATGACCTACTTCAGTCATTTTTATGCTTGTACAGACGATCTTAAATTATATTATTATTATTAATACATTACCCAACAGGAAAATGCCCAATTAAAGGGTAAGAGAAGAAACGTATTCAATAAAATGAAATATATTTTTTTATCTCGTTAATGGAGTTATGAAATATATCAATTTCACTCTCGATGATACTGAAAGAATTTATCATTTGATGAACAGGTGATTTAGATAACATTTTTGATTTTGGAGTGTTTAAATAGAAGATATTTTTGTGCCTGGATGAAATTCTAGGAACTTGAGAAAATATTCAATTCATAATAAATTTACAGTCAAAAGTATTATTGATTACTGTATGTAAAATAATTACAGCAGAAATATGACGTCTTTGTTCAAGTGAGTTTAAATTAAAAGCCTCAAGTAATGCTGCCTGGAGAACTCCTCTGGGTGGGTAATAGCCCTCCAAATTATATGTAGCAAATTTCATAAATTTTCTTTGAATACACTCTAAAGATTCAGTCTGATTACGATAAAGTGGATTCCATATCAAGGAACCATATTCTAAGTGGGGACGAACTAAGGACACAAACAAGAGACATAAAGCTTTTGCACTGTCAAACACATCTGAATTACGTATTATAAAACCTAGACACTTGAATGCAGGTGAGATTTTAAGTTGTACATGAGATGTGAAGGTTAATTTTGGATCAAAAGTAATTCCTAGATCGAGTAAAGTATCGGGTTGGTTTAAAGCATAGTTATTAATTAAGTATTCGAAATATATAGGACTATGTTTTCTAGAATAAGTCATACAATAGCATTTGTTGACATTTAAAGAAAGTTTGTTTTCCCTGCACCAATTGGAAATAGTATCCAAATTTTATTGAAGTTTTAAACAATCATCGACTAATGATATATTACAAAGAAGTTTCAGGTCGTCAGCATACAGTAAGTGCTCGATATCAATGTTAGCTGTGATATCATTTATGAATATGTTGAACAACAACGGCCCCAGAATTGACCCCTGTAGCACTCCAGATTTTTGCGGAAAATACTGTAATATATGACACTTTATCTAAGAAAAGTGCCAAAAAGACGTTTTTGACCGGTCCGGTGATAGATGGGTAATCGTTTCATGGTTCTCCTGGCACTTTTTAAACGAACAACTATATATATATATATATATATATATATATATATATATAATGGAAAAAAAACGATTTTTTTTTTATTTTAACACACAGGTTTTATTTAGCAGTTATACCACGAAGATATACAGTAAAAACGATGACATTTCATTTCCTAACACGTATTTATAGTGTTTCTTATCTTAAAGGTTCTTATTACAACGTGAGATATTCTGTTAGAGTTTCATCCCATATTTGTTATGTCAGCATCTAATTGGGTTATATAATACCTCCCCTTCTAGATGATGGCTAAGAAATAGTGGATGGAAAAGAAATCTGATGTTCCGCTTCACTAGTTGAAAATGGTGATGTGAGTTTTTATTTCATCAGATGTCTTTCCTTTACATAATTTATTCTTTTATTTATTTTTTAATTTATAACATATAAAGATTAAAACTATAATAACTAATAGTACATACAATATAGTAAAATGTGTTTCATGATTAATATTTAATTCTTTTAATGGTTTTATAGTAAGAATAACTTTTGTAAATTCTTCTAAATTTTGCAACATTTTATTTTTATTTCCGACATGATTGGTTGTGAAAACTGAAGTTTTATTTCTTTGTATTCATTTACAAAAGGTTCAAAAACATATTTATTAATTTTACATTGATTTGTACTAGAAATCTGAAATATTCCTTGTATACTTTTTATTTCTTTAATATTTTTACAATCAATTTCGACATCCTGTTTATCAGGGCTAAATATAATTAATTCATTCACTTATTTTTACGTTGTTAGTTCTACAATAATATTGCTTATTATTAATTAAGCAATCATCAACCTTGACGTTATTGTCAATTAGTGATGTGTCGTTCATGAACGAGTCATTCATTTTGAACGACTCACTTCAGTGAGCCATGAACGAACGGCTCTTTAATTCGCACAGTACGGCACATGGCTCAGCAGCACACCGCTCTCTAAATAGCACAGTAGCTCAGCTGAATGAAATGCTCTTTAGCTCTTTACGGCTCACGCCTCACAGTGCGGCACATGGCTCAGCAGATCAGCTCTCGTTCACGTGCTGGGGCTGGGTGCTGCACTCTAGCATACCGCTCAGCTCACACAGTAGCTTCGCTGCTCACAGTGCGTTTGTAAAGATTCGTTCAAGTGAACGACTCACATTGAACGACTCACTTTAGGGAGCGGAGCATAATGAACTGACTCACTAAAATTGAACGAACGACACATCACTATTGTCAATATATATTGTTGTGTTTTGATCGAATAAGTAGTACATGTTATTTTGTTTAAAGGGAATCATTGTCATTTTATACAGATCGTAAGTCTTCTCTGACATAATAGAAGTAGTTATTATAAAATATATTTTATTTTTGTCATGGTTACAATTAACTGTTAACAATTTTGAAATTTCTATTACATAATACATAGGTAGCATTTGTTGTAGATTTTTAAAAGATATTAAACTCACATTGAAAGTGTGCAAGGAACAAAAATTAATATTTTCGTTTATTTGAGAAATGATCATTTGAATATGATTTAACAAAGAAATTATTAACTGTAATAAAAAATAATGCATTTTTTTAATCTCTATTATTAATTTGTTCTTTTAATACTTGAATTTGATCAAAAAGCTCATTTTCATTAATATTTACTTTATTATTTTTTTCATTAAAATGTTTAGTAAAATCTTTCAAATAATGTAAATTATTTTTTAATTCTTCTTGAAAATTTTGTTCATTATCTTAAATTTGTTTAAATAATTGTTAATAACGTTCTGCGTCATTTTGGTCTAAATTTCCAGAAATACACTGACCGGCAAAAAAAACCGGCCACTTTGAAATATTTTATAAAGGTCCTCCTAACCGGATATTTTAGAACTAAATTCGTAACTGTGCTAATTGTTTTTAGGTATCAATGCTTTAGAATGCTCATTTTATTTTAAAATACCTAAGGAATGTACAAATTAGGTCAGAAATAAATTTAACTTGAAAAAGTAACAGAAACAGTACAAATCGATTTTTTTCTTAATTATAAAAAACAAATGTGGTCTTTTTAAATTGACGTCGCCGTAATTGCTAATAGCGTGTATGGCCTCCTCGAGCTTGAATTACGTCGTTCAACCGTCGTGCCATTGAGTTTATCAAATTTGTAATGAACATTTGAAGAATTGCTTCATATTCTTCTTGAAGGGCCAGTGGTAGTTCTTGAAGAGTCTCAGGCACGGCTGGACGACGGCGAAACTGCTTTTGAAGCGCATCCCAAAGATGTTCTATTGGATTAAGATCCGAACTACATGCTGGCGAATCAAGTCTTCGAATACCGACCTCATTCAGGTATTTATTTACGACTCGTGCAACGTGTGGTCTGGCATTGTCGTGCATTAAAACAAAGTCATCTCCGATAAAATGGGAAAATGAGACGACTGCATCTTGAAGAATACCTTCCACATATCTATGGGCATTCAAAGCACCATTTTCAACAAATATAAGGTCGGTATTTGCTTCCGTTGAAATACCCGCCCACACCATAACAGATCCTCCGTTAAAAGATAGTCGTTCAGATATTGTGTGGTCTGCATGTCGTTCATTTCGTCTTCTCTACACCCTTTCTCGACCATCAGGTGCCCGCAGACATAAGCGCGACTCATCAGTAAAGAGAACTTTACTCCATTGTCGAAGAGTCCAATTTGCATGTAATCTTGCTAACTGAAGACGTGCCCTTCGATGCCTAGGTAGCAGTTGTGGTCCCGTGGCAGATCTCCACGAAGTTAGACCTCTTTCGACAAGTCTCCGCCTAATGGTTCTCTCACTTATTTCAACCCCTTGCACTGTTTGCAAGCGATGTTGAAGTTGAACCACTGCCGTTCTGCGATCTCTTAATATGTTCTGCACAATGAAACGATCATCAATCGCAGTTGCAGCTCTTCTTCTTCCGGATCCTGCACGCCTCGATAATCTGCTAGTCTCCAGAAAACGATTCCAGGCATCCTGAACAGTACTGCGAGGTATTCCCAACGTACGAGACACATAGCGCTGACTACGACCATCCTCAATCAAAGCTTCAATTTGAGCAACTTGCGCAACAGTTAATGGCATTGTCAAAAACAATTCCAAAAACAAGGAACCTAAATTGACTTGGATTTTATCATAAATAAATGATAAGAAACGATGCGTAGTCTATTGCTGCGTAATTTACGGTAACATGTTCATGCTATTGAGAAGAGAATTTACCCTGTTAAAATTAAAACTAAAGATAATTTATAATGAGATAAACTTCTTAAAGCATTGATGACTAAAAACAATCGGCTCAGTTTCATATTTAGTTGTAAAATATCCGGTTAAGGGGATCTTTATAAAATATTTCAAAGTGGCCGGTTTTTTTGCCGGTC